>OX123184.2:98575184-99820184 GCA_944739405.2 Euclidia mi
CTATCATATCCTGTAGCATTACCTACTTTCATACTTCCCAGTGCCTTCACGATCTCATCCACGCCAATAACGCTTTCATCATTGCTATCATTACAATTCACTTCAGCTATCGGTGTCTCTATCGCCGTTCTTTCGAATAAACTTTCAAAATACTCTTTCCATCTCTTCAGCACGCACAATTCACCATTTACTATACTTCCATTCTCGTCTCTGATGGATGTGTGTTCTGAGGATTGAGTTCTTCCTCGAACTGCACGAACGGATTTCCAGAAAAACTTTATGTTCCTCTGGAAATCGTCAGATAATCTGCTATCAAACTCATCTTTCTTTTCCTCTTTTTTCCTTTTAACCATTTCTTTCACTATTCTTTTTGACCTAACAAACTCCTTTTTTGCTTCATCTATGTCTACACTCGTTGCTTTTCCCATTCTTTCATTTGCTCTGGCAGCCAACCAATCTGACCAAGCTTTCTTCTTCTCTGACACTGCTGATTGTACATCCTTGCCCCACCATGTATTCTTAACCTTTCGTATTTTCCTTCTCTTGATCATACCACATACTTCAGACGCTACACATACTACCTCTTTTTTAAAGGCCTGCCATAATTCTTCCATATCATTTATGCCATCGAATCTCTCAAATCTTGCTATCAATCTTCGTTTATACTCATCTTTCACATCTTTCTCTTGTAGATTTTCTACTTTTATTCTTTCCAAGACCCTATTTTCATTACGCTCTCGGTGTCGCCATCCTTTAAAGAGCTCACTTATCCGGCTCAACACCAAGAAGTGGTCTGTGTGGATGCCGATCCCTCGATATACTCTTGTATCCAACACATTCTTTCTCAATCGTTCATCTACTATCACAAAATCAATCATACTTCTTCTAACATTTTTCGCCTCTCGCGTATACATATGTATCCTTTTATGATCAAACATGGTGTTTGTCACACAAAGGCTCCACTCCAAACAAATCTCAAGCAGTGCTTTTCCATTTTCGTTCACACTCTCATCACCAAACACCCTTTCAAATCCATCTCGCTTTACTCCCACCCATCCATTGAAATCCCCTAACAAGATCAATCTTTCATTATCCTTGCAGTTCCTCAAAATCTCTCTTAAACTCTCCCAAAACTCCTGCCTTTCGTCTTGCTTATGTTGTGACATACCCGTAACTATATTGACCGGGGCGTACACCCCCACAATAAAGAGACGAGTAAGTCCTACTTTCATTCTCATCCACAGTAGCCTAGCATTTACACATTCAAACTCTTTTACGCACTCATTCATTCGCGCAGACAGTACTACACCAACTCCCTTACAGGCTCTGGTGGTACTATCTACCCCAGACCAATACGCCGTATATGCACCATGCTTGGTGGTGTCACACCCTTTTCTTTTTGTTTCATTCACACAAAGAATATCAATCTTTCTATCATCCATCATCTGACATACTTCATCCAATTTGCCGTTCATTCCTCCACCAACATTCAATGTTGCAAACCTGCTTTCCGTAGGCCGCTTTTCGCCCTCGCGGGAAACGAGACGTGACGGGTTGCGAACCGCGTCGCCGCCGTATGGAGAAGAGTAAGTTTTTGTTCCCATAGCGTTCCCACGAGATTTAGGGATCTAGACGGTCCATCCCCGCAGAGCCCTTTACGGGGGTAAGGCGGAATATCAGCTGTGCCCTGTGACCACCAACACAGGCACCCTCCGTTTACGACCAGCTTGCCCTCTGGCCATGAATCCCTCGGCACGGGTCGGTTCACACCTTAGATCGGGGTTTTGTTTCGGGTATGCTCCCTGAAAGTTGGTTTAAATTCGGAGTTTTCCTTCTCCTAGACAGGTTGCCAACCAAGGCTAACGAGGCCCATCTCCCCGAAAAATAATGTGAACAATGATATTTACTTTTGTAACATCTTTGAATGTGAACGTCATTATCAATGGGCGTGTGCTCGACACATACTTGACAGTTTCGATATGCCGAATCGAAACTGTTCCCTCGTTCTATCTACTCTCTTATTATTATTAATATAATGCCTCTTCCTTTTTCCACGAGCACCAATTAAATCCTTACACCTCACAGCCGGGTTTTCCTTATCAATCTTAAAATAAAAACATATTTTGACACTTGCCAAAATTTATCCGTAGCAAACGTTTAATCGTCGTGTCTTTATATTTTATTGTCATTTTCTCTCTTTTGTCTACCGTTTACATTGTACGACAATAATGTAAAAGAATTTTAAGTATAAAGTTTCTATAAATAATGTTGGATTTAAGAATTAGAAGCTTTGCGTTACTTTTTTTTTATTATGAGACCTCCTTGGATGTGGGATTCGGCAGTCCTTTAGATACCATTTTAACTTCAGGCAGATATGAGTTTTTCCCTTGAGATACATACATGTGTATTAATAAGGTTTCTTTTTATCTTTGTATGCATTTTGGGCCAGCTCTAGTACTGTTCTTTAAATGTCACCCGAAAGCCTTCTATGCACATTAACAAGTCTTGTCCTGTAACCGGGATTGATGCAAAGCATTAGCAGTTTGGTCGCATTCCATACATTATTGATCTCTAGTGCGGGAATACCATAGAATAACAACGAATAAAAAAGTAAATCTATTAGAGGATAATTGTTGGGTTACAGTAAGCGCGGTTTCAGATTAGCGTATTTTTCTGCGCGTAGACGGTCGTTTCAGCATACGCGCTTACACGCGCGCTGCATTACGCGCTTCAAAAAGGACTCGCGTAAATATTTCAGCGCGTTCACTCGAAACGGTAGCGACATCGTGTTAGTGTCAACATGGATTCTGACGGCTGGCGCTTATACGAGCTTAGAAGCACGTCACCGGTCGCACGAGTTGCGCGTGTGCCCAAAGGTGCGCCTATACGTGCCTACATGCGCTTCCAAAAACGAACTTATATGCGCGTATAAAGCGCTAATCTGAAACCGCCCTAACGGCGTCTCTGTAAGATAAACAGTCCGAGTTTCACTTACGTTTTCGTACAAGGTTTTAATATAAATGATCCAAATCTTGAATATTTAATTACAAGCTAAGGTGAAATTACACTTTATAAGGGTCAGTCCTCTCCTAAGACCATTAGACTCCTAATTTGAGCACAGATCGAATCCATCGTGGTCAGAATTAATCTCATTAATTCTTCAACAAATTGGATTACAAAATATTTTTTGGTCCCACGGTGCTAACCACTGAATGTTGAAGCTATATATGTGCGAATTAAATAGTTAAATATCCATTGCTAAATAGTTAGGGACAATATAGTGAAGAAACCTGCATATCTGAGAGTTCTTCGTAATGTTCTAGATAAACATGTGAAGTTTGTCAAACCGCACTTGGCTAGCGCCGTGACCTATAGCCTGAATTTTCTTATAGCGTGAAGAGGCGAGTCCAGTGGGAGAGTTAATAAATAGGGCTGACATTATTATATTGCCGTAATCCATGTGTCTGTACATATGAAATTCTTGCGTTACTGACTGACTGACAGACAACGCACAGCCAACATTGTTGGGTGCAAAAGGCTGAAATTCGGCACGAGTTTTTCTTGCGGTTCGTAGTGGTGCACTAATAAGTGATTTCGCGAAATGCCTCCGTAATCAGACAAAATGGTTTGTACATAATCCAAAAGTCCTATATCTGTATAATCATAGACCGAAAGTTTCGAACTATACCAAACGGCCAACAAGATGTTAAAGCTTACACAAAGTAATTTAGAGTAACTAGAGGACGCCCGCAGCTACGTCTGCGTTTTTTTTTTTTTAATTTACCCATTTTGGCTGATCCCGTGCGAATTTCAGGAAATCCCTTCTTAGTGCACCCCTACGGTCCCCAATGAACATGCATGCCAAATTTCAGCTTCCTGCGCCCAATAGTTTCGGCTGTAGCGTGTCTGTCAGTAAGTCAGTAACGCAAGGATTTTATATATTAAGATTATTACAATAATCTGCCCATTTGAACTACTAGTAAGGGCACTTGCAGCAATAGTACTACACCTGCTACTGAATAGTGCAGTTACAGTGATTTTCCTCTTGCATTCTAGTTCAAAAGTCTCAAACATTATCTGCGTGTTGGACCCATGTCTGCTTGTACGCCTAACAAAGGACCGTGTATTTTCCTAATACATATTATAGTAAAAGGAAAACACACGTGATAGAGAAACACTCAATATAGTAAGCACAAGTTGATCCTTTGCTTTTTGCAGCGTGTATCGCTTCAATATTTATTTACGCATGTACCAATCATCTTGTGTTATCATAATAGCCAGTGCCGATTTGAACGCTTGATTAAGCAATCTATATAACAAATATTGATTCTGTCTAAACGGACTTCGAGCTTCTTCGAATATCCAGACACCAACAGTTTTCAGCATTAGCATCCGTGTTGGTACCTACTTAGTTTCTTGGAATAAATTTGAATTTACTTTAAACAGTACTCCTGCTGAGCGCCTGAGACTCAAACGCAAGTTTTCCGTAAACATATAAGCCAAGCAAACTTTAAAAGTAAGAAAACAACGCGAATAAAATATGTATGCAACTTAATTAGAATTGTTTATCTTCGTCATAAGCTATAGGTACAGCAGGAGAGGAAGTCAGGAAAGCGTGCCGTAAGACTGAAATTAAAACTTTTGCATAACATGCAATCTACTTTCAGCCAACGTGTTATGACAAAGTGTTGATCACAATAATAATTTAATGTAGGAATTTAAACTTTCGTGGTCACTATCATAACTTTTTACTGTTCCTACGGGATATATACCACTTACCTTTGTTTTGAGTAACCGATGTTTCGGCACTGTTGCAAGCGCCATGTTCACGGATGTACTGAAGTATCGCGGGTGGATGAATGTTTATAAACAAGTGAACCGGTCTACCCACTTTCTTACTCGTTTATTGCGCGCACAACCACTACCACCGTTTTCACTCACGCACTGTAGTCGATCGCGACACATTGTACTCACTACGTCGGCTCGTGATTTAACTTTTTGCGGTTCACGGGTTTTGCATAGACGTACCAATGGATGCCAGGTGTTCGACAGTTGAAACCCATCTTCTCTATTGAAGATTTTATACTTTTTAATTTCAAAAGCTTCTTTAACCATTCTAGGTATATAGTGGCGTTCTGTCGAAAGCACCTGAGGGTTATGTAACTCAATCCAATGGTTCGTACCCGAGTCTAGGAGATGTTGAGCTATTGCCGACTTGTGTGGTTCATTGTTTTTGACTGCCCTGATGTGTTCCTTGATGCGGCAGGAAATGGTGCGTTTGGTTTGTCCTATATAAGAAGTCCCACAGCTGCAGTCAATTTTGTACACACCCGGCTTTTTCAAGGGGAAACTGTCCTTTGGCGTTCTTATGTATTGTGACAGTTTCTTCAAAGGAGTGAAGATAGTTTTAACAGATACCATCTCAAGGATATTAGAGACCTTATCTGTCACTCCTTTGATGTACGGTAAGTACGCTGGTTGTCGTTCTACCTTGTAGTCGAGGTATTTTTGAGTATATCTAGGTGGTCTGACACGTCCGCTGTACCCGTGCTTTCGTAGAACATCACTTATGTATGCAAGTTCTTCCTTTAAATGTTCTTCGTCGCATAAGCTGTATGCCCGGTTGGTAAGTGACGTTATAACTGAGTTCAGTTGACGTGGGTCTTGATGCAAATCAGCGTGTAGATAGCGGTCTGTATGCGTTGTTTTTCTGTGTACAGAGTGGCTAAGCGAACCGTTGGATCGTACACCAACTATCACGTCAAGAAACGCCATTTTTCTGTTTTTTCTATTTCATACGTGAAGCACATTTTAGCGTGGATACTATTTAAATGCGCCAAATACTGTTGTACCACCTCTTCATCGCCTTCCAATATACAAAAAATGTCGTCCACGTACCGTTTCCAAATCTTCACACTAAATGGGGCAGTAGCAATGGCCTTTACTTAGCAGTTACCTTCGTTCTCTCGGCTCGACAAGATGGCTGTTGTCGGCTCCTTGCAGAATCGGGCTGTAAGCTGATCACTCCGTCTGGATCCAACCCAGAACTACACAAATCACTCCACTTCACCCGCGGGTGGTTTTGTTGCGTTTATAGTATAGAAGCGGTAAAATATAGCGGTATTAGGTACACGTGTTCGGCGCGACACGGATGATTCTTGACTGTCTCGCGCGTCGATGAACTCGGCCACGAATCAGCAATAGGCGTGCCTTTTGGGAGATAGGGAGGGAATAAAAAGGATCGCTCGTATTGGACAAGCAAGCGAGGAACGATTGACGTTGATGGATCAATAGAAAGGTAAATGGCGCTACCATATCCCCCCGGCCCTAAAGGGTTGCCTTTAAAAAAAATAAAATTGAACTTAGCTATGTTGGATGTACTACCGTATAACCCATCAATAGGCTAAGACAGTGATATGATATTAAATTAATCTAAATTAACTTTAGCGAACAATTATGACGAAAACTACAAACTAAATACTTAAACTAAGAAGTAGATCCAACTTCAGGCTAGATCTCACTGAGTTTGAAGCGGATAGAGACGTACAACAGGGCGCACGTAGCTCCCCTTCGCGGTTTTCACGGTAAAAACGCGGGTTGTACCGTCTTTGGAAGTATGCAGTTTCTCTACGATGGCTAACGGCCATGAAAGCGGCGGAGCATTATCATGTATATAGGGGATGCAGGACTATTCGACTTGGATCTAGCCTGAAGCTGGTGGAGATATTCCGCACGCCAGCGCCGCCAGAACTACTGCATGAGTTTATCCAGCAGAGTATGTCTCTGGAGCAAGCTTGAAGAGTCTGCTTCAGGAGCCGGAAATGACGATAATGGCACTGTGTTCAGAAAATGTGCAGGGCTTAACGCGGATGGTTCTGCAGGGTCACTACTCAATGCCGTGAGCGGACGCGAGTTGATCAGCGCCTCGACTTGTGCAAGGACAGTTAAAAGCTCTTCGTAAGAGAGGATCTGTTGACCTATAAATTTGAAGAGATGCGTTTTAATTACTTTGACCATGCTTTCCCTACATCCACCGAAATGTGGTGATGCTGGCGGAATAAACTTCCAGTCGATATGATTTATGGAAAGTTCTTCCTGAAGACGAGTACGATATTCTTCCCTGAGAAACTTATAAAGGTCGCGTAAATAAGAGCTTGCGCCCACGAAACAAGTGCCGTTATTCGTATACAAACACTGTATAGGGCCGCGCCGTGAAAGAAATCGTTTAAGGGCTGCAAGGAATGACACCGTGATTAAATCTGTCGCAACTTCAATATGCGTAGCGCGCGTCGTTAAGCATGTAAAAATACATAGCCAAGTTTTACGGCTTTTAACACCTCGACCACGCACTGGCGTATACTGCAGTGGTCCTGCGTAATCACAACCGGTATGTGTAAACGCTTTATCAACTTGATTGACGCGTTGGCTAGGAAGATCTGCCATGGGAGGGAAAGTCAGACGCGGACGAAATTTGAAACAGACGTTAATTATTCGTCGTGTGATAAAAATCAACAAGAAGGTCTACAACATGATCATGACGCGGCAGAATGCAAGGATGCTTATAGTTATAAGGTTCATCCGAATTTGACAGATGACCCCCAACACGTATGACGCCGTGCTCATCGAGAAACAGCTTGAGCCTAAGAATAGCGGGAGAACAAGGTACATTATTTTTCAAATTTTGAATGTTGTTACTAAAATGAACAGCCTGTACAGCTCGTAGTAACTTACATTCTGCAATTTCAAGATCCGTACTTGAAACAAAAGTCCCATTAGGTAGGTGCCTTAGAAACCTACAGACATAAACGATGGCGCGGAGTAACTTAGACCACGACGACATGCGTAGTGCGAGTGCATAGATCGGAGATTCCGCAACCTCAGCAATCACGGGATGAGAAACAGACTTCCGTTCGGGTACATATTCATCTTCTGCACTGTGGTCAAAGGGTTGCATGGGCCACTCTGACGGATCATGGGAAATCCAAGAAGGTCCACGATGCCACAATGGATGATGCAAAAGATTAAGTGGAGTAACACCACGAGACAGGCAATCAGCGGGGTTCTCAATACCCGCGACGTGATTGAAACAAGTAGCGGGAACAAGTTCAATCGATTTACTAACGCGGTTGGCGACAAAAGGCTGCCTGTGGTGAGGAGATGAATAAATCCAAGCGAGCACTACGCATGTCGTCGTGTTCTAAGTTACTCCAACTTACGAACTAGCTAAACACGTTGCAATAGTCTTGCAACCTTTAGTAGGTGGAACAGGATCGTATCTAAAAGACTCCCGACATTTCATAGAGATCTTACGTCAGAGTAACGTAAGTGATAAAGATGTAATAGTCAGTTTTGACGTAGGATCACTCTTTACAAACGTGCCAATAGCAGATTGCATGGAAGGTATTCGACGGAGGATTGGTGAAGATCGTGTTGCTATGGTATATGCAGACCTTGTACATCATTGCCTGACCACGAATTATTTCATATACAGAGGTGAATACTACCTACAAGTCGATGGCGTAGCAATGGGCAGCCCGGTAGCTCCAGTGGTAGCCAACCTATGGATGGAACATTTTGAAAATCAAGCCATTGCTACTGCCCCATCTAGTGTGAAGATTTGGAAACGGTACGTGGACGACATTTTTTGTATATTGGAAGACGATGAAGAGGTAGTACAACAGTATTTGGCCCATTTAAATAGTATCCGCGCTAAAATGTGCTTCACGTATGAAATAGAAAGAGACAGAAAAATGGCGTTTCTTGACGTGATAGTTGGTGTACGATCCGACGGTTTGCTTAGCCACTCTGTACACAGAAAAACAACGCATACAGACCGCTATCTATACGCTGACTTGCATCACCACCCACGTCAACTGAACTCAATTATAACGTCACTTACCAACCGGGCATACAGCTTGTGCGACGAAGAACATTTAAAGGAAGAACTTGCATACATAAGTGACGTTCAGACCACCTAGACATACTCAAAAACACCTCGACTACAAGGTAGAATGACAACCAGCGTACTTACCGTACATCAAAGGAGTGACAGATAAGGTCTCTAATATCCTTGAGAAGGTATCTGTTAAAACTATCTTCACTCCTTTGAAGAAACTGTCACAATACATAAGAACGCCAAAGGACAGTTTCCCCTTAGAAAAGCCGGGTGTGTACAAAATTGACTGCAACTGTGGGAGTTCTTATATAGGACAAACCAAACGCACCATTTCCTGCCGCATCAAGGAACACATCAGGGCAGTCAAAAACAATGAACCACACAAGTCGGCAATAGCTCAACATCTCCTAGACTCGAGTACGAACCATTGGATTGAGTTACATAACCCTCAGGTGCTTTCGACAGAACGCCACTATATACCTAGAATGGTTAAAGAAGCTATTGAAATTAAAAAGTATAAAAACTTCAATAGAAAAGATGGGTTTCAACTGTCGAACACCTGGCATCCAGTGGTACGTCTATGCAAAACCCGTGAACCGCAAAAACTTAAATCACGAGCCGACGTAGTGAGTACAGTGTGTCGCGATCGAGTACAGTGCGTGAGTGAAAAAGGTGGTAGTGGTTGTGCGCGCAATAAACGAGTAAGAAAACGGGTAGACCGGTTCACTTGTTTATAAACATTCATTCACCCGCAATACTTCAGTACATCCGTGAACATGGCGCTTGCAACAGTGAAATATCGGTTACTCAAAACAAAGGTACGTGGTATATATCCCGTAGGAACAGTAAAAAGTTAATAATTTAATGGTTTAAAAGGGTAATGAGTTTTCGAACTTTATAAAATTTAACTATTTGGCATAAATAAAAAAATATCAAAAGCAAACAAATAAAATTATACATGATAAAAATGTATAAAATATGTAGGTTTATGATTAATCTCTTTGTTCCCAGAATCTATTTTAATATCGATATTAGTAGCTACGTATTAAATGGTTCCATCCCAAGAATAGCAGATTGTGTGACACAATAAAAATCTACTCTAAGCGTACGTATTCGTTGATTTCCGAGAACACCTTTAAAGGAAATGCATAAGATAAAAAGTTGTCTTTTAATATATAGACTCACGCCTGTAACCCCGAAGGGGTAGGCAGAGGTGTAATATTACACCCACATTTCGCCATGAATTTTTAGGTCCCACGTAATAGGGAGCGAGCCTATAGCCGTACCGGGCACATTACCAGACTCCGTGCTGCTACTGAGAATTTCCTAACGGCAAAACCCAATAACACTTTACCCGACCTGGGAATCGAATCCGAGACCCCCCAATCCCACGCGTACATTTATGCCGCGAGACCAACGAGGCAGTCTTATAAACGAAGAGAAAATTGAACTTAAACAGCGAACAACATAATATTTTAACTTTAAACTTAGTAGTTAACTAAACAAACTACTTGTTTTTAGATTAGCAACTAATTAGCCAAATTACGCAATACATAAAAGAATCAGTTGAGTGTTACCAATACTCTGTCAATGCTGCCTGACACAAATTATGGCGACGATCGACACAAAAATGATGGTTTTCAAAAACATACCATTCTTATTCAGACTAGAGCTATACGATACTCTATCCATACTATCAAACTAAATCCATACTATAACGGCCTGATAGTCTACTTACCTGCGACCTAAATTTGGAATTCCTCCAGGCAAGGCGCAGTAAATTCGTATGAATACATCCCCAGCTTTCTTATTTATCACTCAATGTACTCATCATTATACATTATACACATCAAATGTCACTCAACACAACAAAAGGTCTACAGAGTAACGTTACCCTTTTATGCCTCTTTCCTCGACACATAAATGCTTACTACCATATTACTACTTTTTCTACGCGAACTTAACCCTTCCGTACATCGAGAGGTATTCATACGGTATAAACTACGCATTTACTGCCAATTTACACGGACCCCCATTTTATTATATGCCGCTTCGGTTGTTCACAGTAAAAGTGAAACGTGTGGTTCAACCTATATTGGCCACAGAAGCTTTCAAGGAAAGGTACAGATGACCCATTTTTCTCGGCCGTTTTAGGGCCACCCCTAAAGATTAGTAATATTTGGACGGTCCTTAGAAATATATTCATATGGATACGAGGATATGCATGTTGATTCTGGTTATTGCAGGGATATTGCCAGGTTCAATATTATAGGTATTTATAGAATTGCGAACATTTTTGTTCCTCGCGTGAATGGGATGTTCCACGTTTACCATTCGTGTTTATAAAATGACTTTCGGCTTTTGTACTTTTTATATTGGAATAAGGTGTGTGTGTGTAACGTTTGTGTGAGCGCGAAATACAAAACTTTTTCAACAATTGAATACGTTTGTGCATGTTCATTTTGTATAATGAATTATGTAAGTGTGAACGAAGTTTTTGTTTGGAATGAGTATTTTCGTTGTTGTTTTGGGTATCACCATAAATTGTTCAGTGTGCAAACACAGTGTAAATAAAATAGTAAGGTCGTTTATAAGGAGAGGACTATGTTACTGGAATGCTAAGAGATTTATTACTTAAGCCTTGATGCTTTTAAACACGTTCTGATTGCTCCGCTGCATATATGTAGATGGCTCCTTTTTCCAAATCATGGTACTATGTGGTTGTAGAATACAAAATAATTCAAATTAGTCCAGCGGTTTCTAAGTGTTTAAACAAACTTGTATCAAACATCTTTCTCCTTTTATATAAACCTATGCCAGCCGATTTGTAAAATATGAATGGTTATTAATATATTGATTGGAAGATATCAGATGATGTATGTCAGAGGTCAGAGATAAATAAATTTTACAAAGAGGTCGCTTACAAGGCTCGCCTAACTACCCTAACACAACATCTTGAGTGAAATTTAGCTCAAAACATGTAAACCTGGCTTTGTTTGAGTTATAACTGTTGACCAACTTTGTATTGATTTTCTAATCTCGTATTTATTATTGTAATTATATTCAATAAGGGCTAGCGCTCATTTAGTAAAGCGCAGCAGAGAGTATTTTGAACTGTCAAATTATTATCGACATGGTTCGAATTTTAAATTGTCCAATATCAATTATCACATAAAAGTTGTATGTGATTATTCTCGCAGACATAGAATTAATAATTTGATTACAAATTCCTTACAATACCTACACTGCAAAAATAAATAAATCAGTCTCAACTGTATTTGATTGTGGCTATGTGTAAAGTATCTTAGAAATAAGATGTGATTGCACGTCCTCTAAGTTCCTACATCATAATTATTGTAGCCTTACGCTAACTAACTAAAGTATTTTAGAAGCGAGATGAAGCCCTATAAAACTATATGCTATCTATACAGCTCTCTTACAAATTAAGTGCACCCTAGCTGCAGTAAACTTATACTATCAGGCAGGCAAAATATTATATCCACAGACTTATGTTTCAAGCACCGCTTGGCTAAGAGTAAAAACCTGTGTCAACTGCGGAAGCTTTGGCACTCTCCTATCCATAAACTATGAATACCTCTATGCATAAAAATCGTGTCGATCTCGTATGATGTCACTGTGTGAAAAAAGGAAAATATCAGAGGTTTGGAGAGAGGCTTTTGTATCATCGATAAGTAATGTAGAGCTATATTATAGTAACATACACGATAGCACATATGGCTCAGTGGTTTAAGAGGGCTGCCTTGTCCTTTAACACAGCATCATTTTTCAATACTATCGGTTTATATTCACAAAATGCGGTCATGTTGGCTAACGAATCTCCCTTTTAAATAACTTTATACTACATAAGTACCTACTCCTTATTTTAGATTCAATGACCAAGTAGCTTGTAGACTAGTAAGCGGACCCCGAGCTGCCACTGGGCTAAAATGATGAGATGTAGTAGCTTTTGCGATTTATGTTTAGGCAGATAGTGACCTTTTACTCTTGAATGTGTAGATAACAACGGCAATACCTACTTAATTGCTACTTTTGTTGTTGCATCCAGTGGCATCCCGTGGTCTTTTTACTACTCTAACCTATATCGACTAGTAATTCGTTTATCTACAGAGCGACTGCCGGCTGACCGCCGCAAAAGAGATAACAGCATGCCATGGTTTACAAAATCAGTTTGTTTAGAGATACGGACTCTCTATAAATACTATGAAATAACACCGCTATTACTGCCAATAATATAACATTCTATTAAACTGAAAGTGCTTTTCAAAATTTAGTAAAAGTAGCATACTTTGATCAGTATATCACCATACTCACGTTCGGTTGCTTCTCGAAAAGGCTTGTAGCGCCTTTAAAAAGCTTCATCTCTGTGGGCATCATAAATGTTTGTACCGGATAAAATAATATGTTCCGCTGTAAAAGTGGAGACATATGGGAGTTAGTACGATGGGAGATGCGGTATATTTAGCGAACGCCTGTTCACCGTAAGGTGATTGAACAGGCATGAGGTGGTCCTAAATGCATATTAGTTTTTTTATGTATGTAAGTTTTTTCAAATATTTCCTCAATATGTTACTGACATGTCTCCTTCTCTGACTATTCTTACATCCACTAACCGACACATCAGGGGTTTTTTTGCATAGTTTGAAGTTAACAGGTAGCCTTGCTGATTTCAACATGAATGGGCCGGTTCAACCGGGGAAGTACTACCCTCTCTTGCTGATTTCAACATGAATGGGCCGGTTCAACCGGGGAAGTACTACCCTCTCACAGAAAATTGACGTAAAGTAACAGTGCTTACGCTGTTGCGTTTCGTTCGGTGAGTGAGAGTGCCGGATATTTCTTCTTGGACGGGCTCCAAGAATAAAATTCTTGGGTCAGTGGACCCACAACAAGTTTTACCAGAATGAATCACAGCAAGCCCACGCAGCAAATTAGAAGTATTACCTTTTCCTTGGATTGACTACCGCCTGACCTGTGCAACCCTAAGGTATAGCGATATTCCATGGCTTGGATGAGTGTCAATATTATAGTGCAGAGATGGCAAAGTAACAGAATCCTCATTATTATGTTTTGTTTGTTGATCGGTCTCTTGTTTATATACCATCTTCCTACTGGGTAAGGAGAGAGAACATGGAGAAGAAGAAGGTTTGAGAGAAGAGTATGTTTTTATGTTTGATCATGAATTTCCCAGAAACTAGAAGCTTCCATCCTCCTGTTCTGCCTCCGTAGTCCAGTAAGTAGTGTATGAGTCTGCGGGTCAGGGGGTCCCGCGTTTGATTGCCGGTTTCGGCAAAGCTGTTACTGGGTTTTGCCGAATTCTCAGTAGCAGCACGGAGTCTTAGTAAAGTGCTCGGTAACGGCAACGGCCAGTAGACTTGTTGGAACACGTCAACAGTTGGCCAAAGAGGCCAACTAAGTGCCTACAAGGCTAAATATAGGCCTCATCGGTCTATAGCTTGGTCTACATACATATATACTATAGTGAGCACATTCATTAATAAATAAGGAAAGAAAATGAAACAATAAAAAACTATTTAAATTTTATTTACTTACACTGATTCAGTTCACTTATCGTTATATACAAAAATGTAAATTATATCATCACATTAAACAATGTCTATGATTTATAATCCTTTACTATCATACAAATTAAAGCGCTCGATAATTACTTTACAATAATTAAAGAAACAAAGTTTCCAGGTGAAACGAATAATAACGGCTAGCCTAAGTTTTCCAATTAAGCGTTTGATTGCCGGTTTCGGCAAAGCTGTTACTGGGTTTTGCCGAATTCTCAGTAGCAGCACGGAGTCTAGTAAAGTGCTCGGTAACGGCAACGGCCAGTAGACTTGTTGGAACACGTCAACAGTTGGCCAAAGAGGCCAACTAAGTGCCTACAAGGCTAAATATAGGCCTCATCGGTCTATAGCTTGGTCTACATACATATATACTATAGTGAGCACATTCATTAATAAATAAGGAAAGAAAATGAAACAATAATAAACTATTTAAATTTTATTTACTTACACTGATTCAGTTCACTTATCGTTATATACAAAAATGTAAATTATATCATCACATTAAACAATGTCTATGATTTATAATCCTTTACTATCATACAAATTAAAGCGCTCGATAATTACTTTTACAATAATTAAAGAAACAAAGTTTCCAGGTGAAACGAATAATAACGGCTAGCCTAAGTTTTCCAATTAATCCTGTCACTTTCAAAAGTAAACAAATTACAAAATGTTGCTTTATGATTTATGCGACATTTGTCACAAACGAAATTATTTATAGGAATTCTAATACCATTTAGGTACAGACCAAGGCAATAAATACTAAATGAAAATTGCGTCGTACTATGTACTCGTTTTGAATTGAATTTCATCCTATTGGCAACGTTCTTTTGAGAAACAGCATAGATCTGCGAAGTAAATTATGACGTCACTAAAATCAAGATGGCGTAAAGTAATATGGCGGCGGAGTTGTGAGCGGCGCGCGACGCTAGTGCCGACGCGGGGTTGCAGACGCAGGAGCAAAACTCGTGATAGTCTGCGCGTATTATTGCACAGAAGTGGACGTGCAGGCATGCCGAATCACAGTCCGATACGTCAGTTCCATAACGCACTCGTAATGCAGTTAAATACCTGCACCAAAAACATAAAAAAAATAAAACCGAAACCATTAACGTCTGTTTTAATTATGAAGAAAACAATGGTTATAAACACGAATGCCTCATTCAAAAGGTCTTTTGAAGCGAGTATTCAAAAGAAGCGGGTCACGAATCAATAATGGCATAGCAAGTGCAAATTGTTTTTTGGTGCACTTGTATACTGGTTTCAAAAACATCAACGGAAAATACCGTTTTATAGTTTTGTAACACTTACTTCGCAAATGCACCTCGGTCGTGGTGATTTCGTATCCTCTCCGCCAAAGCATCTAAGGACACAGCACTCACTTCTCTTAGTCCGTAGTACTGTGTGAGGTTGTACTCTATAGACCAGTGGGTCTCTCCCCTGGTATTCGTTACATCTAAGTAATACTGTGTGATCAAGGAGATGGAAGTATTGATTGAAAATAAACCTTACCTTTCCATTATTAGAGTCGAATTTATACAATCTCAATCCCGGATTGGAGGTACTGCCGGCACCTCTAGGCGTCACTGAAGGGGCTAACAGTGCCCAGGATACTGGTCGACCTAAATATAAAAATATATTATGAAATAATTGTGTACGTGTAACATTTGAGTATGGTGGATGCATTAAGAACACTAAGTCTCACTACCTCATAGCCTTTAATGGGTGTCGTAAAATATTGGAAGTAAATAGTATCATTTGGAAGAGACAAAATAGTCGAAATTGGACCCTATACCAACACGTGGTGGAATTGTGTACAATTTTAAGGATAAAGATTCTTTTGCTTTTTCTTCATAAGAGTATCTACTAGACTCTTTAGCCTGAATACGAAAATCTTCAAGTATGTTTAATGTAAATGTCAAAGCAATGTAAATTTAATGGTAGTTCATTGCTATTTAATACTATTACCGACGTGATAAACCTTCGCTATCGATGTTACCAGTTCTTGTTGAACCGCCTACCTAGGAGGAATATTAACGGCTAATTTAAATATTGGTTTTCGGAATTGCTTAATACCTAGGTATCAATAGTGCGTTAGATGATGTTGGCATCCATTTAAATGAGGAAGTATTACATCCCAAAATATATTTAGTGTCTAGGTAAGCTTGAGTACATTGTATTATAATTTGGATTTCTATCAAAATTAATAAGGAGAAATAAAAAAAAACATAACGTCAAAGCTCTAGAGGGAAATATGTCTTTTATGTACACGGATTTAATTTTTTTGAGTCTAGTATAACATAGTATAACATTTTATAATATAGTAGAACATTGTTATAATAAGTTTATTACACGTTATTTTGAAATGATTGTTTTCACTATATTGTCGCGTCCTCAGCTTAAGCGAATAGCAGTGTGTAAGCGATAGAGGAGCGATTATCCAATTTGAATTAATTTACAAAGGATAGACGACAGCAGAAGCAAATTAAAAGGCAGAGTGCCTAACAACATTAATTGTCAACTCTCCACTAACTAGAACGCTATAACTACCGCACCGCTTTCTGCTGTTATTGAAGACACAGCCTTACCAACTTAGTCTAGACCCGTTGAGTGGCGAGCGGCTGTGTCGAGTTGCTACAAATAAAAATTGCCTATGCAGAGTTGCCAGCAAACATCAACATTTATTACAACATATTATACAATACAGATTCTACATTTTCTTATTCATATCTGTTCATCATGTTTAGTTTGGAACTTGAAGTTATTTATGTGTATGAGTAAGTCAAGTACTATTGAAGACGTCACGACTTCTTTGTAAGTTGTATTACATTATTTCAAAATTATATTTAATTTATAATCTTTGTTCTACTTTAAATGTCATTGTTAGCATGTTAGTTGATATGTATAGGTATGTATAACTTTTATTGTCTTCAATGTCATTTGTACCTGCTGTAAATTGCTGTAGCCTATAGTATAGAATGACACTGTATTTTAAAAGCAGAAACAAACACTCTTCATTATTTTGTTTCATATAATACAAGCTAATTCCGCCGTTATATCCACGTTATTTTGGGCTATTTCTGCATCCATGTCTCATAGTGTCACCTATCCCGATAAATGGGCTATCCAAATTAAATTTATAGTTTCTGAAACAGGTGCGTTCAACTAAACAAGTTTTAAAGTGTTATTATAGATTATTATCTATTTATCTCTCGGGTTGAAGAACCCTTACATTATTTTCAACAATGTCGCATTATAATGGTGAAAGAATTTTAAACATCGGTCCAGTACTTTTTTGTTTATTCGTTACAAACATACAAAAAGACAAATCGTTCATCTTTATTTCATTAGTAAAGATAATTGTCAAACCTTCGCTATATATAAGTCTGAAGGTGTCAGCATGTCGGTGCCCATAGAACTGTCCGGCGATCACATCGCTGAAAGCCCTGATGACGTGCACCAGTCTCCCATTGGCTGTGGGGGTGAGCTCACCGCCGCCTGCCGCGGACGAACTGCCAGCGTTGTGACGCTCTTCCACTCCCGGACCCGCGTGAGCTACTAGGTATACCTGGGAAGGAAAATACGTTTTATTTGGTTGTTATCAAGGTTGACTTTCGTGTGAGCCTTGAAGTCGCTTATCACCTCCTTGACATTGGGCATGCGAGTTTCTCGAGCGGCGTGTGCCTGACGTACGCTTAGCGTTCACTTTGTAGAACAAAGCGAACACCGGGCGCAAGCCGAACGATCGCCGAGACGTCGAACGCACACCCGAGGATCGTGTGAGGTCTGCCTATGTGAGTGGTAGTCTGATGACGATGATGATGAGAAGAATTAAGTAGGTTTGACACGTGGCGTTTCGCGCGCGCGAATACGCGCTTGCACATCTACACACATACGTAGATATACACGCATAAGAATATATATATAGACGGGAATTAACGCGAACATGCAAATTAGGTATTTACATACCTTATTTTGCTTGACGTTTCGAGACGGTTGCACGTCCCGTGGTCGCAAGCTGACTGGTGAAGCGACTGCAGCTGAACGTATAAAGTAGCACATCGCAGCTGTAAAGAACCGTCAAACGAACAAATCGGCGATTGCGGAACATTTACTTCAATCGGGCACCAATCACTGGATTGAATTTCACTGTCCCCAAGTCCTCTCCACGGAACGCCACTTTTACCCAAGAGTTGTACGTGAAGCGATTGAAATCAGAAAACATAAAAAATTCAATCGGGGAGAGGGCTTCAAATTGTCATCGGCGTGGAATCCTGTGATTCGGTTAACAACACCCCACTTTAATACGCAGTCGGCGAATGTTCAATATACGATACTGTTAGTGTGTTTTGCGCCAGTACTTCGAATATCAACGACCCGGGGGTAGAAATAGAATCTTCTACCTCGCACTCGGAGACGTGACATCGCTTCACCAGTCAGCTTGCGACCACGGGACGTGCAACCGTCTCGAAACGTCAAGCAAAATAAGGTATGTAAATACCTAATTTGCATGTTCGCGTTAATTCCCGTCTATATATATAATTATATTCTTAAACATGCAACGCGAGTGTTTAAAAGTATCTATACACGCATATAAGACTTTTTTACACACTTTTAAATAAAATAATAGCAGACTTTTATGCGGGCAAGTCCCAATAGTAGGTATCTAAATTGTTAGAGGTACGTTCCAAAACCTCCTGCTTACTGCCGAAAATATATATATAAATTCCCTTATGTAATCGTTTATTAGCCAATAAATTTATTTGTGCCTCACAATTTAATTATCTAACAACTGATACAATTAAGAAGATTGGTAATTTTCTTAATTAAATTAGTACACTAGAGCCTTTTGTTTAGATAGACACATTGTATTTTACTTTATACAACTTTGAGACGCTTGCCATTAAGATGGGCACTTTCATTTGACGATTTTTATGTCTCTCAGACGTAATCTGACGTTTAAACCTAATTGAACCAAAGTTTAAATCAACGACTAGTTGTATCTCAAGGAACTTCAAAATAGGTACATAGTAAATTTGAAGATTTTCCTCCTTTCAAAGGAGAGGCCTAGTCCAGCAGTGGACTTTTAAAGGCTGATGATGATGATGAAATTTGAAGAAAAGTCTGCTGGGATTTTACAAGACTAGTACTAGAACCAGTATACAAATCCAATCTAAATATTCAATTCCAAAATTAGGTTCTTACGTTTATTAGATATTCAATTATTTGAATAGTCTCAGTACAATTCCTGCATAATCACTACGACAGTCGATGAATGAAATTATTCTAATGGAATATCAGAAAAATGGAGCATAATATTTAATTTTGTTCTCGTTTCCCCTCTGAGAGACTTTTACGACATATTTTACATTCGCACTTACGATTTTATGTTTTCCAATATCTATAAAGTCGCAGGCCATAAAACGATGGTTAGTATCAATTATATACTGTAAAAGCTCTAACTCACAATAATATTACGATTTGATCTATCCGGTACCAAAACATATTTTCCCGAGTTTATTAAACTAGTTATTTTGTGAAAGGAATTCTGTTTTACTTTATGGTAAGACGCGGATTTATGTCAGTTGAAACCATTTTGACAAAGAATATAGGATTAATAAATTGTGAATTGCAGAACATAATCGCAATATCACTGATTGCATCCAAGACTTTCATCTTTGTGTCTGGGGTTTGCTTTATAATCTAATCAGATTTGACAGAATATCAGCTTTTCCAAAGAGCGACTGCTAGTAGCAATATTCCATAGCTTAGATCAGTTTCAGTATATCAAGGTTACTATATAGGAATTCAAACTTTCGTGGTCACTATCATTACTTTTTACTGTTCCTACGGGATATATACCACGTACTCCTACGGATGTACTGTACATCCGCGAACATGGCGCTTGCAACAGTGCAGGTACGTGGTATATATCCCCTAGAAACAGTAAAAAGTAATCAAGAGTACTCACTCCCCATAACGACCGTCAAAGATCTTCATGAAAGCCGGGACCGATGATTTAACGTGTTCGCCGTGACACAAGACAAGCAAAAGTTAATGTTACAAAATGTAACAGATTTTATTGGGTTCCTTCCCTTTATATTTAGGTATATCAAAATTAGGATAAGAGAACTGGAGACAAAGCTTAGTTTAGTCATGCGAAACAAAATCGTCCGTCGTTTGTCTTGGTAGTTGCTCTGTACCTTTTCAGATCTATAATTAAGGCTTTGTTAAAAACAAATCTTTCATTCCAACTCAAATTAATCCTTACTTAGAGTGTGTCGCTTAGAGTTTTAAAACATTTATGAATAAATAGCAGGAGCGATAATTAAGTGGAGATACCGGACCGAACAGAGAGAACGTAGAGTGTCTTGAGTTAAAATCCACAGCACACATCCTTGAAATAGTTAATCATGGCTTTCGAAACGACAAAGAAAAACGTCGTGAGAAAACTGCACGTCAGAGTGCTCTCTATAATATTCTCGAAAGCCATCATCTTTCAGCCCACACTTGGTCGGCGTTGTGGATTATGGCCTAATAGTTCTCATCATCTCTCATGCAGTTTTTAAGGCTGATAATATCGTTGTCATTCAGTCGGCCATTGCTTAAGTTCATTAAAAACAATACTATGCACTTTCAAGTGCAATTTTTTGTTGTGCCTTGTTACTAAAACAATGAATGGGACGTCAACACACATACATAATTATGCATGAGAACATAACATAACTAGTGCAATACCTTTGATTACGATTGCATGCTATTGCTGTATTGATTACCCGAGATAAACACAATTAAACCATTTTTGACATAACTGTGGAGTGTACATACTCAACGATACTCAATGTATAATAGCCAGTCACTCTTGATTATCCTTATATTCGATTAACAATGGAAACTATACAGAAATTCGAATTGTCACATAAATCTATTTAGCAGAGAGTTGCTTCGAATAGAATTATACGGAATTAACAAGTATTGATTTTGAGCCAGTGATGCCAGAACTATGACTGAATCTATCTAGCCTTTATGTGTAATTGTTTATTTGCATAGAGATTGCCGTTTAATTTCAATTAATTAGTGACTTTTTTTGCTTTAGACATTTTGAATCACGCTTTATTTTCTAAATAAAAGTGACGATAAAGTTATTGCCTGAATATTGTAAAAAAATAAAGCGCAGATTGAAGAACGTCTTCCCAAGGAAAACAATGTATCCTTTATATCTCCTCCTTAAGGCCCGTTTCACTATTTATGCTCTCTCATCTTTTCCAGGATGAAAATAAGTGAAGATAAGCAGAGAACTCAGGTGTACTCTCACCAAACGAACGGCCACCGCGGCAATATTGATATTTTACGTTTTTATTATTCGAAACAGTGGTGCTATCGTGTTGGCTCTGGTCCTTTCATACTATAAACATCCCTATGGTTTCTAAATTTATTTAAAGCCTGTTTTCCTATTCCTTTATTTTTTTTCAATATTTCACGAATTGTTTATTATTGTACCTGCCGTATAATGCATTTACATAAAGAAAAGGTTATCAAACCTAACAACCCGACTCTAAGGCAAGCTCTTACTCTTCTTCGGTTCGTAATAATACTCACCATTTCATTTCTTCTCCTAGCTTTACTGAGGACTTGTTCGAGCCACTCCCACTGGGCCCTCCCTCTGTTAGGACCGTCTACTATTGCTGCTCGAGCACAGATCACACAATGTTTATTTTTGACACCTATGTATAAAACTTTTCCGGTTTTGTACCCTATAATAGCAGCGACACCAGATGCAGCGGAATAGTTATTCTTGTATGATCTTTTAGACCAACAACAATCAGCTATGACAGTCAAAACAGGAATGCCATATTTTACGTCACTACATGCAATAGCTTTGGAAGCTTCTTCTTGCGCAGCCGCTCGCATGCTGTCTTCTGCAGCTGATTGCCACCATGTAGCTATTTTGTTGTGACATTTTTCATATGTCAGTTGACTGACTAGTGGCAGATCTACAGAAGCTAACATTTCATTTAAATTAGACCTGCCAATTCCAATCATTAAAGCCCTAGTCACAGCACCTTGATTGACATCGATGTCAGTAGTACATGTTTTAGAGGAAAACAACTGAAACTGCATATTGCACATATTCCATTTCCTAGTAAATGTAGATTTCAAACTGTCCTTCCGCTCTTTAACTATATTTATATTGTTCATAGTACAACCTGCTGCCGTATTGTGGTTATTGATTGTTTTAATTTGTTCTATAAAATATTGGAAATCTATAATTCTTCGACTTTCAATAATAACATTGGATTCAAACGGCACCCCCGCTTCAATAACCTAAAAATGAAAATTTTATGAATTGTACTGCTCACTTATGACAAATTTTGTATTTGCATTTTAGGCGTATAAAGCTAAAAGATCTTATTTTTACTAATACGAGGCACACATGATTATAAGCTAGGTTTTACTCATACACGTTACCAAATCAGAAGCTTTTGTAGCTTGAGATGACGTAGCTACTTCTGAGCTGAGGCTAATGTCATAAGATTTAGTTAAATTGAAACAATAAGCAAGTTCGATATAACAACATATCGAACAGTGAAATTGTTAAGAATAAATAGTTTTACATTACCATTTCTTCAATTTGGATTTCATCATCATTTTCCATGCTGTACGATTAACTGTAAGATTTTCTTTACAATACCTGCAGATAACCATACACGAGTAAGCACACAAATCTTGTTATTTGAAAGCGTAGCAAATAGTTAAAAACAGCTATTTTAACAAGATACACACAATTATAGAAAAAGTATATGGATTTGCATATTGTGTATAGAAAAAATATCTTTCGTGTGGCATCAATGCCAAAAAATATATATATTTTAGAAAATTATAATATGATAAGTAACTAACATACAATGCATGGATAAATTCATACAAAAATAATATATAATAATATGCACACACAACGTACTACACAACACAACTAATAAACATACTTATATTTTTCTGTAAATAGGTACATACCCATTACATATAGAAATACTCAGAATCAGTCAAACAGGCATGTTCATGCACACAAATAACTGACTTTGGCGAAGCCTTTGGGCGTAGCAGCCGCTAACCATCATACAATATTATTATGCGGGTCTTAGTCGCGATAATTTTCTTATTTCAACCGGCTTGCAACGGTCGTGGTCTCGGAGGGACAGTCCCTCGGCGATCACAACCGTTGCAAGCCAGTAGAAACTTAGGAGAATACCAAAGGTATTTATACTTTGAAATAAGTAAATTATCGCGACTAAGACCCGCTAAATAATATTGTATGATGTATACAAATCGCGAAAGCTTAAAATCCATTATTAGCCACTAACCAATACCGAATTCAGTCGTCTATACAAAGAAATTTTATTAAACAATAAAATAAAAATCAGCATCGTAGTCAGACAGTAAAGGTATTTTGTCGCATATTTTAGTAGCATTTAAAGTATACAGGATGTCACAAAACCAATCACCAAGCCAAAGTCTACTCTACTTAAAATTACGCCGGGGAAACAATTGTATTTTTTTTAAATTATCACTTTTTAAGCTGCAAATAAAAGTGCGCGCGTGCAAAATTGGATATACCTACTTATCATAATATATATACATGGGTGCAGAAGACATCTATTGAGCAAATTGGCGGGGTAATTGCATCGATTTTGTACCTAATCAGAAAAATTTTATGACTGACTATGAGCCTCAATATCTCATGAACCAGTAATTTCCCAGGTATGCTGCCCAAGTAAAAAAATGTCTGAAATGATTGATACAATATGGGATTTCAGTTTTCGTTAAGGGTCTTTTTACACCCTGTATACTTATATAGGTAGTGAATGGCGACAGCTCTTGCAAAAAGTATCGTTAATACATTACTGTACCAACCTTTTAGCTCTAGCTTTAGCTAAAATCTCCTCATTCACCCTTTTTCTAAGTTTTGATGTGGTAAGCTTAGTCTTTTTGTGTTTATTCCCCATCGCAACAAAAGTCTGAAAATAGAAAAATGTTCTTTCGAAAAATATTTTCATTTACAATATTATTATGATTAAAATATAAATATTTTACTTACCAATATCACACCAAGATGTCACGGTCGCACTATAAACGCACTCAACGCCAGAGTTCAACAGAGGTCACACGCGGAGCTCGGGCAATACGTCCAAACCTTGAAGAGCCTCGCGGCGTACTGATTTGAAACGTTTTACGCGCGTAGTTTTATAGTAGTTTTAGAGTAATTTTAAAATGCATGTCTTGAATAAAATTAAACCAAAAAAGAAAAATTATGTGAAGATTTTTGTTACAGAATATATTCTTCTGTGTATAAAATCTTTATTTTAAAAAAAAACGAGCAAGAATTATTGTAAAAATAACGATTTTAGCAGCAGCTTTTTGTCGTAAATTTCACTTTGATTATACTCTGATTATTTACGTTTGGGTCTTAATAAAAAAATAATCCTCTCTAGTTTCTTTAGTTGATGATATGTACAGAAATTTAAACGGATTTGTCTATTAAATTTGCTAGTTATTTCGAGTATGTTAAGGTTTAAAGATAGCTCAATCACGGAAAAAGTGAAAACACTGTTTGATTATATGGCCGTATGTCACAAATACTTTAATAATATACAAAATCCTATCTCATACCTATAGAAGAAGATATTTCCTATAATAATATGTAATTCACAGTTTCGTAAGATATATTGCCACTGAGATGGCATGCTTTGAAAAGTACGCATTTTGTAAGAGTATGATGATGTCGATTTGGGAACCAATGTTAGAATTTCATGACAGCGAGGACTGATAGCTGACTGATTTTGATAGGTATTTTGGTGTCTAGGACGTAGGTATATTAGTGTTACAAGGTTAAAGGAACTCAAGCACAGCTTCAATTGCGCAGAACGTCGATTCCGGCCAATTTCAATATTCGATCCATACATGAATTTTGAGATTCAAGATTCGTGTTTGACATATTTTATACATTTTTATATAGATCGAATATTGAATTCCGTCGAGTTAGTTGACTATGTTTGTTTGTGTTGTCCATAGTTAGAAGTGATAAATTATCACAATAAGTTGAAAAGACAATTAGGTATCACTGATAATTGTCTTTTCAACTGAGTTATTATTTTTATTTGAGGCGGGTTACTGGATGACAACAACCTTGTATCAAACCATAAACAGCTTGGATAATTTATAAGCAAATGGAAAGAGCTCAAGGAGGCATTTTCCCTCCAGCGGTTCAGGTTAGACATTTAAGTGTTTTTACAAAATAATCAATCCACTTCCTGAAACAATTATTACACCGATATGTACGCTGACATGGATATGTTGCTGGACTGTGCTGAGACTTAGCGAGAATCGGAACAAATATCAGCTGTTCTAAACATTTTGTTCATGTTAAGGTTAAATTTTGTATAGAACACCTGATTTTCTCAAAAGAAACATTTATTTATTTATGATCACACATCAAAACATTCTTACAGCGAACTTAATGCAATGAATGCGTTCTTAATTAATATAAATATGTGTAAATAACATAACTTTAATATTACAAATAGGGTATATAGGGTGCATAGGGTTCCCACCAAGAACTTAGGGTCCCAAGCCAACCTCACCTGCAAGTGGTGCACCTGCCGATCAACGGACGAGGCTCTGGCAAACAAAATGTCCCAATAAGCGGCAATAGGCTCGCCACCTATTACGTGGGATCAAAACACTGGCGAAAAGTGGGCGTTTAATATGCCTCTGCCTACCCCTTCGGGGAAACAGGCGTGAGTCTATGTACGTTTGTATGTGTAATATTACAAAACCACTTCACACAATACTGAACATGTTCATACTAACTAGTGCAATCATCCTGTAAAATGTTTTAATTTCATTAGAATAACCTCATTTAATTTATTTACTGGTAAACATAATATAGTGTAGCAGCGTAAAACCTAGTGGTGTACGTAAGGGACTGCCGAGACGATGGTCGAGACCATGGTCAAACCCGAGGGTTCGATCCCCAGTTACCCCAGGCACACACCTCTGACTTTTCGAAGTTATGTGTGTGCCCGGTAGATGGCAATAGGCTCGCCCCCTATTACATTGGGACCGAAACATAACTGGCGAAATGTGGGTGTGTAATATACTCTGCCTACCCATTCGGGAATAAAGGCGTGCATGTACGTATGTATGTTATGTAAAGTGATATGTTTTTCATTCAAGTGGTCGAAGGATACTTCGTCCGAGCCAGGTGACCGTGCCCTGTGGACCGCGCAAACTTGAATATGTAGGTATAATGACATTGCAATCGTGAGTCAAACGTTTTAGAGTGATTTAGGTTCTTAAATCATCTCTTCGTAGTTCCGTCGGTGGCCGTTTGATGTCATCGGGGTTTGTGTCATCACCGTAGTAGGTACGAAAGGTGGTACTAGTTAAAACTATATAGTATGTAGTAAAACTAGTTAAAAGTGTCCCTGCCAAGATAGTCATAGCACCGTCATATTATGTAAGTACCTACGTAAAAATAACTGCTGCTTTCGCAAATATATTATAATACACGCTCTCGTATCAGTTGCTACCATATTATTCATGTAAGTAATATGGTGGCAAAAGAAATCACATTTCAAATTCAGAGCACATAAATAATCTTCAAAGCACCATAAAAATAAGAAAATTAATCTGAGAGCGTGTTATGAAATTTCATATCAAATATTTTGACAAAGTAACTGGGCGTATAGAATAGATTATATTAGATGGAGAGCGGGAACGTTCCACGAGATGGAAATTGGCAAAGGCATTATGTTTTCAGCCTCTTATGTCACATGAATGTTCCATCGCTGCAATTGACCTCGTTAGTCGAACCTTCGCATTTTGACGTTCGTCAATTCTTTTATGTATTTTCTTTTTTGTTTTCAATCCGATCTGTTCGATTGCAAAGCATCATGACTACGGCTTCCTTGTTTTTTTGTGCTTATTACTATAAAGAGGAGCGATAAAAGGGGATTGTTGCGGTGATTGGCTGATCGGTTTGTATTACAAGGGCTGCAAAAGCTTTAATGAACTTATGGAAAATGTTTTTATACAAGAGTAGTGATTAATGAGCAATAATTGTCAAAAACAATTATAGTACACAAATATGGCCAATACCAGGTATCTATATGATTGTACGATATAAATATGTGCAGATAAAGAACGAGTTGTTGTTTATGTAAGGAGGACCTTTAGGACATCACTTAATGTTGGTCTGTGCTTAACGATTTGCAGTGTCGCTACAATTAGGAACATAGATAAACTTCTATAGTTGTCATGGTTCACCTATTTAAATCTTTTAGGAATCCTCAATGACTTTGTATCAAAAGTGGCAAACATTTTCCTAATTGACTTACTTACTACTATTTTGTCTTCATGACCATGTTAAAATTATTGTAATATGTAAGAAGTTCCTTATCATATTTTACTTTTAATAACGTCAGGTACGCATTTACCAATGCAAATCACCTATTTTATATTGAAATGAAATGAAATGAATATTTATTTCGTGTAAACTTTTTTAAAGTGCTTACGAAAAGTCAAATTAAAATTGTTCAGTTTATACATCATTTATATTTTTGTGTTGAATTAGAGCAGCTCAATCCCAAGCATTTTTATCGCCTATATAATCAGTAATTTTATAATATGCTTTTAAACACAGTGTAGTTTTAACAATAATTTTGAATTTATTTATAGATAAATTTCTTATATTAAGAGGGAGCTTGTTATAAAAGCGTATACACTGCCCCATAAAAGAGGTACTTATTTTGTGGAGGCGGGTGCTATGAACTATAAGATTATTCTTATGTCTAGTATTAACAGTGTGTAGATCACTTTTTTTACTAAATGTGTCAATGTTCTTGTGGACATATAACAGATTCTCGTATATATATTACGAAGCAACAGTTAGAATGCCCATCTCACTGAACTTTTCTCTTAGAGAAACACGAGGACCGAGGTTGTAAATACCCCTTATTGCTCTTTTCTGCAGAACGAATATTGTGTCAAGGTCTGCAGCATTCCCCCAGAGAAGAATCCCATATGACATAATACTATGAAAATAGCTGAAATAGACCATTCTAGCTGTTTCTATATCTGTGAGGCGTCTAATTGTCTTAACCGCATAAGCTGCAGAACTAAGTTTGCCCGAAAGTCTTTCTATATGCGGACCCCATTGAAGTTTGGAATCAAGCATAATACCTAGAAATAAGGTTGTCCCGACGGGCTCAATACTGGTTTCCTTCAATTGTCATTAAAATTAGAATTCAATCCTTCGTTTAAATAAGCTATTACACTTTTAAATAAACAATCACACTATACCTCCCGTCTTCAAAGAGACAGGGCAACTTTAATCCAACATTGATTCCGCGACTTCCATTCCTATTTAAACATTCAAAAGAATAAACAAGTTCGCGGGACAGCTATCCCAAAAGGTTCGGACTCAAAACAAACTTTATTTTCCGTGTATAAAAAAGCAATGATGCCTTATTTGTCAGGGTTGGTGTTAATTTGAACAAACGGTCTAAACATCGCGAAATTAAATAAAGTGACCGCATAGTCAATCATTCCGTACAGAGATCAATCTGAATCTAATAATAACTCATCTCAGAAATTAGAATGAGGTGACATTTTCAATGTAGAAATCTTAATATTCTGAATGGCTTTGCTTGACGAATATTAAATACTAGAGGACGCCCGCAGCTACGCATATTATTTTATTTTACCCGTTTGCTCGATGCCGTGGGAATTCCCTTCTTAGTGCACCCCTACGGTCCCCAAGGAACGTATTTGTCAAATTTCAGCTCCCTGCGTCTAATAGTTTAGGCTGTAACTTGTCTGTCAGTCAGTCAGTAACGAAAGGATTGTATATATACAGATTAATTAATATTCCGTAATATTTGTCTAGGTTTAAGACCGTTTATTCCGTCGGAGGCGATTTCACGGGTTTTAATTGTTCTATTATTACACGGGTAACTAACAATTAAACAAAAAGGCATAGAAAATCTAAAAGTTTAATTCTTTATTAAGGCATTGCGAAATAAAAATGTATGGGTTTCTATAGTAAATAATTTAAAACCAATGAATTTAAAAAACTAATTTTCGTAATGTCTGTAGTTTAGGCTTCCTTAAATGTTCGCTAGTCGTATGAAAACTATTCGTTCTATAATTCTGTAAATGTGAAAAATACAAGCAGGAGTTGTACAAAGGACCGCATTAAAATTGTACATTTATTCATTATTTTTAAGAAAATCGGAGATCAAAACAGTGCATTTTGCTCAATTTTAGTCTGTGAATCTGTTTTTCTTTAGAAAAACTACTATAATTATTAAATAGATACATACATATTTAGAAACCTTGACATTTATATTAACTCATATAAAAATTATAATGTAATGTTTATGTTTGTAATTTATATGATTTTTTAAAACGACCTATAAATCTTGAAGCACGATGCAATCAATCTCATTCATTCCGCGCCACGCGCTCTCAGAGGTAAGACCTGTCGCTCGCGTCCGCGTCCGCCTTTTTACGTAAATATTGCGTTCCAATACGACTAAAGCTTCTTGATCCATAAGTATTTTACACATTTTTTTTTATATGTACGAAATGTTGATGTATCGACATCAACGTATTCAAATAACATGTTCATGAAAACATCTATAGCTAACGTGACGCGGTCAAAGAGAAGCTTGGCGACACTGACGGAACCGGACGGGATTTATATTGTACTTACTATGGCACTTTGAACTATACATGTTCTTACATATTAGTTCTGTGATTGACATACAATCAGTTGCAGAAAGCATCAAATTAACTCTTTATTGCTTAAATGGAAGTTATCGCTAATGAGTTTAATAATTTAATTACGTTGCACAATCAAATTTTACTTATAGTTCAACATCTTTTTACTCATCCTGACAAGTGAATGAAAAGAATGAACATTTCTGTTTAGTTATAAGCACAATAATCTATTTAATGCACTCTTAGTACAATTTTCAATTTGATCGGAAATATACATTTTTTTATGATATAATTTTATTATATTATAAAAAAAGTAAAATTTGATTCGTCGTTTTAAAAAATCATATAAATTACAAACATAAACATTACATTATAATTTTTATATGAGTTAATATAAATGTCAAGGTTTCTAAATATGTATGTATCTATTTAATAATTATAGTAGTTTTTCTAAAGAAAAACAGATTCACAGACTAAAATTGAGCAAAATGCACTGTTTTGATCTCCGATTTTCTTAAAAATAATGAATAAATGTACAATTTTAATGCGGTCCTTTGTACAACTCCTGCTTGTATTTTTCACATTTACAGAATTATAGAACGAATAGTTTTCATACGACTAGCGAACATTTAAGGAAGCCTAAACTACAGACATTACGAAAATTAGTTTTTTAAATTCATTGGTTTTAAATTATTTACTATAGAAGCCCATACATTTTTATTTCGCAATGCCTTAATAAAGAATTAAACTTTTAGATTTTCTATGCCTTTTTCTTTAATTGTTAGTTACCCGTGTAATAATAGAACAATTAAAACCCGTGAAATCGCCTCCGACGGAATAAACGGTCTTAAACCTAGACAAATATTACGGAATATTAATTAATCTGTATATATAAAATCCTTTCGTTACTGACTGACTGACAGACAAGTTACAGCCTAAACTATTAGACGCAGGGAGCTGAAATTTGACAAATACGTTCCTTGGGGACCGTAGGGGTGCACTAAGAAGGGAATTCCCACGGCATCGAGCAAACGGGTAAAATAAAATAATATGCGTAGCTGCGGGCGTCCTCTAGTATTTAATATTCGTCAAGCAAAGCCATTCAGAATATTAAGATTTCTACATTGAAAATGTCACCTCATTCTAATTTCTGAGATGAGTTATTATTAGATTCAGATTGATCTCTGTACGGAATGATTGACTATGCGGTCACTTTATTTAATTTCGCGATGTTTAGACCGTTTGTTCAAATTAACACCAACCCTGACAAATAAGGCATCATTCCTTTTTTATACACGGAAAATAAAGTTTGTTTTGAGTCCGAACCTTTTGGGATAGCTGTCCCGCGAACTTGTTTATTCTTTTGAATGTTTAAATAGGAATGGAAGTCGCGGAATCAATGTTGGATTAAAGTTGCCCTGTCTCTTTGAAGACGGGAGGTATAGTGTGATTGTTTATTTAAAAGTGTAATAGCTTATTTAAACGAAGGATTGAATTCTAATTTTAATGACAATTGAAGGAAACCAGTATTGAGCCCGTCGGGACAACCTTATTTCTAGGTATTATGCTTGATTCCAAACTTCAATGGGGTCCGCATATAGAAAGACTTTCGGGCAAACTTAGTTCTGCAGCTTATGCGGTTAAGACAATTAGACGCCTCACAGATATAGAAACAGCTAGAATGGTCTATTTCAGCTATTTTCATAGTATTATGTCATATGGGATTCTTCTCTGGGGGAATGCTGCAGACCTTGACACAATATTCGTTCTGCAGAAAAGAGCAATAAGGGGTATTTACAACCTCGGTCCTCGTGTTTCTCTAAGAGAAAAGTTCAGTGAGATGGGCATTCTAACTGTTGCTTCGCAATATATATACGAGAATCTGTTATATGTCCACAAGAACATTGACACATTTAGTAAAAAAAGTGATCTACACACTGTTAATACTAGACATAAGAATAATCTTATAGTTCATAGCACCCGCCTCCACAAAATAAGTACCTCTTTTATGGGGCAGTGTATACGCTTTTATAACAAGCTCCCTCTTAATATAAGAAATTTATCTATAAATAAATTCAAAATTATTGTTAAAACTACACTGTGTTTAAAAGCATATTATAAAATTACTGATTATATAGGCGATAAAAATGCTTGGGATTGAGCTGCTCTAATTCAACACAAAAATATAAATGATGTATAAACTGAACAATTTTAATTTGACTTTTCGTAAGCACTTTAAAAAAGTTTACACGAAATAAATATTCATTTCATTTCATTTCAATATAAAATAGGTGATTTGCATTGGTAAATGCGTACCTAACGTTATTAAAAGTAAAATATGATAAGGAACTTCTTACATATTACAATAATTTTAACATGGTCATGAAGACAAAATAGTAGTAAGTAAGTCAATTAGGAAAATGTTTGCCACTTTTGATACAAAGTCATTGAGGATTCCTAAAAGATTTAAATAGGTGAACCATGACAACTATAGAAGTTTATCTATGTTCCTAATTGTAGCGACACTGCAAATCGTTAAGCACAGACCAACATTAAGTGATGTCCTAAAGGTCCTCCTTACATAAACAACAACTCGTTCTTTATCTGCACATATTTATATCGTACAATCATATAGATACCTGGTATTGGCCATATTTGTGTACTATAATTGTTTTTGACAATTATTGCTCATTAATCACTACTCTTGTATAAAAACATTTTCCATAAGTTCATTAAAGCTTTTGCAGCCCTTGTAATACAAACCGATCAGCCAATCACCGCAACAATCCCCTTTTATCGCTCCTCTTTATAGTAATAAGCACAAAAAAACAAGGAAGCCGTAGTCATGATGCTTTGCAATCGAACAGATCGGATTGAAAACAAAAAAGAAAATACATAAAAGAATTGACGAACGTCAAAATGCGAAGGTTCGACTAACGAGGTCAATTGCAGCGATGGAACATTCATGTGACATAAGAGGCTGAAAACATAATGCCTTTGCCAATTTCCATCTCGTGGAACGTTCCCGCTCTCCATCTAATATAATCTATTCTATAAGCCCAGTTACTTTGTCAAAATATTTGATATGAAATTTCATAACACGCTCTCAGATTAATTTTCTTATTTTTATGGTGCTTTGAAGATTATTTATGTGCTCTGAATTTGAAATGTGATTTCTTTTGCCACCATATTACTTACATGAATAATATGGTAACAACTGATACGAGAGCGTGTATTATAATATATTTGCGAAAGCAGCAGTTATTTTTACGTAGGTACTTACATAATATGACGGTGCTATGACTATCTTGGCAGGGACACTTTTAACTAGTTTTACTACATACTATATAGTTTTAACTAGTACCATCTTTCGTACCTACTACGGTGATGACACAAACCCCGATGACATCAAACGGCCACCGACGGAACTACGAAGAGATGATTTAAGAACCTAAATCACTCTAAAACGTTTGACTCACGATTGCAATGTCATTATACCTACATATTCAAGTTTGCGCGGTCCACAGGGCACGGTCACCTGGCTCGGACGAAGTATCCTTCGACCACTTGAATGAAAAACATATCACTTTACATAACATACATACGTACATGCACGCCTTTATTCCCGAATGGGTAGGCAGAGTATATTACACACCCACATTTCGCCAGTTATGTTTCGGTCCCAATGTAATAGGGGGCGAGCCTATTGCCATCTACCGGGCACACACATAACTTCGAAAAGTCAGAGGTGTGTGCCTGGGGTAACTGGGGATCGAACCCTCGGGTTTGACCATGGTCTCGACCATCGTCTCGGCAGTCCCTTACGTACACCACTAGGTTTTACGCTGCTACACTATATTATGTTTACCAGTAAGTAAATTAAATGAGGTTATTCTAATGAAATTAAAACATTTTACAGGATGATTGCACTAGTTAGTATAATCATGTTCAATATTGTGTGGAGTGGTTTTGTAATATTACACATACAAACGTACATAGACTCACGCCTGTTTCCCCGAAGGGGTAGGCAGAGGCATATTAAACGCCCACTTTTCGCCAGTGTTTTGATCCCACGTAATAGGTGGCGAGCCTATTGCCGCTTATTGGGACATTTTGTTTGCCAGAGCCTCGTCCGTTGATCGGCAGGTGCACCACTTGCAGGTGAGGTTGGCTTGGGACCCTAAGTTCTTGGTGGGAACCCTATGCACCCTATATACCCTATTTGTAATATTAAAGTTATGTTATTTACACAGATTTATATTAATTAAGAACGCATTCATTGCATTAAGTTCGCTGTAAGAATGTTTTGATGTGTGATTTGATACGTTGCACAATCAAATTTTACTTATAGTTCAACATCTTTTTACTCATCCTGACAAGTGAATGAAAAGAATGAACATTTCTGTTTAGTTATAAGCACAATAATCTATTTAATGCACTCTTAGTACAATTTTCAATTTGATCGGAAATATACATTTTTTTATAATATAATTTTATTACATTATAAAAAAACATTGGATCATTATTACGATTTTATCTAAAAATTAAGCTGAAAAGTCTGAGACAATGAATAAAAAGAGGGAGCCTCGCTGATTATAATCATTGACCATATAATGCAGTTACCATTCATGAATGATGATTTTCTATAACTTGAGTACATACGCCATTGCTATTATTGTATTTGTAATACTTATAAAATGAAATATGAAAAGCCCAGTCATTTGATTTATATGGAAGTCACAAGATGAGAGAAGAGAGAAGGAAATAAGTAGCTGTTACAATATTTAAGACATATTGGTTAAATTGAATACGATATGGAAATATCTTTATATCTTTTGTTTGTAATGCGTTTTGTTGTCATAATTCAATCAGAAACAATAAAGACAATTCTTTTTACATTTATAGAGAAGTATTCCTTCCTGCACTGGTATAGCTCGGAAAGATGACATCCTCTGCTAATAATTTTAACATGAGTACAATCCAAAGCGCCTACTACACGTGGAAATCCATAAATTTCATAGAAGCCTGCTGCAACTCGACATAGATCTTCCCTGTTTGGCATTTTAATATGATATGTTGAGGCTTGAGAACTCTGCACAAGCCTCCACTCTGTACTTGTTGTATTTGATAATCACCCAACACCTGTTCAGTTGATAAGATCCTTTAAAGACATAAAGACATATTTATTTCTGCATTTTGGTTGTTTACAACACTTATACATATCAAAACCCTATTCTAGATGATGCCGGCTTTTCCTAGCTAAATGACTTCTTGAGAAGAAAGGCCGAAACAAACTCGGAGTCATTGTTTTTTTTTGTCACTTCAATTTTTTTAGTCTTTTCTTCATCTTTTAAAGTCCAGACAAAAAAGGGTTTAGTATGCAAGTACAATGCAGGAAATTATCTGACGCTTTTGACTGACTCGGCCCACTGATGGCCCGCATTCAACAGCAATCGTACGGCTCAACCTTGATTGAGGGAGCCAGCACGATCTGTATCACTATGCCTCCACGCCATCAGAAGGTGTATGCATAAGCATGTCAGCCTAAGCCATCAGACAGGTTGCCACAACTACTTGTTTATATGTTTAATAATGACCACATCGTACTCACAACATTACATGCTAATACACAGTAAAATACATGTTGCAAACAATAAGTAAAAATAATAAAATTTAAACAATAAAATGTCATATATTTAAAATGTCACAAAATATTATTGAATGTCAATTTAGGAATAATAGTAATGGCCTCCGCAAACTAGCTTCTTTTAGCATCGGCGACCGGCGATTCAGTCGCTTTTTAGCATCCAGATGCAGCCTCCGAATTCTTACACCGCACAATGGAAGATGCCGATCGCGGCGACTTGTCACTTAAAATAATAACGTAGGGGTCGTCCATTAATAACGTGATTTTATGTCTTTCCAATTTTAAACTTACTCTGCGATGATGATACCTGGGTAGGTTGGAGGCTTTACCACCTCTCCTCATTCTTTATCAAAAGTTTTTTTTTATACAAAGTAAATAAAAAATATTTTATCCAAAAAAGACATTGCGAGCTACTGGTGTCAAAATTGAAGCTAAAATAAAAAAAAATTGACACTCATTATTCTTTTTATCTCTTACCTGACTTCAATTTCTTTGGGTCGGCGCAGTATGGACATACATTCTCTTCGATACTTCTCTGTCACCAGTCATCCGATCACTTCCACCTTTTCTTACATATCTATTCTCACACAGTTATTCCATCTTGTTATTCCACTTGTTTACCTAAATACATAATCATCCACTCTTCTCATAAGATGTTTCTAAAATGCAAATATTTTCATCCATGGACACTATTTGCAGACTACATTGATATTCTCTCTATTTTGGCATGGTAAAAAATATTAATATATCATGCATCATTACCTTTAAGAACGCTGTTTTAAAAGTATACTGGCTCATTTAAGTCTTAACTTGCAATAATTGCAATTCGATCTTGCAAAATATAGTAATCTTGCAAAATATAAAAAGCATATCAAACATAAAAAAATCCAGAAATGGATCAGAAAATTCAGAGACCGGTGCACCTACATAAAAAGAAAATATCCAGTCCAAACTAAGGACATCCTTCTTTTTGAAGTGGGTTGATTAAAGCATCCTAGAGCATCCAAAAGCAACGAAAGATTTTAATACAGGACTTTTCTGAATCCCTGCCAATCGAACGAACGATCGTTGTTTTAGAATGCGTATAGGATAAAAATCTCTGGCTCAAGAAAAACAAGGACACTTGATATCTGTCTACACTTATTTGTCCCTTCCACCTATTAAGACTCACGTGATTAAAGGACGACTCCTTACCATAGGTTGTCACTTATTTGTTAACCCTTAAATAACACTGTGGGGTAGTAAAATTCTTCACCCTAGGGGCACAACTTGTATTTTTTCTTGCGATGGTAGTGTCATCTCTTAAAGTTGTTATATTTTCTTGCGATGGCAGTGTCATCTCCTAAAGTTGTCAGTCACGTGGCGTTAAAAAGAACTTCCATCTAATCTGCTTAGTTATGTGAGAAAATTACCCCAGGGTGTCAGTTACGCATGCATTAATTTCTCATTAATTCAGTCAAATGTTTGATACACTAAGTTTACAGAGCCCTGCGAAGCTCCTTTTTTGGGTGCAGCATCACAAGAAAACCTAAGATAACCTTTTAAGTTTTCTGAGTGGATAAGTTTCCGGAGCGGACGAGACTTTTCATATTAAATGATATTTTGTAGAACGATCGTTAATTTGGTGTACAATTAGTAATTTAATGAAATAATGAAGTTTTTAACGTAAAGCACTTTAGTGTTATTTAAAATGTTTGATGCTTTGTTAAAAATATCCCCATGTAAACTACAAAAATAATTTATTTTGTACAACTTTTAATAGCCGTTTGGGGTAATTTTACCCCAAAGTTTTATTTACTATTCTGTATCCGAAAATAAGGATGTTATTATAGGGTTTGACTAGTGACTGGCTTAAACAGAATAAATGTCGATAAAATTATGACAGCGCTTATAATAAATATGTAAGTTTTTATTAAGGCAGTACCTACACTACCTAGGGTGATGTACTAGATTTTGAGGAGGTGACCCTTATCATAGGTTATGAATATGATAAAGCTACACTAGCTACTGCTTTCTGTATACCGATGAAAATATTAAGCAAGCTAAAGTCAGTATTTTTACCTACATACAAAAACCAGTTCTCGTATTACTTTCAGAGAGCATAATACGAAGAAATGAGTGCAGTAATGTCCATGCCATCTATTGTTTAGAACATAAAATGCAGAGTATAACTTGCCAGTTTTCAATAGTATAAGTCTATAAATAATAGAACATAATTTAACATCATTGTAACGAACATCATTTAATTATACTGGCATATTTATGTTTTTTGATAGAAACCTATATTACTGATATTGTACAATTATTGTATTACAACGATGAAAACATTAATCAATTTATCGATAGTAGACTCGGCCGATCACCAACAACACACTACAGCACTACGGTCGCCGCGTTCGAACGCAGAGAGTCGCTAAAACGCGATGCAGCATCGATACAGTTGCAAAATCGCCGGTCGCCGATGCTAAAAGAAGCTAGTCGGCGGTGGCTCTATATTACTTAAGTAATTTAAATGTCAAAAGAAAATAAATAAAATAACAATGTCAAATCAAACTATGTCAAAACAAAATAAATAAAATTACAAATGTTAAATTAAAAATGTCAAAATGTAAAAATATAAGTATTACAAATGTAAATAAAAATATCATGTCACTAATTTCAAAATGTCAAAATTCATAATTTTTAAACTCAATTCCAGGCATTTGTGTCTGCTAAATAATCCTTCACTGTGTAATAAGCTTTTGAACACAAGCTCTGTTTAATAAATACTTTGAATTTATTAATACTTAGTTCCTGAATATTGCCTGGAATTTTGCTGTAAAAACGTATGCTTTGACACTTGTATGAGTTACTTATTTTTTGTAGTCTAGTTGAAGGTAGAACAAGTTTGTTTTTATTTCGTCTATTTAATTTATGAATGTCGCTGAATTTAGAAAACATATTAATATTTTTCCTGACATATAACAAGTTCTCATAAATGTATTGAGATGCGACAGTCATTATCTTAATTTCTTTAAATTTTTCCCTCAGTGAATGCCTTGCACCAAGACTGTAGATTGCACGAATAGCCCGCTTCTGCAGTACAAACACAGTTTGAATGTCTGCTGCGATGCCCCATAATAAAATGCCATATGACATTATGCTGTGGAAATAACTAAAATATACTAATCTGGCCGTATCTATATCAGTTAACTGACGAATTTTGTAAACCGTGTATGCTGCAGAGCTAAGTCTATTCGACAACTGACCTATATGTGAGCCCCACTGTAGCTTAGAATCTAAGGTTATGCCTAAGAATACGGTGTTATCTATAAGATCCAACTCTTCTCCATTCAAACATATGTTAGGTTTAACTTGTTTTACATTCGGTCTTGAAAATCGTATACATTTTGTTTTTCTTTCATTTAACAGTAAAGTGTTAGCTGTAAACCATTGAACTACTTTAGAGAGAGCGTTATTTACATCGTCATTATTTGATTGTTGTCGTCTTAGTTTAAAAATAAGTGATGTATCATCAGCAAATAACACTATCTCTTCATTATTTTGCATAATGTATGGCAAATCATTAATATATACAAGGAAAAGGAATGGACCAAGAATTGAACCTTGCGGCACTCCCATTGTGACCACTGAACCCATAGAAACTTTTCCATTTACCTCAACTCTCTGTATCCTATTACTCAAATATGATGTTAGGAGATTCAAAGCAGTGTTCTTAACTCCATAGTAATGTAATTTCCTGATCATTGTTTCATGAAACACGCAATCAAAAGCCTTAGATAAGTCACAAAAGACTCCCAGAGCATCATGCGACTCCTCCCAGGCATCAAAAATACTATCTAAAAGCTCAACTCCAGCATCGGTAGTTGAGCGACCCCTAGTGAAACCAAATAGTTTTTCATGTAACAGCTTATTGTTATTAAAATGAATTTGAAGCTGACCTAGAATTAATTTTTCAAAAATTTTACTAAACGTGGGTAGCACAGATATTGGCCTATAATTTGTGGGGTCAGATGTGCTACCTGATTTAAATAACGGAATTACTTTACTACTTTTCATTTGATCAGGAAACACACCACAGTCAATGCATCTATTGAAAATCATTGCCAGTTCAGGTGCTACTGTGTTGATTATGGATTTCGTAATCACAACAGAATTGCCCCAAAGATCACTAGTCTTCTTCAAATTAAGGATATTAAAAGTTTTTACAATATCTCTGTCAGTGACATAACTAAAACTAAATTCAATGTTACACCTATTGACATTTTGTTTTAATAGAGATTCGGCTTCATTAGGGGACGAGTTGAGGGATTTAGTGGTTGAGACTGGAATGTCTGTGAAGAAATTTTCAAATGCTGTGGCAACCTCAAAATCTGACTTTAATATCTTTCTATTTAATTGAAGAGTGTAATCATTACTTTTAATGTTGACCCTTCCAGTCTCATTGTTTATAATATCCCACGTTGCTTTTATTTTATTGTCACTGTTTTTAATTTTTGATTTTAAAGAAAGTGTCTTAGCTTCACGACAAATCTTTTTAAATAACTTGGAATAATTTCTTACATATTGACAAAATTGTTCATCATTTTTATTAATTACTTTCTGTTCATATAATTCGTAAAGCTTATTTCTACTTTTAAATAAATAAATTCCAGTGGTTGCCCATTCACTGAAGGATGTAGTACCAGCAACTGAGATCCTCTTAGGGACAAAGATAGAATTGAATATAGTACAGTACATGTCAAAGAAAGAATTGTACAACTTATTAGGATCGTTATTATAGCATAAGTATGGTAATGTACTTGTGAGTTTATCCTTAAGTCCCTCCAGACGACGCAAAGTTTTTGGCACCACACTCAATTCCTTTCTACCTACTTTTTTAGGCTGCATAGCAAATGTTATAGATTGTCCACAATGATGTGATGTTAATTTGCTAATTATTTGCTTTCTAACTGGTACAATATCTGTAAACATATTGTCTATACAAGTAGATGTCGTGGAAGTTATCCTGGTGGGTTCCAAAAATAAGCATGCAAGATTATATGACTTGAACAAAATCTTAATTTTGTGGCAATTCAGGGAATCTTCTAGTAAATTAATATTAAAATCGCCACCTACTATTATAGATTTATTTTGTTGGCATAGCTTCCGTAACACATCATCCATGACACTTTCAAAGTTATCATAGCAGGATGATGGTGGCCTATACACACTCAAAACAAGAAGTTGGTCCAACTCCACACAGGCTATTTCAACGGTCCGTTCAACAGAAAAAACTAACAATGTCACTACGATTCTTAAATTTAAGCAGCTTGTTAACTAAAATCAACGATCCACCATGTATTGAATTTTGTCTGCTGAACGAACTACCAACTAGATGGTTATTTAAATTGCACATGAACTGGTGATCTTTAAGCCAATGTTCTGTTATACACAAAATATCGACGCATTCACCGTTCATGAACAACTCCACTTCTAAATCTTTATTTGGCATACCTTGTATATTTTGATGTACCAGTTTTAATACTTGTGAATTTCTAAATGAATTATTAGTTGAATTGGGCTTATTCGTACATACCAGCCCATTATTAATGAAAGTGTCATTGCAAGAGGTATTCTCTATTGTCGAATTATTTAATTTAAATTAATAGAAATGTCAGACTGTGTAGCCAAAATACTGGCTAAATCATTATAAATGTCATTTTGTTGCTGTATAGGGGCAACACGTTTATTAGCCAATTTCTTGGCTGAAATGTCAATACAAAATGCTAGCGACTCAGCTAGTTGTCTTTTATAATAAAAATTCAGATAACAAGTATCTTGCGTCAAATATAAAGCTTTACTAACATAATTGTTAGAGTCAAAAACATGAAATTGATCGTTATTGTATGACCAACTACACAAATTTATATTAAGACTATGTCTAATATTATTTTCTTTCTGTGGCAACCCTTTACTGAAAGGTAAAGTGAGCATAATAATTTGATTTAAATTTAATTCACATAATTTACTGTAATAATAGAATGAAAGTCTTTTATCTAAAGATCCTCTTTTACCAAGTAGAATCAATAAAGTTGTATCCTGGTCAAAATTGAAGTTTATAATTTTATCTAAAATAGCAATGAAACTTAACCCAGGCAAACAGTAGTTCATCACTAACCCATCACTATATGTGTTCGCCAACAACTGACCCATACCTTTTCCAATCTCGTCACTAAATATTATCACTTTATTTTTATTTTGTAATATAGTTTTACTGTCTAGTTTGTTATTTTTTAATTTATTTAGAGTGTGTTTAATATTTGAATTTGTATTGTTTAAAGAACTATTTGGCAAAACCGGGTCACATGTTGGCAATGAGCAAGCTGGCAAGTGTTGGTGGTTGAACGGGATGTCATTGTTCAATGGTATTGAGCATTTGTTACTATTTGATGCCACCAACTCATTCATTGCCAATATGTACTCTTTCATTTGTAGTTCAGAGCTTTTATATTTATTTGTCATTGATACTAATTTGTCACTAAGATTATTTAATTCTACCTGCAAATTATTTATTTCTAATTTATGTTTCAAATTATTTTGGTGATATTTCTGTGAGTATATTTTTAATTTTTCAAGAGCAAGTAATCTTTCCCTATTTAGTTTAACATTTTTTATGAAAAATTTTTGTCTGTGAACTAATTTTTGGGTCTTTTTTATGAATTTGTTTATTTTGACATATTTCCTAATCCTATTCCTACTACCCCTTATCAATTTTATTGAATTATTTGATTCTTTGCACACTGAGAGACTATTTGGAAATGATGCTTTAGAATGATTTATATCAGTTATCATGCTTGGAGCGTGAACCACCAGCTCATCGAACAGACTTTGATTTGCCGTTGTAGTGATTTGATCTTGGGTGAATTCTAGATGAGTTATTTATTCTACTGTTTGCCTCGTGTAACTGTTTGTCTTAGAACTGTATACGGTCAAGTGCTTGTTCATACTGCAAGCTACACTCGGCAAATCCGTCCACAATGAGCTGGAGTCCATCCCGAGCACTCATGGCATCAGAGAATTGAGTATGTAGCTGAGCCATTTCACATTTTAATATCTTATTTTTTCCAGTAAGTTCAACATTTCTTTCTCGTTATCTTCTCTTTCCTCTATCAGTTTGTTACACAATTCCTTAGAGGTCTTTAATTCAATTAAAGCCAGTTGGAGTTTAGACTCTTCCTGGCGAGCCAAAGCTTTACGAGTCATAATCATAGTGAAAAGAGAGAAATGCAAGTACAAAGGAAGTTTTGTTCAAAAGTAAAGGAGAAGATTGAAATACGTAGTTATAGTAGGGTTTAAAGCTAAATATTATTGTAAGAAAGAACAGCTGATCTCTTTTAAAGTTGTGTAACCAACTAACAAGGTTTAGGTTATGTTTATGTATTTTTACTATTTATAGGTGTTTATTTAGGAACTTGATAGCACTTTTTATTCGGAAATATACTAATTAAAACAATTTTATACGTATAAGTTGATTTTAGATAGTAGTTACAATGTTATACCTGTTTGTAAAATGACAATGCAAATTTAGCCGGTAGATTGGTTGTCAAAAAAGAAATCACAATAAACTCACCTTATTTTTACAGAAAACACTAATGCTTTTATAGATTATTACAAATAACACATTTATTAAGTAATTAACTTGTAATAAGCTTTAATTATTTGATTATTTTATATTTTTATTTGTAAAAAATACGGGACATGGTCGGATCAGCTGTTAAGCTCAGTGTTGCCACATAGCAAAAACCTTCAAACAAATTAAAAATTGTGTCAGACCATCAACATATTTATTTCTTTAAAAAATGGGTTCCACATCTACAATGTTTCGTATTTAGTAAACTGCTTCTTTGAATACTCTGTATGTAATATGAAATTATTCTCCGTCGTCACTTTGAAATAAATTTACGTTGGCGGAATTTTACTACGAGCAAAATCGTCTTCGGGGTCAGTTGAAGACGAAAAACTAGTTAAGATATAACTTAGTTATTTTAATTGTAAACCATTTTAATACCATAAAACACTAGAATGTATTGAAATATATTATTTAATACAGCTATATTTGGCAACAAACACTTCAATGTACATAATAATAGGCAGCGATAGCTGAGTGGAGAGACTGACAGACTGCTACGCAGAGGGTTCAAATCCACGGCACGCACCAATGACTTTTCGGTGTTAAATGCATATTAAATTGTTAATTCTCGCTTGCTAATTGGTGAAGAAAAACATCGCGAGGAAACCTACATGTCTGAGAGTTCTCCATAATGTTCTCGAAAGACATGTGAAGTCTGCTAACCCGCACTTGGTGGACTATGACTTTACCCTTCTCATAGTGAGAAGAGGCCCGTGCCAAGCAGTGGGACAGTATTAAGGGCTGATGATGACTTCAATGTACAAAAATACACTATGGAATAGATTATAGAATATAATATTCAGCAACAATAGAGCATTAATGCCGCAATGAGCGCACATTTGATTTTAAAATTCACAACTGTCATATTTAACATTCACACGAGTCAATTCACGCTAATGGCTGTACATAGTGTGCATGCAACGTAAGACGTACTTTTATGTAGGCTTTGACTTTTCATTAGCTATATTTAAAATAGCATTAACCTTCACAAGAATTTGGCTTTGTGCAATGACTTAATGATCGATTAGCGTTTAATCTCATTTTACTTAAAATTTTAAAAATTGTTTGATACCATCTAGCCGACTTTTGTGTTTTAATGTGAACTTGGTTGTAGAACAAAATCATAAAATCATTTTCTATTTCTTTTATAGTGTAGTAGCACAGACTGGATATCCGTCAAGTCATTGTTGATGTTGAGAAACATTATCATACTAAACAAGTAATAGGAATCATTATTTCAAATACTGTCTTATTATAATCGTATATGTCGGCGATACGCCAGGGTTATCGTGTCCAGACTCCAGACTCCATTGTAATAAAAACACTCACGTTATATTACTTGGTTTATTTTCAGACGATTTCTAGCACAGAACTGAATTAAAATGTGACTACAGTCCTTTTTATACACTAACCGTCATTACACTTAAATGTTTAACAACTGCCACTTTATTCTCAGTTCTGTGTTCACAAATATAGTTATATAAATATCAATCTTAAATATTATTAATATTTTCGTAACAATATAATCATTATATATTAATTTGCGCCCATACGGCCATTCTGATCCAGCGCGCTCCTCGCGCTGATTATTTAACGGTTACAGAATAAACAGCATAACAAACAAAAATAATAAAAATTACATAAATAAGCGTTTATCATACAGAATGAACTAAAAGTTATTTACAAGGCTTCACTTAGTCATAGGATCTTAGCCTGTGGCATGCGTCACCCATCACGGGATCTAACAAACAATGCTTCACCCATGGCTAAGCCAACTCGTGGCATCACCGATTACGGGATCTAGCGCTCACAGGCATCACCCACATAGGGATCTAGCCCACCAACGGCATCACCCACATAGTGTCGATTTAGCCCACGTGGCATCACCCATCACGGGATCTAGCCAACACACGGCATCACCCATCACGGGATCTAGCCAACACACGGCATCACCCATCACGGGATCTAGCCAACAAGACCAGGATCAAGGATACGCATGGTGGCCAGCCAGCGTTTTGGGAAGGATGTTGGATAGGAAAAATAAAATTTTACTCAAACACAAATGCAAAATTTGCCTCATAAACATATCAATGCATATACGTAAAATAATCATCGTCGTTCGTCATGATCAGTTATATCAATACTATGCAATTACATAGGTCCAACAACGACAGTGGAGGTAGAGGACCCCCCCACGTAAATCGGTATCTGACGAATCCTCCGCCCATACGATCAAGCTGCTCATACAGTTGTTGATGTTGATCAGCAACAAAGGTTAGCAAACAATGCTTGACTCCAGCTCAGTACAGCACTCATGCGGCATGTGTGCGCGTAGCCCACACACAAAACCACTGACGTCAAAAGGGTGGGCCACCGTCATCCATACATACCAATCAGTAAAGGACCGCTCGTCCATCCTCTCCTCACACCAAGGTCAGGTCATCTGCTAGGATGTCATCATCAACCTGCAACACTCAAAAGACAGGTGGTGGGCAACATTTCCCACCCAAATATTAGTTCCATGAACCTTCGTAACTGTAGATGAAATAAAATTCTGCTCTTACAAAGTGGTCCGGTCTATTAAGCTATATCTATATTTCAGGCATGATCAACCTGTGCATTGGTCTATAGTTATTTTTGCTACAACAGTGTTGGAGCCCATATTTTACGCATAAGGTAAAATACAAAAGACACTGAATTTTCTCAGGTTCTGTCTGACAGTGCCATTTTAGATAATCAAATATAAAGTTATCAGGATACCCATATTTTACAGCTTTGATAAAACAGTTAAAACTTAATATATTCAAAATAAGTTTTATCCACATCAAACAGGAAAACAAATTGGCAAGAACAAAGAGAGGCCTATGTTCAGCCGTGAACAGTCTGACTGTTGGTGATAAATATGAAATGATTTCAAACCATGCAGATCCATGGATTTCGAAAATACTAGTGCTATAATTATTACTCATGTAAGAACATGTTTAATCCAATATTAAATATTTTTAGGCCTAGTGCAAGCTGTGAAATTGTTGAACTGTTTGCCAATAGAGCCATTAAAGAGAAATTTACAAGCTACCAATATTACAAAGCAAGAGTAGTGCAGTCTTATTTCTAAAAACGATTCCACTCAGTTTGTATAGTTAATATGGTGGTGAGTTTATATCAATAGTTTTATTTGACTTTATATTTAAGGGAATTTTCTAAATAATAATAATATATATTTTAAACTGTTAACGAGTGGTGCCAATGTAATTCTTATTTATTCATACACAAATAATAATTGTTTATCTGAATAAATAAATTTAAACTGACTAATCACAACTGACTTAGAAATAAAGCATGAGTAGTCCATACATTTACTTTTATTTGCCAAGAATAAATACTGCTAAATGGGGAAAAGAGATAATATGGATTTTCACATCAAGTTCTTTAAACCCACTTACCATTATCCTAATAATCATATTCCTAACCGTCTTGTATCCCACAAGAGCTAAGCAATAAGGTTAGCACTAAATTTTATTGGTTTATCACCGGTTGTCATCTTGAATATAGATGCAACTAACTTAGCAAATGAACTCACAACTAAAATAAATTGTATTTACCGAGTATAACACTAAGGCTTGGCATTTATAAAAGATTAGCAGTCAACTGCCTTAAGACTTTCAACCTAAAATGCTTAGAGATGGACTTTTGTAAAACCTAAGTGAGTGCATATGTCCATAAAGAAATCTACTGACCAGATCTCATGTTTCTAGCTTCAGTAGTTTGGTTAAGCAAGGACTTATCATGGTCGGAACAAATCATTATATACAGGTATAAAATTAAACGACAAATATTGTTGACAGTAACAATTTCAACATAATGTTAAAATGAAATCATGACCACATCACCTACAGAGTCCACGAATATATAATTAAACCTATTTCGTAACTTTACAAATATTAGCTTTAAAAATATTGTTTGAAATAGAATTAGTTTTTATTATAAGTCAAATCGATTAGATCGATTGAGTAACATTTTGTTTAGTCTATTGAAAATTTCTGACAATGGTCACACTGAACTGTCAGCTTTTTTTCTTGCCTTGAAAAATTTCCACGTTGTCGTCTCGTACGTAAAATATCGCCTTTTGAATTAATGCGAATTGAATTAACTTGTATAATTGAACTAAATTGAGTAAACCGTCTTGAATGCCGCCTGATCTAGTGCTGGCAACGGTAAATTGTGATAAAGAATAAAGTTGTGAAGTATAGAATACAGTTGCGAAAGTTGTTGAAGCCGGTAGCAACGTCCACGTGTCATCGTGTCTTGAAACGTCGCGTTTGCAGCCTGAGCTAAGTATTAGATATAACATTCACTATATTGGCCAATTTAGTCTCGTGTGTGTCTAGCTTGCCTCCAGGACTCCACTCAAGAACATCACCAGGAGATATTTGGTAAGACATTTTATTAATATTAGAATTTGTATTCATTCGCTGTGCTATGCACAGTATATGTTGGATCTTTGCCTTGGGCTGAGACTGGATGAATTAATCGCTTCCACTGATCTCTGTAAGCCTTACCCGATCTCAGCTCAAACTCTAGACATAATTTTTGGTGCAGAGCTGTAGTTGAAATCTAGCCGCTGTTGTATTGCCGAGTACAAACCTCAGATTGGTATAAGCTTGTATCTTATCACCTTGTAGACAGTATTGTAGTGTTTGTCAGGTCAGTTATTGTCTAAAATACATAATATTTAATTGTATAAGTTGACCTAGATAATTTGAAACACATTGTCACACATAACCTCAATCAGTAATTATTTGATTTAAATTGTTGAAATCTAGCATATATTTGTTGCTGTAACTATTAATCAGTCACTTTGATTGGATACATATCAGTTATATGTATCAATTGATTTAGTTTATTGCATATATTGATATATTAAGTTTGAATCTGACATTGCCTAACCTTGTTATAATATATGGATAATATTGTTAGGTAACACATATTCTGTGCTTACTTACTATTGTATATCTCAAATAACACAGCCAGTCTGTCTGTTGCAAGTAATTAGTTAATTTATTTGAATATTTAACTTAAATTAACTTATTTGAAGTTTCAACTTTTGATAACTTTGACTTTGTTTTGTGTCAATATATATTGAAACTATTAATTTTGTTGGACAGTAGATACCTGTCACTTGCTTGTACCAGCAGTAAACAGGCTAATACTTTGTTGGTTTCAAAGAATTAAGAAAAATTAAGTTTTGATTGTTAATATTATTTAACGCTTGTCCGGGCTCTTTTGAATTTTGATTATGTCAGCTATCAAGCTATCAAGGACTTGCGTGCGGCTGCTGGTGCTATTGCATCAGATTTGCGCTGGTTTGCCTCGGCCAGTGCCTTAGTAAACCGGCCTGATCGCTAGCAGGCCTTACTACAAAGGTACGAGCGGATCGATGATCGCCTGGCAAGTGTGGAACAGCAATTCCGCACATTCAGCACTTGCTGTCTCGAAGTGTCAGTCAATGATTTCACCGCCTGACCAGCGAAATAAGGTCAGCGAAGACTATGCCCAGGTTTTAGACCTGTATGATGCTGTCTCCAATAGTGCGAGACACCTAGTTGCCGATAGGGAAGGGCAACCCGGCCTGAAGCAGGAGCTTCCTAGGTCAGCACCGGGGCTGGTGAGTAGGCTCCCTACTTTGGACCTCCCCCATTTTGATGGCTGCCTAGGAAGCTACCTGGGCTTCGTTAATTTGTTTGACAGCCTGGTCAATGACAGGGCTGACCTTCGGCCGGCACAAAAATTGGCCTATTTGATGTCAGTTCTGGATGGGGAGGCCAAGGGCCTCATCCAGCATCTGCCCGTGTCTGACGAGGCGTACCAGACGGCTCGGGACCTAATCACCCGTAGGTGCCATAATAAGCGTGGCCTCGCCGACACGCACATCGAGCAGATTTTGGGTTTGCCGACGCTCACCCGGGTCTCTGGGTTGCGTACCCAACTTTTAAACCTGCTTTTGGTGGCCATCAACGCACTTAAGTGCCTTGACCTGCCCGTGGACCAACGGTCCTATCTATTGGTGCACATTGTGCTGAAAAAGCTGCCTGCCGACCTGAGGTCGCGTTTTGAACAGCGCTTTGGTGGGGATAGCGCGACCCATCTGCCCCCCTTTGCTGACCTGGAGAGGTTCCTGGAGGATGAGTGCCGGGTCTTGGACAACTCCGGTGGTGACACGCCGGCTAAGACGCAGCCGCCCAAGGTCAAGGAGCAGGCTCGCGTTCACACCCGAGCCAATGTTGACCAGCGCCCTCCTCGCTTTGCGGTCACGCAGAGCCCAGCGGAGTGCTCCTACTGCAAGGTCACGGGGCACAGAATGGCCAGTTGTAGGGCATTCTTGGACCTGCATGTCGCCTCTCGTAGGCGCATCGCGAATGCCCGCCGCCTTTGCTTCTCTTGTTTGGGGTCCCACTACCAGCGAGACTGCCCAAACTCTCGCCCCTGTCCTCACTGTGGAGGACAGCATTTGGATATTCTCTGTATGAATCCCAGAGAGGTAGGCCGCTTGTCCAACCAGCCGACGCCGCGCACGGGCGGGTGTTTTGAAGGTGGCAGCCGAGGCTCACCGGCACGCAGCCGAGAGTCGCCTTGCTTAATTGATCGCCGCTCACCCCGCTTGGAGAACCGTAGCGTGCGCACGCCTCCTCTCTCTCGCGCACCTGAATGTGCTGTTCAGCGTCACCAGCACCATGACTGCTGCCCCAAGTATTCCCCTCCTTTGGCGGAGCGTCCCCGCCTTGACTCGCGCCCACCTCGTTTTGGGCGGGTGCGTCATTATGACCCCCCACAGATGGCGCGCGGATCAAGTCATCGCGCCTTTGAGGACTTCAAGCCGCACCCTCGTTTTGACTTGCCTGGTCCTGGCCAACGGTCGTCGCCCAGGCAACAATAGGTCATTGACCCCTGTCCTATGACGCCAACCTCCCCCATTGAGACCGTTATCCTACCAACGGTTGCTGTTAGGGTCTGGGGACCCACGGGGACCTCTGTTGTTGTCCGTGCTATATTGGACACAGGTTCACAAGGTTGCATTGTTTCGACTTATTTGGTAGGGCAGGTTAAATTAAATATGGGCTCTTTTCCAAATTGTATACGGGGCATAGGGGACGTAGCCTCTAATGTTGAAGGGCAAGTTAAGGTTTTGTTTGGCCCTGTTGAATCTTCACACCCGAGGATTAAAACCTCGGCTATTGTGCTGAAGAATATTTTGGGTATGCATCCACAGAAGCAGCTACCTGCTGCTGTGGTGAATTTGACATCGGGATTGGAACTGGCGGACCCCAAATTTGACACATCGGGACAAATCGACTTGTTGATTGGCACTGATGTCCTCGGTGGAATTTTGATTGGTGGGAAACGGGTCTTGGTGCCAAACGGTTTGACTGCCATCCCGACCATATTTGGATTTGCTTTGATGGGACCTGTACCTAGGGATCCCCCTCCACCTGAACTTGATAATTTGTAGGCTGTAGGCTCCGCTCTCTCTGATGCGTTTCAGAGGTTTTGGGAAGTAGAAGAGCCCCCTCAAGCTGCCCGTTTGAATCCAGAACATGAGGAGTGCGAGCTGATCTTCCAGAACAACACTGGTCGACTCCGTTCTGGTAGGCTTATTACGAACCTACCTTTTCTGTCTGTTCGGCCTCCGCTTGGTGAGTCACGACCTTTAGCCGAAAAGAGATTGTTGGCTATGGAGCGTTGCATGGATCGTGATCCGGAGCTCAGGCAGAAGTACATTGAGTTCATGAGAGAATATGAACAGTTGGGACACATGTCCGTGTCAAATTTGGATTGGCGTTCGGTGGAGCATTATTTTCTCCCGCATCATGCGGTATTGAAGCCATCGACTGGCAAGCTGCGCACAGTGTTTGATGGTTCTGCGCAGACTTCAACAGGCGTATCCTTGAACCAGTGCTTGCATTCTGGTCCCAAGTTGGTCAAGGACCTTGTGACGTCATCACCAGCTTCCGACGACATCAGGTTGTCTTTGTGGCCGACATAAAAATGATGTTCAGGCAGACTATTATCCACCCTAATGACCGTCGCTTCCAGCTGATCCTTTGGAGAGAGAATCCTCGCGATCCCATGGTCGTCTACGAGCTCAATACCAATACGTACGGGTTAAGGTCGAGCCCCTATTTGGCAATACGTTCTCTTTGGGAGCTCGCAGACCGAGAAGGCTTACGTTTCCCACGAGCCTCCGCCATCTTGAAAGACGATATTTACGTCGATGACATTTGCTCGGGCGCCTCCACAGCGGACGAGGCGATCCTCATGCGGGACGAATTGATAGGTATTTTGGCCTCTGCTGGTTATGAGTTGCGCAAATGGATTTCCAACTCACCAGCGCTTTTGGAAGGCTTGCCAGAGGATCATCAGCAGGATCCACATTTGTTTGAGATTGTTGACAACCCCGCCATGATCGCTGTTCTCGGCGTCCAGTACAGACCAGTCCAAAACATCTTTACGTACAACGTAGACTTGAAATTGCCTTGTTCTTGGACTAAACGTCTCGTGTTGTCTACTGTCGCCAGAACCTTTGATCCGAACGGTTGGATTTGTCCTATCATATTTTGGGCAAAATGCTTCTTGCAGAAGCTTTGGACAGCGGGATTGACTTGGGACGAACCTCTACGCGGTACTCTTGTTGAGGAATGGACCTCTTTTGTATCCTCACTTCCTGCCGTCAACGAGATCTCCTTGCCTCGTCCCAACCTTCCTCCCGGGAAGTACAAGGCCACCCTTCACGGGTTTTGTGATGCCTCGGAACGTGGTCACGCGGCCGTGGTGTACTTGCGCACAGTCAGTGCCTCAGGTCAGGTGAGAGTTTCCCTGATCATGGCGAAGAGCAAGGTCAGAGATGTCCGAAGGGGTGCACCCTTCGGACATCTTTGACCATCCCAAAATTGGAGCTCTCGGGAGCAGCCCTGCTTGTACGCTTGTTGAACCACGTGTCCAGTACTTTGGGTAAAAGCATTTGTATTGATGGGACCTACGCCTGGACAGACAGCCAAATTGTACTTTGTTGGTTGAAGGCTTCTGTCCACACCTTGGAGGTATTTGTCGCTAATCGCGTCTCCCAAATCCAGAAATCCGAAGTCAAGCTTGTTTGGAGACATGTGCCAGGTGAGCTCAACCCCGCTGATTGTGCCTCGCGCGGATGCTTGACGCCTAGTTTGATAGGTCATTCGCTGTGGTGGGGTCCGGAATGGTTAAGTCGACCAGAAATTGATTGGCCTCGAACGCCAGTTTTGAATACTTCTAATTTGCCGGGCCTACGAACACTCGCTCTTGAGAAGGTGGAATGCGCCTTCGACCCCGATTTTTTGTTGAATCGTTACAGCTCCCTCGACAAGTTGTTAGGTGTTACTGCTTGGATAAAGCGTTTTGTTTTTAACTTTAGGCACCCACAACAGAAACGACTGACACTGTTTATTTCACCACAGGAACGACAGGAGTCTCTCACCTTTTGGGTTCGTTCTGTGCAATTGGCGCATTTTGAGAAGGAGATTGCTATCCTTAAATCAGGGAGATCGAAATTGTTGGGAGCTGTCTCTAAATTGAACCCCTTTTTGGACGAAACGGGTCTCTTGCGCGTTGGAGGGCGTCTCAAGAATGCCAACCTCCCTTACGGAGCACGTCACCCCCTTTTGTTACCTAAGGACGGTCATTTGGTACGCTTGTTGGTAACTGAGCGTCACCTTAAAAATTCGCATGCTGGTTGTAATGCTTTGTTGGCCATTTTGCAACGCGAATTTTGGATCTTGTCTGCCCGAAGAATTATTCGGAGTGTAGTCTTTCGCTGCATCCCTTGCTATAAGTTCAAGGCTTCTACCATGCAGCCGTTGATGGGAGACTTACCGGCAGATCGCGTAACGGAGGGCAGGACATTTGACGGTGTTGGCACGGACTTCGCTGGTCCCTTCTTGGTGAAAACGTCGACACTTCGAAACAGCAAGACTGTTAAGGCCTACTTGTGCGTTTTTGTTTGTCTTTCCACAAAGGCCGTTCATTTGGAACTGGTCTCCTCGCTTACGACCGAGGCGTTTGTAGCCACATTTGACAGATTTGTGTCCCGCAGAGGGCTGCCTTCCTTGATCCGTTCTGACTGCGGCACTAACTTCAAGGGCACCTATAATTATTTGAATAATGTTGTTAATTTTTTTGAAACCAACAAGGCTGATATAGGTGATAGGCTTGCCCGTCGTGGGATAAATTGGTTGTTTTCCTCAGCAAATTGTCTACACTGGTGTGGTATTTTTGAGGCCGCTGTAAAATCGGCCAAAACACACTTGCGCAGGACAATCGGTGAATCTGTCCTTACATTTGAGGAACTCGCAACTGTGTTTTGTAAGATTGAGGCCGTTTTGAACTCTCGGCCATTGTGCCCGATCTCTTCAGATCCGAATGATTTGGAGGCCCTTACGCCGGGCCATTTTTTGATTGGTCGCCCACTTGTCGCCTTGCCTGAGTACCCCTATATTGATACGAGACCTGGTCGTCTCTCGCGTTTTGAATTGGTACGCCAGATTACTCAGAGCTTTTGGAAACGCTGGAATTTGGAATATTTGCACATACTCTAGCAACGCGTTAAGTGGACCGACAAGACCGATCCACCCAAGATTGGTGACCTCGTTTTGATCAAGGAAGCAAACCTTCCGCCGCTCAGATGGCGCAGGGGGCGCATCCTACGTTTTGTAACTGGGGCTGATGGAGTTCCCCGATTTGCTGAGGTCTTGGTGGACGGTTCTGTTCTGAGGAGAGCGGTTGCAACATTGTCACGTCTACCAACCGATTAGCGGACCGGTAGGCCGGTCCGGGGCGGGTGGATGTTTGAAATAGAATTAGTTTTAATTATAAGTCAAATCGATTAGATCGATTGAGTAACATTTTGTTTAGTCTATTGAAAATTTCTGACAATGGTCACACTGAACTCTCAGCTTTTTTTCTTGCCTTGAAAAATTTCCACGTTGTCGTCTCGTACGTAAAATATCGCCTTTTGAATTAACGCGAATTGAATTAACTTGTATTATTGAACTAAACTGAGTAAACCGTCTTGAATGCCGCCTGATCTAGTGCTGGCAACGGTAAATTGTGATAAAGAATAAAGTTGTGAATATTGAACAGTTGCGAAAGTTGTTGAAGCCGGTAGCAACGTCCACGTGTCATCGTGTCTTGAAACGTCGCGTTTGTAGCCTGAGTTAAGTATTAGATAATAATATAACATTCTCTATATTGGCCAATTTAGTCTCGTGTGTGTCTAGCTTGCCTCCAGGACTCCACTCAAGAACATCACCAGGAGATATTTTGTAAGACATTTTATTAATATTAAAATTTGTATTCATTCGCTGTGCTACCACAGTATATGTTGGACCTTTGCCTTGGGCTGAGACTGGATGAATTAATCGCTTCCACTGATCTCTGTAAACCTTACCCGATCTCATCTCAAACTCTAGACAAATATGTATCACAAATTTATTTTTATATCTACCTTCTGAATAATTATCTGTACTAATATAATAAAACTGAAGTTTGTTTTGTTGAATGCACTTATCTGTGAAACTGCTGGTTTTATGCAAATAATTATTTTTGTGGTGGATAGTTATTTATCAAGAGATGCTTCATAATCGCGCCGTGAGCACCAGTCATAAGTTACGCAGTTAGTAAGCCTTATGTAATGTGTAACCAAGGGCTATAAATAATGTTTTGATTCCTAATGTTTTACTATTGAGATAACCTATTGACTATCAATTAAATTCATATTCAGCACATCAATTAGCTTATTTAAACTGAAAGCAAATCAGGTAATTTATACAATGGATCTATATCAGAGCTTTAACTTGAAAAGGGCAGTTATACCGTTCTTTACTAATAATTACATTAGTAGAACCACATAACAAAGCTATTTTCTCTTTCTTGTGTAGATAAGTAAGTTTTACAGAAAGTTTCCGACATGGCCTAACGATTAATAAACAGACAAGAGCCCCAGCCGACGGCATAACATGACTATAAGCACAGTAGCACAGTTATAGCACTGTTATGTACCAGACGTGGATAAACAACAGTTACCTATAACGAGGGTATAGTGTTCAAACCCAATAAGTGTCAAAAAATCAAAAATCGTTTTATTAGTACATCTTAATGCATTTTTGACGCTTTTTCCAGTGGTCTAATCCAATAAGTGAAATTCGCAGTAGAAAGAAATTTACTTAAGGTAATAACCCAATAAAGTCATCACGTTTAGCCAAGACTTAAAAACTGGTACCCTATAAAGCGTGATATCTTGTTACATAATATTTTAATTTCACGCTTTAACCACATAAAGCTTATTATCCGCTTGACCGCTAGCGCCAATTCGCCGAATTCACTTGACCGCTCACGTTCTAAACAAAATGTCGCGCCGCCGCTAGCCAGATGGGCGCGCTAACATAAACATTTATTGTTGATAAGTCGGTAACATGAGTAAGTTAAAGTGATGTTTTTCTTCAACCTTATAAATGACTCTTTTAAGTCGTATAAATTCTTTGTTGATATTTACTTTCTAATTTATTATACTTAGCAGCGAACATTGACTATCGTTGAAAAAAACACTTTGTGTATTTTAAACAGGATTATTTTAAAAATTAAATCGATGACATACATATTTTATGAGTTTTAACTGTACAGGGATTCTATCTACGCCGAATAAAATAAAAAAACATGTATCATGGTATAAAAATATTTAATTACACGCATACGATAAGCAAGTAATTACTTAGCAGCGAACATTGACTATCGTTGAAAAAACACTTTGTGTATTTTAAACAGGATTATTTTGAAAAGTAAATCGATGACATGCATATTTTATGAGTTTTAACTGTAGAGGGATTTTATCTACGCCGAATTAAATAAAAATAAACATTGTTTGAAATAGAATTAGTTTTTATTATAAGTCAAATCGATTAGATCGATTGAGTAACATTTTGTTTAGTCTATTGAAAATTTCTGACAATGGTCACACTGAACTGTCACTTCCGTTCGCTTCCCGTTGAAAAATTACCACGTTGTCGACTCGTACGTAAAATAAAATAATTGTTCGCCTTTTGAAAAGCACATCATTGTAGCTACGCGAATAGTGGTGAAATCTATTAAATTGCCGCCTTTTGACTTCCGGCGAGGTTTGTTGTAAATTGATGACATAGTGAACTTTTGTGAAAAGTTATTGTGAGCACACCTTTTTGCATTTCGTGTGAATTGATTAATTGAACTAAATAGAGAAAAACCGCTTTGAACGCCGCCTGATCTAGTGCTGGCAACGGTAAATTGATTGTGAACTATTGATTGACGTTAGTGAAAACTGTGAATCTGGTATCGACTTCCACGTGCCAACGTGTCCTGAAAACGTCGCGTTTGAAGCTTAATAGCTAAGTATAAGATACTTCATTCATTTATTTTGGCCAATATACTTGTATGAATGTGTCTAATTTAGCTCAAGCCTGACATCAGCAAGGATAGCGGGTAAGTGAAACACATTAATATTAAGATTACTTGTATTCGCTGTGCAACGCAGTACAGTTGTGTCTGAGATTTGTTGTGGCTGACAAGGGCTGATGAATAGAGTCACGCTTCCACAAATCTGCTGCAATTGATCCCAGCTCCTTCTAGCCAAAATTCTAGACATAATTTTTGGTGCAGAGCTGTAGTTGAAATTTAGCCGCTGTTGCATTACTGAGTATAAACTCAGATTGGTATGAGCTTGTATCTTATCACCTTGTAGACAGTATTGTAGTGTTTGTCAGGTCAGTTATTGTCTAAAATACATAATATTTAATTGTATAAGTTGACCTAGATAATTTGAAACACATTGTCACATAACCTCAATCAGTAATTGTTGATTTGTATTGTTGGAAAATCTAACTTAAATTTGTTGTTGCATTAATAAGTCAGTTTGTTTGGATACATAACAGCTGTATGTATCAATAAATTTAGTAAATTTAGTTTATTGCATATATTCATAAACATAACAACCAACTTGACCTTGCCACTTGGGCGGGTCACATTAATAAACTTTGTTTTGTTATAATATAAAGATAATATTGTTAGGTAACACATATTCTGTGCTTACTTCCTATTGTATATCTCAAATAACACAGCCAGTCTGTCTGTTGCAAATAACTAATTAATTAATTTGAAGTTTCAACTTTTAATTTCTTATAAGTTATAACTTTGATAACTTTTGTGTTTGATTCTTCAATATATTGAAACTATTAATTTTGTTGGACAGTAGATACCTGTCACTTGCCTGCACTTGCAGTAAACAGGCTAATACTTTTTTGGTTTCAAAGAATTGAGAAAAATTAAGTTTTGATTGTTAATATTGTTTAACGCTTGTCCGGGCTCTTTTGAAATTTTGATTATGTCAGCTATCAAGGACTTGCGTGCGGCTGCTGGTGCTATTGCGTCAGATTTGCGCTGGTTTGCCTCAGCCAGTGCTTTAGTGAACCGGCCTGATCGCCAGCAGGCCCTACTTCAAAGGTACGAGCGGATTGACGATCGCCTGGCAAGTGTGGAACAGCAATTCCGCACTTTCAGCACTTGCTGTCTTGAAGTGTCAATCAATGATTTCACCGCTGACCAGCGAAATAAGGTCAGCGAAGACTATGCCCAGGTCTTAGACCTGTATGATGCTGTCTCTAATACTGCGAGACAACTAGTTGCCGATAGGGAAGGGCAACCCGGCCTGAAGCAGGAGCTTCCTAGGTCAGCACCGGGGCTGGTGAGTAGGCTCCCTACTTTGGACCTCCCCCATTTTGATGGCTGCCTAGGAAGCTACCTGGGCTTCATTAACTTGTTCGACAGCCTGGTCAATGACAGGGCTGACCTTCGGCCAGCCCAAAAATTGGCATACTTAATGTCGGTTCTGGATAGGGAGGCTAAGGGCCTCATCCAGCATCTGCCCGTGTCTGACGAGGCGTACCAGACGGCTCGGGACCTAATTGCCCGTAGGTACCATAATAAGCGTGGCCTCGCCGATACGCACATCGAGCAGATTTTGGGTTTGCCGACGCTCACCCGGGTCTCTGGGTTGCGCACCCAACTGTTGAACCCGCTTTTGGTGGCCATCAACGCACTTAAGTGCCTTGACCTGCCCGTGGACCAATGGTCCTATCTATTGGTGCACATTGTGCTGAAGAAGCTGCCTGCCGACCTGAGGTCGCGTTTTGAACAGCGCTTTGGTGGGGATAGCGCGACCCATCTGCCCCCCTTTGCTGACCTGGAGAAGTTCCTGGAGGATGAGTGCCGGGTCTTGGACAACTCCGGTGGTGACACGCCGGCTAAGTCGCAGCCGCCCAAGGTCAAGGAGCAGGCTCGCGTTCACACTCGAGCCAATGTTGACCGGCGCCCTCCTCGCTTTGCAGTCACGCAGAGCCCAGTGGAGTGCTCCTACTGCAAGGTCACGGGGCACAGAACGGCCAGTTGTAGGGCATTCTTGGACCTACATGTCGCCTCTCGTAGGCGCATCGCGAATGCCCGCCGCCTTTGCTTCTCTTGCTTGGGGTCCCACTACCAGCGAGACTGCCCAAATTCTCACCCCTGTCCTCACTGTGGAGGACAGCATTTGGACATTCTCTGCATGAATGCCAGAGAAGTTGGCCGCTTGTCCAACCAGCCGACGCCGCGCACGGGCGGGTGTTTTGAAGGTGGCAGCCGAGGCTCACCGGCACGCAGCCGAGAGTCGCCTCGCTTAATTGATCGCCGCTCACCCCGCTTGGAGAACCGTAGCGTGCGCACGCCTCCTCTCTCTCGCGCACCTGAATGTGCTGTTCAGCGTCACCAGCACCATGACTGCTGCCCCAGGTATTCCCCTCCTTTGGCGGAGCGTCCCCGCCTTGACTCGCGCCCACCTCGTTTTGGGCGGGTGCGTCACTATGACCCCCCACAGATGGCGCGCGGATCGAGTCATCGCGCCTTTGAGGACTTCAAGCCGCACCCTCATTTTGACTTGCCAGGTCCTGGCCAACGGTCGCCGCCCAGGCAACAATAGGTCATTGACCCCTGCCCTATAACGCCAACCTCCCCCATTGAGACCGTTATCCTACCAACGGTTGCTGTTAGGGTCTGGGGACCCACGGGGACCTCTGTTGTTGTCCGTGCTATATTGGACACAGGTTCACAAGGTTGCATTGTTTCCACTTGTTTAGTAGGGCAGGTTAAATTAAATATGGGTTTATTTCCAAATTGTATACGGGGCATAGGTGACGTAGCCTCTAATGTTGAAGGGCAAGTTAAAGTTTTGTTTGGCCCTGTTGAATCTTCACACCCGAGGATTAAAACCTCGGCTATTGTGTTGAAGAATATTTTGGGTATGCACCCACAGAAACAGCTACCCGCTGCTGTGGTGAATTTGACATCGGGATTGGATCTGGCGGACCCCAAATTTGACACACCGGGACAAATCGATTTGTTGATTGGCTCTGATGTCCTCGGTGGAATTTTGATTGGTGGAAAACGGGTCTTGGTGCCAAATGGTTTGACTGCCATCCCGACCATATTTGGATTTGCTTTGATGGGACCTGTACCTAGGGACCCCCCTCCACCCGAACTTGATAATTTGTTGGCTGTAGGCTCCGCTCTCTCTGATGCAGTTCAGAGGTTTTGGGAGGTAGAGGAGCCGCCTCAAGCTGCCCGTTTGAATCCAGAACATGAGGAGTGCGAGCTGTTCTTCCAGAACAACACTGGTCGACTCCGTTCTGGTCGGATTATTACGAGGTTACCCTTCCTGTCTGTTCGGCCGCCGCTTGGTGAGTCACGACCTTTAGCCGAAAAGAGATTGTTGGCTATGGAGCGTCGCATGGGTCGTGATCCGGAGCTCAGACAGAAGTATATTGAGTTCATGAGAGAATATGAACAATTGGGACACATGTCAGTGTCAAATTTGGATTGGCGTTCGGTGGAGCATTACTTTCTCCCGCATCATGCGGTATTGAAGCCATCGACTGGCAAGCTGCGCACAGTGTTTGATGGTTCTGCGCAGACTTCAACAGGCGTATCCTTGAACCAGTGCTTGCATTCTGGTCCCAAGTTGGTCAAGGACCTTTGTGACGTCATCACCAGCTTCCGACGACATCAGGTTGTCTTTGTGGCCGACATAAAAATGATGTTCAGGCAGACTATTATCCACCCTGATGACCGTCGCTTCCAGCTGATCCTTTGGAGAGAGTCTCCTCGCGATCCCATGGTCGTCTACGAGCTCAATACTAATACGTACGGGTTAAGGTCAAGCCCCTACTTGGCAATACGTTCTCTTTGGGAGCTCGCAGACCGCGAAGGCTTACGCTTCCCACGAGCCTCCGCCATCTTGAAAGACGATATTTACGTCGATGACATTTGCTCGGGCGCCTCCACAGTGGACGAGGCGATCCTCCTGCGGGACGAATTGATAGGTATTTTGGCCTCCGCTGGTTATGAGTTGCGCAAATGGATTTCCAACTCACCAGCGCTTTTGAAAGGCTTGCCAGAGGATCATCAGCAGGATCCACATTTGTTTGAGATTGTTGACAACCCCGCCATGATGGCTGTTCTCGGCGTTCAGTACAGACCAGTCCAAGACATCTTTACATATAACGTAGACTTCAAATTGCCGTGTTCTTGGACTAAACGTCTCGTATTGTCTACTGTCGCCAGAACCTTTGATCCGAACGGTTGGATCTGTCCAATTATATTTTGGGCAAAATGCTTCTTGCAGAAGCTTTGGACAGCAGGATTGACCTGGGACGAACCCCTGCACGGCACTCTTGTTGAGGAATGGACATCTTTTGTATCCTCACTTCCTGCCGTCAACGAGATCTCCTTGCCTCGTCCCATCCTTCCTCCCGGGAAGTACAAGGCCACCCTTCACGGGTTTTGTGATGCCTCGGAACGTGGTCACGCGGCTGTGGTGTACTTGCGCACAGTCAGTGCCTCAGGTCAGGTGAGAGTTTCCCTGATCATGGCGAAGAGCAAGGTCGCACCCCTTCGGACATCTCTGACCAAAATTGGAGCTCTCGGGAGCAGCACTACTTGTACGCTTATTGAACCACGTGTCTAACACTTTGGGTAAAAGCATTTGTATTAGTGGGACCTACGCCTGGACAGACAGCCAAATTGTACTTTGTTGGTTGAAGGCTTCTGTTCACACCTTGGAGGTATTTGTCGCTAATCGCGTTTCCCAAATCCAGAAATCCGAAGTCAAACTTGTTTGGAGACACGTGCCAGGTGAGCTCAACCCCGCTGATTGTGCCTCGCGCGGATGCTTGACGCCTAGTTTGATAGGTCATTCGCTGTGGTGGGGTCCAGAATGGTTGAGTCGACCAGAAATTGATTGGCCTCGAACGCCAGTTTTGAATACTTCTGATTTGCCGGGTCTACGAACACTCGCTCTTGAGAAGGTAGAATGCGCCTTCGACCCCGATTTCCTGTTGAATCGTTACAGCTCCCTCGACAAGTTGTTAGGTGTTACTGCTTGGATAAAGCGTTTTGTTTTTAACTTTAGGCACCCACAACAGAAACGACTGACACCGTTTCTCTCACCACAGGAACGACAGGAGTCCCTCACCTTTTGGGTTCGTTCTGTGCAATTGGCGCATTTTGAAAGGGAGATTGCTATCCTCAAGTCGGGGAAATCGAAATTGTCGGGAGCTGTCTCTAAATTGAACCCCTTTTTGGACGATACGGGTCTCTTGCGCGTTGGAGGGCGTCTCAAGAACGCCAACCTCCCTTACGGAGCACGTCACCCCCTTTTGTTACCTAAGGACGGTCATTTGGTTCGCTTGTTGGTAACTGACCGTCACCTTAAAAAATCGCATGCTGGTTGTAATGCGCTCTTGGCCATTTTGCAACGCGAGTTTTGGATCTTGTCTGCCCGAAGAATTATTCGGAGTGTAGTCTTTCGCTGCATCCCTTGCTATAAGCTCAAGGCTTCTACCATGCAGCCCCTGATGGGGGACTTACCGGCAGATCGCGTAACTGAAAGCAGGACGTTTGACGGTGTTGGCACGGACTTCGCTGGTCCTTTTTTGGTGAAAACGTCGACACTTCGAAACAGCAAGACTGTCAAGGCCTACTTGTGTGTTTTTGTTTGTCTTTCCACAAAGGCCGTACACTTAGAACTGGTCTCCTCGCTTACGACCGAGGCGTTTGTAGCCACATTTGACAGATTTGTATCCCGCAGAGGGATGCCTTCCTTGATCCGTTCTGACTGCGGCACTAACTTCAAGGGCACCTATAATTATTTGAATGATGTTGTTAATTTCCTTGAAACCAACAAGGCTGATATAGGTGATAGGCTTGCCCGACGTGGGATAAATTGGTTGTTTTCCCCACCAAATTGTCCACACTGGGGTGGTATATTTGAGGCCGCCGTAAAATCGGCCAAAACACACTTGCGCAGGACAATCGGTGAGTCTGTCCTTACATTTGAGGAACTCGCAACTGTGTTTTGTAAGATTGAGGCCGTTTTGAACTCTCGGCCATTGTGCCCGATCTCCTCAGATCCGAATGATTTGGAGGCCCTTACGCCGGGCCATTTTTTGATTGGTCGCCCACTTGTCGCCTTGCCTGAGTACCCCTATATTGATACGAGACCTGGTCGTCTCTCGCGTTTTGAATTGGTACGCCAGATTACTCAGAGCTTTTGGAAACGCTGGAACTTGGAATATTTGCACATACTCCAGCAACGCGTTAAGTGGACCGACAAGACCGATCCACCCAAGATTGGTGACCTCGTTTTGATAAAGGAGGCTAACCTTCCGCCACTCAGATGGCGCAGGGGGCGCATCCTTAATTTGGTAACTGGGGCTGATGGAGTTCCCCGATTTGCTGAGGTCTTGGTGGACGGTTCGATTCTGAGGAGAGCGGTTGCAACATTGTCACGTCTACCAACCGATTAGCGGACCGGTAGGCCGGTCCGGAGCGGGTGGATGTTTGAAATAGAATTAGTTTTTATTATAAGTCAAATCGATTAGATCGATTGAGTAACATTTTGTTTAGTCTATTGAAAATTTCTGACAATGGTCACACTGAACTGTCACTTCCGTTCGCTTCCCGTTGAAAAATTACCACGTTGTCGACTCGTACGTAAAATAAAATAATTGTTCGCCTTTTGAAAAGCACATCATTGTAGCTACGCGAATAGTGGTGAAATCTATTAAATTGCCGCCTTTTGACTTCCGGCGAGGTTTGTTGTAAATTGATGACATAGTGAACTTTTGTGAAAAGTTATTGTGAGCACACCTTTTTGCATTTCGTGTGAATTGATTAATTGAACTAAATAGAGAAAAACCGCTTTGAACGCCGCCTGATCTAGTGCTGGCAACGGTAAATTGATTGTGAACTATTGATTGACGTTTGTGAAAACTGTGAATCTGGTATCGACTTCCACGTGACAACGTGTCCTGAAAACGTCGCGTTTGAAGCTTAATAGCTAAGTATAAGATACTTCATTCATTTATTTTGGCCAATATACTTGTATGAATGTGTCTAATTTAGCTCAAGCCTGACATCAGCAAGGATAGCGGGTAAGTGAAACACATTAATATTAAGATTACTTGTATTCGCTGTGCAACGCAGTACAGTTGTGTCTGAGATTTGTTGTGGCTGACAAGGGCTGATGAATAGAGTCACGCTTCCACAAATCTGCTGCAATTGATCCTAGCTCCTTCTAGCCAAAATTCTAGACAAACATGTATCATAGTATAAAAATATTTAATTACACGCATACGATAAGCACGTAATTACTTAGCAGCGAACATTGACTATCGTTGAAAAAAACACTTTGTGTATTTTAAACAGGATTATTTTAAAAAGTAAATCGATGACATGCATATTTTATGAGTTTTAACTGTAGAGGAATTTTATCTACGCCAAATTAAATAAAAATAAACATGTATCATAGTATAAAAATATTTAATTACACGCATACGATAAGCACGTAATCACGGAGCGCGCGAAACAAAGAGTGGCATTTGACATAATTTTTTCGTTCCGGGTTAACGATTTTAAGACTCGCTTCGTATTTTTAGCATGACGAAATGTTCAATGATTTAAATAGAACAGAGAAAAATAATTTAAAACATTACGTAATAGAAAGAAACAGTAAATTCAGACCGAGTATAGCGCTGTAACCAAAAAGGGAAAATAGTCACTTGTGCGCGGTCTACGGCATTTCGAAAAAGGGAGAATAGTCATTTGTGCGCGGTCAAGCGGTTATTGGTATTGAGTGTTCAATAATTTTAACTTAAATTACCCAACGGTTTAGAGGCAATAATCACTATTTGTATTTATCGGGTTTTACCTTTAAATACGAAAAAAAAAAACAAACAAAACTAAAAGTTAAATCAAAACAAAATGTATTTGTCGGGTTTTACTGTTTGACTATATTCAAAATCAAAATCAAAATCAAAATCATTTATTCATCTAGGCCACTAAGTGACGCTTATGAACGTCAAAATTTAAGTTAATTACTTAATGATTCTACATTTACATTTACTGCCACGTTCGCAATGCAATAGGTAGAACCACGAGAAAGAACGGGCAATAAAACTCATGGCCACTCTTTTCAAACAAATATAATGGTGGTACATTTTATTTTTGTAAGGAGCTGCAACTGTTTCACATTATAGACATCTACTAATAAAATTTTTAGTAGCTATTGATATCATACTCAAGCAGTAAATGATGTTCATATGGTAAGCCTCCCAAAGTAAATATGGTAATATTTTAAAAGTAGCTAATTATGTTTAGTTGTATGGTATAAGCTCTCTTCATCAACTAAGTTTATTCACACTTTGTTCGAAGAAGAACCCAATAAATCAATTTGACCTATGAACTTCTAGCATTACTGTGTCAGTTTGCAAGATGCATTTGCATCGCGCACGCGTCGTCGCGTCTTCGTCCGCGCGTATTGTTATCGAAATTATTTTATTTAGTGCGATATTACTCTAAGATTTACTACTCTAATGCTACGATGCGTGACCGAAGAAAAAAAATTAGTGCAACTAGCTTGCATTAAGCCGCTGATATCAGGTAAATTTTCACTTTATTATAATAATAAATTCATTTTTCAAGTACCAAGACTCAAAATTGTTACAATTTCATCCACTCCAATTTCATCACTAGGGCTCACAAACATGTCTGTCATCTCTTCTTGTTCTATTTCACTCACATCTTTCTCAAATAAGCTCTCAAAAAATACTCTTCCAGCACTCTGGTATCTTTCTTTCTTCATTCATGACTTCACCTATTTCGTTCCTAATCGCTTTCATCCATTGAATTATTACCTACTTTCATCCATGTATTCATATTTTTGCCCTGCGCTTCTTTCACAAGTTTCCAAAAAAGATTTGAACTATCTCGGAAACTTGAGCCGAATTGTTCCTCATATTTCTCCTTTTCGCATTCTTCTTTCTCTTTATACATGCTTTAACTTTAGCTTTCACACATCTACATTTATCTTCATTGTTTTGTCATTATCTTCATTCATACCACCGCTTGCTCTATTCGTTGCTTTTATTGCTAGAATATCCAGCCATGCTTTTTTCTTTTCATCAACCATTCTTCTAGTTTCATCATCCCACCAGTCAGCTTTCTCGCATTTTTTCCTTCTTCTTTTACTCATACCGCATACATCTTCAGCACATTTCACAATATTGGTTTTAAAAACCGCCCATACCTCACTCACACTTTCCTCTTTAAAAGACTCCAGCTTTTATCCATTCGTTCGCCCAATTACTTTTTGTACATCACACGTTTTCTTTCAATCTTTCCACTTTTATACGTTCTAACTCTGTAGTAGAACCTTTATCTAAGTGCCGCCAGCGTTTGAGTAGGCTACCAATTCTACTTATTACCAATTAGAGATCCGTGCCAACATCAGATCCGCGTTAAGCTCTGGTGTCCACTACTTTCATTCTCATATTTTCATCGACTATCACAAAGTCTATCATGCTCCTGAACACAACATTTCCTTCCTTCTTTTGCCACGTGTACATATGTACCATTTTATGCTAAAACCATGTATTTATCACTAATAGACCTATCTTCAGACATACATCTAAAAATACACGTTGTTGTCATTGACACTCTTATCTCTAAACGTCCCAAGTACATTTTCATACCCATCATGCTTCACTCCAACCCGTGCATTAAAATCTCCAAGCATGACAGTACGTTCATTCCACTTACGCAATAACACAACTTCTCTCATTTGTTCCCAAAATGCCTACCGCTTTATTATAGGAAGAGTTCGGAGCGTATACACCTATCAAACATATAGGTGTCAGGCATAGACTAATGATTGGTCTCGCTCGTATAGCGAAGCGATACCAGTCATTTGTCACGATAGTAAGGTGTCAGGCCTACTTTTATCCGTTATTCTTCTGTGTTTTATCCGGACCCAGACAACATGACAGTACGTACTAAATCCATTGAAAAGCTTTTAGCATTGTATCGTTGCTAATAGGGTTTCTCTCCGATAATTCCCCAGAAATTTGTCTTGTGTCCAGACGGAAAAAATGCACGGGAATTAGAGAACTTGAGAAAAATTCCTCATCAGCAGTGTACATAAACTGTAAAACTGCTGAGCACGACTCTCTCTCAGCAATTTTAGCCCATAGTTTGGGTTGGCAGACATGAGATATCTTTTGATAGCATTAGAAATAATTCTTAGACTTGCAGGTTCCCTCACGATGTATTCCTTCACCATTTGGCAAGTACAGACAGACATGGCGATTTTATAAGAGATCCGGTTTCTTTGCGATGCTGATGACTAAACTGACTGACTGATATGTAAAGGACGTATAATTTATTATTAGTCGTTGATTTCTGAAATCATTATTGATAATTATATTAAGATTTGATTTAGTTGAAATCCATCCATCAGTGAATTTAAATATAAAGCAAAAAAATTAAACTAACATTGAGTTTTATTGAGACAATTGAATTTCTTTAGCTTCACGAGATTCTCCAGAAATCCAGGTCGAGAATTCTCGTGGCTCGGGAAGTAAAAGATCGAGAAAAGAGAAATCCTAGTTGCTAAACAGCTCTTAGCAACACTTGCAACTCAACCAATGCTGGCCGAGATGGCTGTTGTAGGTTTTGTTATATTTTAATTATGACAAGTCCGAGAACTTTCATAGCATTGATGTCTGTAAAATGGCCGTTAATACACCAAAAACTAGAGCTAAAAGAAATTGAAACCCGCCTTCAGTTAATGATAAATTACCAAACGAAATAGAGCACTTATATTCCACTCAATTACCAATTAGCCTTGCTAAAAAATGGATGTCCTCAATATGTGCGAAAAACTTATTATACCAGAGGAACTTCATGCATGGATACGTGGTATGAAGACGTACACCGAACCTACAGCTTTCAAAAGTAACGAAGAGTGATAAATCTTGTTTCTTTTTGTGATTCTTTCAATAAACGATTTATTAAAGTACATAATATGTTTAATTTGTCTAGATCTAAAACCCAATAAGTCGGTGCCCTTTGTAACGTATATTTTTATTATGACAAAATGGACTACCTCAGAAACTCAAAGATACTGTTTTACACTAATTCAACGTATCCACTTTTACCACAAATACTCATAATAACGACATTATTTGAATAACATAGGTATTTTTGTCCTTAAAACTTAAATATTGAATATCTCAAAAGTGTCAATTTCGTACTTATTGGGATTGAGCACTATACCCTCGATAAGTTCTATTTGGGGTGTAACGTTCGTAATTTTGACTGTATAATGTTTATCTGGTAATCCTTACGGGGACAGTAGGTAATCGTGTAAGCACCATAATTTATAAAATTTAGGATGTTTCTCAAAAACTGTAATCAAATCAGCTCTGGATAAATACCTCTAGTCAGTGCATCAACAACCCGCATCTGCAACCTCTGGTAGCACTCAGAGCAGAACAGCGTTCACGCCACAGCACACCCCGGTGCGTGCACCCCGTCGTAGTCGCTCTGTCGCTCTCGGTCACACGTGGCCTCACGTGAAATGTAGACGTGCTCGCCATAACTCCGACACACCGTGCGGTCTCCGATCAGGGTTGACTAGCGCCAATCACGGCTTCCAAGAGCTTGTCGCATCAGTCTTCAGGTCATCATTGATAATGGCGGCCAAGCCAAGAGACCCATCACTCTCGCGCCAACCGTAGATCCCGAAGTCTCTTAGGGGGCGTTTATCCCACCGCTGCTGTCGGCGATACGCCAGGGTTATCGTGTCCAGACTCTAGACTCCATTGTAATAAAAACACTTACGTAATATTACTTGGTTTATTTTCAGACGATTTCTAGCACAGAACTGAATTAAAATGTGACCTGCAGTCCTTTTTATACACTAACCGTCATTACACTTAAATGTTTAACAACTGCCACTTCCTTTACAACATATAATTGAAATTACTATACAATTAATCATAAACTAATCAAAAATCGACATTAATATTGTAATGAATTTTGCACAACACCAAATGGTTTATTTTACACGAATAACAAGTTTTATTTTATTAACTAAACGCTGCTTTACAACATTGTCAACAGATGGCGCTATCAACAGGATGCAAATATAAACGCATGTTATTTATTACCGTAAAAATATGTGTCAGAATAATGTTATTTAATACTAATTGATTTTACTTTGAAAGTTTCTGGAGTTATCTTAATAACTACGCAATAAATTAAATACCCAATCTTTATAAAACAGTTAAGCAGCCAATACAATGTCTAATATTGTAAAGTAGTGAAGTTCTCAGTTCTGTGTTCACAAATATAGTTATATAAATATCAATCTTAAATATTATTAATATTTTCGTAACAATATAATCATTATATATTAATTTGCGCCCATATATACATAGATGAAGATTGTTCAGGAATGGCAAAAAAATTAACGAATTCCACCCACATTCAGCGACATATGGATCAGTGGCGGCTCGTTCAAAGGAGCGCTGGAGCAGTGAACTCCCAAAATTATAAAATATATGTACCTATACAACGCATATAAACTTTTTCTATAAACATACTCAATATTTTAATACACAGCTATTCTCTTTTCTATACCTAATGCATATCCACAAATAAGTATTTGACTACTAAGCTGTTTATCATAATTTTGTCAACAGTCTTGAAACATACCTACATAGGTATTTTTGTTGAGTGGAGCGCTCATACCAGCGCTCTTCGTTGACGAAAGCTTAGTACAACGCTTAATACTGAAATGTAATGAGTGCGAAAGAGAGAGCGTTCTATGCGCTGGGCGCGTGAGACAAAAGATTTGTATGAGAAATAAGCCAAATACGGAGCGCCGCTCCTGGCTAGCTTGACGAGGTGCGCATGCGCGAATATATTACCCGACTAAATTATATGAACATTTGTCACGAAGAAAAATTTAAACGTGTGCGCCGTTTTTTTTTAATAGTGTTTTGTCGGTATCATTTGAATGTAAACAAAAGCAAAACATTTCTCTGCAAGTGTGTTGGTAATTAGAAAAGAATTGGTGTTTAAAATATAGCTAATTGTATGTGTGATTGTGTGTATATGTTTAAGAAAGACAGTTAAATTGTGTAACTAATATGGAATATAACAGCGTAAACTTCATAAAATCTGTGAAAAACCTAAAAAAAAAACGACCAATATGATAAAACGTTTTGGTTATGTGGTTGCGAAATTGCGAAGGAAGTAAGAAGCTGTTTTGTTTGCCGTGTATTTTGTTTAGTGGCGCCGGAGTTGATACTGCGTGGACGGTTCAGGTTCAGGTATCGATGATTTAGCACGTCATCTATCTTACTATTTAATTGTAAAAGCATTCACAAAATAAATGGTAACTAAGCAGTTTCATCTTTTTTTTTTTTAGTGAACACCCAATATAATCTTTCACGAGCCGCCTCTGATATGGATACGTTCTCGCTCGGATTGTGGTCGGAGTGATATGTAATTATACCACAATATCAGATTAAATTTAACTCTCACACTATGTTTTGTCGAGTTTTATATACTTTATTGAATTGAGTGAAGATGGAGACGCATTTGTTGCGAATCATCATCTTCAGTCTTTTTAGCCCACTGCTGGACATGATACTCTTCTTATTTACGACACAATTAAATAGCGTTGTGAAGCAGAACTTGGCCTTAGGACTCTTCTAATTTATGTCACAATAGCATTATGACGCGCCCGTTTGTTGGTTGTGCGAGAGTGGGAATCGGGGTTATGGCTTCAAGCACTTCCATCGTCCAACATAGAAACTATGTTGGACGATACAACTTTCCGCATCGCTTCTTGCCTGCGCTTGGGAGCTGTTTGCATTTTTCTGCATCGCTGTCACTGCGGCGAAACTGTCGACAGTCTTGGCCACCATGACATGCCCACATTAACGATATATTCCGTCGAGCTTTTGTCACCGCCAGAGTATCAGCTCATCTCGAACCTAATGGTTTGGTACGCGACGATGGGAAGAGACCAAACGGTATTTTATTACCTTGAAAGATGGGTAGGCCTCTGGTGTCAGACGCGATATGCGTCGATACCCTTGCGCCATCGCATCTTTCAAGTACAGCTGGATCAGCTGGCGCTGCTGCTGCATCGGCAGAGACCCTCAAACGGCGCAAATACGGAAACCTGGCTGGTAATTACGTTTTTGAGTCGTTTGGGGCCATGGGGCCCTAGCGCAGGCGCATCATATAAAGAAATCGCCAGAAGACTGATCGATGCTTCCCGTGCACAGAGGGCTGGTTTATATATCACTGAGAGAATTTGTATTGCCATTCAACGTGGCAATGCTGCCAGCCTTCTGGACACGCTACCGCTCGACAGCGTTGCGGAGGAATTTTTGACGCGTAGTTGGCAATTTGTTTTTATTTGCTTTTTTTATTCTTATTATTTCCTCTTTTGCTTTTTTTATACTTTACGATAGTTTAGTTCTAAGTAGTTTAAAATATCAATAAATGTTACAAAGATATGCTTTGCTTCGGTATATCAATTTTATAGTGTTTAAATTAAGCTCTAGGGACTTTTGGGCCTATGTTTCATTCATAATATTACATTTCAGTTTTACTATTACAATATTACCTTATCTATGTAATTAGACTAATCAGACAATCATTGCAGACGAAAAATAAAGAATTTTGTAGCCCGTAACTAATTGAATCATATTGGAGCAGATGAAAAATAAATGATCGACTTGTAATGTTTTATATTTTGTAAATGTATATTACATTTAAATTATTTGTAAGCTAAAGTCAATGAATGAAATAGAAAAAATTAAGCGTCACTTGACATGATCATCATCTTCAGATTGCTGCAGTCTACTGCTTAATACCTTAGGCTTCTATAATTGCATACCACTGAATACACGAATAAAAATAAATAACTAAATATAGCATGACCAAGTTGTGATAATGTTTCCATGTTATGATTGATCCTTAATTTTTCGACGAATTACTAAAGAAACCAACGGCTACAGAATAACGCAACCTACTAACTGTTATTGGTCGTAACTTGGTCTAAATCTCTGTATTCTTGGGAAAATCATACTAAATAATAAATACGAGTCGACGAATAAACAAAACAGTAAACAGGAAATTTATAAGGCATTATATAAACTTTTTATAATTCATTGCCCAAAGACAGGAACATTCCGCTAAAACTTTTTCGAAAGTTTGAGTTTGCTGTCACAAGCAAATGCAAAATTCCACAAAATTCAAATTGGAACACATTTTCTATACCTTTAATTCCTTTGTCTATGTGAACTTTAAAATATCATAGAACGAGGTTGAATTAACAGTCTAGGGACAGTTTTAAATTAGACCATCTCTTTGATGTATATACTGTTCGCTTCCTGAGCAGTGGCCGGCGATAATTCACATTTATTGGAAAGATAAGGGGACGAACAAAGACTGGTGGGTGTAAATCAGACAAGGATGTTTTAAAATAATATTGGCGATAGTTGTAGTCATTGCGATTCTGATAATTTCAGCAATAAATATAAATGTATGGAAATCAATGCGGTTTAACACTAAAAAGAGAAAGGAAAGGAGTATATTGAATTGGCATACTTACTGTAAGACTAAAAAAGTACAAATAGTTCGACATGCATCAATTTTAAATAATATAGATAAAGGTCTTAAAAGTATAGCTATTTATTTTTATGAATGTGGTACCTATGTACTATTTACATTTTATAAAGGTCTCAAACAGTATTTATTGGCTCAGTGAATAGTTTTAGTATAGCCAGTACTCCTGAATAAATTGACAACCGAAACTGAAACTTTCTACGTTATATGTCCAGCCTTTTATACAAATGTTCTGTGAATGTATAACGGTTTATGTAGATATTGTCTATTGAATTGAAAACGGCCTGGCATAATGGCGGACGGAATGTAATCATTATGTACCCACTGTATTCGACAGACAGCTCTTTAATTAAAATATCTAAAACTGTAATTGAACTACTGTTATCGATTTATGTTTGACACAGATACAATTATGGGTATGAGTTATGTAATATATATTATTAGCCGTAAAAGCCAAATACTTTGTGGGTAGTATCGATCCCCACCACTAGTTTCCTATAAAAGCAAGCGCTCAGTCGCACGCGGGCTCTCAGGCCGCAGAGTCCCCTCGGGTCGCCGCTAAGGACTCGCCCGCTCCGCGTTCCGCGTGTTCGTCGCGAACCGGCTCGGAAACCTCGCTAGCCTCCGCTAACTCGTCTATAAACGATAAGGCGGACTTAGTGCTACACATAAAGCGTCGCCGCCATACTATGTGTGCGTCGGCGAACTTACAACGTTCTAGTTCGTCGCCGGCGCTTGTGAAAATGGACGTAGACGCCACACCAGAGGCGGCACGCCCTGTGCCCACGCGACGCCAACGCAGCCCGACGAGGACGACGCCGAGGAGCCGAAGCGCCCACGCGCCGACGACGCCGGAAAAAACGTGAGTACCTCACAAATTTTTGTAAGTGAGAGTGAAAAAATTCCGGCGTCTAAACCGTTATACACGGACGTCGCACGATCGCCGCCAACGTCGCGCCGCGTGCCTACCGCCGCGCCCGCGTCGACCGCTGCGCCCGCGAGCGCTCGCACCGCCGCCGCGCGCCCCGAGGCCGCGCCCGCGTCTCCGCTCGCTGCTGGCGTGTCCGGCCACAGCAACGCGCGCCCCGCGGCCGCGCCCGCGCACCGTGCTTCCGCGCCCGGCGCCGCCGCCGGCACGCACGCCGCCGTCAACACCGCCGACCCGGCTGTTCCAGAGAAGAAGAAGCCGCGATTCCCTCCGGTGATCGTTGAGCATCTACCGAACTGGGCTTACCACATGCGGGAGCTCAAGGGACAGCTCGGCAGAGCCGCCAACGGCCGCGCCTTCGGCAAGGGGCTCCGCTTCACGCCGAAAGACGAAGACGAGTACCGCCTACTACAGCGGTACTTTACAGAGCTCGAGAAGACGGACCGCATATCGTGGTTTTGCTACTCGCTCCCCGCAGAACGCAGCCTCAAGGTAGCAATCCGAGGCTTGCCCAGCAACGCGACACCGGAGGAGGTCGAAGACGAACTCCGCGAGCTGGGGTACGACCCGGAATACGTGCGCACTATCGGGGCGGGCTCGACGCGACCGGCCGGGGTGTATACTCCTGGCATTCATCCGGCGCAACAAGGACACTACGCCGGGGATCTTTGGCGTTACCGAGATGCTCGGTATACCCGGCGTACGCATTGAATTATGGCGCGGCAAGCGGAGGCCGGCACAATGCCACCGCTGCCAAAAGTTTAGGCACTCTAGCCACAATTGTCACCGCACACTGGCGTGCGTAAAGTGCGGTGAAGTGTAGTGTATGTATGCATGTATCCTAATATTAAGAATAGTATATAAACCATTGTAATTCTATTATAGAGGAGCAGTAATAAACATTAGTCCAATGCATAAACTTGTATTACTCATCTCCCCGAACTCACAACCTTACATGGCGACCCTGCCATCCGAGACGGGTCGTCGAGTTCGGTCGCGTGTTATTGAAAGACAATGATGGACAAGTACTTAACTATAAACAATTTCTTTTGTGTGTCAAAGTGACTTTTCTTTTTTTGAAAAATGTGTCGTTCTAACATTGAAAAAGAGGACGTTTTCATTTCGCAAAGTGCATCAGGTGGTTCGAATTCGGCCTCTATGCAAGAATACCACTTATCTAACATTAGTATCGTGATGTTTATCATTTGCACGTTACTCGCAATAGCCGGTCTTTACGCGGTATATAAGCTATACAGAAATTGCCACTATGCGTGGATAAGGAATGAGGTTTTCGCGCAAAACCTATCGCGCTCGTTTCGTCGACCGAACCCGGAGACTCGTGTCTGCTACGAGTGCCGCCAGCAGCGCCTGGAGGCGCGCCAGGAGGCTCGCCACGAGGCGGGTACCAGAGAGGTATACCAGAAACCGAAGTAAGTGACTAAAGTTACCTATATATCCAGTGATGAGTGTAGTGAATAGCGTTCTATTGTAAAGTGAAACATGAGAATTTACGAAACGGTTAGTGTAGTGAATCGCGTTCTATCTTAAAGTGAAACATGTGAATTTACTAAACGGTTATTTGACGAATTTCTAGTTTTAATGCCTATTATATATTTTTTTTTGTGTGTATTATCGATTATCAAATATATTGCCTATAGAGTAATTATTACCTATGTGGTTATTTTTTCTTAATTTTGATTGGTAATGGCAAATGAGCTTATCCTGTTGTATGACCAATTAAAAAGTATTAAAGATAATTTGATAAAGCTAAGTTATTCTAAAAGGACAGAATCTGTTCTAAAACAAAAGTTAAAGGAAGCTACATTGTTGAAATGCCAATTTGATGAATGTATTAATACCTTATCAATACAGATTGAAAGGAAACAATTTAGTCCAAGTGTTTTAAAGGAAATACAATCATACTGTGATTTATTTGAAAAGATTTTTACCCAAATAGAATCTTTTTGCTCTAAAACGTACAGTTCTCAACCTAGTACATGTACGGTCAAAGTTAGAACCGAAGTAGACAATATGGAGGCTTTTAATTATAGGACTGCCGTGGCTTTGCTGCCAATTATGAATGGTGATGAAAATGTAACGAAAAGTTTAATAGATGCCATAGAGTTATACAGTTCTTCACTCACAGAAGAAGGTAACAAAATGCTAGTTAAGTTTATATTAAAAACCCGATTGAACGAGAATGCCAAATTGAGACTGTCTAACTCGTATGATAGTTGTGAGTCGCTTATTATTGAAATGCGTCAACACCTTCTTACAAAGAAGTCGAGTACGGCTATCCACAAGGAATTGACACAAATCAACCAAAACGGTTCTCCTTTAGAAAAGTATGGTTCTAAGGTCGAGCAACTTATTGTTGACGGTCGCGCAAGCTGGTGATGACCAAAGTGCGTATAAAATTTTGCGCCCTCAAAATGAGAAGATTGCGATCAAAAGTTTCATTGATGGCTTGCAAAACCGCGAAATTCGCACTATTTTGTCGGCCCGTAATTATGACACTTTAAAAGATACTATAAGAGCAGCTAAAGATGAGGAATTATCATATAGCCACCATAATTCTGACGCTTCTGTGTACGTCGGATACCAAGGCAACTCATATAATAATCGCGGATATTATGGTTACCATAATAATAGACGTCCTAATCGATTGAACAACAATCGATTTGTACAAAGAGGTAATGGCAGAGGTTCTTTTCATAATTATAGGCAATATCAAAACCAAATTCAGCAGCAACAGCGTAACACTAATCGTGGTCACATGCGGGGTTCATCTCGCGGTAGGCCAGGACGTACTTTTACGCGTAGTAATAACATGCACGTTATAGAAAACGGCATAAATAGTATGAATATAGCTGACCGGAATCGAACGCCCCAACCTACGGAGAGACATACCACTGAACCATTAGAGTTTTTTCGATGATAATTTTATATTTGCGTGTAACCATAACAGCTCAGTTGAATTCTTAGTACAAGGTGCCAAATATGGATTGCTTATAGATTCTGGAGCTTCACTCTCAGTATTGAAATACGACACTGTGGCACGTTGGAATATTCCAATCCAAACCGAATGCATTTCTATAAATGGCATTGGAGGCAAAGCGCAAACTTTAGGCTATGTTTATGTTACATTGGTCGTAAATGGACAGGAATTTGTACACAAATTTTACATTATGCGCACCTTGCCTGGTATACAACATGGAATAATTGGTAGAGATTTTATGAGCAAATATAACGCTATTTTGAACTTTGAAAATAATACACTAACTTTAAAGACCAGTAATAATACTTTGACCCTGCCCATGATGAATAGTTCGCTAAGTAAAACTTGTTTTTTAAGCATTCCGCCGAGATGTGAGAAGATATTTATGTTAGATAGTAGTTTTAACGAAGACTGTGTAATACTGCCATATCAATTATGCGACGGTGTTTTTATAGCCGGAAGTATTTGTAAACCAAACAATGGACAAATTAGTATACAGATATTAAATACTCGCGAAACGCAAGTAGATATTAATTATTTTAGACCGGAAATACACTTATTATCAGACTATGACACCTGTAACTTTGGACGAGATAGTAATATTGATGGAGAGAGAGTACGCACTATGTTTTCTCTTTTAAATTTAAGTCATCTGAACAATGAAGAAAGGTCATCTATTCAAAGTATATGTGCAAAGTTTTCAGATGTGTTTCATTTACCAAACGACAAATTATCTACCACTAACCTTTATGAACAAAGTATACAGTTAAAACCAAATGCTGATCCAGTTTATACTAGACAGTACAGGTTGCCCTTTTCACAGCGTAAGGAAATTGAAAAACAGGTTAAGAAAATGCTTTCTGAAAATATAATCGAGCCAGCAAAAAGTGAGTGGTCAAGCCCTATTTTGTTGGTACCCAAAAAATCTGATGATAATTCTAAGAAATGGAGGTTAGTTATTGATTTTCGTAAATTAAATACAAGAATTTTAGACGATAAATTTCCCCTTCCGAATATTAACGATATTTTAGATTCTTTATCAGGTTCAATGTATTTTTCACAATTAGATTTATCACAAGCATATTATCAAGCGAAATTAAATCCAGAAAGTAGAAAGTATACAGCCTTCACTACGCCTTCGGGCCAATATCAAATGACCCGTTTACCTATGGGATTGAAAATAAGCCCAAGTGCATTCTCTCGTCTAATGACAATTGCCATGTCGGGACTTACATACGACAAACTATTTGTTTATTTGGATAATTTGATTTGCTTTGGACGTAATTTACAAATTCATAATAAAAATCTTATGGATATTTTAACTAGATTGCGAAAAGTTAACTTGAAGCTTAACCCAATGAAATGCGATTTCCTAAGAAAGGAAATGCAAGTTTTAGGTCATGTAATTTCATCTGAAGGAATTCAACCTGATTTAGAGAAAATAAACATAGTAAAAAATTATCCAGTTCCAAAAAATGCTGACGAAATAAAAAGATTCATAGCATTCGTCAACTTTTATAGGAAATTTATACCAGACTTTGCCGCAATATCTTTACCTCTTAACAGACTGTGTCGAAAAAACGTTAACTTTGAATGGTCGCATGAATGTCAGAAATCTTTCGAATCTCTAAAAGAGTCGTTAATTTCTCCACCAATATTACAATATCCTAACTTTTATGAAAACAATACATTCATTTTACAAACAGACGCGTTTGGCTATGCAATCGGATCCGTGCTATGCAATAGTGATAACAGACCAATTGCATATGCAAGTCGTAGTCTTAACAAAGCGGAAATTAGGTACCCTACGATCGAGAAGGAGTTACTCGCTATCGTATGGTCTGTAAAGTATTTTAGACCCTATCTTTACGGCCGAAAATTTGTTATCAAAACCGACCACAAACCCCTAGTTTACCTCTTTAATCAAACAAATCCATCTAGTCGTTTGACTAAATTCCGTTTAATATTAGAGGAATATGATTACATCATAGAATATGTTCGAGGTACTGACAATGCAGCTGCAGATGCCTTGTCACGTATCCGAATAACAAGCGATGAATTGAAGGAAATTAATCAGCACGTTGTATCTGTATTAACTAGAGGACAGAAAAAGCGGATGTGTGAAAGAAGTCAAGAATGTGTGAGTGACAACCCTGTGGTTGCTAAGCAATCTACAAACGATTGGTCTGATCAGCCAAGAGTTATGGAGTTGCTTAAAAAACCAAAGGATTGCACAGAACTAAGGTTTGTGAATGTAAAAGAGTGGACTAGTTTAAAAGATTCTAACCAATCAAATACGTTATTTAATTATGATGCATCAAGTTGTATATTAAGAGTAAACCCATCTTACCGATTACAATGCGCACGAGATGCCTTTGTACGGGAGTTGGCTTATTACTGTAATCAATTGAAACTCGATAGTGTGTTCATTGTACAGAGTAATGAAAACATTGAGTTAATAAAAGATTTAATTAATAGCATAAATATTACAACTTATTGGTCCGGACCACGCTTATATGTTTTAAAAGGTGTAAGAGTTATAAGTGATCACGATACAAAACGTATAATTTTAAATGACTACCACTTGTTACCGACTAGCGGTCACGCCGGTATACGACGCATGATAAATAATATAAAACGGCGTTATTTTTGGCCAAAATTAGAAAATGACGTCACAGAATTTGTCAATCGCTGCGATAAATGCCAGCGTCAAAAACATTTTAGGCATATAAAACAGCCAATGGTCCTGACGGATACAGGTCATTCGGCTTTTGATAGAGTATTTTTAGATTTAGTTGGGCCCTTAGTTAAGGATAGTGATAATTACATGTATGTACTCACACTACAGTGTGATCTTAGCAAGTACGTAGAAGCTTATCCGCTTAGAAATAAAGATACAATTTCAGTGGCAACAGCTTTCATTAATAACTTTGTATTACGCTATGGCATTCCAAGAAACATAATATCTGATCGCGGTACGGAGTTCGTTTCGAAAGTTATGAATGAAGTATGTAAGATTCTAAATATAAACCAAATAACATCCACTGCATACCATCACCAGTCCATAGGAGGCTTAGAAAATACTCATAAAAATTTGCTTTCATTCCTTCGTATACAAACAGAAAACCAACCCCAAAATTGGAGTTTATGGCTTCCGTATTGGTGCTTTGCTTTTAATACGACCGTACATACAGAAACTAAATACACTCCCTATGAACTTGTATTTGGAAAACTGTGCAATTTACCGAGTAATTTAACTTCAGATATTGAACCGCTGTATAACCCATATGACTATCCGAAACAACTCAAGTACAAACTTCAAAAATCACAGTATGACGCAAGACAAAATTTAATTATTAGTAAACAGATTAGAAAATGTAGATATGATTCATATACAAATCCTGTTACGTATAGTACTGGTGACATGATACTACTTAAGAATGAACGAACTGTAAACAAATTTGATCCGTTATATATAGGACCATATGAAGTAATAGAAGATTGTAACCCTAATTTAAAAATATTGTATAAAGGTAAAGAATTACTTGTTCATAAAAATAGAACCAGACCATATATCAAGTGATTTTTTTTTTGGTAGCTGTTGACATTGTTTCATAAGTTCATGTAACTTTCTATTATACTTTTTATTATAATGAATAACTATATTTTCTTGTATGTAACAAAATACTATATTATTTTGTTTTTACTTGTCTTTCTTATATCGTTTGCTTATTGCATTATACAATATTATTGGATGCCTACAATATAACATAAAAATAAAAATAAATGTATCCATTATTTTTATTTAATTTTTCCGGTGGGCGTGTAGTGTATGTATGCATGTATCCTAATATTAAGAATAGTATATAAACCATTGTAATTCTATTATAGAGGAGCAGTAATAAACATTAGTCCAATGCATAAACTTGTATTACTCATCTCCCCGAACTCACAACCTTACATAAAAGCAGCACACGGCTAGAGACTGCCCGCGCCCCAAGGAAGAGCCAGCGACATGCGCCAACTGCGGGGGCGAACACCCCGCAAACCATGTCAACTGTCCCGTGTTCAAGCGCGAAGCACGCAACAGAAAGGCCGGGACAGTTGCCATTACCGGCGAGCCGCGCCAAGGGCCGGCACCGGTGAACGCGCAACCCCAAGGAGAGGCCGCACAGGGGACTACACTGATGGCGAAGGCGAACGACCCCCCAGCTCGTGGAACAGCCGGCAAGAAGAGAGGGCGGAGGAACCGTGCCCGCGGTAGGCGAGGCGCACCCGCCTCTGAGACACCCGCACCCGCAACCACACCCGCACCCGCACCTACCGTGGACAAACCACCCAAACAAAAGGGCGGCCCCGGGAAGGCCCCAAAAACCCCCGCTGAAGCACCCCAGCCGGCAGCTCACACAGTCGCCGCCCCCGCGAGTACAACCGCGCCTCAGGGGAGAAAGGGGAAAAAGGCGAAGGCCCCGCACGCCAGCGAAGGCACCAAGAGCTCCGGCACCGTTCAGGCCGCTGTCGCGGTACTGCAGCAAGTGCTCACTGCTATGAGCGAAGGCCGCGACAAGCAGACGATCGTGGGCATCATCCTCAAGGGCCTGGCGGACCTTGTTCTTCAGAATGAACAGTAAGCCCTTGAGGATCGTACACTGGAATGCCCGCGGCCTGAACAGGAAGGCCGCCCTACTCCGCCCTCTACTGCAGGAACAGGACATTGACGTGGCGCTTATAAACGAGACGCACCTGGGACCTGCAGACCAACCACGATTCCCAGGTTACCTCGTTCATCGGAGGGACGAAATCTCACCCGAGGGAAGGAGCTACCGCGGACTGGCAGTGCTGATCAAGCGACGAGTCGTACACCAGCCGCTACCTACACCGAACTTTAACACCGTCTACACGCTGGGTGTCGAAGTGCACCTAGGCGGTGCCAACTTACATCTCCACGCCGCTTACAAGCCGCCCGCTACAACGCCAGACGTCGCTGAGCTGCGGTCGCTCTTGAGCGTGCCGCACCCTGTCATCATAGCGGGCGACTTAAACTGTAAGCACCCAGCGTGGAATTCGTCGAACACAAACCACGCTGGTGTACGACTATTTAAAGACGCCGAGTCATACGAGTACGTGGTCGCGGGACCGGAGGTACCCACACACTACCCGGACGACCCTACACGGATACCCGACGTACTCGACATCATCATACACAACGAGACGCACTGCCAGATACAGCAAGAAGTACTCGACGACGAGCTGTTGTCGGATCACCAACCTGTACTCGTCGTCGTACAGCAGCAGCCTACGCGGATTGTCCCTCCAGCGCCACGTTACAAACCGGACTGGACCAAATTCGCAGAAACGATTGAGACCACCACACCAACTCGCCCTATCAACTCCGCGGCCGACGTCGAGACGCTTGCAGCGGAGATCACCGACGCTATTAAAGGCGCCCTTGTGACTGCCACGACCCCCACCACCCAGAGGAGACTCACTCCTCTGCCGGCACGCATTCTACGTATGATCGCAGACAAGAGGCGCCTTCGAAGGCAGTGGCAGAGCTCCCGTTGCCCCACGCTGAAAGCCAAACTAAACCAGCTCGCGGAGAGAGTGAAGGACGAGTTGAGGACCTACACCACCGAGAGCTGGGAGCGCTTTATCGACGACACCAGCGACGACTGGCCGTCACTACACCGGCTATGTCGTCGCCTCACTAACACCCCAGCTCCGGTGCGCCCGCTGCTACACGCCGACGGGACGCCGAGGTACAAAGCAGCAGACCACGCGGCCATACTCGCTGGACATTTGGAGAGCGTGTTCGCGCCGAACCCAACTGCTGACACGGAACACACCGCAGCAGTCGAGAAACACCTTCGAGACTACTTCGCCACGCCGATAGCTCCCGAAGAGGACCCTATCTACTTCTCCCCTGGCATGGTGCAGCGTGCCATTCGGCAGACCCAGCCCCGGAAGGCCCCTGGGGCGGATGGGATACCGAACGCAGCGCTGCGCCGCCTGCCACACCGTACCGTGGCAGCGCTGGCGCGCCTGTTTACGGGGATCGTCCGCACAGGCGTCTTCCCCACCTGTTGGAAAGAGGGCCGGATAATCATGCTGCCCAAGCCAGGCAAGAACACCATGAAGCCTGAGAGCTATCGGCCGATCACCTTGCTGCCCACCATCTCGACGGTGTTCGAAAAGCTCCTGCTGCGGCACCTCACACCGCACATCACGCCCAGACCTGAGCAGTTCGGGTTCCGCGCCGAACACTCAACCACACTGCAACAGTCGAGGGTACTGCACCGGATAGCGGCGGCGCGTAACAAACGCGAGCACGCCGTGGCAGTATTCCTCGACATGGAAAAGGCATTTGACCGAGTATGGCATTCCGGTCTGCTCTACAAGCTCTCCACCTCCACAGCGCCCCGTCGCGCCGTCAAGACGGTCCAATCGTTTCTGCACAACAGGACATTCAGAGTGGCAGTGGAACAGGAGATATCCGAGCTCCACACCATCTCCGCCGGAGTCCCGCAGGGCTCCTGTCTCTCGCCTGTGCTCTACACACGCTTCACCGACGACATCCCCGTCGCCGAGGGCACCGAACTGGCCCTGTACGCTGATGACGCGGCGTACATCACTACAAGCATCAACGCCTACCACGCCGCGTCTAAGATGCAGCGCACCCTCGACCTCCTACCCCGCTGGCTATCGCAATGGCGACTGTCGGTGAACGTGGGTAAGTCACAGGCGATTCTATTTAGCTCCAAACGAGACCATCCACTGCCACTCCAACTACAGGACGGGTTCATCCCGTGGACGAGGACGGTGAAGTACCTGGGGGTCACTCTCGACCGCCTACTCACCCTTGAGTCGCACGTCCGCCAAGTCGTCGCGCAGGTCCGCACTACGAGAGCGCTATTGCGTCCAGTGCTCCGCTCTAGACTCCCGCTACGCGTCAAGCTGGGGGTGTACAAAACGTATGTACGCTCCCGGCTCACCTACGCCACCCCCGCCTGGTTCGCGCTTACGAGCGAAACGAACAAGGCCCGCCTCCGCGCGCAGCAATCACTCACGCTGCGCGCCATCGTAGGTGCCCCCCGCACCGTACGTAACGCCGTGATCCAGCGGGACACGCGAATAGAGAGCCTGGACGCCTACATCCGCCGTCTGTCCGTGGGGATGTTTGAGCGAGCCGACGCCTCGGCCTGGGACCACGTCCGGGACCTGGCCCCCTGGCACGTTCGCCCCCCGGACAAGAAGAAGCTGCCGCGAGACCTGCTCATCACCACCGACGACTCCGAGGACACTACGGTCACCCCCAGGTAACCGCCACCTCTAACCGGGTAGAACCCACTCTTCCCCACTGTTGCAGGTGACCGCCCCTTTCCGCGCGACATCTGTGCGTATGACACGCATACGTGCATCATGCGCGCGCGCGGGCGACCACCGCAACAGCGGCCGCCTACACTACACCACACACAAGACGCCTACACCACCACCACCAACACTGACATACCTCACAGAGGCCGCACGTAAGCCGCCGTCCGCGTCGCTGGCTACACGGAGCTGGGCCTCCCCCGGTTCGCCGGGGGTCTCACCTGGCTCGTGCTGACCGCCCGGACGGCGTGAAGTGTGCACGGCCCTGTGAATAACACAACTCATTGACGACGACACTGTAGGGCATACAGCCCGCCCCAACTACCTACCCTTTATTGAAGGGGCAGCGACCAGAGACCGCTGGAGAAGGGCACAGGCCCTGTACCAGCCTCCGCCAACCCTCTAGGGGGTTGCGTGAAGACCCGACTGTGACGCGGGCTCTCTTGCCGGTCAGTCGTCGGTTGGAAAGGTGGTTGGTGTCGGTACTGTAAGTCCGTTCCAATATTTTGTGTACTTTTTTTGTGATTCAGTGTTTGAAAATTAGCGGTTGTTTGCGATATTGAACTCATATTTATTTAAGTGAATTTTTGTTACGATTTGTAACAAATTAGTTTCAGTTTATTGTAATTCGTCTTTTTTTTTTAATTATAACACTTCTGGTTGCTAAAATCAGAAGTGGGATTGGATTTCGCTCACAAATTAGCCTTGCAAAAGTAAACAACCGTTAATTTCGGTGAAATGCCACGTGCATCTCGTAAAAGGTTAGTTGAGACGCCGCCGCCTCGTTCTGGCGTCGAACGTGATCGTCATAGTGAATCCCAGCGGCACAGTAGGCGCCGTTCGCGGTCGAATCGTAACAGATCACGTGTGCGGTCGGGTCGTAGCGAGACGCGTTCGCGGCCTCTCATGTTAGAACTCGGTCACGTTCGCGCCGTAGTCGGTCGCGCTCGCGTTCTCGTCATGATAATTCGCGCTCGCGTCGCGACAGAGCTCGTTCGCGCCGAGGTCGCTCGCGTACTCGTGACGGTCTTTATTCACGCGAAAGGTCGCGTTCGGGTTACGCGCGTCACGATAGTACCATGAAAGACGCGTTAGGTACGATTATGTCTCGATTATCCGCTATAGAGGAAAATACGGCTAGTGGCTCGCATGTTCCGTCGTCCGTCCGTGGTAACACACCCCCATTAGATAAAAATAATAGTTCTACAACGCAAACGCTCGTCGATGCTTTAGGTTTACTAGTAAAAAATAAGCCCCATCATTATTACGTGTCAAATTTTGATCCAGCCGTAAATAACTTTGAGGTGTGGTGCGACGAGGTGGAAAGGGCTGGGCATGCGAACCATTGGGACGATCGCGAATGTTTTTCCCGGGTAGCTCATTGTTTGAGAGGTGACGCGAAAACCTGGTTAAATGAGTGGAGCACAAATGATCGTTCTTGGTCTAATTTCGTGAAAGAATTTAAATCCTTGTGTCCTCAAAGAATCAACTACGCGCAGATCCTCCATGAGGTTGTAAATACCTCGTCTGATAAGTTTTTGTCGTATGCAGAATATGCGCGCCGTTCGTTGTTGCGTTTACGCATTATCAAAGGTTTAAGCGAAGAACTTATGGTCCAAATAGTGGTCCACGGTATTAGCGATGTCCAGGTGCGCGCAGCAGCCACTAATGCTGACCTAACAACCGAGAATCTCGTCTCGTTCTTAGCCACGTATGTTAAACCTACCCGCAGATTTGATAATCGTCATACTGATAAATTAACTTCTTCTAGTACTAGTACAACCAAAAAAACGTAATTTTAACGGTTCGTGTAGACCAGAGAATAAGTGTTTCATTTGCGGCCAAACTGGTCATTTCAAAGATAAATGCCCCAAGAAACGTAACGTTACGGAGAAGACCGATAACAACTCTAGACCCGTTTGTTCTTTTTGTAAGAAAGTAGGACATAAAGAAAGCGACTGTTTCGCTAAATCACGATCGGAGGCACAAAATAATAACAATCAACGAAAAGTTAACTTGTGTAGCGAATCTTTAAACGCGAAAGATAGCAACGATATAAGCACAGCAGTGATTCAGGGTATACCGGTTGACATTCTCATAGATAGCGGTGCCCTTAATGTGTCGTTGATATCTTCCGCGGTGGTTAATCATTTTTCCGGTTCGCGAAGGCAGACTAACCGGTTTTTGAAGGGAATAGGCGATAGAGGATTCATTGCTCATGAATACATTACTCTAACGGTGGAGTTCAGTAACATTTCACTCGAAGTAGATTTTTTAATAGTGCCTGCGTCATACATGAATACGCCCATCATCATAGGGACGGATGTACTCAATCGCGACGGCGTTACGTTTATTCGTACAAAACACGCTCAATATTTGACTCGCACACCCAATGATGTACCAAAAGTAAATTCGGTAACGGCCTGTGAGTCTGATAAAATAAGTACGCCTCTCGAAGGTGCGGAACTTGCCAAGCTGATGGTGGTCGTAGGAGAATTCTCTTCGTTTCTAATAACGGGGACAGCCACCACTACCGTGAGTACTGGCAAGATGCACATCAGTTTGACAAGCGAAGTACCTGTAGCATACCATCCGTATCGTTTGTCCTATCAGGAGAAACTAAAGGTTCGCGAGATTTGTCAGGACTTGTTAGACAAAGGGATCATTAGAGAGTCGAATTCTGAGTACGCAAGCCCGATTATTTTGGTCAAGAAAAAGGACGGTTCAGATAGAATGTGTGTCGACTTCCGTGCACTCAACCGCATCACTGTCAAAGATAGGTACCCCCTACCCTTGATAGACGACCACATTGATCGGCTTGGGGGCTCTAAATTCTTCACATCCTTAGATATGGCCTCAGGCTTTCACCAAATACCCATTCATGAGGCCTCAATCCATAAAACAGGCTTTGTAACCCCGGAAGCCCATTATGAATATTTGAAAATGCCATATGGTCTTTGCAATTCTCCTACTGTTTATGAGAGGATCATCAATAATACCTTGCGCAAATTCATAGAAGCAGGTAGTGTCCTCGTATATATAGATGACGTTCTCCTCCTAAGCATGACTATTGATGAGGGCATCTCTTTGTTACGTGACGTGTTGAAGACTTTGACTCAGGCCGGGTTTTCTATAAATGTGCGAAAGTGTTCGTTTCTGACCACCAAAGTAGAATACTTGGGTCGCATTATTAGTCATGGTCAGGTCAGGCCGAGCCCGCACAAGATCGAGGCATTAGTCAATGCACCTACTCCCACCAACGTCAAGCAAGTGCGCCAATTTTTGGGCCTTGCAGGCTATTTCCGACGTTATATCGAAGGCTACGCGATGAAAACCGCATGTATCTCACGTCTCACAAAGAAAGACGTAAAATTTGAATGGGGACCAGATCAAGATCAAGTCCGTAAAGATCTCATAAAGCGGTTAACCAGCGAGCCCATACTTGCGATTTTCGATCCGAGCCTTCCTACTGAGCTGCACACCGACGCCAGTAGTGCTGGGTACGGTGCTATACTCATACAGGTTCACAAAGACGGTGGTAAACGGGTAATAGGCTTTTTTAGCAAAGTGACTCAAGGTGCGGAGCCCAAGTACCACTCGTACGAGTTAGTAACGCTGGCGGTCGTCAAGGCGCTGCAACATTTTCGGCACTATTTAATTGGTGTGCATTTTAAGATCATCACTGATTGCAATGCCTTGAAAGCCACTGAGCGTAAGAAAGACCTTCTCCCACGAGTTGCACGCTGGTGGATCTATCTGCAAGACTTCAATTTTGAAATCGAATATCGTAAGGGCGCGATGATGGGTCATGCAGATTACTTGAGCCGGAATCCGGTGACGTTGCAAATCAATAATATTGAACGACCAGTAAACTGGGCACAAATGGCCCAATCAGCCGACTCCGAGACTATTGATCTGATACAAAAACTTAAAGATGGTCTTTTAGATCCCCGTAGGTATGTCTGTCAGAACGATGTCCTTTATTATCGTTACTCACCCACTGGCGAAGAATCGCGCTTGTTATGCTATATCCTTAAGGGCCACAGGCTCAGTTTGCTACGTGTTTTTCACGATGAACACGAACATATCGGGGCCGATAAAACTTATGACCTCATTTTAAAATATTTTTGGTTTCCCGGTCTAAAACAATTTGTGAAAAAGTATACCTCCCACTGTTTGATCTGCATATCCAAGAAACGTGTCCCGAGAGCTCCACGTCAGCCCATTACGTCATGGGATAAATCTGATAAGCCTTTCAGTACAGTCCACGCTGACGTACACTAGGCCCCTTACCAGAATCCAAAGGATATAAATTTGTTCTTATTTTCGTCGATTCTTTTACAAAATTTTGCTTACTCTACCCTATGTACAGACAAGATACCAATGAACTAAAACGTGTTTTCAATAATGCGATATCTTTATTTGGAACGCCCAAGTTGTTAGTCTGCGACCGAGGTCGTATGTTTGAAGCGTCAGCTTTTACTAGTTGGATATCTGAAATGGGTTGTGATGTTCATTACATAACGCCCGAAATGCATCACTCCAACGGACAGGCTGAGCGTTATGTGAGGACAGTTCTAAATTTAATTCGAGTAGAGAGTAACAACAAAAAATCTACCTGGTCTGATGCTTTATGTAAAATCCAATTAGTTTTGAATGTAACGAAACAAAAGACCACACAGTATTCGGCTTTGTATCTTTTAATCGGTACCAACGCAACCACTCCTGTGATTCGTGCACTAATCCGCGACGTTGCTATATAGAGCTCCAGGCCCAATCGTGAAGCCATGAGGGAACTCAGCAGGAGCTCCGCTAAGGCATCACTTGACAAAAACCGACAGAGTCAAGATGTACGGGTAAATCGCCAAAGACACCCGCCAAGGCAATTCCAGGTTGACGATCAAGTATTTGTCATAAAGTACTCTCAGTCTGCAGGAAAGCTCGATCCTGGTATGAGGGGTCCATATCGCGTTATAAGAGCGCCGCCAAGTGACCGCTACGAGCTGAAGCTACTGAGCGGAGCTAGAGGCAAGACAACTCAAGCCGCAACTCAATATATGGTACTCTGGAAGGGCGAGTGGTGTCCTGAGAGCTGTGCTGCATTTTTCGAAAGTAAGTTTCAAGTGAACTTTTTAATGTGTCTTTAAATTACAGTAGCTCAGTGGATGTGTGTGCACGCGTGAGAGTGTGAGGCGAGTGCTGGCTTTGCTGATTGGGACATGCTGCCGAGGTGGTTCAGCTGGCGTGCTCTTGAGGGTAGCGCGCTGGAGTGCCTGGTTCCGGCAGACGCGTACCATGCACGCGTGGCGGGCGTCGTCCCGGAAGTGGTGTTCTCTGAACACGTATCAGGCTCCGGCCTGGCAGGCGCTGTCCTGGAAGACGTGTACTTTGTACACGTGGCGGGCGCTGTCCTGGCGAGCGCTGTCCCGGTAGACGTATTCTTTGAATGCGTTCAGGCGCTGTCCTGGAAGACGTGTACTTTGTACACGTGGCGGGCGCTGTCCCGGCGGGCGCTGTCCCGGTAGATGTATTCTTTGAATACGTTCAGGCGCTGTCCTGGTTCACGTTTTTAACGTGGGAACTTGCAAGTTCAAGTATGAGTTTTGAGTGAGACGTATGTATGAAGATGTGTGATTATTGCTGCAAGTGAAGTGTTTTTACGTCTGTTATGAAAGATTATTTTTGTATGAGGGCCTTGTTTGTGTGAGGAATGACAGAATAGGCAACATTACATGTTGTCATGGTTAATTAACAGCTTGTTTCTTATGCAGATTGCGATGATGACAACCCTGACTATGCCAGCGGATCCTCGAGTACTCCTACTGGTCCCAACAGTGCTCCGAGTTCTATGGGCGAAGACGGCGAGTAAATCTTTGCCGTACCCACTAGCTGCCCAGAAGATAACTCCAGTGCAGCCGAGGACGGTGCAAGATCAGGAGAGGCCGTATTAGCCGTAAAAGCCAAATACTTTGTGGGTAGTATCGATCCCCACCACTAGTTTCCTATAAAAGCAAGCGCTCAGTCGCACGCGGGCTCTCTTGCCGGTCAGTCGTCGGTTGAAAAGGTGGTTGGTGTCGGTACTGTAAGTCCGTTCCAATATTTTGTGTACTTTTTTTGTGATTCAGTGTTTGAAAATTAGCGGTTGTTTGCGATATTGAACTCATATTTATTTAAGTGAATTTTTGATACGATTTGTAATAAATTAGTTTCAGTTTATTGTTATTCGTCTTTTTTTTTAATTATAACACTTCTGGTTGCTAAAAATATTATTAAAGTATATACCGGGACCGACGGCTTAACGTGCTCTCTGAGGCACGAGGTAAGCGATAATTAACAATTCAATACGCACATAACTCTGAAAAGTCAGTAGTGCGCGCCGTGGATTCGAACCCGATACCCTCTGCATTGCAGTTCGTTGGTATCTCCACTAGGCTATCGCTGTTAAAATCGTAGAGTATTTACTATAATTATATATAGAGAGTTGTAACTACCTACTCATCGCTGCAACAGAGAGACAGATAAGTATCCTAACAAAGGTATTGCTTTTTTATAGAAATTATTGTAATTGAAAGTGTCCCTATACACGGCAGTTATAGCAATATCATATTATTATGTAAGTACCTACGTACAAATAACAGCTGCTATCGCAAACATATACACGCCTACGTATCAGTTGTTACCATATTATTCATGTAATATGGTGGCAAAAGAAATCACATTTCAAGATCAGAGCACATGAATAATATTCAAAGCACCATAAAAATAAGAAAATTTATCTGAGAGCGTGTTATGAAATTTCATATTAAATATTTTGACAAAGTAACTGGGCGTATGTAATAGATTACATTAGATGGGGAGCGGGAACGTTCCACGAGATGGATATTGGCAAAGGCATTATCTTTTCAGCCTCTTATGTCACATGAATGTTCCATCGCTGCAATTGACCTCGTTAGTCGAACCTTCCCATTTTGAAGTTCGTCAATTCTTTTATGTATTTCCTTTTTCTGTTTTCAATCCGATCTGTTCGATTGCAAAGCATCGTGACTCCGGCTTCTTTCTTTTTTGTGCTTATTACTATAAAGAGGGGATTGTTGCGGTGATTGGCTCCTCGGTTTGTTTTACAAGGGCTGCAGAGACTTTAATGATCTTATTGAGATCGTTTTTATACAAGAATAGTGATAAATGTACAAACTTTAGCCGAAAGGTATAATTTGTACCTATCATTGGCAGAAAAAGAACAAGTTGTTCGATGGTCGATCGATGTACCAATAAGATGATACAAGCTTGACGTTTTATACTTGTTAATGGTAATAAGGGGACAAAGATATCACCTGACGTTTTGTATCTTCATTTGCATAAACCTCTCTGGATGTCATGGTCCACCTGATAAAATCTTTTAAAAGTGTTCAATGAGTACATTACGTAGATTGAAACAGTAGTTTCAAAAGTGGTAAACATTTTTCTAATTTTCTTGTTATATATTTTTCCAATCTTAAAAATTATTTTATCTCATGAGAATTAAAATGATTCTAAGAGTACGCATGTTAATGATGCAAATAATGTACTATTTATATACATTATGTTAGAATTACATTAAAATAAAGCTAGAACACTTTTAAATAAACAATCACACTATACCTCCCGTCTTCAAAGAGACGGGGCAACTTTAATCCAACATTGATCCCGCGACTTCCATTACTATTTAAACATTCAAAAGAATAAACAAGTTCGCGGGACAGCTATCCCCAAAAGGTTCGGACTCAAAAAAAACTTTATTTTCCGTGTATAAAAAAGCAATGATTTCTTATTTGTCAGGGTTGGTTAATTTGAACAAATGGTCTAAATATCGCGAAATTAAACTTACAAAATAATGAAGTGACCGCATAGATCTTAATTTAAATGGTACGGCAGGGACTATTATGAGCCCGGCAAATAGCGTTCGGGTTTCAGTTCACTGACGCTTATATTAGTTTCGATATTGGTTTTGGACGGCCTGTAAACACTATTACATTGATAACTTAATGATTGTAGACATTTGTGGATGTCATTTGCGACAAATTCTTTAAAGTATGTTATACTAATAATATTAAATGCCTTGTGTTCAGTGTTAAAGCTCTAAATTACTAATACTTTTAGATACATGCAAATACCATCTTTGCGTAGAGACGGAAAACTCGACATCAAACCCTATACGACTGCCTCGTTGGTCTCGCGGCATAAATGTGCGCGTGGGATCGGGAGGTCCCGGGTTCGATTCCTGGGTCGGGCAGTGTTATTGGGTTTTTCTGTCACGAAATTCTCAGTAGCAGCACGGAGTCTGGAAATGTGCCCGGTACGGCAATAGGCTCGCCCCTTATTACGTGGGACTAAAGTATATCTGGCGAAAAGTGGGTGTAGAAATACACCTCTGACTACCCCTTCGGGGATAAAAGGCATAACGATATGTATGTATGTACTTTTAGATAGATGGTCGGGCCACTTATAAAGTTATCTTCCTGAAAGAAAAGAATTGGCATCACATTTTGAATTATCCCTATTTTTTAAGAACAGCCGTAGTGTTGTACATAGATGTGCTTAATATCGATAAACGTTAATTTTGATCAGGAATAAAAACAGAATATACACCTGTTAAAATGAACAATTTACGTAGATACTGGCGGTCTATTAAAACATATCTTTGATAATCTTTGATATTTCTAACTACGTAAAATCTACGTCAATTTAAAAAAAAAGTTTAGTAAATTTATACAAAACTGCACGAATAAAAACTATTTTTAGAATTTAATCGGAATTTTACATTGAGAGGAAGTATAAAGCGGAATAAGCCCACCAAAGTCCCTTGGAGTAGTTTTATTTCAATGAAGACGAAGGTTTTATCACCGCTTAAACGTTACGTTAAGTAATTCTGGGAATAATCTGAGGGAAATTCCTGAGTCTTAAGAAAAATGCCACCGTTTTCTTTACGACGCCTTACCATAGTATCACCCGAAGTTTATTAGGTACGTATTAAGTTGTATAAGTAAAGTTGCCAGTCACAGCTCGGCCAACCTCCCAAAGAGAATCTTTGACAGTTTTGGGCCAGAACACTCTATTAATTCTGGTATTTATTAGCCTCCTTGTGACTACCTCTGTATGTAATAATACAGTATAGTAGGAGCTCCAACGTGCGTAAAATTATTGTTATGTGACAAGCACGGGTAGAGGGACTTAGTTAATACTTCTAACTATGTTACGAGGGTGATAATATTAGTGATGTATTCGCAAGTTTATGGGTTTGGAAATAGTTTTCCACTTCATTTCTTGCTATGTTAGGGACGTGATATGGAATATGTTTATATAGGTAGACAAGTAGAATATTTTAGATGTTTGAACATATTTGTTTTAGTTTTAATGGTGATGTGTATAAAATATAATGTGCATATATTCATTTACATACGAAAAGTCAGGGAAAGAACTAATAATTTTCAATTTTAATGGGCACTATGAATAAAAAATTAACACGCGTAATTGTAAAATATTTATATCTTAAAAATGGCTAGTTTATGCGACTGGATTATGTTATTCAAATAATTGGTCCATTCTTTTAAATTAACCTTCTTAAGAACTTAACTTAACTCTCAGCATTTGATCTTGCTTTGTCTTCTAAAGTATTTCATACAATCGCATTTTGCAGTAATAATCTAGAAAGAGAAAATAATGAAATATCTCCATTTGCATTATATTTAACAGAAGCTCTTTTCGTTTATTTTGCTGTGAAAAAGCCTGTAGATAGTTAGGTATATAAAATGTACATTACTGTATGTTACATGTAGGTTACGATGCACTAGGCATCGTGAAAATGCTTTTCTTTGTGGAAAATGCGAAACAAGTAAAATCAAATTTCGCGAAAATAAAATAAGGTTATAGTTCTATCTCCCTAGCATCAATTATACCTAATTTGTGCCACCTTATTCTCCTGCAATCGATCCCAACTCCCACATCGCAATAACAACGCAGGTTATATAATACCATATTAGAACTAAAATAAATTGCGGTGTTTAATGTCATGAAATAGGACCACAATATAAACACAATTCTCACACACCAAAACCTACATTGTAAACCTTAAGCGTATTGTGATACATCAAAAAGTACTTGACAACCCTAGCATCAAATCCCTTTAATCCACCCACCTTCAAGTCAGATAAAACAAAGCATCAAAACGAACATACTCAAACCGCTTTATTGTCCCGAGAATAGATCAAAATAACGATTGGCCTTTTGATTCGGCAACAAATCAATAGGCCCAGATCTCTGGGATCACTTTAATGGACCGAAACTATAGGACTAGTCGAACAATAGACAATGTTACAGATACCAATCGTGTACAGATTTATTGTTCTATTACGCCATTGTGCGTGTTAGTTGCGGTAGCACTGATTTGCAGAATCGTGTCGTGTCTTCACGACATGTTGGTAGTCTTTATTCGCCATTAATATTGAAGGAGGTTGAATGCCTGTGGCTCAAATTAGAGTGATGTGGTTTGTAGTTTGGGTCATAGCATAGTAATGTCAAAGATGTTAAGCCTCATAGATGGAATGCGAATTGTTCTCAGTGATGAACTTCTCCGCTTTCTGTGAACTGAATACATACGCGTAGGTATTCCGCGTTGTGGCAATTAGAGCGGCTAAAGATTACAAGATTAAAGTTTCGAATCTAAATGTTCTTTGGTTCGTTTCTCTATCGTGTGTGTTAAGTTAACCAGATCACTGTTGAAACGAGTTAAAACCACGAATATATTTTGTATAAATTCTTACATTTAATTTTGTTGTGTAGATAATTAATTCAGAAATTTAAAATATACCTACTTCAGGCAAGCAGAGTTCATTAAAAGAGATACTTTTCAAACTAACATACATACAATAAACGAGTTAACATGGGTTATTAATTTGTACTAATTTTATTAATTAAGTACCTTTACTTTGCGAGCTCCATGCCAGTGAGCGCGCAAAGTGATCGGTCTTTGACAGTAATGACTGGACCAGTCAGTCATTAGTCAGTACCCTTGAATCTACTAACACGGGTCTAAGCCATGGAATATTTCAATCCTTTTCAGCCGTGGGAGTTCTCTCTGTGGAAAAGATAGTATTCACTCAATTATAGCTAGGTTAGAAAGCACACTCTGGGCTTCAAGGCGAACATTTAGATGTAACCGGTAAAACGTTAGGACGATGATGGTGACGAAACACACATCGTCATTACAGTGCACAATATAAATGTCGAGATAGTACTGACAGATGCTAGAGTCAAGCACATCACCCCTAAAAAACAGCGCATGCGTCCATAATCCCAAAATTTATCTATTTAATCCGGTAGTTCTCGCTTCCATTTTTTGATACGCCAGCCTAACTGGATGAAATTAGATACGAAACTCCCATCAAAACGTAGGCCCATCGTGAAATTAAATTTTGTCCATATGAAGTATAGTATAAAAACTGACCGGTGCTCAAGAATGACGGGGCGAGTTGTAATATATTTTGTGAAGTTTGGGATATGCAGGCATCTATCAATCTATTTGAAGGTGAAAATGAGGTGGGTCCAGAATACTGAAATCATATTATGCCTATGTAAATGATTTTAAACTATAATGATTTGTATACATCGTGTATAACAATTTTTAACTTATTGCTGTTATATATACTGTGCCTTATATACCGTGCTAACTTAGTTAAGGTAAAGCTAAGGACGGACCATCTAGACTAATATAGCGTTTTATTCGGCTTTTATCCGAGTTCAATCAAATGCAAGTTTACTGTACCGAAACAAATGTGGGCTAGATCCAAATACAACTTTGAGCACGCTCCACAAATAATTGTTCTGAGTCAGGACCTTATTTTTGTCCGTTGCGTTTTGTAACAACATACACAAAGAATTAAAATGTAGCATTAGAGGTGGCTCTTCATGAACAAAAACAAAACTTGAGGAGTGTCAAGGGACACCCGGATAGAACGAAGTTCCTTTCGATTAATTAGTGAAGGAATTGTAATAATTGAAATAATGCTTTGTTATTTTTTTTAAGTTGTAATAATATTTGTTTTTATTATTAACAATTAATGTAATGTAAACTTAATCAGTAGGCTCAATTTTAGTAATAATTTTTAATTTTATAAACAAATGTTCCCGTTCGCCATCTTGGATCCCCAAATAAATATCATTTACGTTATCAAAATGCATAATAGCCCCGAAAATTATACCCATATTAATTTTATTAAAAATGTCCCGTCCACCATCTTGGATTTCCAAATAGATGACATTTTCGTGACCAGAATCCATAAAATTCCCGAAAATGATACCCATATTAATTTTATTAAAAATGTTTCGTCCACCATCTTGAATTCCCAAATAGATGTCATTTTCGTGATCAGAAAGCATGAAAACCCCGAAAATGATACCCATATTAATTTTATTAAAAATGTCCCGTCCGCCATTTTGGATTCCCAAATAGATGTCATTTTCGTGACCAGAATCCATAAAACCCCTGAAAATGATACCCATATTAATTTTATTAAAAAATGTCCGGTCCGCCATCTTGGATTCCCAAATAGATGTCATTTTCGTGATCAGAAAGCATGAACATGATGCTTGCTTTCTATAAGAGAGAGAGAGAGACAGACAGAGAAACATGCGCACGCCGCACGGCTTACAATAGCTTACTATAGCAAAAAGTGTCGTTACAACTTTTCGTCTCATTTTTTTCCGTCTAGCGCCCTTTCGCAACGCGCGATAAGGAACTTCGTTCCAAAAATAAGATTAAAAAGTTCCTACCTACGTAAAATTAGTTTATCTACTTATTTTCAGACTACCCAACACGATAAATACTAATAATAAGCAAGCCAGTAGAAATCCAATTAAATCCAATTTTGGACGATGTAAACTGATAAGCCCTCCGGAAGCTATTTAATTCCGTCATTCTCGAGGGTAAAACGCCACAGGCGTGGCACAGAGGTGTGGTGGTGCTTTTCTTTAAGAAAGGGGATAAAACCCTCTTAAAGAACTACAGACCCATCACACTCCTGAGCCACGTCTACAAGCTGTTTTCGAGGGTCATCACGAATCGTCTCGAGAGCAAGCTAGACGACTTCCAGCCTCCCGAACAAGCCGGTTTCTGTAAAGGCTATAGTACCATAGACCATATACATACGCTGCGGCAGGTTATACAGAAGTCCGAGGAGTATAACCAGCCCCTATGCTTGGCGTTTGTGGACTATGAGAAAGCCTTCGATTCGATCGAAACCTGGGCGGCGGTGCTACAGTCTCTCCAACGGTGCCGGATTGACTACCGATATATCGAAGTGCTGAAGTGTTTGTATGAAAACGCCACTATGTCAGTCCGCCTCCAGGACCAGAGATCGAAACCTATTCAACTCCAGCGAGGGGTGAGACAGGGGGATGTCATATCCCCGAAACTGTTTACCACTGCGCTGGAAGATGTTTTCAAGCTTTTGGACTGGAATGGACTCGGCATCAACATCAACGGCGAGTACATCACTCACCTTCGATTCGCAGACAATATCGTAATCATGGCTGAGACCATGGAAGACCTAGGCACAATGCTCGATGGCCTCTGTAGAGTCTCACAACAAGTAGGTCTTAAGATCAACATGGACAAGATGAAAATCATGTCGAACGTCCATGTTGTACCTGCTCCTATTCAGGTTGGGAACTCTACGCTCGAAGTTGTCGACAAGTATATCTACCTGGGACAAGTAGTCCAATTAGGTAGGCCCAACTTCGAGAAGGAGGTCAATCGTCGAATCCAACTCGGTTGGGCAGCGTTCGGGAAGCTACGACATATCTTCTCGTCCGATATCCCGCAGTGTCTCAAGACGAAAGTCTTTGACCAGTGTGTGTTACCAGTGATGACTTACGGATCAGAGACGTAGTCGCTCACTATGGGCCTTATCAGAAGGCTCAAGGTCACTCAGTGGGCGATGGAGAGAGCTATGCTTGGAGTTTCCCTGCGAGATCGAATCAGAAATGAGGAGATCCGCAGTAGAACCAAAGTCGCCGACATAGCACTCCGGATAGCCAAGCTGAAGTGGCAGTGGGCAGGGCACATAGCTCGAAGAACCGATGGCCGTTGGAGCAGAAAGGTTCTGGAGTGGCGTCCACGTACCGGACGACGCAGCAGAGGTAGGCCCCCCGCAAGGTGGACCGACAATCTCGTCAAGATCGCGGGAGGCGGTTGGATGCGGGCGGCTCAAGACCGGTCTGTGTGGAGAACCTTGGCGGAGGCCTATGTCCAGCAGTGGACGTCGTTTGGCTGATATGATGATGATGATGATGAAACCGATAACATGATTGAAGGAAGCCTTCCATATTTGAACAAGGAAAAAACGTATAATAGTCTTAACATTTGAGACGGAGGATCTCAGGTAGGATGTCGGGGTTCAAGAGAAACACTGCTAGGCTGAACAGGTTCTTTATTATGTCTCACTACCGCTTACATACAGTATGGCCGAACTAGGTAAGCATTGGCCTGAGGGCTGGAATGTAGACTCCTGCTGCTCTCAGACGTTCGCAGGGTAGCCGGTGGCTGAAGTGCATGTCGTGTAGGCAGCTCGGGGTCTAGGTGCAGGCTGAGCGGATGCTCAGGCGGTACAGCCGATGTGATCCGAGCGGTAATGCTCAGGCGTAAGCCGGTGCAGTCAGGCGCCAGTGGCCTCGCGTGGAAGCTTGGGCGGCGGCTAGTAGCGGCACGGCGCCAGCAGCTGGTGGCTTGTAGCACGTAGAGAGAAGACAGCCCGTGGAGAGAATCGTGGCCCGTAGGGAGAACTGGAAACAGCACAGAGAATACACAACAACCGGTCAGGAACAGGCGGTCCCTAGATCGGCTGTTATGCTTAGGAGGCACAGATACTACAGACTGAACATATAGGCACACAGACAACTAGAATATGCTTACTCCCAGCGGGACAGTAGATAGAGAGGTAAATTAGTACTTGGTTGTTACTACAACCATCAGCAAGGCGGTGTGTAGGGAAAGTGACCGATTTAGATCGCGCACCCATCTTATATAGGCATAGACCTATGACTCACAGCTGCCTGTGAGCCGGTCCATGACTATATAAGGTAACAATTCCTAGCGAAGCGCTCCTCGGACAAAGCTGTCGTTAAGCGCCTGCGAGATATTATAACGCATTACGTAGAGTATTACGTTACACATTGTAGGATAACTTTACTTTTGTAATTCAAAAGTGGAAGTGTTTCAGTTAGAACAACGGTTATAAATTTTGCAGTCTGCACTTAAAACTGCCCTCGACCGTAGCTGTAAGAGAAGTTATATAGTCTACGTTAATAAGTACGCTTTTATGAATAACTGAGGTGCAGTTCATTTGTAAGAAGTATGTAATATTATATAATTAAACTAGCTGACCCAGCGAACTCCGTATCGCCTTTTTATGAGTTTTTATTTAATTCCCTTTTTTCCAAGCCCCTTTTCCAGAGTTACCATTTGACTTAGCCGTTAATCTCTTATCATTCCAGGGTCTATAAATGATGCAAAAACATACAAATTTTTATATAATATTGAATTTCCCATTCCTTATAAATATCGGAGACGATACCCATATCGACTTTTAAAAAAATCCCGTTTGACATCTTTGATTTCCTATACGCCATCTTTGATCACGAAATAGATGTTGTATTTAGATTCGCCATCCCTTAAAACATCGGAGACGATAACCATATTGATTTTATTAAACTTTCCCACCCGCCATCTTTGATTTCTCATCCGCCATCTTTGATCACGAAATAGATGTCAGATTTGGATTCCCCATCCCTTTAAATATGGGAGATGACACCCATATTGATTTTTTAAAAAAGCCCATCCACCACCTTTGATCACCAAATAGACGGTGGTTTTGAATTCCCCATTCCTTAAAATGTCGGAGACGATAACCATATTGATTTTTAAAATTTTTCCTATCCGCCATTTTTGATTTCCCATCCACCATCTTATATCATGAAAAAGATGTTGTATTTAGATTCCCCATCCCTTTAAACATCGGAGACGATACCAATATTGATTTTTTTTTATTTTCCCATCCGCCATCTTTGATTGCCCATCCGCCATCTTTGATCACGAAATAGATGTTGTATTTCGATTCTCCACCCCTTAAAATATCGAAGGCAATACCTATATTGATATTTAAAATTTTCTCATCTACCATCTTTGATTTCCCGTCCGCCATCTAGGATCACTAAATAAATATCATAATTATTATTAATCAGCGTCCCGAAAATCTCGAAAACGATACCCATATAGATTGTATCCTATTCGTTTAGCCTTTTTTTGCCTTTGACCCAACCCTCCCCCTTCTCGTTTGACCATTTTATTATTTTTGTCTGGCCCCTAAAAGTTGTGGCGTAATTTTATATAGCCTATAGCCTTTCGGAATAATTGAGTTATCATAGGCAATAACAATTTTGAAAATTCGACTGCTAGTTCCTGAGATTAGCCAACATTATGTTTTAGCCTTTTTAGCTTTTTGCCCGGCCCCAAAGGGTCGAAGCGTTGTGTTATATAGCCTATAGCCTTCCGGAATAACTGGGCTATCGTATACAAAAATAATTTTTCAGATCCGACCGGTAGTTCCTGAGATTAGTGCGTTCAAACAAACAAACAAACAAACTCTTCCGCTTTATTATATTAGTATAGATTAGCTTTTGCCCGCGGCTTCGCTCACGTAAATTTGGGGTTCTCTAGTTATACTATATCATCGATGTTTGGGGCATCGATATATATGTACTAAAGTACTAGATGTAGCATTCAAAACATTTACTTTGTTCAAATGCCTTCAAATGCATGAACATACCGGCAAAGCAATCTAGTGTCACTTTGACTTTCCTGCGGTGTGGGTCCGCTTCGTTTATTGACTGTGTGGCGACGATATATCGATTAATTTTAATCAGAACTTGTATCTGTAGTAGCGTTAGTCAATATTTTTAATTATTTATGTAAATAAAAGAGTTAAATGTATCATAATACCACATTAAAATGTATTTCTTTATTTTTATGTGACGTCATTTACGATCATAGACTAACTACTATGCAGAAATACATTGCAAGTGATTGTAGGTAAAATATATGACCAAGACCAGACTTCGTGAAGGTATTGGTTTTAAGAATTTTTTAGTTTGATTAATGTTATAAAACCAATTTGACGTTGTATAACACTAATTCTGTGGTCTTTTTATTTTTTGGTAAGTTGATCGTAATGACCATATTAACGAATATTTCAACACTTCATCATAGTAGGTACACATTTGCAGTTATAGAAAAATACGCAAAAATAATATTGAACCATGAGACTAAAACAGATCCTGATTTCCATTATCCGACCAATAGACAAAAAAACACAAAATAAATTGTGTTTAATTGAATAGTTATTAAAATATATTTTTGAGCATTTCTTGCTAGAGTAAATTTAACTACAATTCAAAAAAAATTTTTTAGGCAGGAATTCAACCCGCGATCTCGACGAACCGTGTCGATACCGTACCGACTAAGCTATTCAGGCCACATCGTCATAGATTTTTTTTAGCACTTGGTTTCCTTATGGTAGCACATAGTGCCATCTGCCACGCCACATGTGTAGGTTTAGAACTCTGTGGCCAGCAAAGGCATCTTTACAAAATGACAAACAATCCTGCCTTATATATTAGGTAAATATGCTTAAGCAATTCTCATCTTTATATATAAAATCCTTGCGTTACTGACTGACTGACAGACAAGCTACAGCCGAAACGATTGGGCGCAGGAACCTGAAATTTGGCATGTGTGTTCCTAGGGGACCGTAGGGGTGCACTAAGAAGGGATTCCCCGAAATACCCACGGGATCGGCCAAAACAGATAAATAAAAAAATGGGCAGGCGTAGCTGCTGGCGTTCTCTAGTAGTAAGATAAATATAAAGTTTAAAAATTAGAATTATTCGTGAAGCAACTAAGGCAAGTCTTGAACTTACACCCACGATACATACATTTTCTATTTTGTAATAAAACATCTGAATATGTTCATAGATTCCATTTTTTTACTTAAATAAACCCCTAGCAATTGATTCCTTTTATTTTCATAAATAAACTGTTCTTATTATGTTGATGAAATATTGTAGGCAGAAAACATCTCTTCTGTGAAGTAAATAATCTTTGCAAATGGCAATAAGCAGCCAGTAGCGTTAGAGAACTATTGGATACTCATTGGTAAGATGCCAGGACTTGTTGTTGTTGATTGGCTATAATAATAACTAGACACTATAAGTTATTGGCGCTGCTTGCGCCTGCGTGTTGCGCTAGTACGATTAGATGTCATACATTAGACAATTTGAACAAAATATTTATAGGGAACTAGACGACTTCCAGCCTCCCGAACAAGCCGGTTTCCGTAAAGGCTATAGTACCATAGACCACATACATACGCTGCGGCAGGTTATACAGAAGTCCGAGGAGTATAACCAGCCCCTATGCTTGGCGTTTGTGGACTATGAGAAAGCCTTCGATTCGATCGAAACCTGGGCGGTGCTACAGTCTCTCCAACGGTGCCGGATTGACTACCGATATATCGAAGTGCTGAAGTGTTTGTATGAAAACGCCACTATGTCAGTCCGCCTCCAGGACCAGAGTTCGAAACCTATTCAACTCCAGCGAGGGGTGAGACAGGGGGATGTCATATCCCCGAAACTGTTTACCACTGCGCTGGAGGATGTTTTCAAGCTTCTGGACTGGAATGGACTCGGCATCAACATCAACGGCGAGTACATCACTCACCTTCGATTCGCAGACGATATCGTAGTCATGGCTAAGACCATGGAAGACCTAGGCACAATGCTCGATGGCCTCTGTAGAGTCTCCCAACAAGTAGGTCTTAAGATGAACATGGACAAGACGAAAATCATGTCGAACGTCCATGTTGTACCTGCTCCTATTCAGGTTGGGAACTCTACGCTCGAAGTTGTCGACAAGTATATCTACCTGGGACAAGTAGTCCAATTAGGTAGGTCCAACTTCGAGAAGGAGGTCAATCGTCGAATCCAACTCGGTTGGGCAGCGTTCGGGAAGCTACGACATATCTTCTCGTCCGATATCCCGCAGTGTCTCAAGACGAAAGTCTTTGACCAGTGTGTGTTGCCAGTGATGACTTACGGATCAGAGACGTGGTCGCTCACTATGGGCCTTATCAGAAGGCTCAAGGTCACTCAGAGGGCGATGGAGAGAGCTATGCTTGGAGTTTCCCTGCGAGATCGAATCAGAAATGAGGAGATCCGCAGTAGAACCAAAGTCGCCGACATAGCTCTCCGGATAGCCAAGCTGAAGTGGCAGTGGGCAGGGCACATAGCTCGAAGAACCGATGGCCGTTGGGGCAGAAAGGTTCTGGAGTGGCGGCCACGTACCGGACGACGCAGCAGAGGTAGGCCCCCCGCAAGGTGGACCGACGATCTTGTCAAGATCGCGGGAGGAGGTTGGATGCGGGCGGCTCAAGACCGGTCTGTGTGGAGAATCTTGGGGGAGGCCTATGTCCAGCAGTGGACGTCGTTTGGCTGATATGATGATGATGATGATGATTTATAGGGAATGCTCCGTCTATCGTTAGAATATATGTCAATGGTTTGGGGTAACACAAATCTCCTTTACTGGGCGGATACTATATAACTGTAAAAAGTATTTACACATACAAACTACTTGGTACTAATGGGTTGATTACACCTAACGAGTACAGTGGCGAGTCAGTAAATTCGCTCTCGGCCGAGAGAGTCGCCGAGTGGGTGGTCACACGTATTTACTATAGTGGCGAGACAGTTTAGTTTTGATCACGCTTATGTTTGCAATGGATCGCAAAAAAAAAGAATTTAAAAAAGTTTATAACCAGCTGTTACCAGACATAATAAACGAATTGTTGGATTTATTAGAAGATGAAGACTGAAGAATTTGGACTAGAACATGGATGTTAAGGCGAAATGTCCTTGGAGCAACAAATTGCCATTTTATTTTTAATAAAAAGGCAATTTGTTGCAGTCAGAAGATCCCAAAGAATTCAAGGCACTTTTGAGAATGACTTTAGAAAAATTCCACAAACATTCATGTATTTTGTAACACTGAATTAATTTTATTGTTGTTTCCATGCTCCATTTGTTATTAACGGACATTTTAATTGAGATTAGGATAATTTGAAAACAAAAACATAAACAAACATAACGAACGAACGAGTGGCGAGTGGCCGAGTGACAATCGAGGGCGTGTTCATACGTGCCGAGCGGTATACCGAGTCGCTGCGGGGGTAGAAAAATGATGCGGGGAGGTGGGTACTCGGCCTAGTAAACAGATTGGGATTCTAGTGACTCTCTCGCCTCTTTGCTCGGCCGAGCACTCGGCCGAGCACTCGTTAAAGTGTTTATACCAACCGAGTACTCGGCCGAGGACACTGACTCGCCACTGTACTCGTTAGGTGTAATCAACCCATAAGACTTAGTAGTACTCAAAATGTTATCCGGTATCTGTGTCGTTTCGCGAGAGGGGCCAATATGGCGACCGTGATTTGTCTGTCAGAACCATTAGAATTTAACAAAATATTCGACAATCCGAATTTTGCGGATAGGTATATGTTGTCGACTCGAAATCTTTATTTTTTAATGTTTTATTATTCAGGTAAGGTTTTGATGTACTCCTTGACGAAATTATTAATATAAGATTTGACACTGCGATAGCAGCGCAGTCAGTCGGTTCCAATGTGAAACATTCCGAAATCCACAACTACTTAAAAATTAAAAATTAAGTAAACAATCTTTACCCAGTGGACTAAATTGTGAATCTAAACCATTCTCAGGTTCCCTTGAACACACACAAAAAATTTCATCAAGATCGGTCCAGTCGTTTAAGAGAAGTTCAGTGACATACCCACGCACACAAGAAATATATATATTAAGATTATCATTTTAAAACAACTATTTATTTTACCTGTGGCAATTTTATGGCTAGGTATTGGATGTAATTATGATCGGTAGATTATAACAGTTTCAAATCTCCATAAGCTATTATCGTGAACTATCTATCTTAACTCTACGTGTTTTTGTTATAGCATGAAGCACAGCGTTTGCGTTCTCGCAATATAACAGCGAATTAAAATACATATAATTACATTTTCATTTCAACACATGCTGACCCATTTCACTCACATAATTTCAAAATAATACGCCCTGGCATGTAATTTTCTAAGAAAACAAATTTCTTAAAGTAGGTATAGGTAAATTCACGAAAGTTGACCACAAATGGCGGCCGTCGCGCATATGTACATTCGTGTACCAATGGCGTTGCTCCATTATTGACGCATTTAGGGAATGCGTCAAGAACGGAGCCACGCCATTGGCATTCCACCCGCGCCTCACCCCGCACCTGCATGGGGACCTAAAAATGATTTCTGCGCAGTGGTCATCTTTCGTGAACCGACCGTATAGGTCGGTTCACGAAGAGATAATTTAAGTAAAAAAACAAGCCCGAACAAAGAACATCTGCACTATCTGCCACAAAGTTTTCAACGGCCATTTCTCATTTCCCGTTACCAATTAGACCTTCACAAGTTTGTCCCAGAACAGGAATACCAGTAAAAAATTGGGCAAGTGCGAGTTGGACTCGCGTACGATGGGTTCCGTACCATCATCTATAAAAGAAAATCACGTTCGTTGTATGTATACTTAAATACTTTTTAAGTTTCTACCCGTTTATTAAGATCGAGTAACATACATACATACATACATATCGTCACGCCTTTTATCCCCGAAGGGGTAGGCAGAGGTATATTTCTACACCCACTTTTCGCCAGATATACTTTAGTCCCACGTAATAAGGGGCGTGCTTATTGCCGTACCGGGCACATTTCCAGACTCCGTTCTGCTACTGAGAATTCCGCGACAGAAAAACCCAGTAACACTGCCCGACCCAGGAATTGAACCCGGGACCTCCCGATCCCACGCGCACATTTATGCCGCGAGACCAACGAGGCAGTCGTATAGGGTTTGATGTCGAGTTTTCCGTCTCTACGCAAAGATGGTATTTGCATCGTGTTATCCCTTAGTCACCTCTTACGACGCCCACGGGAAGATAGGGGGTGGTGACACTTCTATGCAATTAATTATTCAATTCTATGCCGTCAACCACACGGCAAATTGTCGAGTAACAAATTGCCTAAAAATCACATTTGTTGTATGGGACCCCCTTTATTATTAACTTTTTTTATATTTAATTATTTATTTTGAAAGTGAATATACAACTACATATTCTGTGAAAATTTAAAGCGTCTACCTGTTACAGTTAGTAATTTTGAGCAAAAAATACGAAAAAGAACACGTTTTTTGTTTGGGAGCCCCCCTTAATATTTTTTTTTTTAATTTTTAGTATTTGTTGTTATAGCGGCAACCAAAATACATAATTTGTGAAAATGTCAGCTTTCTAGCTATCACGGTTTATGAGATACAACCTGGTGACAGACAGACAGACGGACAGACGGACAGACAGACAGACATACAACGGAGGCTTAGTAATAGGGTTCCGTTTTTTACCTTTTAGGTACGGAACCCTAACAATCCCAAATTATGACAGTCGTTTATCACTGGCTGGTTTCAACGTCCCGTAGAATCTATGTGACGAGCGAAAAATTCACAAATTTCGAAGAAATTTCAAATCACGGAGACGAATGCTTGACTGCTGCTATTTTAAAATATGATTTGTTTTGAGGACGATAACCGCATCTATGGCCAGAGAGATTTGTATCTATCGATATACATCATATCAATTTTAAGACAACTATTTGTTATTTATTTTGTACAGGTAGTAGAGCCTTGCTGATATCAGCATGAATGGGCCGGCTTGACCGGGGAAGTACCCTCTCACAGAAAATAGACGTTAAGTAACGGTACCTAAACTGTTCCGTTTCGTTTGGTGAGTGAGAGTGCCGGAGGCCCCATCCCATTCCTTCTCCCTAATCCCACTTCTCCTCCTATCCCTTTTCCCAACCCCAAAGGGCGGCAACGCACTTGTGAATCCTCTGGTGTTGCTTGTGTCCATGGGCGACGGTAATTGCTTACCATCAGGCGATCCGTCTGTTTGTTTGCCACCTTTTACCATAAATAAACTATGAGTAAGCTACAAAAACTGGATGTATTGCTAATGAAATAAATTTGCAGACACAGATATTCTTGTACCTACCTACTATTATCCGTCGGTAAGTTTGTACAAGAATGATTTGAAGTTTACTTTTCCGCTTATTTATAAGTGACCGCTATGCGACTGGCAATGTTATTTAGAAACAGCACATGACACAGCAAGCTAAAGCTTACAACAATTATTTTCAAAGATTCACGCAATTTCAGAAATGTATTAAAACTGTTTCAGGAGTATCAAGGCATAGATTACTTTGTCGTGTATAATATCAGTATGGAAGCGCAGATAGTCATGTTTAATGCGGTGCACTTCTGAAACTCGTTCGACTTGCAAACATTGCTCAGAGACTCTAAGTCTCGTCAGTTAGAAGCGCTTCACAAAAACAGGTTCAAGTTTAAAGACTTGCTTCCTGCAAGTAGTCTCAAGTTTTAAAATATACCTATGCGTGAAATAACTTATAATATATTTTTCATACTTAGCACGCTGCTGTATTGGAGAACGATCAACATAATAACTACTTTTTGAAAATTAGTCAAGTGCCTTTCTTGTATCTTTATGGTTTATAAATTTTATTCATGCCATGCTTAAGGCATGTTCCAATTCACCATATCATCATCCTCTTAGTGTAATCCCAGTTTCAATCTGGGGTCCGCTTTACAGTCTAACAGGATTTGGCTGAATATTAGCTTCCATAGAGCGACTGCCTGTTTACAGGTACGTTGTGATATATGCTTAATATTTCGAAATCTAATGGATCTTAAATCCTTAGTGTTTACAGAAGATACCACACATATAAGGTAATCTACACTAATATTATAAAGAGGATTTTTTTTTATTTTGTTTGTTTGTTTGTTTGTAATTGATAAACTCAAAAACTACCGAACCGATTTTAAATATTCTTTCACCATTAGAAAGCTACATTATCTGCGAGTAACAATGGCTATATTTGATTTAAGATAAAAAAGGGGTACGTAAGATATTTGGGTTTTTCGGGTACGCGAAGGAGTTCCCTCAGGACGCGGGTGAAACCGCGGGAAACGGCTAGTAGAGAAATAAAAAAGAACATTGGAATATTTTTGTGTGATAATATGATGATTATCATTAAAAATAACATTTTGTGAATATCTAATTTCTGCTAGCTCATCAATCGATGATTAACGATAAACATACGGTGTATTCTTTAGTAAATAATCGATTATCTTAACGGAAAATGCATTTGAAAAAAATATATTAATTTGCATAGGTAATAGGTAGGGATGTATAGGGTTCCCACCAAGAACTTAGGGTCCCAAGCCAACCTCACCTGCAAGTGGTGCACCTGCCGATCAACGGACGAGGCTCTGGCAAACAAAATATCCCGATAAGCGGCAATAGGCTCGCCACCTATTACGTGGGATCAAACACTGGCGAAAAGGGGGCGTTTAATATGCCTCTGCCTACCCCTTCGGGAAAACAGGCGTGAGTCTATGTATGTACGATGTATGTATGTATATTAATTTATTATTATTTATATCGTCATCAGCCTTAAGCAGTCCACTGCTGGACTAGGCCTCTCCTTTGAAAGGAGGAATTGGCCTACTATACCACGCTGGCCAAACGGGTTGGTATAGGGTTTGTATCAAGTTTTCCCTTTCTTACAGTGTTGTCACGGTAAAATAATCTAACAGTATTGTAACTCAGCCGTCTCCCCGAGTTATATGTCTACAGACGCGCCGGGCGCAAAACAGCGATAGGGCTGCTCGCCTCAAGTATTTTAACTACATCTAACTACTCGAAGTTTTTTTAGTTTTGTGATTGGAAATATTACTTATTTTTTATACAAACAAATAAAAATCATGTAAGCACCCTAGGAAATGACCTATTGGTTGCACTGTCTACTGTTTTATTTTGTAGTAGACTAAGCAGTAACCTACACAAATTCATCACTGATTGATGAATTTGTGTAGGACAGATTCACTGATTCATATCCGCTTCCATTTTGAAAATTACCCTTAAGGTACTACTAATCATAGTCTTCAATGAAATATGTAATACATTGTCCCTAACGCAGATAAAAGTTTTCTGCTAGTATACCTACATTAATACTTTGAAAAATCTTATCTTTATGTGACTTAACGAAGAATTCAAACAGCACGATATTAGTCTACAACGCGTCGCTATAATTATAATTTAAATAAAGAAAACTGCTACAAAAACCGTCACCGTCCGTTCGTCACCGCGGCGCGCGGCGGCACGATCGTGGCTGTTGGGTACTATAGTGGGTACTGCGCTCGAGGCGCATAGGTGTAACTCGAGTTTTGTACGTTTGTATGGAGTTAGAATACTGTTAGATATTTTTACCGTGGTGCTGTTTTTCGCATAATATGCTCCCTCTGTCGGCTCTTACGACACCCATGGGATGATATGGGGTGACAATCCGTATTCTTAATCCGTCACCACACGGACACTTATTTAATCGTTTACTTATTTAATTACTATATAATCGTTTTTCAATCGCCAATTCATCATGAATACTCCCGCTGATGGAGTGACGTGCTCAAACTAGCTTCCTAGTATTATTACAGTGTCTTCTTACTAGTACTATTAAAGTTTCTTGACGATACAAGAGCAAGATCGCACTCTGGTCAATTTCAAATCTAAAGTAAAGTTTTGCGGTACTACAAGGTGTCCAATTAGTTCATGCTTGCTGACATTTGTAAACTATCTAGGAAAAGGTCAAAGGCCAGTGGGGCTATATTTAGTTCGTTTAATGAATAATTTAAGCGGCTCATGAATGTTTTGACTGTCAGTATTTTATTTTATTTTTATACACAGCAACTGCATAATTACCTATCTACTTAATATTCATACACATATATTCATTTTCACTTAAAGAAGTTACTATACCTACAATTGCAAGGCATTTAAGCCTTTTCATTATTGTGTCTGTGACATTTCCTGAAGTAAAATCTTCATTCATCAGAAACAGAATGGAACCGAAAGTAATGAGCAGTGAATATTTGAACCTCACACCCAAGTGACGGTAGCGAAAAGGCCAAGATTTTCTCACTTTATAATGGATCTGGATTATTATCTATTGATAAATGCATGGAGATTGATTAACAAAACAAATTATTACAAAGTAGTGTCTTTAGAACAACCAATGGAGAATCCGTAAAATAGAAGCAGAGTAATAGATTCAAATTATTGTTACTAAAATAATAATGCCAATAAAGAACTTCTTTTCTCTTTTTCTCCATCCCTCTCTTCTGGACACTCCACTACCGATTCAAGACAGCCTCAATATCCTGGGTATGGACATACGCAGAAATCTCAACCAGAAAAACTATATCGAGGGTGTCATCAAATCCGCATCTCGGCAACTCGGAGTCCTGAACAAGGTGAGGAGGTTTTTCACGCCGGAGCAGTTGTGTCTGTTATACAAGACCCAGGTTCGCTCCTGCGTGGAATACTGCTCTCACCTTTGGAATGGCTCCGCTCAGTACTTACTGCATGCCCTCGATAGGTTGCAGCGGCGTGCTGTCCGTATCTTTGGGAATCCAGAGGCCACTAAGACTCTTGAGTCACTGCATTTACGCAGAGACGTGGCCTCAATGGCTGTCTTCTATCGCATTTATCACGGTGAGTGCTCCGAAGAGCTCTTTCAACTAATCCCACCCTCTCCTTTCTTATCCCGAACGACACGTGCTGGGTTAAGGTGCCACTCTTACACGGTAGAACAGATACCGTCACGCACCAAACAGTTCGGCGCTTCTTATTTCTGCAGTAACATTAAGAGCAACTCTTTACCAGCCCACGTGTTTCCCTCCACTTATGATCCTGGGTCCTTTAAGCGGGGCGTGAAAAAGCTTTTCTCAAGACCGTCAAGGTGAGGGCCATCATGCCATAATGCCATGCTGGCTAAAAAAAAAGGTGCGATACCATGCAAGCAGTTTAAATAATATGCAATCTATTACCAGCAGCCCTCTACACCTAAAAAAACATTTAAATGCCAGTTATTTCAGTGAGAGAACAAATATTTTTTGTATGTAAATTTATAAACAGAGGTAGGTGTCAGTCTGTGTGTGTGTGTTTACAATGATGTAGAATAACTAAAAGAATTCACGTTTATTTACGTGTCGGTTTCATTTTTGTTCTGTGTGGTATCTGTGAGATTGGAAATCATTTGTATTGAAATATTATACATTTTATTTGCCTGTACGTATCTATGACTAGCTGAGCCCACGGTTACACCCGTGTTTTTAAGGACGACTGCTGCGCACCAGTGGCTCATAGCGTGATGTTACATAGCCCATAGTTTTCTTTGATAAATTGGCTATCCAACACAAAAATAATTATTCAAATCGGACTAGTAGTTCCTGAGATTAGCGCGTTCGACCAACCAAATAATCATACTGCTTAAGATTTATTATATTAGTATAGATACACGTGCACATGGTAACTCAATCATGGACGGCAATTTTATGAAAACCTGGAAGTCTACCAAGTATAGCCACTTTCCCAAATATAGGTAAGTTCTTTGTCAAGATAACATACTAAGTATCTCTCTACCTTAATTTTTTTAGTGAGGATATTGGATGTCCCGGCAATGCGAACCCTGTTTTGCGTGGGCTCACCGCTACTTTGACAGACACTGCGGTGGTTTTTGTGTGTAGGACACGAACGCCTGTATGCAAGTGTTACACACACCCCCTCTGAGCATGGATGATATTAGAAAATATTGTATGCAACTGGTATAAAGCCGCACGAAAGAAAGATTACAATGGTGATAGAATAATAATATCAACATCAGCAAAAACTTATACACGTAACTACAAATATTTCTAACGACATCTAAAAAAAACAATCACCCTTGTAATTTTAACGTACTCTTTCAATCACCATAAAAACTAGTTGAGTGTTGAATTCACATTCCGTTTGCAAGCAAGAGAATCAATAGTGATAGCACCGGTGACGGAAACATTAAAGTAGTCTGTCCTCAAGGACTTCAGTGCCGTTCGTTGTAAAGTTCACGCGTTTCGAGGCAGACACAGTTTCTTCGGATTTAGAAGGTGATGCTAGTGAGTTCGTTTTATACGTAAATTATATGCAATGGAAGCTGATTTCAGGTTATAGGCTAAGCTTCTGGAATTGACAAGGATAGTGGAATGTAGTTTGTAGGCCGAAATAGATTTTGATTATACGGTTGTTAAAATAATTGACACCTAGTCATATTTACTGAAGTGTAATTATTGAAAAACGCAAAGATATGCAATGTTCAGATGCAAGATATGATTTAATTAAAATCTAACTTTTCCTAAACCCAATAATTAGTGCATACCAACTTTTTGACACCATTCATAAATCTAAAACAAGTGGGCTTGAAATTACTTGCTTAATTTTCATAACATTGGTATAATATATGATCTGTCGTATACAGATCATGTATTACGCTCCTAAAATCTCTAAACAGTAATATCGGATCGTGATTCGCGGAGATAACACCGTAGACCCGAATTTTAACAAGATAAAGATTTTTTTCATCACGATGTTCCCGACATCTGAACACCGCACATTGTACAAAAAGCCCTTGACATCGGTGTCAAATAAAGCGCCTTTAATGGTGACGCTGCCAAAAAAATAGGTTTCCCAAAATAGACTACAAAGACATGTGCCATTTTAACAAGTGACGAGATGGCATCTGATGTGTGCACCTAAACAACGTTACATAACATAACTTCACGCCTTTATCCCCGAAGGAGCAGGCAGAGGTGTATTAAACATAATTTAACATTATTCCAGTCGAGAATCTTCCTAAATCTCACAAAAAGCGACAAGAAATGCTTTCTCTATACACTTGCCGAGCTTCGTCGTTTTACGTTCTAAGTCATAAAGTTCGGTGACGTATCTCAGTGGATACATATTCCCACGTCTCATTTCTGCACTATATTTTATTTTTTGTTAGGTATTACGTGTAGCCTGTAGGTGTTTCTATGAATACGTTCTCCACGGATTTACGGATAAACTTTGTAATAAGACACAGAAAGAAAATTCATTTGTTACGGGTATAACTAAGAGCTGAGTTCAGAAAGAAAATAAAAATAAAAAGTAAAATAAACATAGCCTCTCCGCTTAGTATATTAAAAGCTATATTACAATACCTAGAATTGCGAGCTGTGTTTTAAGATAACATGCTTTATCTGCGAAATAAAGTAGTTTACGATATCAGATACCATATCACAAAATTGTTAAAAAGATAGAGCGGCTAGACACACAGTCGTCTTCATCTAAACTAGGTTACACGTAGCTTGCTAAAGCAATAGCTACGTTATTGGCAAGCCGCGTCAAAATCCAATCAGTGGTTTTTGGTTCAAACAGGACCGGATCAATCTAAAAACCAGCATGAAGATTTATGTGATAGATTTATGATTGCGTCTGATATGCTGGAAACATAATGGACTTGGTTTCAATCTTAAATACATTCACCAGCATAAGTATTAACGGTTTATACAATTTATTTAACACGCAATCAGATGGATGGATTATCATCATAATCCTTACGAAGAACTCATGAAGGCCTGTGACAATGCAGTTAGCGTGGCTGATTTCTGTGCCTCAAAAATATAGGTGTTTGCCAGCTATACACTAAGAAGAACTACTACTAATACTTATCAGTTCCCATGTAACACTTTCACATTGCTGTACGGGGTTGGATTTCTAGTCAAATCAGTATAAATATTTCATTTTCCGTTCAGTGACGGCGACAATTGCCTGATTTCTGCAACAAAAGGCATTGATATTATACAGTTTAGTTCACAGTCAAGATTAAAGAAAGGTATTGACGTAAGGACTGTAATAGATCTCAATGAAAACCGGGATTGACGATTTTCGTGGACTCGAAAACTAGAAGAATATGATTTTTATGGTCTGTGAATCGAACAGTAGCATTTTATTTTGTGAGACAATAGATTCGTATGGTCGTTTGATCGCACACCACTTTACTACAGGTCCTTTAAATTGTTGAAATATATTACATACTATTAGATAGACGCAGCTGTATTCATATCACGAAACGACACCACCTTTCTTTGTCATTAGTAGATTACTTCATTGCAGATTGGCAATTCAATTGATAGCTTGATACCTGATATTCAAAGGGATTTAGAAATATTAAATGAGTGGTTCCAAGCAAACTTACTAACTATTAACACTGCGAAAACAAATTATGTTATATTTGTACCAAAAAACAAAATAACAAAGCAAAGTAGCTCTTTAATTAAACCTCACATCGACTATCTTATCGAAATATGGGGAACCGCAGCAAAATCCAATCTAAAACCTATACAAATAGCCCAAAATAAACTAATCAAAATATTATTCAATTACAAATTTCGAACATCAACTAAAAAAATCTACGAGGCAACAAACATAATGAATATTACACAAACGTATATGTACTACACATGCATACTTATAAGAAAAATCTTAAATAAAAGCATTCACACAACCTTAAACTTTTCTAAAAAACAAGAAACCCAAAAAAAGAAATTACGAAATGGAAATTATTTTGTAGCACGACAACCTAGAACAAATTATGGGAAAAGAAACATAGAATTTGAAGGTGTTAAAATATATAACAAATTTCCAGTTGATGTAAAAGAAGCAACAAGTATGTACAGATTTAAAAAAAAGCTTAGGACACGTATATTAAGTGCTTACGATTGACTTACGTAGTGCGTGTAAGGAAGCAATATTAAATAAATAATAAATAAATTAAAAACCGTAATAATAACGTAATTATAACAGATGGTTGTACTTTAAACATGATATTCTAAAGATTATTTCAAATGAATGGGACCATATTCTCACGTATATATACGCATGCATACGTTGTTTAAGATTTGATATTAATTTAACTTTTCACTTAAAATTGGGTAGATAATTGAATTAAAATTGCATTTAACATATATACATTATTTTGGCAATCGTGTAAAAAAAAACAAACAAAACAATATTTTTAAAACATACATATAAAAAATTTAGGGTTTTCCGTTAGGAAATTCTCAGTAACAGCACGGAGTCTGGTAATGTGCCCGGTACGGCAATAGGCTCGCCCCCTATTACGTGGGACCTAAAAACTCATGGCGAAATGTGGGTGTAAAATTACACCTCTGCCTACCCCTTCGGGGATACAGGCGTGAGACTATAAATAAAAAATAATATAAAAAATATATAACATATAATAACGAACAGATGTTTGTACTTTATCATATCATAAAGATTATTTTACATATTGAACCCAGATTATCATGTAAAGTGATGTTTGGTGTGTAGCCATTTTGTTAGATTTATTATGTTGCTTGGTGTGTAGCAATTAGTGGTCACATCTAGTTACATTATTTTAGATCCGTGTTTGCTCGGTTGATGGGCGCTTAGTGACGAGTTTAAAATTAGTTTACCCACATTTTATAATAATACCATATATGTATGTAACTAATTTTAAAGTTTCGATTTAATAGTTTTGTACTGTGTAATGTTTTGTGTTTAAAAAAATATATATTGTGTTTTCTCTGTGCGCTTCTAATATTTATAAGGATATTTTTGTTTCTCGGTAAGTGTATTATGTTTTGTAATTCTTTAGAGAAATAAAGTTCTTAAACCACAGATGGACTTGCAAGAAACTTACCTATTGATTATCAACATCTTCAAACACTCTGCCATTGATATTTCAACCTTATATCCAAGATGTTAACGATTTCATGAGCTGTATCAAATAAGCAAACTTGGGTTTGTAATACCACAAAAACGAGTCCCGTACGGTATATCGAATTATCCTTGAACGATATAATTGTTTACAGAAAGCATGGTTCACCGTCGAACGGTAATACGAAAAAACTATTAGTCGATATCATTGTTTAGCGACAGCACGTTTCGCCGAATAACGCTACACAGAATGAATGGTTGGCCGATACCAAGATTGGCCGATGTCATGGTTCGCCGCAACACACTTGAACTAAATAATCCTTTACCGATAGCAATTTGCATCGAAATCACCTTTTCTTACATCACTTCTCATCGTTACCTAGTCGCCCTCTAAGCAAAGTCGACGGAGCCCTGCTTTGCAGGGCTCCTATTTTCGAGCGCGGGGTCACAAGAGAACCTAACATAACCTATTAGATACCAACACATAAAATTGTGATTTCGATGCAAACTGCTATCGGTAAAGGATTATTTAGTTAAAGCGTGTTGCGGCGAACCTTGATGACATCGGCAAATCTTGGTATCGGCCAACCATTCATTATTTGTAGCGTTATTCGGCGAAACGTGCTGTCGCTACATAAGGATATCAACTAATAGTTTTTCGTATTACCGTTCGTCGGTGAACCATGCTTTCTGTAGACAGTTATATCGTTCAAGGGTAATTTGATATACCGTACGGGACTGCACAAAAACAGATGTTACTGTGTTCGCATCTGGTATAAATGCTAGAATGGATTATGCTGTTTAAACTGTGCCTATCAGTTGTACAAGTTTGTGAGAAGTTTTGTGAGTAATGTGGCGAATTACTTCTACGTAGTCTGCGGTTCTGATTACAATTACTCGTATGTTATAGATGTATGGTGAGCCGAACATGTGAGAAGTGAAGGCATGAATAATTGTTCGTCTTGGTTTGCTTTTATTTGACTGCTATGGCTGGGATTGCCTGATGAACAGATTGCTAAGCTGGAGGTCTTGAGTTCAAATCCGCGGCGCGCACCTCACTTGTTGTGGTAAGACTCAGAATTATAGTGCGTGTTACAATTTTAATTTTTGCGTTTCTTATACATTATTTCATTGTTTCAGACCGGACTTCGACCACGGCGGCCAGTCTCATACGAGACTCGCCAACTGCGCGGGACATATTATATAATATTTCTTTATTCAAGTAACCATGACTCAAGAATTATTACTTAAAAACTATGTTAGTAACATATGACTATTATATCTTTAAAGAAACATAACAACCCATAGAAATATATTTAGGTCACCGCTGTTTAATAGCATTTTGTGTGGCCTACCTCGCAAGATACCCGCCGATGTGTCCACAGCTGACACTCCAGTACAGCTAAACTCATCATCTATGGAGTTAAGAAATGACATTTCCTCAGGCAGCAACCATGTTTCCTGCAGCGCAATCACATCGGAATGTTTACACAAATCACGAATACTTTGCAGCGAACGCTTAACATTCTTACAATTAAAACTAGTAAATTTGTAAACAAACTCATCAGACATTGTCAGTGTTTTGTTTGCCGGTTACCATATGAGTCGATGTTTTGTTTATAAGTTTAGGTCTGTAATTCACAAAACGTCGAAATATAATTCCTTGTGGCCACAAGTTATGATCCAGGTACATCTGTAGCTTACTCTGGGATACAAAGAACTTGTACGCACTGTGTTCTCATGGCCGTTTAATATTAATTTTCTCTAAGGTCACCGTTTCTCCAGTTTTCTTTTGAATATAAATTGAAATATCCGAAACTGATGTATCCTTATGCACGTTCGTAATAAACATGGGTATTTTTCTATCAGCTGGTCTGAATTTTTCCTCAGATTCAACTATAACACTACCCATGTTTCCTTTAACTCTGTCATTATATTTATTATTTTTATATTGCACCAACGTAAAACCTTCATTGCTGTCCTTCACTGCAACGCTTGCATACGATTGACTAGACTGCGGCGGCGGTGCATGACTCATAGTTTCAGTCACCTGTTTGCTTGGGCCGCTCGCAGCCGGTCGTAGCGATGACGCGTCAAGCTGACCGCTATTTGTCGCCCGAATCGTTCCATCTCTGTTGCACGCGTTGGAAACGCAACTGCTAACCGTTTGAAATATTGATTCAGCACTACCCTCCACTTGTCGGATAATCGAAAAATTGGGCATATTTTCGCTTATTGATGATTTTTTTGATTTTTCTTCGTGACAAATATATGTAATATTGTTTTCATCACAACATGCACCTCTTTTTGTGTTTATATTTGCTGTTGTGTTAGCAAGAGGCATAAATTTTAGGTCACACTCTTCTTTTAAGTTTTGCAGCTCACTTTGCGTCACAAATGAGGATTTAATACTCTTAATTTCAGCTTGCACCAGTACTAAATCTTTGAGCAGTTTTGATACATCCAGGTGATCAAAGGTGATGGGTGGTAACTTCCCTAGATCGCGAGCCACAAACACGGGCAGCCCATCAGGTTCCGTCGTTTTGAAAATTGCAATGATATCGTATGTCACAAGTGTGTGCGCGAACACAAGTGCAATTTCTATTCCCTCACGGGCAATTTCTATTTCCACACGGTACGACTGGACAGAGATGGGGTGCAGGACCAACGGCTTAAAATGCTTTCCTAGGTACGGGGGTGATACTCCGCCCCGAACTTTTATTGGATATTTCTCAATAGAAAAACCCAATATCCCTTTTTATTCGATCCGGAAATCGAATCCCAGCTCTCATGATCCGCTGTCGCTTATAGACCACAGAGGCAGTCAAGATAATTGAATCAATAAACACAAATACAAACAAAGTACAACTTGTAGATGACACAAAGTTTTATTTTGTGTAGCACAATCCTTGAGGCAGTGTTAAATAGTGGCGCGGTCGATTAGCCCCGCCACTACTTCATACGTGCAGTATATATTATTTATCGATCATCATTATATCTTCTAGCCTTTATGTCTTATCACCCAAGTACCGCTGCATGACCTTTATCGTTTTCTTCGTCTGCCAACATTAACACGGTTCAACAGCTTAAAAGCTAGTAAAATAAATCAGCGGTTATCTTAAGCCAACTAAAATATACATTAAACAAACGACGTGGGAATGCTGTAATAACTTACACTTCCAGACGTCCACACTCTAGTCTCTGAGCGAACTCCAGCTAGAATTATTCGAAGCATGGGAATAAGTACAAATAAACCTGTTGAACAAAATAAATAATGTACGTGTTGCATTGAGACGAAGTTTCGAAAATGTAGTCGTTGGATTTTAACAGCTTCACTGTTGAGATTCCCAAAGATGGGAAAGAGGGAGAGGGATTAGTGCAAAAATCAAAGGTACCAAAAATATTTTTATTGCTATTTAGACATGTAAAAAAAACTTACATAATGTATAAGAAACGCAAAAATTTCAAACAGCAAAGTTATGGCGGCACTCCAGAAAAATATACTGCAGTTTCACTTCAATGGTATAGTCAACTGCTTAAATTAATTAATCTTAAATGTCAAAAAGATTCAACTGCGTTCAGCTTCAATAAAATAAAATTGTATTAAGATAAAATACCTAAATGGAATCATAAATTATATTATATTATATATTCTAGGAATCATAACTACCTTTTATTGGCCGTTACAATGAACTTTATCTTTCGCATAATTTTAAGTTTTCCGAGCGATTTCAGTGTCTCAAACATGCGGAGTAAATTTAACGTTTTGATTTAGATGCGGACTTGTTATAGCGGCTCAATGGTTTCTCTATTATAAAATATACTTTGTCAATTCTTTTGAAGAATGTTCAGTTACCTAATAGACGCATGGTTCTTTTGAGGATAGTAGGTCCTGCGACAATCCAGCGTTGTGCATTTGTCAGGTGCCCAATTGTGTGAGATTTCAGGGATTTCTCAATAAGCTTCAGAGTTACTGGAACTAAAATACTTTTCACAGATTTAGCCATAGGTCCCCAGATGTCCCCAGATCTATTATTTAAACACTATTACACAACTGATAACAATAATTATAAACACAACTACAGTAAATTCACAAAATCTTTAAAATATTTAATACTAATGTATATGACTGCATTTACCCGCGGCTACGATTGGGTCTCTTATCGGGTTAAATGTTCCCTATGTGCTATTCTGACATATAAAATACATATATCACTACTATGATTTATCAAAAACCGTTTAGTAGTTTTGACCTGAAGGAGACCTAATATACATCCATCTTTACAAAGTTTCTTATTTATAATAGAAGTAAGATAACATGCATCTCATAAGGGCCAATAAAATAATTGAAACTACCGCTAGTGATAGTCTGAAAGCTTTCGGGAGTTAGTCGCAAGTGTAAGCCGTATAGGCGACTCTCTGATCAACTTTGTCATTTAATCCATCGTCTAAATCACAAAGTTGGGTGGCACAGACACTTCGCTAACGTATCGGTTGTCTATACAATAGTTTATGTTACGAGATCGGGATAATTGAATAACTTTGATAGTTTTGCTTTCTTATCTATATTATGTTACAACTATTTGTATGTGTTATACATGCGAATGTTTGTGAGGATGGATGTTTGGTTTTTGATGGTGGTGAAATGAAGTACATATCAGAATAGCACACGGGCTAACATTTGTCCCGAGAACTTTTTGAAACTTGTTGTAAGTATGCATACAGCTCTGTAACTTGGCTTGTGGGTACGGTCGGTGATGACCTTTAAAATAATTTAATGATGAATAAAACTCGTTGGTATAAAGAAGTATCATTTCAAAATGTACATACCTAGCCAAACAACTCATATTGTTTTTGAGATATGGTGAAACTACATGTTTTGGGTGTCTATTGCGAGGAACTTTTTACTAACTGTAACAAGAAAAAATTGTGTAACAATAAAAATCATCTGTATATATATGAACGCTTAAGAAGTCAAAGCTACAAAATAAAATACTTACGTATATCAATAAGAGTGGTCATGGTCGGTGTGGTGACGGATTAAGAATATGGAATGTCACCACCCCATATCATCCCATGGGTGTCGTAAGAGCCGACAGAGGGAGCATATTATGCAGAGATCAACACTGTAAGAGAAGGAAAACTTGATACAAATCCTATACCAACCCGTTTGGCCAGCGTGGTATAGTAGGCCAATTCCTCCTTTTAAAGGAAAGGCCTAGTCCAGCAGTGGACTGTTATGGGCTGATGACGATGATATCAATAAGTACCTATTTTAATTTGTACTTTTGATATTATATAAAGTGATTTAATTAAGTACGTTGTATTGCTATTATCGTAAGCCACATTATTGCGATATTTTGTACATTCTTAAGGATGTTAAAATAAATAAATATTACTTACTTTTGTGGACGCGTTATTTACCCACAATCACCTGCGTCCTACCATCTAAACCATCAGCCGCTTTAAACTGCAAATAAACACGCAATCTACCAAACTAAATAGCTGGTATCGAGCAAAAATCTTTGTATCCAAACAGTGAACGCTAACATGTAATAAACAAGCTGGCTAAAACACCACTATGTATAAGCCGATGCTGTGCCGTAAAAAGTAAACGTTGTTTCTCTTTGAGAGGCATGCGTTATTCATGAAGGCTGATGCACTGGTGGAAGAGTTTGGTAGATAAGTGAACTTTCCTGTAACGGGACACAGATTCATCCAACAGAGCTTATATTTATTTTGTGCGAAAGTTAAAAGCGTGATGTGCGAGGTTAACGTTGATTTACTTATAGTAATGGATATATTCAGGTAATGTTTGAATGGAATACGATTAGGTCTTGCGGTTTTGGTTAGGTCATAGGTTTGTTGAGTTTCAATATAAGAATTTTGATATGAGAGAAATGCAGTCAAGAACGCTTTGAGCTTCAATGTGATCATTTTGGTGTAATGAGGATTCTCCATAATTTTGCATTATCCTTATTGAGCAGTTAATGAGGCATATCCGTTAGTTATTTTTAATTTCTGGTAGATTTACTCATTGAATAGCGCAAGTATGCACGGATCGTGTAGTAGCCCTTTATACTGTGCTAACTCTAGACAACAATTTGTGTGATGCATGAATTGTGCTGAGTTTTCTTAGTGTCCGTTGATTTGTAAATCTGTTCAGTCTGTTGCGATATATGATTTAAATCTAACACGACATTCTTCTTTATAGAAATTAAGAATAAAACTTAAATTGACGACTTAAAATCACTCCGTACAGAGATCAACCTGAATTTAATAATAACTCAATTCAGAAATTAGAATGAGGTGACCTTTTCAATGTATCTTAATATTCTGAATGGCTTTGCTTGACGAACATTAAATATTAATTGATATTCCGTAATAATTGTCTAGGTTTAAGACAGGTTTGCGTTTTCTTATGTAATTTTGGATTCCGCCGCTCATGGAGACAAGCTACACCAGAGGAGTCTAAAGTGCGTTGCCACACTTTGCGTTGAGAAAAGGAATAAGTAGGAGTGGAATGACGGAGAAGGTATATAGATTAGGATATATAGATAAGGCCTCCTGCACTCTTCCTCACCAAGCGAAACGCTACATTATAGATATTATTACTTTTCGTCAATTTTCTGTGAGAGAAGTAGTAGGTAGTACCCCCACGGTCAAGCAGCTGATTCATGCTGAAATCAGCATCCAAAAATTTTTGATTGTGTTCATTATTTATGCTATTACTGAAACCTAATAATCCTCTTACAAAAAGTATGAATAAAAATGACAACAACTCTTTCACTTTACACAGTTGCATCATGTCATACATTCCTGGGTATGTGCTACGTTTGCGGTCAGAACATTTAGTAGTACATTAAACCAATAAACCGTGCCGAATTAACGAATTCCACCCACATTCAACGACATATGGATACGTTCGCGCTCGGATTGTGGACGGACCGATATGTGATTATAGCACTATATTGGATTATATTTAACTCTCATACTATGTTTTGTCTAGTTTCATATAATTGAATTGAGTGAAGATGGAAAATCACTCTTTGCTCGTATTATCATTATTCTTTTTGACTGCCTCTGTGTAAGCGACTGCGGATCATGAGATCTCGGGTTCGATTCTCGGGTCGAACAAACAGTGATATTGGGTTCATCTTTTAAGAATTATCCAATAGAAGTTCGGAGTCAGGGAGTTGGCGGTGTTACACCCCCGTGCCTCGGAAAGCACATTAAGCCGTTGGTCCTGCACCCAATCTCTCTCTTCGGTCGTGTCGCATGTGGTGTCCCATCGAACTATTAGAGTGTGGGACTAGAGAGTGCACATGTGTTTGCGCACACACTTGTGCACTATAATATGTCCCACGCAGTTGGCAAGTCTCATATAAAGACAAACCGCTCTGGCCAAAGTCGGTCGAAATCATTAGTCTTTTTAGAACATGGGATACTTCTTATTTACGTCACAGTTAATTAGGATTGTGAGGCAGAACTCGGCCGTAGGACTCTTCTAATTTATATCAAAATAGCATTATAAGGCAGGAGTTGACCTATTATACCACGCTAGACATTAAACCAACACCTCTGGTGTTGGTTTAATGTCAAGGTTTTCGCCTTTTCACAAAGATATTATTTGCTACGTGTATTTTTCTATGACGCCTCTTACGACACCCAAGGAATGAAAAGGGGTAGTGTCAGCTTCTTTTTAGCGGTTGGCGCAGCGGGAGTGCAAGCGACTGCTACGCCTATGGTCGCGGGTTCGATTCCCGCTCAAGTCAAACGTTTTAGTGCATAAACATGGATGGTTGTCTTGGTCTAGGTGTTTCTATGTATAATATGTATGTATTTACAAAAAAAAGTATATATGTATGTTTATCCATTATCTAGTACCCATAGTACAAGCTCTGCTTAGTTTGGGACTAGATGGGGATGTGTGTATGTGGTAGAATATTATTATTATACTTATTATATTACTACACTAACAAATTCATCACAAAAATAGTCAACATTACGTTTCTGAAAAGTAATCATTACTGGAACACAATCAAAGAACATGGCGTGATTTCTACTGCTTTTGACACGGGCGGTGTTATTAGTGTTTCCCGGTCTCCACTCAGCTCGCTCGCTCGCAATAGACAGACGAGCCGGTTACTTACTACCTTTTTTATGTAGTAAGTGAAAACCCCGGCTCTTAGACAGGGCTGTGTGGCTGTGAACAGAACTAAGCCGCTGTCCCCTGTCGCGAGGATGAGAAAATAAATAGAAGGAGGAGTGGGATGAGGAGAAGGAAAAGAGGATGGGGTATTACTTCTACTCACCAAATGAAACGCAAGTTTTTTTACTTACTTCACGACCATAATCTGTTAAAGGGCAGGATTTACTCGGTACGTTGATGCTGAAATCAGCAAGGCTCTACTAACTATGCAAAGCATGTACTATTTAAAGCTCATCAACATACTTGCAATAGCAAATCAACATACTTTTAATCTTAAATCCATATCCATATATAATATAAATAAATCACATCCGTGATAGATAGGTAGTAGAGTCTTACTAATTTCAGCATGAATGGGCCGGCTCGACCAGGAAAATACTACCCTCTTACATAAAATCGACGTAAAGTAACAGTAGCCATACTTTTCCGTTGCTCTATTCCTTCTCCCTCATCTCTCTTTCCTTCTCCCCATCCCTTTTTCCATCAGGGGATCCGTTTGTTCGTTTGCTGCCTATAACATACATAATTATAAAAAACCTTATGTTAGAACAGTATCGAAACAGCCTCCTGTTTAGACAGGCTAGGAAAATGAAGACACAGAAATCACTTGACTAATGTCATAAATATACCATTAAATTAAATGAGCGTCAATGAAACAAATCAACTGAGTGTGGCGCGAAACGGTTACATTTAACCATATCGCATTAAATAACACAACTCGCTCGATTCATTTAACATGTTCATTGAAAGCTTTCAATTTTAATTGACATACAAATTATTTAAATTCCCCATCGGTGCTTAATGATGAAGCTTTGTGTACCTATAGGTACAATTTTGTTGTATGAAAATAAACAACCTTGGTAGTATTTGTTATATACCTCTATCTATTTGTATCTGCGTCTGGCTATTTCTATCTGCCCTTGTCTTTCTGAAACTGTTTTTGTCTATTCTTTATATGACATGACAAAAAGCAAACGAAATGCTCAATAAGGTTTTTTAGGAACTGATGGTGACGGAGAAAAAATATACGAATAAATACCTATTGTTCAACGTATTGAACATGAAAAGTAAGACTAAGGCCCACTTGCACAACGATTCTTAAATTGAATTAAGATGTATTTAACGACAAAAAAAGTATTAAACACCACTAGCGTCTTGCACAACGAAAAATTTGTCGACTAATATGATTTAAGAACTGTCAAAATTAATTACCGAAAATCGGCTGTTTAGTGGCTAATTTTATTTAAAAATTGTCACACTGACGTTGGCAACTTGTCATTAGCGACGAAAAATAACTATAATTATATGTATAACTGGACCGGACGACGCATCAGGGGTAGGCCTCCCACAAGGTGCACCGACGATCTGGTGAAGAGGCTGAAATGATGATGATGATGATATAACTGATAACAATGTACCTACTTGTGTTCTTGTTAACCCTAGAATCCTACACTTACACTATCTGGCATATCACATATTATTCCTACACTGGGTTGCTGGAACACCCCATACTATTAATGACTGTAATTCTAAAAATAAAAATAAAAAACAATTAATAAAAATACGTTTAATTATTAATAATCAGTAACTTGAGATCACAAATCAACCTTATTACACAAAGTTAAACTTAGTTTGAGCACTTTGCACAAACTTGTACCTGATGCTCCACATTACATCTAAAAATATCAGTATTTAATTCATATAAGAGTATTGTTTTAATAAATAATCAAATTAAATAAGATATTACATACAAATCCATCAATCGTAATAAATAAAATAGCTTACGATTTTACTACAATGGGGTACTGGCATACCCCACAGCACTTACATAGGCGACTACATGACGCAGGTGACGTCACGGTATTGGCAAGAGGTTGACACCAAACTAAAATACTCTGACGCGTGCATTCGTGGACATTAAATAAATTGAGATATTTAGAAAACAAATCGGTGTGGGGAGCACCTGCACCCCATGTAGGGTTCTAGGGTTAAAAGTTTCTAGTTATTATTTGTCAATTGTCATTTCGTTGCTAGGCGACGACAATGCGTTTTGTTTTATGCTCAAAGTATATATAGTCTAAGGTTTTATGCGAAACCATACGCATAACATCGTTAAAATCGTAACAAAAAGGCTTCATGCCATGAAACAAAACGTAGAAACTACCTTACCGACCTCATAAAATGTTTAACTAAATCTAAGCGTTGTTGTCGTTGTGCAAGAGGACGCTAAATACTTTTAACTTAAATTATTTTATGCTGTTAATTCTGTTCAACGAATTTAAATTAAGGAGTGACTTAAATCAAACGTTACGCAAGTGGGCCTAAGGCCCACTTGCACAACGATTCTTAAATTGAATTAAGATGTATTTAACGAGAAAAAAAAAATTAAACACCACTAGCGTCTATCACAACGAAAAATTTGTCGACTAATATGATTTAAGAACTGTCAAAATTAATTACCGAAAATCGGCTGTTTAGTGGCTAATTTCATTTAAGATCTGTCACACTGATGTTGGCATCTTGTCATTAGCGACGAAAATTATCTATAATTATATAACTGGACCGGACGACGCAGCAGGCGGAGGCCTATGTCCAGCAGTGGACGTCCCTAGGCTGACATGATGATGATGATGATATAACTGATAACAATGTACCTACTTGTGTTATTGTTAACCCTAGAATCCTACACTATTTGGCGTACATGTTATTCCTACACTGGGGTGCTGGAACACCTCATACTAAAATGACTGTAATCCTTAAAATAAAATAAAACAAATCATGAAAATACGTTATATTAAACATAATCGGTAACTTGAGATCACAAATCAGCCTTATTACACAAAGTTAAATGTAGTTTGAGCAACAGCGCTTGTAGGATTTGGTCCTTTTTTGAGGATCACTGCAATGGACTAAGTTGGCATCCGGCAACGGTCCTCCAAATGTTCATGTATCAGTTCCAAACCTAATTTCAAAATTGTCTGCTCAAACTTTATATTTGGCTTATTATTTGATCTTGAACACTTGTAAAGAACCCAGGAATTACAACTGGTCCCAACTTCTATTTCTTCCTCGCCCGATTTGTGGTCTAGAATTAAATAGAGCTTATTTCTTGGTAATTAAAACCTCTGACAGCCATCCGAAACAAAACAAAAAAAACTTCGTTGAATTTTACCTTCATAATATCTAAAAATATCTGTATTTAATTCATATAAGACTATTGTTTTAATAAATAATCAATTTTAATAACTTATTACATTTAAATGCATCAATCGTAATAAATAAATAATCTTACGATTTTACTACACTGGGGTACTGGCGTACCCCACAGCACTTATACAGGCGACCACACAACACGGTCCCTCGTCACGGTATTAACGTAACGCGAGCGGTTGACACCAAACTAAAATACTCCGACGCGCGAATTCGTGGATATGAAAGAAATTTAGATATTTAGAAAACAAATCCGTGTGGGGTGCACCTTTACCCCATGTAGGGTTCTAGGTTTAATGCTCAAAAGTTTCTAGTTATTATTTGACAATTGTCATTTCGTTGCTAGGCGACGACAATGCGTTTTGTTTTATGCTCAAAGTATATATAGTCTAAGGTTTTATGCGAAACCATACGCATAACATCGTTAAAATCGTAACTATAAGGCTTCATGCCATGAAACAAAACGTAGAAACTACTTTACCGACCTCATTAAACGTTTAACTAAATCTAAGCGTTGTTGTCGTTGTGCAAGAGGACGCTAAATACTTTTAACTTAAATTATTTTATGCTGTTAATTCTGGTCAACAAATTTAAATTAAGGAGTGACTAAATCAAACGTTACGCAAGTGGGCCTTAATATGACTGTCTGGCGGCAAAATATGTACATCAACGAAAGTGTGCTTACCTATAACTTTATCTTGGCAATAGAAATCTGCGAATGAATTTTGGTAGGGCTCGGCCGACAGGGATCTTACCCCCTGAAGATGCACATTTTACGAACTAGGCGAGTGGGGTATCATAGCATCAATATTTTAGCCTTTACCTTTTTCTTTTCTAACGTGTGGAAAATGAGTTACCTCATGCCCATCCGACCGGTGAGCGGTCGAAGGGGTATATCGAACTCCCACCCCGTGGGCTGGGCTACCGACTAAAAACCACACGGTGGCTCCGTAGCTCGACGCCTAGCAGGTACAACGGGAACTGTGGTTGTATTGCTCCGCTGTACCTGTCGCGTCCGTCCCCTTGCTTGGGACGCGTACCCGGGGAAAGGCGGGTGTGCAATGCCTTTCACAGCAGACTGCGCCACACAGTCCGCTGCCTTGTTGGATCCGCTTGTGGTGGGTCTTTAGAGGCTTCCCCTCCAACGCCCGCAGACCTGAGGAAGAGTCGGGTTCAACGGCGGCTGCCGCCCGCTTCGACGCCGCCTGCGCCTGCGAGCGGGGTTGCGTTGTTCACGCTCCCGCTCGGCGGCCTCCTTCTGGAACATTACAGCTTCACAGAAGGAGACCACTGCACGCCAATTGTGGGTGTCCTCTACCATTGCCGCTACTACGGCTGGTAGGGACAAATCCCTCCCGCTGGTAGCGACCAGGGTACTCCGCTCCAGGTTGAGCGGAGTCCAAGTCGTCATCGCAGTGGTGGCACTGTGTCGTCTCCTCACGTCCGATCTGACTCAGATACTCACCGAAGCCACCATGCCCGGTAAGTATCTGAGTCAGGCGGAAAGTAGTGCACTCTTTCGTATCGAGCCAGGCATCAAATGTTGGCAAAATCGCACCGAAGATGCGTTGGCGCGTGCAACGCGGTAGATGCAGCGGCAGTCGCCACTCCTCATACGCGCTTCGGTGCGCATTTCGCCGGCACTCTTCGAGCGTTTCACTCGGCGCCTCCCCGCCTACCCGACGAAGGCGAACCTCGTCATAAAGATGGGTATTCACCCACGCCAGGAGATCCCACGGTGGGAGGCGGGCAATGAGCGACGCCGCCTCATGGGATATCGTCCTGTAGTGTCGTGCGACCTGAATGGCCACCAACCGCTGCAGACTGGCTAGGATAGCCCTGCAGTGGGAGGCGCGAGTGAGACGATGATGCCACACGGGCGCCCCATAGAGAACCATGGAAAGTGAGGCCAAGGTACTTAATAGTACGCCCCACCCGGACTTGTGCACCACAAATTGACACCACCGAGCTGGGTGGTTCCCGGCCCCGAGGAAGGGCATGGAACCATAGCGCCTCAGATTTGTGAGGCGCCACTCGAAAGCCCAGCTGGCTGATCGCCGAGTGAAGACTATACCTACTGAATGCAATACTCAGCTACCATCCCATTATCCTCTTCTACAGTGCGATTTCATAAAATAACAAATTCCTGTCGCCAAATTTTCCCTTATATAATTTGTTATTCTCAAAATTAAGTTGTAATTTATACGTCCATTCAAGAGACGAGTTTTAGTTGCGAAAGTTTGTTCATAAATAATAAAATCTTTGTCAGATAATTTCTCAATCTGCAAAATTTTGGTGGTTGGTAGCACTCAAACGTATTTTTAGAATAAGAAACATGTTTGCTTAATCTAAAAGTGTGAGTGTAATTTATACGTCATAATTATTTTATATTCATGAAATTTTGTGATTTTTATATTAGCTCATATTTGTGTTTTAACTTTCTTAGATGATAATGTTAACTTCACTTTGCTATAATTATGTTTAGGTTATATTTACTTCACTTTGAGATGTATCACGTGCTTTCACTTCACCGGCGCTGAGTTTCGTGGAGGAAAGCCTGCATCTGGGCTCTTCTGCGAGACAAAAAGAAAGCAATGGCGACCAGAGTGAAGTTTGCCTCAGCGATTTTTGATTGTAAGTTTTAATATAATATGAATTTGAAGTTTGTTCACTGCTACCTTTCTTATATCTCCAGTCTAAGTCATTTTTTTCCCGGTCTTGGGCTTATGTTAATGAATGACCAGGTTCTAAACTACTAATCAGAGGGCCAATTCTCCTAAATATATTTGTTCAAAATGCAGTTTCGATTTAATGTCCGTGTTATACTTATGTCATAAATAGTATTCTCCTAAATTAACTAATATATTGAAGATATCGCAACTAAATCGTAAATTAAACTAAGTGTCAAACTATGGTGTCACTGATGACTAACTAAATGTAACAAAAGAGCAGATATTGACATTAAGGTAGCAGAATACCAATTTTGAGTCAATTCTAAATATAATCTTATTTCGTTCAAAGTACAGTTTCGATGTCATCATTTTATGGACTATCTTCTCTGTTGATATCAGTTGCCACTGTAGGACTTTCATTAAAGGAAAGAGAAAAAGGATCTCATCACACATCTGTACATGATTATTTGCCTATAAACCGTTTAATCATCGTTCCTCAGGATATACACCTCGTCTCCTAAAAATGTTTTACAATTCAATGGAGCGTCGCCCCAGCTGTTAATGGAGGCGTTTTAATGAATATCAATTGACCGCCTCTGGCGACATACTCCAAAGTTCCCGGGTTCGAACCGGTGGCACATTTTATCTGTGCCATTTTTGACTGCCTACTGACAGTGTGATGTATTCAGATGACGTTAGCATGATTTATTTTTCATATCAGGACATGTCTATATTAATGGTAGTTTTACTGTCTTTTGGTTTTTCTAATCTGCGATTTGCTTCAACTTCTTTTAGCCGTGAGGTCATGCCATACGCGTAGATTAGTAGCTATAGACTCGCGTATAGCTACTAATCTACGCGTATGGCATGTGCGACTCCGTCAAGATGTGGTTACTGTCGGCAGTGACTTTAGTAGAGTGGAGCACTGCAGTAAGACTCATGCCTGGCTCAAGAAATTTTAGATGCTGCATAATATATTTCTATTAAAAAAAAAAGGTATATTCTTAAGGGCTAATCATGCGACGGTAGTATGGCAGACCACTCTCATCTTTGGTTCATGCTTGGCAAATAAGCCACTCCTATTTTTGCAAGATCTATGGAAAATCTTAGTGCAGCCCTATGTACTGAACATAGGAGTCCACGTACGAAGTGGACTGCCATCGGCTCAAATGATGGTGAGATTCATCTCAAAGGTTGAAAGTGTCTAAACTCTACAAGTAGGTACACTAAATTGTACCTAATGTAAACAATAAAAACAGCCAGTATTTTCCAAAAAAATACATGAATATGGTCACAGTAGTAACACATTAAGTGCTTGTATTTAAAAGTGACAGGTGTGTTTGTGTCGAAATTCGTTGTACATTGCACTTTCACGGATGAGCGCTGAATAAAGCGTTTTTAATAGGAGCATGAAACATTTCACTTGCCAGTATTGTAATCAATTGGATATTGTATTGGACTGCCACGGTAGGACTGTGGTCGAATGTGGGTTGTTTGGGGCAATCGTGAGGTTTATGTGAATACATGAAGTAGATGGAGATTTATAGGGGCAGTCTAAGGATATGTATATATTATATCGCTTCCACTGCCATTGTAAGCCGGTGAAAACGTTAGCATCACATAGGTGTTTCATACAATTTTATAGAAAGGGGTCTTACTCGCGATATTTAATTAATTTAAGGTATAAGCCGTGGTCGTGGCGGGACTGATATCATCTCAACCCCGTCCAGGTTACGACAGCTACCCTCACTTGTCTTTTACTTTTATTTTTACCCGATCTGTCGTTACTTCGATACTGTACACTTATGACGTCTACATACTGGTGAGCTGTGTTACTGCGGCAATTACGCTGCAATTACGCTGCAATTACGCTAGTTTCCTACGCAGAGACGCTCTTCGGAAAAAACATGCAGATTTGCATCTGTACAAGTAAAGGTACATCTATGATGGTGTAATTAGGTTACACAATTTATTTATCAAATAGATAAGCCAAGTTTATCAACAAGTTACAGAAGTATTACCTAAAACAAACAATAAAAGTATTAAATTAGTAATAAAATTTATGTCTAATAGCCAAGTGGCTATTCACACAAAAATTTTATTAAGCAAGAGAAAGCTGTCCTGCTTGTCCATCTCCTTGCGGCCAACTCCCGAATCGATGATCGTAGTGCGCAGCCGCCTTCGATTCCCTACTGCAGCCGCTCCATGCCTGATATTAAAATCAGGTAATGCGATGTTCGCGCGACACTGCGATCTCTCGATGTCCGGAAAGCCAGTGGACCTGACGGAATTCCAGCGGTTGTGCTTATGAAATGCGCAGCCGAGTTGTCTCCAATGCTTACACGCCTGTATCGCCTACCATATGCCTCTGGCGTAGTGCTGCAGGCTTGGAAAGAGGCGAACGTACAACCGATTCCCAAGAAAGGGGATCGTTCTGATCCGGGCAACTATCGACCCATTGCTATCACCCCTATCCTCTGCAAGGTGTTTGAACGTTTAATCAACAACCAACTCGTTCGCTACCTAGAAGATCACTCTCTCATCAGTGATCGTTAGTATGGCTTCAGACCGAAACGATCAACGGGTAATCTTCTAGCGTATGTCACTCACCTTTGGGGTGAGGCGATGGACAGGCATGGAGAGTCGTTGGCTATTAGTCTCGACATCTCCAAAGCCTTCGATAGAGTCTGGCATCGTGCGCTTCTTTCCAAGCTTCCAGCCTACGGCTTGCCGCCTCGATTGTGCAACTGGGTTGCCAGCTTCCTGCATGAGCGCCGTATACAAGTCCTTTGTGACGGTGAGTCATCGAAGTTTTTCCAGGTGAACGCTGGTGTGCCTCAGGGGTCCGTGTTATCGCCCACGCTTTTTCTTCTGCATATCAATTATATGCTCACTTTTGGGGGCATACATTGCTATGCAGATGACAGTACTGTACATGGGCGATATCTCGGATACCCTGCGGCTAAGCAAGCCGATACTGAGGAATATAGGCGAACACTTGTTGCTGAGCTTGACCGGGTTCTGAATTGCATCTCGCGTTGGGGTGATGAGAACCTGGTCGAGTTCAACGCCAAGAAAACACAGGTGTGCGCATTCTCAGCCAAGGTATCTCCATTCCTTCCCCATCCCTCTCTTCTGGACACTCCACTACCGATTCAAGACAGCCTCAATATCCTGGGTATGGACATACTCAGAAATCTCAACCAGAAGAACTACAGAGGGTGTCATCAAATCTGCATCTCGGAAACTCGGAGTCTTGAACAAGGTGAGGAGGTTTTTCACGCCGGAGCAGTTGTGTCTGTTATACAAGACAAAGTTTCGCTCCTGCGTGGAATACTGCCACTCACCTTTGGAATGGCTCCGCTCAGTACTTATTGGACGCACTCGATAGGTTGCAGCGGCGTGCTGTCCGTATCATCGGGGATCCAGAGGCCACTAAGACTCTTCAGTCACTGCAATTACGCAGAGACGTGGCCTCAATGGCTGTCTTCCACCGCATCTATCACGGTGAGTGCTCCGAAGAGCTCTTTCAACTAATCCCACCCTCTCCTTTCCTATCCCGAACGACACGTGCTGGGTTGAGGTGCCACTCTTACACGGTAGAACAGATAACGTCACGCACCAAACGGTTCGGCGCCTCTTATCTCTGCCGTACCATTAAGATGTGGAACTCTTTACCAGTCCACGTGTTTCCCTCCACCTATGATCCCGGGTCCTTTAAGCGGGGCGTGAAAAAGCTTTACTCAAGGCCGTCAAGGTGAGGGCCATCATGCCGTAATACCATGCTGGCTGCTGGTATGATGTCCATCACTATGGGACTTCACTGACTGCTTAACATCAGGCAGCATGGAGTCAATTTGTTCGGCATAAATAAAAAATAAAAAGTAAGTTATGGTAAGTTTTAATTCAATTGTTAAAAAAAAATATAGCTATGTAATATGTAATAAACTATAATAAACTACATTATTTTTGTACTTATTTTACTTCTTTTTGTAAATATTAATAGAAATAAACGTTATTAAAATTATAACATTCTGAGTTACCATCCTAATTCACCACAAAAAGTCATCATCATCGCCCTAGCGTTATCCCAACTGCATCCAAGACATCGCCTGAGTCCGGGGTCCGCTTACAAGTCTGACCAGATAATAAAGAATATTAGCTTTTACACAGAGCGACTGCTGATACCGATATTTTAATTGTTTCAGCTGCAAAGACTAGAGAGACCTTTATTTTTTTTTAAGACAACTCCCGCACTAGGACTTACTACCGTGTAGCGGGGGACTTTACAAACATACAATTAACGGACACAGTGAACACGCAGACTCAAAACAACAATTTGTGAATCACACAAAGTGTTGTCTCGTGCGGGAATCGAACACACAACACATCGCAGTGTCAAGCGGCGAGGCGGCCGCTTAAACCACTACGCCAACCGTGCAATATGTTACCAAATATGATATATATCATATATATTTACATTATTTTACCAAATGTCATACATACATGCATATACTCAATACTCACGCCTTTAATCCGTTTGTAGGTAGAGAAAACGTAACACCACCAAATATCGTTGATCGAATCGAACCACCTGTAGACATGTGTGGTGGTGACTGCTTGTCTGAGCGCCTTAATCAAGAGATTTCAGAATAGTTCCACTGGTATACACATGAAAGAACTCGTGTGAACCTCCACGCCAATTGCCACGTCTAACTCCGTGTTCGTTTGGCACAAACAAAGCGCACGGCAAATTATGCAGATGAAGTCAGTCAGTAGCGCCTCTTAGCTGGGACACAGTTAACTGGTCCAAATTCCTCGTACATTTTCTTCAATTTTGTACCAGTTATTCGTATCGGTTTGCACTCAGATCTGATGATGATACCATAAGCAGATATGGTATTATTTATGTAATGATTCTATCATCAGTCATCCCTTGTCCACGGCTGGTGTAACCCATGCTGATACGTCAGAGAAAGCACTTTATACTTGTAACTCAACATGAAATTACCTGAATGCCATGCTGTTTTCACAGGCCGATTATGATTTTAGACTATTTTATTGAAATGAAGCCCTGCCGGCGTCCGTCTGTCTATATGAATGCCATAAACTCAAATATTTCCTGACAGTTTTTTGTAAAGTTTTCACCAAGAGATAGTTAAGTGATCATACAATATTATTAAGCTGGTCTTAGTCGCGATAATTTACTTATTTAAAGGCATAAATACCGGCTTGCAACGGTTGTGGTCGCGGAGGGACCACCGCGACCACAACCGTTGCAAGCTGGTAGAAAAGAAGAAGAATAACAAAGGCTCATATTTATGCCTTTAAATAAGTAAATTATCGCGACTAAGACCCGCTAAATAATATTGTTTGATGTATACAAATCGCGAAAGATTAAAATCGATTAATATAAGTAATAGTGTAATTAACGCGGGAGGAGACTTAGGGTCGTAGCACACGTATCAACTCGGAAAGGGCTCGGCACCGTATCAACTCGAGCCGTTCAGTATTATTTGTATGGAACTCCCTACAGCAACGCACACTAATCGGAATCATAACGTAATCGCCTCGCCTCGGGATAAGCTCACAAACCGCGGTGCGGTGCGTGGTCGACTTGCAGTTCCCACGCTTACGGCTCTCCGTACGCTAGCTTACGGCTCTCCGTACGCCAGCTTACGGCTCTCCGTAGCCTAGCTTACGTTTCTTCGTCCACGCCCCTCCCACGGTCTGCGTTCGGATTCAAAATGATTCTGGTGGTGCCGCCTAGCCGTCAACCAGCGGTCGGCGGGCCGTAAGCACGGCGCGGCGTCGCCGACCGCCTAGCTGTAGCCGAGTCGACGTGCCGGAGCTTCTGATCCGCTTACGTTACGTGGTTACATCAGTTTGACGGCGAGGCGAAAGGCGATACGGCGACGATCCTTTTCCAGATTGATATGTGTGCTACGATCCTTAAAGGAAGTCCAGATAAGAAATAAAATATTCAAAACATACCCTATTTACGAATCTTCTAAACCGACTTGTGTTTATAAAATGTCTTCAACTCGCGAGGTACGCGTATGGACTGGATGGATCTTTATTAAAATATTTGAAGACTTTATTAAAATACTTCAAGTACACTGCGAGGCATAGAAGGAAAAATGCAAAACAGCGTCCTCACCCACTAACGCATTTTAAATATATTTCATTGAATATATTTTGGCACCCTGATAATTTTAGACTATGATGATGATATTCTTTAAAATCTTCTTTTTCTTGTAAGTGAGCCTTTCTAAAATATCTATTTATTTGATTCTGTTTTTTAATATTTATTGTACCTAATAGCCAGTGGTCCAGTGGATAGCGTATGCAGTTGCATACGCTGTCCACTGGACCACAGAGGGGACTGGACCACCCGGGACCTCCCGAGGGTTCGATTCCTGGGTCGGGCAAAGTGTTACTGGGTTTTTCCAAATTCTCAGTAGCAGCACGGAGTCTGGTGATATGCCCGGTAAGGGCAATAGGCTCGTCCCCTATTACGAGGCACCTAAAATTCATGGTGAATTGTGGGTGTAATATTACACCTCTGCCTACCCTTTCAGGGATACAGGCGTGAGTCTATAAGTAAAAATATATTAGATTATTATTAAACTTTTTCGATTTGAACAAAAGCCCCAAATAATATATATATATATATATATATCAGATTATGCGATTGGAAAATAAGTACGGACTACTTTTATTTATACTGTGTGACAAATCTTATCTTTCAAAGATACACGTGTCGCATGATTATTTCATGATGATGAGTTAACCCAAACCTCTTACTCCGTGACACGACGCTAGCCGACAATTTTCTATTCACCAACAGAAAACACCTAAATAAAGTGCCACACCTAATTGCCCCAAACCTTCCTAACTCTGCCTACTGAATATCCAAGTCAAAATATAAAAGCACACACTTTTCGCTCAATTAACGCCCTTGCACAGATAGGTAGAGAGTGGGTCTTAAGCGCCTTAATACGGCCTGAGATAAGACTGAACCATTATTTTTCTCATTAGTCCGACCTTTTGTGATAACGCAGCCTGTTACCCACGATGTAGAGGTGTGAATTGCTTGACTAATCTTTTCCTTTATTGCTTAAGATTAAAAGATAGCTGTTATAATGGAGCGTCTTATTTTTTTCCTTTTTGTGAGTGTTTTTGTTAATGATTTATTGGCAAGAATATGTGAAGTATTTCTCTGTGTTTTTGTTGGTGTTTTTTTGGCGCTGTTGGGGGAGAATTATGAGGTGAGCGATGATTTACTGATGAACTGGTAAGTAAATTATGTTGTAGACAACGCGAATAAATGGTGCAGTATTAGTTAAGAGCTGAAGCGTGTCATGGGTCTCACAAGTGATAAGAATTTGCGGGCTTAATTCAAAATCAGCTTGAGAAATCTCTCGAATAATTCTGAAGTACTGTGCTTCGTTGTGTTCTTATTTTCCTACTTCCATGCCCAAACATTTTTTCAATGCAACTCCCACTCTATTTTTATAGCCCGTATCACAGGGGACTTTACAAACGTTCATCCAACGGGCACAAAAAACACCAAGACTTGTAACAGTTATTTATGGATTACATAAAGTGTTCTTTCGAGGTGGGAAAAATTATCAGTGGATCACCCAAATCTTCATCTATCTTGGAATATAATTAGAGGCAAGATGGAGGTTTGGGGTCACAATTTTGCTCAATTTTCGGACTCAAGTCACATGTCTCAAGTCTCAAGTGGCTGCGATGCATGTAAATATTTTACACATGGTTTTCCACAAAGGATCATCATCATCATCCGCCCTGCATTTAGACTATCTTACTTTTGACTAAACTTTGGATCTTGCTTTGGGTGTGGCTAGCATAATCTACCACGGTGGCCAAATGCGCGTTGGCAAATATATATGTCTTTTTAAGATCAGTATGATGAACGTGTAAAGGTTTCCTCGCAATGTTTTCCTTCAGCAGTTAGTAAGCGATAATAATTAAGTCAGTGGTGCACGCGGTATATTTGAAGTTGTAACTCTCTGCGGAGTTAGTCTGTTTGTCTCTCCACTAGGCTATTAAGCATTTTTATCCACTAAAGATACTAAAGCACCATCCTTCATATTAAATCAGCCATTGCCTTACATATTCTGATATTTAATAATGTATCAAATTTACGATAGCTGTCCGAAGAACTAGTCTGAAACACTTCACATGAATCAACTAGAGCTCCTATAAATCTAAGACTAATACAGGCATTTCGGTGTTATTCTTTCACAGTACTAGTGTACGTGTATATCTCAAACAGAGAGCGTACCTTTGTACCGGATGAATATTTGAGCGGCCACTCAAATTCTGTTCGACCACATGCGTGCTTTATTGCCCAATGTTTTGCTGTGTTTTTATGTATGCAGGAGGTTGAGAGAACTTTTGAGTGCAGATGTGTTGGCTTATGCTTGTGTTTCCTAAATGGGATGGCAGAGGTGCTTACACCTCTGCCAACCCAAAGGTTCGTCAAAATTCGTTCAAAAGTTTTAGTGCAAAAGGATGACAAACTAACAAGGCAATTAAATACACTTTCACATTGATTATAAGCGTATGGATTACTTGTCTTGTCCTGATTGACATATCAGCGCAGAGCCAGTTGCCAGCATCACTACTACTGATGTTATGTCATCCAACGTTAAATGAATCGTCACGAAATACTGAGAACACGTTCTTAGGCCGCCACTAATGAGCATCCATTGAATCTATAAGCTCTTAATTCCGAATCAAATCAAGCCGCCGACGAAACAATAACATCGAGAGGATCAAATCTTCCATTATCGACAACGTGAGTTTTCCCCGCAGTTTTTCGTATATAACATAATATTCGCAGGCACTCAAATTTTCTCGACCGCCGGCTTTATTACCTGCGATGAATGTAGAAATGCCTAGTTACGGCATCCGTGTACCAACGGTGCCTGAATCTTAATATACCCACTAACGGTTTTACGAAAATACACGTATTTTATTTTGAGAGTAAGTATTTGAATTTAGCTAGTTCGCTGTGTAGCGTTTTATGCTGCTTACGTGTGGGTTTTGGTTTGCTATTAGCTTGTCGGGTTTACAGAGTATATACGTACTCTGAAAAAGTCGCAATTGTAACTCTTTTAATATATTTAAATATTTATATAAAAATACCTATATTTTATAAAAATAAAATTCACATACCTATGTGCAGAGTTATGGCATATATGAAATGCAAATCATTTATTGACTATGACTTTTGGTTACAATCCTATGATTCTGGCCATTCATCAACACACATTTACATTTAAGACTTTAACCTTGGTACTCCAATTTCTCTCTCTAATTTAAGTGTTAGGCACCTGTCGGTGTAGCGATTTACATTTATCTCTAATAAGTGTCATCTTCTTTAGTTCCTTGGAGATACTGACACAAGCCAATTCTTATAGCTGGTCTGTATATTTCGCAGGCGCTGGAAATTAAGAAAGAAAGGAAGACCAAAAAGAAAATAACTATATCCACCGCCCGTTAATGCCGGCAAGGCTTCTCTTCTTAGAAGTGGACCTAAATCATTCTAAAGTTCTTGTAGGTGTTTATTATTCGCCTTCGTTACGTATAAATTTTTCCCTTCTTTTGAAAACATCCTAGAACCTTTAGTACCTTCTTACAGTCACACTATCATAATGGGTGATTTTAATACTTGCCTCTTAACACAAGACAATCGTTCGGCCACATTTAAGCGTATTTTAAATTCTAGTAATTTATCTGTTCTTCCCCTTAATGCTACACATCATTTTTTAAACTTTGCACCTTCTCTTCTTGATCTCATTATCACTTCTTCCCCTACTTTTGTTTCCAAGCATGGTCAGTCCCCTGCAGATGCTTTCTCATACCATGATTAAATATATCTCTCCTATACAATACGCCCACCAAAGGCAAAACCGAGAACTGTTATGCAGCGCAATTTCTGGGGTATGGATCTGTTGAAGCTCTGCGCAGATGCCCATAAAATTGACTGGTCGCCTATATTCTCATCAGACTGTGTAAGTGACAAAGTACAAATACTTACAGATAAATGAACTCAGCTGTACGATAAACATGCACTAATCCGTGCCATTAAATTAAAACATCTACCTGCACATTGGCTCACTGATGAAATCAAAATATTTATGTCTAACAAAGCTGCTGCCAAGGCGAAATATAAATGTCGTCCAACCCCTCTGAAATCTCTGCAACAAGGTGTGTAGGAAAGCACAGCGCCACCATATTCACAACTCGGTTGAAAATGGAGATCCAGTAAAATCTGGAAATTTCTAAGAACCTTGGGAGTTAGCAAATCACGCAATGACACAGTCCCCAAAGATATAAATATAGATTCGCTTAACGCACATTTCACTGCTTCGTCCAACTTTGATGGGACAACAAAAACAAACACCTTACAAGATCTTTCACGTATCCCAATTCCCAAATATTCCCCTTTTGTTTTCGAGCAATTTTCCGGTTGTGATGTTAAAAAGAGCATATTTTCGATCTCATCCAATGCTGTTGGCAATGACTGTATCAGTCGAAACATGATCCTACCTATCCTTGATGAAATCCTGTCTGTCCTCTGTCATATCCTGAACTACTCTGTTACTAGCGGTGTCTTTCCATCAGCATGGAAAGATGCCCAAGTAGTTCCGATACCTAAAAAATCCAAACCCTGTTCCTTTACTGATTTCCATCCAATATCCATTCTACCCTTCCTTTTCAAAGTCCTTGAGCGTCTTGTACACGCACAACTCTCATCTTTTCTTTAAAAGAATGCTCTCTTGAATCCTTTCCAAGATCCGGTTTTCACCCTGGACATAGTACCACTACAGCATTGGTTCATATTACTGATGAGATAAGGCTGGGCATGGATGGTGGAAAACTCACGCTTCTCTCCTTACTTGATTTTAGTAACGCATTTAACACTGTGGATTTCCACATCCTGTTTGCCATACTCCGCTCTATTAACATATCTCCAACGGTAATTGACTGGTTTCGTAGTTATCTGTTTGGACGCCGACAGCGTATACGCGTTGCTGAGTCGTAATGATAATGGTGTAATACATCTGTCGGTGTACCGCAGGGTGGAGTGCTATTACCATTACTTTTCGCAATTTTCATAAATTCTATCTCCAAAAACTTACTTTCGTCCTACCACCTTTATGCACATGATTTACAGATATATTCACAGGCACCACTCGAGACGATTTCAGAGGCGTTTACTAACATAAACTTGGATCTGGCGCAAATTTGTACGTGGAGCAGAAAGTATGGCCTAAAGGTGAACCCGTCTAAAAACACAAGTTATTCTGATTGGCAGTTCCAAGATGATTTCCAGGGTAAACTGGCCGCAGCTGCCTCAGATTGAGTTCGACGGTCAAGTATAAAGAATCTCAGATACTGTAAAAAAATCTGGGTATTTATCTGGATAAAACTTTATCATGGGGAATTCATATTCAGGAAACAAGTCGCAAACTACTTGGCTCAGCAGGGTTGCGCCACCAAGATTGCGCTTGCACAATCCTTGCTTCTCCCAATATTCGATTATGCTGATGTCAGCTACCTTGATCTTAATGAGGACCAACTTGATAAACTTGAGCGTCTCCAAAATTTCTGTATTAGATTCATTTTTGGTTTACGCAAATATGATCATGTATCTGAATTTCGATCTAGGCTCAAGTGGCTCCCAATTCGTCTTCGCCGGAATACCCATATTCTTATGTTACTGTATAATGTGTTATTTAATCCAAATACGCCCACATATCTCAAAGAACGTTTTAAGTTCCTCCATGACACACATTCAAGGTCTCTGAGCATAGATATTTATTTATAGAGATGTATTTCTTATTGGTGCTTTTAAGACAAACTTTTTGTGACCAGTGTGACCCATATTGCCGCTTGGCGGCGTGGCAGTCGCGCTGTGACAGCTGACTCTACGAGTGCAAGAGAGACGAAAGTTTCTCCTGTGTCACTTAACTACGAGAGCAAGAAAGACGGAGAACGACGCCAGCGCCGCCAATGGCGCCAACTACGTACTACACTGACAACCGTCAATACGCCAACTTTAATCGGCACATGAAATCCTTAAGAAATAAGCTTCTATTATGTAAAAAATTGTATTCATTGCCCTGAGGTCGTTGGTGGATCTGAGACTGCAGATGCCAACCCATTCTAGAAACTTCTACGACAAATCCTTTATTGTTCAAGTTGTACGTTTGTGGAATGCGCTTCCGGTTGAAGTTAGGCAAGCTAAATCACTCAATATATTTAAAAATGCATTAAATAAGCACTATTTGTCACTTTAATCTGTTATCTAAACTTTAACAATGCTCTCTGCAATTATATCATTATATATACCTATATTTTTTGTATATGTATTTATATAAATATATGTAGGTATCTACATATGTATGTACATTGTATTCAAATAACTATAAGTTTCCACATATATTTGATCACTACACCATCAAACCTATCCTTTCCAGTCTGTCCATCCTAAGGTTGCCTGTAAGAAATCGCATTTTGCGATAAGGCCGCCCTTGTGCATTTACTATTTTTTTGTAAATTTAAGATATGTTTACATAATTTGTAACAATTGTATTTGCGCAATAAAGTTGTTATTTATCTATATATCTATATAGACAATTTTCGAGTATAATAAAATCTGATAAAATATTAACTGATACACATAATATGCCGTCTAACCTCCTTAACCCAAAGGACAGCCATGTTCTACGAATGAGACTACGCCTGGACGGACGAATTTTGAGCGGTTTCAGACTAGCGTTTTGTACGCGCGTATAAGCTCGATTTTGGAAGCGCATGTAATCGCGTCCTTTGGCACACGCGCAACGCGTACGAGCGTTGACGCGCTTCTAAACTCATATAAGCGCTAGCCACGAGACAACCTACATAGGGCAGTTTCAGATTAGCGTATTTTTATTCGCGTATATCTACGGTCGTTTCAGCATACGCGCTTATACGCGCGCTACATTACGCGCTACAAAAAACCGTACTCGCGTAAACGGTCATATTTCGGCGTGTTCGTTCGAAACGGTAATGATATCGTGCTAGGCTTGCGCTTATACGAGCTTAGAAGCGCTTCAACGCTCGTACGAGTTGCGCGTGTGACAAAAAGCGCGCCTATACGGGCCTACATACGCTTCCAAAACGAGCTTATACGCGCGTATAAAACGCTAGTCTGAAAGCGCTCATACTCTCAGCACACTAAGGTGTGACTTTTTGTGGCTAATCACGTGATTATTACACAAACGGTACGAAACGTGCTTAACCTCGCAAATGTATACATTCATACTTCACCACTTTGCCAAGATCTCGGAGTTTATACTTTATAGTTCATAGAGGTAAAGTAATAATTATATTCTTCCACTTTACTTGACATCACTATCTAGCCCAAACTAAGCAGAGCTTGTAATATGGGTACAAGATAATGGATAAACATACATAATAAATACTTTTTTTTTGTAAATACATACATAAACATAGAAACACCCCGACCAAGACAAACAAACATGTTTGACTTGAGCGGTAATCGAACCCGCGACCTTCAGCATAGCAGTCGCTTACACTCCCGCTGCGCCAACCGGTCGCCAAAGTGTAACGTAATAATATAATAGAAAAGTAGGAATAAAAAATAAATTCCATAGTTTTTGCCATATTCAACGAAAATAGCGATACTTTAAACTTTCCTCATAAAAGTGAAGGGGCGCAAAAAATATAGGTTACTCTCATTTATCACTATTAACAGAGAGTGCAGATTAGTTCACAAATTAAAGCTTTATCCCGCCGACTGATAGTTCTTAACGAGGCCGGTGCTTAACCCGCGGCTACAATACCGTAGGTACATATGAAATATTTTTGCTGCTAAACTGCTTTATCATAGCGTTGGTACCATCGATAATATAATATGAATTAGATATAGATAGCATCACAGAGTACCTTTTTAACCCGGCAGATGTGAAGTATTCATTGAAATTGAGGTTATAAAAAGTATTAAATGAATACTCAACGTCAGTAATTTTTTATAGCAATCTGATTATGTTCTCAGCAAATTTTGCTAAAAGTTTTAATTGTAAGTTGATTGTAAGCGACTGAAATGTTCGTGTTCGACATAAAATAGAAGTCTGCACTCGCGGCTCCGTCCGCGTAAATTATACACAATACTTTCTTAGGAATCACATAAAATTCCGTGCGCTACTTTTTAAAGTAATTTATCGCGTTCATTCAGACAAGAAGGAAGAAGGGAGATAGATCAATAACATTAAAAGTACAAGGATTGTAGAATAAGTTAAATAGCTGACTACACGACACCTAAAGTTATTCTAATAGGTACTCTGCCCTAGTTGAATCCAAAAAATAAAACTAGCAAGATAGAACCAAAAATTGCCAATACAGCATTAAATTATTACCACCGTTTGTTACATTATCACTGCTTGTCACATTATCGCAACAAGAAACCCAAATGTCACAACAAAATAGCGTCACCAAAACAAAACCCGTAGATCTTTTATCATCGTTTCTGTTCAACCATTTATTATCCGTGGCGTTGGATTTTTCCCGCGTCTGTAGCGACATCTACACCATAGTAAAAACAGAATAGTAGGATAGCTTCATACAAATCGGCCGCCGCCGCCGCGCTGGTTTGAATGTATGCGTGAGTCGCCGGGGCGCCGTGTACGCACGCACTTTTCACGCACACAATCTCACGAGCGCGACAAGCTCGGCGCGGATTCAATACGGGAAGCGCCGCGCGTCTGATCGCGCGCATGCATGTAGGTACTACACTGCTCGCCCGCTCGAATTGTTTATGTACATTCAGTTTTATAATAAACCTTATTAATATTATACAATGTGTTAAACGACAGTAAATTAAACTTGTTACATTTTTCTCGCTATGAAGGGCATTAGATAGTTATATAACGCTTAGCTAGTCAGTAGGTATTTGAAAAAAAATATATGCAAGCTTAAATTCTGTAGTATTCAGCGCAATCACTTAAAAAAACGTCGAAAAAGCGCGCGCGCCGACAATGCCGGCGCCACGGTGTAAACACGTGGCAACCCGTGCGTCATCGCAAGAGTAGGCAATTAACTCGCCGAGCGGCCTTAGCTAGCCTACTATTCTGTTTTTACTATGTCTACACAGTCCCTCATCATTTTTAATCGGCGCCGACAGCTCAACGCTAATGAGAAAAATAATGATGAGCTACAAAGCTTTAATCAACACCAACGAGCATTGAGACTATGCTTCTTTTTTTCGGCTCTAGACTCGGAAAATTATGTAATTTAATTATACCTGGATTATAGGTAATTGTGTAAGTCCTTGAATGTACTTATGTATTTGCTGGGAGTAAAGAGGACGCTTTTTATTTAAGATAGTAATGTAATCATGTTATTTTGATGTTAATGGAATTATGTTGTGTTCTTAGTAGTAAGTGTGTCTTAAGTAATCAGCGGGGCAAGCCTGTCCTTGAAGGATTCGAAGTCACGGAATCGTAACATTGTCTGACTTAGAGTATATCGGTAAGTTTTAATTTAAGTTTAACTAACATGAGTATTGTATATCGGTAACTTTTAATCTACGTTGAACAAATATGAGTATTTATCATGAAATACCAGTCAGCAGCTTGTAGTAATGGAAACGAATTAGAAGAAAAATATTTTTTTTTGTATTTTGTCATATCGCTCTGCTTATATCATTATGTATCCAGACATATCAATAATATTAGAAACTGAAAAGATGAATCTAGCTTATCGCCACTCAGTTCTATTGAAATAAGTTTATTAGTAATTTGCGCTAAATAAACAGGATTTGTCCAATTTAGCCCAAGCGTTCACACGGTTTAAACAAATTGGGCATCATTAGATTTATGGAGGTAGCTAGAAATATTACCTTATTTTACAGCCTCTAGCAAAGCCAGTTTTAGTTTCACGAATTAGTTTTAATATAATATCGTATGAGAATTTGAACGGATAGGCTGAATAAATAATTGCGTAAGCCTGTACCAGAGATTAAAATGTTTGTGAGGACATCTTTTGGTGACAAATTCTTGACCTTGTTGTAGTTAGCATTAGATTTTTTATCGTTTTGGGTGGTAATAGTAGTACTAGTTTATCATATTATGTAATTTGATAATGAAAGATACTGTCCTCTAAAGTCTTTTGGCATTGTGACCTAACAAAAAAATTGTTTAAAACTTTGTTCTAACAAAGTTATTTATGAAAATACACACATCATTGGGTCCTACCATGAAAACGTTGACCCACTTCCGGAAGTATATTGACGGACTGAATACTATGTAAATCTGAACATAATAACTTTTTGTTTCCATAAATACATACATAAATTAATGTGAAAACAGATAGGTATAAAGAACTAAAATATTAATGTGCAGGACTAATCTAATTTCGAAGCTTTATTCTAAGAATTATTCGGTTACTCCCACGTCTTTTAAAATAAATGTACCGATATTATTCTTTAAAGATTACACATTTTATCTCTTTTTTTTCGTTCTTATGAAATAGGTAAAAAAGAGAAAACACAAGAAAATATATACTTTGCTAAATCTGAGCATTTGACTCGCTCCCCGAGAACTTTGACTCCAAGTCAAATGGATTGGTCCAAGTCAAAGACGTGCGGAATTTTATATGGCTAGAAATTAGGAATCTGCTTTATAATCTCATTTAGATTGTTCATGTTTTTTTCCGCAACTTAATAAACCATAAAGGAATACGTAAAATATATAAATTATAATTTTGGCAAAGTGGTATCTGTGGCTTGTCAAAATGTTTCTTAACATATCTAGAGCATGTAACAAAAAGTTCAGTTCCTTAAAAACAAGTATTAGTTTATATAGCGCTGTCACATCGATGCGACAGAGAATCAAGGTAATCGACATAGCTCAAAGAATTAGCAAGCTGAAGTGGCAGTGGGCTGGTCAAATTTGTCGCAGAACCGATAACCGTTGGAGTAGTCGTGTTCTAGAGTGGAGACCGCGCCTTGGCAGACGTAGTGTAGGAGGCCCTCCGGCTAGGTGGAATGACGATATACGCAAAATGGCTGGCAGTGGCTGGCAGCAGCTGGACACAAAGAGCAGAAAATTGGGCTCAGTGGCGTGCCATTGGAGAGGCCTATATCCAGCAGTTGACTACGGCAGGCTGATGATGATGATCATGAATTTGCTCGTATTCATTTAAATGATTAAAATATCATTATTTGTTTAAGGCTTGGCACCGACTTCAAGCCTATTAGTAAATAGCACATAAGTATAAATAATAGGTATTTAATTAATATTACATCTTTATTATTTTTTACTTTTTAGATTTTGAAGTCGGTTTTTTTTAACATAGTTATGTTTATTTAATACTTTTTAGTGTAAACTCAAACTCAAATATATTTATTTCCATAAAAATGTAAAAAACAAATTTTGGACACGTCAGAAAGTCATAGATAGATATTAACCCTTAGCGACACACGCGATTTCAAGCAACACATAAACACACGTGGGAAAGCTAGGTCCCCAATAAATTCGTTATTTATTATATATTTATTAGAAAATTGATAATTTTTATGCAGATTTATTTTTATAAAATTAATGAGTAGCATATATACTAAGCGAGTATTTTTTTTAAATTTAATCAGAAAATTACAATTTGCTTACGTTTTAAGTAAAGAATTACATAACTTTTTGGTCAACTTTTTTTAAAGTTAGGTTAACGGATTAAAATGAAAGTTAGAAAATAAATATAAAAATCAAACAAGTGTGGAGGATTGTTACACAGCACAAAAATAGGCGTAGGCTCCAAGGTGATGTTAAGAAGGAATATGACGGTCTCAGACGGACTAGTCAACGCAGCAATGGGAATTATTAAAAAAATAAAGTGGCCAGCCCTTTGCCGTGATCAACTAGAAGCAGGAGAACTGCCCAAGGCAGTGTTCATTAAATTTGATGATCAAACTGTGGGCACTAGGGTAAAAGATGCGGAGGGTCTAGTATCAATCACACCAGCATCTGCAACTTTTCAAGCGAATAAAGGTTATGGTGATGTTGAGAGGTTAATGCTCCCGCTACTTTTAAGTTGGGCTGTCACTGTTCACAAGCTCCAAGGTACAACATTGGAGAGGGCAGTGATAGATCTTGGGAAAAAAATTTCGCGAAAGGTCAGATATATGTAGCTTTAAGTCGAGTGAAGAATTTAGATGGTATCGCATTAAGTGATTAAGAGCCATCTAAGTTATTAAACCACATGACAGCAAAGCACTACAGGAAATGTAACGACTGAGACATTTAAAGCAAAATATTTTTTTATAATAAACTTAAAAAAAAACAAGCAATTTAATATGATATTTTTTGTACCTATAAGAATTGATTGTATTACAAAAAGCAAAAGGTTTATTTTTTGTTATCTTACAATATTCTAGCTTGACCATACAATAAAATAATTATTATATACTGTTTTAGAGTTTCAGAAGTGTTTCTTTCGTGATATGATCACTGATATTGGTTTTTATAAAATAAGATTATTGTAGTTGTTAAAATATAATGGTTTTCTTCATAAAGTTTTTCATTTCTGTTTCTTAATCATCTGTAACAAATACTGATCCATCTGGGCACAAAATGTTTGAATGTTGATATCTTGAAACCTACTTTATAGTAAAAACGAGTCCCTCATTCAAATAGGTATTTAATATGTTCTTTGGTATTCCTATTTCCATAATTATGAGCATGTATAGCAGAGCTGAAAGTGCAATTTAATTTTGGCCAGATGAATCAGTTATAGAATTAAATTTTGAAGAACTATTCTGATGGAGTCAGTCTTGTTTCATAAAACCCTTAGTTTTGTTCTATATTCACTTCTTTTGAAGAATACCGTAAAAAAATTGGCATTACCGCATGTTTTACGTCCTTGAAATATTTTCCAAATTTCATAAAAAAACCACATAACTGTTATGACTGGGATTTGAACACACGCCTTCAGAACGTAAAGCGGATGTATTATCCATACGGCCATCGCCTTGTTGCCAGTTAGTGGTGAATTGCACAACACTCTGTCAAGTGTTCGCGAAAAAATTTAGCGAACACTTGACAGAGTGTTTACGTTATGTAACTTAAAACTGTCAGTGCCAAATAATGAAATAGTCTTCAAACCTTTTTGCTAATTATTATGTTTAACGACTGGCCAGTTTGTCGTGTAGACGTCAATAGTCCTTGACGACCGTAGTGTTGACAATTTGACATAACACCGGCCGTTACAATATTATACATAGGAATTTCAGTCATCGGGATAGGTGAAAGTAAATAAAAAAATGCTCATAAAATAAATTTACGAGGCCTACATGAATCATATTTTTATGGGAACAATTCGACACTATTCCGCATCAAACAAAAAAAGAATAACGTAAATCGGTTCAGAAACCTCGGCGAAATCGGTGTACATACATCGAAAAAAAATATATATACCAGCCGAATTGAGAACCTCCTCCTTTTTTTTTTGTTTGAAGTCGGTTAATGAAAATCTCATGCTAAACGCCTAGACCTAATTGGTAAAAATTGAGTGTGTTCTGCGTTATATGCATGTGCCATCTTGATTGATCATAGCTGGAACAAGTTGTTTTTCATGTATTGGCTAAAACTGATAAACAAAAATTTATGAAAATTATAAGTTTAATTACCGTATTGAATACAAAGAATCCTATATAAATCTCTAAACACAACACATTATTCTACTACTCCCGCTCATCCTATGCCTTGTACCAAACAAAAATCAAGCAGGCGTAGAACCATAGTATAAAAAGAATAGTAGGATAGCTTCATACAAATCGGCCGCCGCGCTGGTTTGAATGTACGCGTGAGTCGCCGGCGCCGTGTACGCACGCACTTTTCACGCACACACTCTCATAGACGAGCGCGGCGTCAGTCTGATCGCGCGCATTCATGTAGGTTCTACACTGCTCGCCCGCTCGAATTGTTTATGTACATTCAGTTTTGTAATAAACGTTATTCATATTATACAATGTGTTAAACGACAGTAAATTAAACTTGTTACATTTTCTCGCTATAAAGGGCATTTAGATAGTTATATAACGCTTAGGTAGTCAGTAGATATTTGAAAAAAATATATGCAAGCTTAAATTCTGTAGTATTCAGCGCAATCACTTAAAAAAACGGCGAAAAAGCGCGCGCGCCGACAAAGCCGGCGCCGCGGTGTAAACAAGTGACAACCCGTGCGTCATCGCAAGAGTAGGCAATTAACTCGCCGAGCGGCCTTAGCTAACCTACTATTCTTTTTTTACTATGGTAGAACAGTGCGACCCCCGAATCCCGCCAGTAAATCTCGTAAAAAGGCTTTGCTTGGCTTCATGTGCCATCGATTCACCACAACACAGACTCGTATATAATTCAGACGCGTTTAGTTACGGGGGTTGGCTCGATAATGCTTTAATTTTAACAAGTGCTTTTGCTGTAATTTAGTACAATGGAGTGACACTAATATATAGTCAATTTGTTTATTACTGCGTCGTTGGCTTTACGATCTTAAGTAATATGAGCTCATTTTATACTGGAAAGTTGATCGTATATTTTAAGTTTAGGAGTTGATTAACCATCATCATTATCTATTTTATACATATTATTAAATAAAGTCTCCGCCGCGTCGTATGTGTGAGCGCGATAAACTCAAAAACCACCAATAGATATAGATAACATCAGTCCTGCCGCGACCAAGGCTGTTGTAAGACGGCCGAAACGTCGGTAAAACATAGGTATTTATACCTTAAATTAATTAAATATCGCGAATAAGGCCCGTTTTAATAAAGTTGTATGATGGATACAAATTGCGAAAGTTTAAAATCGATTAAAATCGATCACCAATAGATAGTGACTCTTTAGGGCCCAGTCATAAGCGAAGACAAGTCAAATATATAAAGTCACTTGTCTTGAGTAAAATAACATCGCACAGAGCCTTAACCATAGAAGCTGGAACTGTCAATTTATGTAGATTGTAGGTTCCTTTTAAACCGTAGGTACTAAGTAAGAAAAGATTTTTATATAGTCTAGTAATCAGGGGATAAAATATAGCATATCCTTTTTTCTTTATTTTGAAGGCACAATATTCTTTATATACAAGCTAAAAATGAGGGCAAATATAAATTACTCTGAGAGAGATCAGATTTAGAACGTAGTTGCTGACCAGTAATTTCATCTATTAGATACTGGCCGCCGCCCACATGACGCCCGCAGGGTGTGTTGATACAAATTATTTCATGAGTTAAACCAACTGATAAACTATCAGTAACACAATTTCGTCCGGATCAGTTCAATCGTTGTTTTGCGTGCTTGAGAAAATATCTAAACATCAATATATAGACTTTGTCATTTGTAATATTAGTAGATAAAATGACTAAATATGATTTCTCTACGGGAGATCAAAATATAGGTGTAATTATAGTTATTAATAGTTTTGATTAGGTACTTACTATTTTTATAAAAATCATGGCAAAATGTGGGTGTACTGTTACACCTCTGCCTACCCCTTCGGGGATACAGGTGCGTCTATAAAAAAATAAAAACAAACTTACTATTTTTCTAACGAGGCTTCCACAGGTTCATTTTTGGAACTAGACTATAAAACAGTCCATCTATCGACACCAGTCATTCATGACCAATGAAAGTTGAGTTTGGCCCCTAGTTGAGAAAATATGTCAAATCATGAAACATGTTCGGCCTACTGACTCGTTGAGCAGTGAGGTCACGCAAAAGTATCACAGGGCAGTATGGCATACGTGGACCCACTGACATTGTGGGACACCTCATGACTCTGAGACTACATGTCGTTTTTGCGCAGAGGTTAAGCCAAGCTTCGCTTTATCGCTACAATATTTTATGTTCTGCTAAAACAAGCACCTTAGGCCTTCCAGAAATCCATGCAAAATCTCACTAAATGTTTTGAGTCACATACTGAAAAATAATAAGAATATTTTCTTAGCGAAACAATTATTATTGATTTGCTAATACGAGTACCTATTATACTTTTAAGACAAAAAATAAGCGAAACGAAATTCAATCTTCTACGAACCAAATTATAGCTACATACATACATACATATCGTCACGCCTTTTATCCCCGAAGGGGTAGGCAGAGGTGTATTTCTACACCCACTTTTCGCCAGATATACTTTAGTCCCACGTAATAAGGGGCGAGCCTATTGCCGTACCGGGCACATTTCCAGACTCCGAGCTGCTACTGAGAATTTCGTGACAGAAAACCCAATAACACTGCCCGACCCAGGAATCGAACCCGGGACTTCCCGATCCCACGCGCACATTTATGCGGCGAGACCAACAAGGCATTCGTATAGGGTTTGATGTCGAGTTTTCCGTCTCTACGCAAAGATGGTATTTGCATCATGTTATCCCTTAGTCGCCTCTTTCGACACCCACGGGAAGATAGGGGGTGGTGACACTTGTATTCTATGCCGTCAACTACACGGCAATAATAAGCTGCTGACGGGAAATAATAAGGCTCGTATGATGAAAAATTTTCACACGACTTAAAAAATCTCGTGAAATGAGAGTCTCAAATCAAGTTGCCTTGTAACAGTATTTTTCATATAGATAGACGCTGGAAATTGCTTCCATACGTTATACAGTTTTATCCAAATTTGATTTTTAGGATTATGCTTAATGTTTTATAGTCCAAGATCCCAGAGCCGCCAGACCTACGTCATTTTATCAAAGCTGAAATTTTGAGGATTATTAGTATACAATCTTGTTAAGAGGTATGCTATATTTGTAGCGGCAAGCTACATAACACATATCACAGCGCCATCTACCCAATTACGACGGAACTACTAAGACAGACTACTATGCGTTATGTAGCTTGTCGCTACAAATATATTTTTTGTGAAAAAATATAATTTACACTTTTATTCTTGTAATAATACCCAAAATAATATTCCTACAGTCTTTTGGGACAATGTAGTGTACTCACACGCATTCATGCGTATGAATGCGTATGAATAATGGCCGCACGCTCGCACTCACAGGGAAAGTTCCATGGTGTCTGGCTAGACGAATGGCCCTTCGGATTGGTCTGGCTGCTTAGGAAGGGTCTTAAAATAGTATCTAAAGTAACATATATCAAATTTGGCTTTGCTAAAATGACGTAGTTTACATAATTTTTTAGGAACTTTTAAGGCGTCTGGCAGAAGTAATGGCCCACGGAAAGTGTCTGGCAATAATGAATTTCAATTTTAGACAGTATTTTTAAACACATATTTGAATACCAGCTTTGATACTTTAACGTAAGTAAGTATGTTTTTTTGGTACCTTTACTTCGCGCTACCTGTGAAATAGCCCAGCATTCAAGTTAGTGGGTCGGCATACCTCTTAACAAGATTGTATACTAATAATCCTCAAAATTTCAGCTTTGATAAAATGACGTAGGTCTGGCGGCTCTGGGATCTTACTCTATTAGTTTTTATACTTTACCATGACAAAAATACACACATCAAAAAAGTCTAAGCAACACATACTATTTCAAATTTTTAATCAATTATTATATCATTTCTTACCAAGTAGGTAATACCTATGTAAACTTTTTTGGTCTAGAGGACATACTGGCTGGTTGTAAAAAAAATCGAGTAGCATATTTGTTTTTTTTTTTTCACAAATTCTATAGCGAATGCATTTGTTCGAATTGTATAGCGTTTTCTTTGCTTATTAAAATTTAGTATTCTGTATCAATTTTATGATTTTAACAATAATTTGGAAAAGTTTTGAACAAATTTGGATTTTGAAACATTTTTTACGTCATGGAGCAACGTCATTTGAACGCAGATGAAATGCAAAGAGCTGTAGGGATATTGCAAGCGGGAAGAAGTCCATCTCAGGTATCTCGGTATTTTGGTATCAACAGAAGCGTTATTTGCTGTCTTCATCAGCGTTACACTAACACGGGAGATCCTGCTGAGCAGCACCCAGGTCGAGGTAGGTATACAACCACACGGCAAGATCGATACATACAACTGACTGCAAGACGCCAGTCGATGTTAATCGCCAGAGAGATAGGTTTAAGGCTACAAAATTCAAGTGGTGTTGTTGTTAGCTGCCAAACTGTGAAATCGACTGCATGAGTATGGCCTACGAGCGTGACGGCCAATTAGGTGCCCACCGATACGTCACGGGAATCGCGCTCGTCGAAATGAATGGTGTAGGGAACACATTACACGGACCCGGGAACAGTGGGATAAAATTTTATTTTGCGATGAGTCTCGATTTGGGTTCAAGCCTGATACTAGAAGGATAAGAGTGTACCGTCGTCCAGGAAACACTGAAAGACTGAGGTGTGTTCAGGAAGTGCATAGTGTAAATGGTAACATGAACGCTGTAAACTACGTTGAGGATGTTCTAAGGTCTGTCCGTCCATTCGCACACACGCTTGGCTCCGACTTCATGTTGATGCATGACAATGCGCGTTCGCATACAGCTTTGCACACACGGGAGTACTTGGCAAGGGAAAACATCCTGGTATTGCCTTGGCCTGCACAATCGCCAGACCTCAACCCCATCGAGCATGCATGGGACGTGCACCAGAGACGTGTTTTAAAGGAAAGTCCTTTAAAACACGTCTCTTGTTGTTGGGTTGCTGTCACTCCATCCACTTGGATAACAACAACTGATGGACTTACTAAAATTTCATTGAACACGCCGTTTGACGGTACGTGTATTGTAATTTAATACTCGAAATGGCATCCATAACTTTGTCTTTGAATGTAAGTTGAGTCTTTTGTTTGAGACCGTATATCAGTTTCTTGTGTGGTAACGAAGGCACTGACTAAAGCTTTGAGCGTGAGGGAATGTAAGTAAGTGAATAAAATATCAGCACAGATTTTAACGAGCAACCTATTTTTGGTACTGTAAGCGTGGCAAGACTGCTCTTTGCGACGAGAATCAAGCGATAATTACACAATCATTATCATACAGCGTATTGCAGCCCACGACTGAACAAAGGTCTTTGCACTCGATATCGATAGAAAGATTTGGCCTACTGTACCCCGCTGATCAGAAAGCTTGGTAATAAATAAATAATATTCTACCACATTCACACAACACCATCTAGTACCAAACTAAGCAGAGCTTGTACTATGGTACTAGATAATGGATAAACATACATACATAATATATACTTTTCTTTTGTAAATACATACATATTATACATAGAAACACCCAGACCAAGACAAACATCCATGTTCATGCACACAAATGCTTGACTTGAGCGGGAATCGAACCCGCGACCTTCGACGTAGCAGTCGCTTACACTCCCGCTGCGCCAACCGGTCGTCAATGGGTTTGAGTTAAGTTTTCGGTCTCTTCCCAAAGATACTTTTTGCTTTGTATATTTTCTTTAGTTAGTCGGCTTTTACGACATCTGTGATCCTCTGCGTTGCATTCTGCTGTTCAACTGATCAACTGATGATAGGTAAAGGAGTCATATATATTATGTATAATTTGTTATGCTTAATGACGAAATGTTTTACTTTGATCACGATCACGTATTACGAGAAGCACACTGTTTCTCGTGATACAGAATGTTTAGCGGCGTGTCTGTAAAATTGAGACACTCCAGAATTTAAGCTCATCTCCTAATTGTAATCAGTTACGTTGTGTTGTATTATAAAAACTATTGTTTCAAAAACGTAAAACCTTCAACCATCATTGGCACTAAAACAAAAAAAAACTACACGATTAACATTTTACAGCAACACACTCACATTTGCTGGCATCAGCTACTACTGTATAAACTACAACAAAAAAGGTGAAATAAATATTGCCACGGAAACAGGCACTATATAAATATTTGTCCCGTGTGTGTGCTTAGTACTTTTACCACAGAGGGTTGGCCACCGATCCTTAAAAGTTCAACGATCTGCCACTATAAACTGAGTTGCCGTTCAAACCTAGAAGGGTTTGACTGTGATGTGTCACAAAAGATGACCAGAGGTCAAAGCAAAGATGATATAGTATAACGTAATACTCGACGTATTGCGTTATAATATCTCGCAGGCGCTTAACGCCAGCTTAGCCACAGAGCGTTTCGCTAGGAATGTTACCTTATATGATCATAGACAGGGCCACAGGCAGTCTGTGAGTCATAGGTATATGTCTATATAAGATGGGTGCGTCTGTCTTCTTTTAATTTTGATGTGAAACCTCGCCGCGGCGTGGATAACGTCATACCCGACGCACTATCTCGGGCAAGTGCCGTGTCGGCTATTGATACTAACACTGATAACGACACTACCGTAACCTTGGATCAGTGGTATACTACTATCTACAATGGCTGTAAAAAATCACCTACCTCTTTCACTACACACCGTCTCGCTGATGGTTGTAGTGACAACCAAATACTATTCTACTTCTCTATCTACTGTCCCGCTGGGGGTAAGCATATTCTAGTTGTCTCTGTGCCTATATGTTCTGTCTGAGTTCGCTGATGTCTGCACCTCCTCGTTTACAAAGACTGACCTCCTAAACAAGAACAACTGCAGTAATTAGAAGTGAGCCCCACGTTGGGCGCCACTGAGACGGAGGATCTCAGGTAGGATGTTGAGGGTTCGAAGGAAACACTGCTAGGCTGAACTGGTTCTTTATTATGTCTTACTACCTGCCTGCCTGCGCCTGCGAGATATTACAACGCAATACGTAGAGTATTACGTTACAATAGATCTGAAATAAAAATGCAATCTATCCTTTTATGGAAGTCCTAGATACTTTGAAGCTTTCGAAATTTAACCTAATCGATTTGATAAAATATTAACATAACTACAGAGTGACTACAATCTTATCTTTGCAACCATAATGGATAGCAATATTCAATAGTTTCAACCAGTGCTCGGATATTTGAAGATATACCGACTGCCGAAATTCTTCATGACGGTCAACATGGACCTAGGGCATGGACGTGTGGACGGGCAGTTTTGGCTACAGACACAGCGAAGGAAACAATTGTGGCCTTACTACGTCCGACTTTGCCGCGTTTCCAAAAGTAATCCATTTTCATCCGAGCTACGTGTGCATATTTAGTTTGTGACGTGAACTAATTAGTTTGAGTAAAACCTATTGAGTGTAAACCGAGTCTTATTTTCCTGAAATGTACAATGGAGGAAGAACTGAGAAACGAAGAACGCTCACATTCTCCTACGTTACCTACGTTATATATTTTCTTCTTCTTTCATTTTTCGTCTTTGTCATGGAAAAACAACTAAATAAATAATAACGGACCGCGAATTCATACGACAATAAATTTTGTAATCAAAAGCCGCGACGTAAAAAGAGCTTCGTGAAGCGCATTTACCTACATTTTTAGCTAAAATCCTTTCATAATCAAAAAAATATCTGCCAAAAATTATTCCTTATTTTAACTAAATTATATGTGAAGTCATAATTTTAAATAAAAGCTTCCCAATAAACTGAGATATAAACCCGAAGTTAATTCCCCGTAAACTATGACGAGCGGTATTTAAACACGTTTCTCGGATTAGAGACTTTAGAACGCCTACTATTCACGGCTGCGGTTAACTATGGTAACCAGTTAAACTATGGAAATTGATTAATTTCTATTGACAGCCGTTGTGAGTGCGATTTTATTAATGGGTTTATCATGAAATTAGTGAGCATAAAGTTATACTTATAAAGATGAAGAAAGGTTTATTTAGAGGATGTTTTTAAATCACGATCTGATGAGTAACACTTTGAGTTCTTAATCCGTCACTATACGGATTTGGGACTCCAAGTTTGCTTATGTTGAATGGCAAACTAATGTTATTGTCTATTGGGCCTATTTTTCATCTGTAATGTATGTGAATGATAGTCGTCCTAGCATTATCTCGGATGCATCAAAGCCTTTCACATTGGGATCTTCGGGTTCGTTTTCGAGTTTGTCAGATGGGACAGAATAATAAATTTTCATCTGTGTGCTGCTTCTTGATACGTAGTCTTATTACTGATGTATTTAAACAATCAAATTGTTAATTGATGGCAAGAGCTGACGGCAATTATATTATCGGAAGAACATGAATGTGGATTCATTTGACTAGTAGACAATGTCGCAGGTCATATTGAGATTTTTCTTACAAAACAATTGAAAATTTGAACCAGAAAAAGCCTTGGCCACTTTATTTCAGCACAATATTTTTCTTGGTCAGGTATTCAATATTCTGTCGACAATTCCGTACGAGTACATTACTGTATTTGCTTAGATAGTGTTAGTACACGTTAGCGGACCGCCGTAATGGATTTCTGACGTTGAAATAAATGATAGATCGCCGCGCAATGCATTACCTGCTGACTAGGTGCGCTACGAATGTTAAGAGTGCGCATTTTTATGAAAATCGCTTGTGTGTTTGTATGTGTGTTGGTTTTGGGCAAAGTTAAATGATTATAAACTTTTTAACAGAGAGTCGGTATCAATAGCTCTTGATAGATAAAGCGTCGGAAAGAGGGAAGGAAAACCTTTGCATTGCAGTGGGATAGCTAGACTGCAATTAACAATATTCTACAGAAAATTATTTGTTGTGGCAACTGATTTTGTATAGATTTGTCGCGCATTTATATTGTCATGTTTTAATAAATAATATTTCTTTAATTCAGAGGTGAAATCACGTGGGTTTCTTGTTTTATACAAAGGTAAATGGGCACCTTAGAATGGAAACCATACCCATGGCGGACACAAACAAAATATAGTAGAGTGTATTCATCTATGGACCTCATTTACTATGGCACTAGTCGCATTAATGTGAGCTACGGGAATCTCAAAAAAATCAATTGTTATCTATGTGTATATCCATATTCTTTATCTCTGAAACTACTAATCCGATTTGAAAAAAATCTTTTTGAGGGTGATAGCCACATTCATGAGAAAGGTTATAGGCTAGTTTTTGTGCCGATATTCCCGCGGGATCACTGAATGAGGCCGACGAAGTCGCGGACGTCCGCTTATTTATTGATATAGATAAGAAAAATAAAATGCTAATTCATTACAATATTTTTTATTCAATTTGATCCAAAGCAATCATAAGATCATTTAAAAAGGCAGCGGGTGCGTCTGTTGCTTCCTGGTGTACCCCTTTGTTTAAAACTATTTTGGTTAATGTCCGCCACTGATCGGAAAGTGGGTCAGATATGCCCAATGACCTTTAAAAGAACTTTCACAATAACTCAAACCTATGTGTCTCTTAATTAATCCTGTGAAGCCTATTTTAAGGCTGTGAGTCTCAAACATGCACTTTGTTTAAATCTATTTTTACGACTGCTCTGTATTAGTGGTAATCCTGTATCGCGGGGGACTTTGAAAACATCAACAAATTCTATCAATAGCCTCAAAGAACAGCCAGTGAAAGTCCAGCCAAGACACTGGGCTAATTTTCAACGGCGAGGCACTGCAAAAATCTCTACATCATGCGAGCAGTAAAATTTTTATTATGTAACCTTTTTCAATTTGCCTCATCTAAAACAACATACTACATTGCAGTCATCCACATCTGATATAACGAAATTATTAGCCACCAAAATAAATTCATTCGGCACAAACTAGAACTCGCAGACATTTGACTTCACGATTGATTGTTTTTCCACGTGTTTATTGATATGGGCACGGAGTAAATAATGGAGGACCTGGTAGCCACTTTATGTGTGTGCATTATGCATGGAGAGTGCGAGAAATGTACCATCAATCGCGTACTGAATACGAACAGATTATTCGGAGAACCTTATACTTGATTCTGTTTCATGAATATAGAATTTTCTTGGTTAAAAGTTGTGGTACGGAGTTGGAAAATCGAATAAATCGAATGGATACATGAATTGATATTGTGTCTTGATGAGACAAAAGAATTTCGGGATCATGAGTAGGTATCACTATGTTATACGTGAAATTACCTGGATCAGCCAGCAAGGCTAGACATGAATAAGGGAGACCTTTGATTATATTATATGCTGAAAACCGTGCGAACTCGAGGAAGTACAGCCGGAAAGCGGTCCTCGCGCTCCTAGGCGTGGGTCTCAGAACGCAACCGGGACGGCGCTAGGATGATAATGATGTTGGTGAGGTAGATTATAACATAAGCCCTGTATATAAAACTCACTGCTGGGTCCGGGTTTTAGAGAATATCGATTCATTACGAGAAAGGTTAGGTCATAATCCACCACGCTTGGCTGCGCTTTACATGTCTTTTGAGAATATTATGGAGAATTATCATACATGCAGATATCCTCAGGATGCTTTTAATCACGGTTTATCAACCGATTATTTACTTTTTAATACACACTATTATCTTCAAAGAGCCCTTGGTTTGACGCTTTCATGCCCCGTTTTTCGTAGTAAGTTACTGAAAGTCAATGCTATACTTATATAAAAGCCAAAAGATGCCTGACTTCGATTGACTTTAAATTTGAAACTAAATACTTATACGAAGGAAGTTGCTATATCCGGAAGATATATTGCGTCTTACTATACTTGAGCACCGAACGTAAAGAAAGCGTACATAATAAAGTCTTATACAGGAAGTCCAAAGGCCGCCTTATCGCTAGATAGTTATGTCGTCCATACTATCTGCACTGAAATATAATGGCATAACAAAATTATATTAGCTGAGTTTGTTTATTAACAGTTGTTTAATTATTTACCTCAACATGTAAAATGCACGACGTAAAATGTCTTACTATAAATCGATTGTAGTAATAAATTAATGATACAATCATTAATTTATTACTACAACCGATTTATATAATGAAAAAGTTGGCCATTTCGTATCGTACTGGATATTATTCATTAGTATTTATTTAGGTATGTCGTATTTATTAACAGCTCTTCGATTTTTGCATTCGTTGCCTAAGTAATTATCATATGTAGGGTACTACAGACAGGAGACAACCACTATATTTTACACTGAAAAGCTCATTAAAATTGGTTAGACCATTCCAAAGACTACCCAAACAAACGGATTGGTGTGTCTGTCTTTCTGTAGGTCTGTTAAATAAGTAACATCTTTATGAAAGGCGTTATAAATTACGGTTTTAAACAGACAGAAAATAAATAATACACCAGACATCACACAGCACTCCCTAACACCAACACAAACAAATAGTAAATATACACAGGTGCAATATGCTTTAAAATACACAATAAGCCGGGCGAAGCTCCAGTGGTAAATACTAATTAATTGGGGGCGACAAAGTTGCCTCCCAGTTGCATCGTTCCAACTCCGTGTTTTATCACGGACTCGACCCGCGGGCGGGACTTGCCATTTGTCCTCTAAGGTGTGCAGCACATGCGCTATTTTATACGGACCGAAGCTATGCTTCGTCGGTTTAGCCACCTTTTGGTGAATGCTACTACAAATTCCGATGTCGAACGCTTCTTTTCACACAAATAATGAAATTCCATTTAGTATGTAGTAGTATTTTATTGCATGCCGTAAGGTAAAATATAGTGATACTATTATTTGTAAATACTGACATCACTTTGCACCTATATTTGAGAAAAAAAAGAATGTGAATTTGAATTTTTTAACATTCCTTTGATTTTGATTATTGTAAATGGTTGTATTTAATAAATAATTTCGCAATGTATCATCTATAAAATAAAGCTGATACACTAATCTGGCCACGTCTGATGTAAACGATGCGGCAAGAACAAATACCTATAAATATTCTCTATACTTACTCTCTTTTTACATAACTAAGCAATTGAGATCCGTTAGTATAAGTTATTGTCTTGTTTCCGTAATTGCGCGTACATTATACAGGGTGTTACATATCCCCGCGTCCGATCAATGAAGGGGTTGTAGAGTAGCGTAAAATGATGAGATATTTGTCATTATTTCACGGAAATTCAACATAAAATTTTCCCATGTAAATTTAATTAATTTTAAATAATATCATATCAGATTACCCATGGCAACACTAAAGACTCATAAATCGTATTAGCTAGGTATCTACCTAAAGTTCATAAAAATTTGACGGCAAAAGCGGCGCCTTTGAGTGCATAGGCCAACCGACCGCCTCCTTTGACAAAAGCCGCCGCCGCGCGTCATCGTCCTTTACACGTGCCAAGTATTATTTTAGGTATAACCAGATTTTATGCACTTGATGCAACAGCTGATCTTTTGCTTCGACGGTTTAGATAAAACTCCGTAAAACAAAGTACAGTATTAAGGTTTTCTGTTTGTTTCGTGCGAGTGCGTGGCCAACTCTGGTGTCACTGTTTTCAAACTGCTCGAATACCTACGACATGGCCTAACGATTCTTGGATGCGGCTTTACGGGCCGTCGGAAGCCCGGAAGCGCTTTCATGTAATGTCACACGCGGTCACCCTTCTAAGAGAAAATCGTCGCGCTATGACTACGGTACTTACATTAATAACTACCTACTTTTTAATTGGTTTAATCTTACGTAACTAGGTACCTACCTTAATTGATAAAAATATCAACTTGCTGTAAGTTGCGACGGTCATTCTCCACATGTCCGCCGCCCACGTCCAGACACTTACGGCACCTTTGCACCATATCCGAACGCACACTTCTTAAAGGTGGACGCACACCTATCCGAGCCGAACGCGTCGAACGCGTCGAAGTCAAGGAGGCCTCGCACATTAGCAAGAATCGACCGCGGCGAAAGAATCGACCGCGCCGAAAGAATCGACCGCGCCGAAAGAATCGAGCGCATCGATCCATTTCCTTTACGCCTGTCGCACTGTTATATTGCAGATTGTACAGCTCTTCGTAATTTCGTACTAAATCAATTAAATTAGAATCACTCATTTTACAATGTGGAAATAGTACTCGCGCGTTGCTCTGTCATACCTAACTGATAGAATGCGAGCGCATCGGTCGAGTCGACCGCATCGGTCGAATCGACCGCACTAACCGCGCCGAATCTGATGACGTCATTCGAATTCTTCGAGGATTTCTGAGGTGCTTCCAGATTCGGACGATTCGACGCGGACAAGTGTGCGAGGTTTCATGAGATTTCATATAAAGAATTCTAAAATTCGTTTCCTTCGACGCGTTCGACGCGTTCGGCTCGGATAGGTGTGCGTCCAGCATAACACTCCTGGGTTTAAACTTCGGAAAGCAGAAACGATACGCGCACGCATTTCTTCTTCAGTGTCACACGGTTTTTGGTACACTATTTGTTTAACGTGTCCCCACAAGTAAAAGTCTAAAGGCGTTAGGTCCGGTGATCTTGGTGGCCACGAGATAGGCCCGCTTCGTCCAATGCACTTGCCAGGGAACTGTGCGTCAAGATACTCACGCACAGCTCGTAAAAAATGAGGTGGGGCACCGTCGTGCTGGAACCACAAGCTGCGGTGGAAGCTTAACGGCAACGAATCTAACTCGTCACTTAGAACTTCCCTCAAAAATCTTAAATAATTGGTACCGTTCATGGTTTCATTTAAAAAATGCGGACCAATAATACGGTCGCCGAGGATTCCCGCCCACACATTGATGCGCCAACGATGTTGAAAATGGCTTTCTTTCATCGCGTGTGGATTTTCAACAGCCCAGACGTGTTCATTGTGACTGTTGAAAACACCCGTCCGCACAAATGAACATTCGTCGGTAAATAACACGCGCTCCAAGAACGTAGCATCCTCTTCTACTTTGCCAAGTAGCCAGTTGCAGTATTGTCTTCTGTGGGCATAGTCCGACGGCATAAGTGAGTGAACACGTTGGTAGTGGAAAGGATGCTGTCCGTCTTCTTTTAATATCCTCCACACTCGCGCGTTACTGATGCCCAGTTCACGTGCCGCACTCCTGGTACTTTGTGTGGGATCCTCAGCGAATAATTGTAAGACCTGTTCCACTACACCGTCGCTACTTTGTGGTCTGCCACCATGATTGCGATTCGTATCATCGCGAGCACTGCCCGTGTTGTACACCCGGTGGTGAAGCCGTTGAAACGCGCGCTCCGACGGCACGGGTAGACCCCGTGGTCTGGCATACCGCTCCTAGTACTCCCTACGAGCACCTGCATAATTGCATTCACTCCTACCTAAGCACATCAACATGTTAAAGTATTCAGGGTTTGAATATGACATACCTAACGAATCTACTATTTCACGCGGAAGTCTAAACAAAAGGAAAGCTAGCGAAAGACTGAGTGTTCAAGTAGGCAAATAGTTAATTCGTAAATCAAATAGGTAAATAATTAGAGATGTAACAAATGGTATTCACTGGAGTACTGTTTCTATCGATATTTTATGTTATTGTTTACCTGATAGAATATCGGTAGCTAAACCCCTAAAACGTCGGCCTTGTGTAAATTTATGTTTTTATTTGCTGTTAATAAATAAAAACATTCCATGGTTTAGACTAGAATCAGTTTATTTAAGGGTACTGACTCCGCGTGACGACTGTCAAAGATCTTCATGACTGTCGGTCCGACGGTTTAACGTGCTCTCCGAGACACAGGGATATCAACTATTTATTACGCACGTAACTTGGAAAAGTCTTATTATCTTATTATGTATGTATTATTATTGATGCGCGCCGTGGATTCGAACCCGATACCCTCTGCACGGCAATCCGTTGGTATCATCACTAGGCTATCATTGGCCTAGTAGCCTAGCAGGCTATCATTCTAGTTTTAACATGTCATGTTAAAATTAAATAAATCGATATTATCTCTTGATCGTAAACATCACTAGAGCGGTCCCTTTGTGTACGGCGGCTCGCTTGACGGTAAAGTTGCACTATTTTAAAAAGGCGGCATGCCCTTTGACACGGTAAGCGGCGAAAGCCGACAATTTTTAATAAATTTAAAGGCCTATCCACACGACACAAAAATACGTCCAACTTGACTAAATCACTTGATTAAATCGTGACGTGTAGACGCCAGTCGTCCAACTCAAGTCCATCGGGTGTGCGGACCACCAGATTTTAACCAATTGGGTGGACGGAATGAAATTCAGTCATTTGATTGTGTCGTGTAGACGGGCAAAGCCAATTCCATTGAAAATTTGATCAGTGGTAAAATTGTGCCGTGTGGAAGGGCCTTAAGAATCATAAAGGATTCCGCTATTGAGGGGAGTGTTGTTAGTTTACAGAATTTTCGCCAATTTCGGGGTAATGTTTCTCGTTAGCACTGAGCTAAGGAAATTTATTCTGATGATTTATGATGACCTAGATTTTTTTAATTATTTTTCCTGGTATGCCTGATAAGTCAGTAATATGTCCTTTCGAGATCGGACGGGGGTTTATGAAACACACTGTATAAAACACCTGTTGTCGACGGTAAAAAAGAACGAGTGCTTTGACCCTAAGAACACGTTATATTGTATAATGCCAAGGAAAAATGCAAGGCAGCGAGCTTGCAAGAGAAAAAGAAATGACGCTTGCCTAATTTCGTTTTAGTCCCATCTTCTATATATTAAAAGAATTTGTGTTTTATAATACAAGTCGGCCAGTCCGTTCTACGCAACCGATTCGCATGATTTTTTTTAAATGAAAGCTCTCGCAGCAAAAATTTGTCATCAAGCATTAGAAATTACCTAACTTGCACATTCATCAAGTTATATGCAAAAACAGTTTTCTCCCATACATTTTTTACGGTTTCGTAGCCGTAATCAAAGACTTTCTGCTTCTATATATCTGGTTCTCATTGAGGTAGGCGTTTCGTTATAGGTCTAAAACACGCGCTGAAAAGAGCTCTTTCATTTGATGGTATGCTCATTTCACAGGTGTTCAATATTTTGCTATAAATTTCTTAAGATTCCATTGCTTTCTCTCTACATGGACGGTTCTAAATTCAAAAATATTTTTATGGCATCTAATAAGTTCCTTGCGGTAACTGCCAGGAAAAAACGTTATGCCTCCTTTAAGGTGAACTTGCTTTACTTTCATATGGGTGTGAGTGTGGTGGTGTGTAAAATTATATCCGATGTTGGTAAAATTATCACTATAGTGAATTATCGCTGATGCCAGGTAATATTCCCCGAATGTTACCAGTTTTAAACCCTTAATGTTGGGTGAACAGATTTTTCGTGTTTTTAAATTACGGACTTTCTTCGGGCATCTTATTTTTTTTATGTGGAACATATTACAGCGGTTCATAGTACTATTTTCATATAATTATATTATTACAAGTGGTAGTCATGGTAGAAATTGTAGTTTTGGTAAGAATAGTAGTTTTGAGAGAAAAGGTAGGTACTTTTGACAGCACCGGCGGTTGTGGTAGAAATGGTAGTTTAAAAAAAATTGTAGATATGATAATGTTAGTACGAACAGTAGTTTTTATAGGAATAGTATTTTCGGTAGGAATAGTAGTTTTGGTAGAAATGGTATTTTTGGCATATATTGTAGTTTTGGTAGCAATGTTACTTACGATTGCTACCAAAGCTACCATTCCTACCAAAACTACAATTTCGACCAAAACTATAAACGTCATTATTACATTTCTAAATTATGATGGATTAATCACACCCATACACAAAACAAAACAAAATTGACTGCACGGTTGGCATAGTGGTTTAAGCGGCCGCCTCACCGCTTGACACTGCGCCGAAGTGTTGTGGGTTCGATCCCCACACGAGACAACACTTTGTGTGATTCATAAGTTGTTGTTTCGAGTCTGGGTGTTTATTGTGTTCGTTAGTTGTATGTATGTAAAGTCCCCCGCGACCCAGGATTTAGTCCTAATGCAGGCGTTGTCTTTTATAAATTCGAAAATAAAAAAAATCGTGCTTCTCACAGACATGTTTAGCTGGATAACAGAAATAAAACCTATTTTCTTACTTATAAAAAAAAGTTGTTTTTCTATATTTTTAATTTTGATAGTAAAATATTGACAGATAAAGAAAAAAGTGCAGTTAGCGTAAGTTAGTTACTTAAGTTTCTGATTTAATAGCGTTTTTTTGGTGAGTAGTTGTGTTTTTAATTATAATGATGGTTCTTGATATCCTCATCAGCCTTTAACAGTCCACTGCTGGACTAGGCCTCTCCTTTGAATGGAGGAATTGGCCTACTATACCACGCTAGCCAAACGGGTTGGTATAGGGTTTGTATCAAGTTTTCCTTCTCTTACAGTGGTGTTCTCTGCATAATATGCTCCTTCTGTCGACTCTTACGACACCCTTGGGATGATATGGGGTGGTGACAATCCGTATTCTTAATCCGTCACCACACGGACGGTTCTTGATAGGAAATTGAAAAATGCTCAGAGAAAGTTTGAACAAAGAATCTTAGTCAATGACGGCCCTGTTGGAGATTTGGTACCGGATGGTCCTCCTACTGCTAAAAAAATAGGGATGGTAACGGGGTCAGATTTGATTAATTCTACCATCAACAATTTTATTTTCAAGTGATTTCCTTTCTTGGTGACGCTAATTGCTTATTCCTTGCAATTTCTTATTGTTTATATGGAAGTGAGAATAAACATTATGAAATTCGTTTGGCCACTGTTGATAACATAGTCAATAAGTGGGATGTATATAGTAACTTCATTGTTGGGGACGAAGCATATGGCCAGACCATTACAAATGCAACAGATTACAAACGTGTGATGGGTGCCAATGGACAGTACGCAGGGCATGCTGAACTTCAGAGCGTAAGTGAGCTATATCCCGATTGTCAATTCAGAGTTCACCTGGCAAACAGTAATACGATTACTGACTATGGTACTGGCGAAATTGTTCATTACTTGCTATTATATGGGCACCTGACGAATGACATTACAGTGTCCTAATGGAAAGAATGGTAGGGCAGCACAGTCATATTGAAGAACTTTCTTTCGTCAATACGAAATATACCATTTCATAACTAAAGATATGTAGAAGCTCGGCTGCATAATTTGCCAGAGTAATAGAGAAATAGTGTAGTAAGTTTCCACATTTAAACCCCGCTCCTTAGTTTGCTGCTTATTAAACAATAGGCAGTAAATATAAGAAATAAAATAGTATTTTAATTGTGTCTGGTATTCTGGCAAATGAGCAGACACTACTAGCTTTGGATTGGTTCTCAAATTATCTTCGAGGTCGCCAGCAGTTTATCCACGTCGACGAGTTGCCGTCGAGATGGTTTGATACTATTTCTGGCGTTCCTCAAGGCGGCATTCTCTCTCCTCTTTTATTTTCTATTTTTACAAATCTCTTAACTCAAAATCTTCAGTGCGCTTACCATTTGTATACCAATGACTTGCAGATTTACTCCCAAGTAAATGTGGAACACATCATTGAGGCGATCGACAAAATCAATAACGACTTGAACGCTATATTTTCCTGGTGTCGCAAGTTTGGGCTAACCATTAATCCTAGCAAGACCCAAGCCATAATAGTGGGTTGTCAATGGATGTTAAAAATACTTGAGTTATCGACCCTGCCGCCTATAACCTATAATGGGGCCACCGCCGATTTATGTCCTGCTGTCAAAAACCCTGGGCTACACATAGATACGTTGAATTGGCAAGTCAAGGTAACTCAGGTGAGTCAAAGGGTCACCGGTGCTCTGCGCGCTCACTACCGTCTAAGGAACATTCTACCATCCGAGACAAAGACAATGATTGTGCAGACTTTAATTTTCCCTCTCATCGACTATGGTGATGTATGTTACTTTGACCTGATTGCAGATCTCTATGTTTAGACCTATGTTTATCTTTAGATCTACAATTTATTTAGTCATCATTTATGATATGCATAGGGTTCCCACCAAGAACTTAGGATCCCAAGCCAACTCTAAGGTAGACTGGGAGATAATGCCCATGGCGTTAAGTCCGCCTTTATACTATTGTGTACATAAAGATTTAATGAATAAACACAACTTTTTAAAAGACGGATTTTCAGCAAGAAATAAACATATCGCCTTAACACATCCAATTGTGAAGCACACAAAGTGTCCACTGTCCAATAGAACCTACTAACACCCGGCGCAGTGTCAAGCGGTGTGGTGACCACTGAAACCACAAACTTCTGACAATATTAAAACAAACACGCAAATAAACCAACCCAGATATCGTACGCAAGACCTTATAATCAAAAAAGCCCCCAAAATTACACCACAGAACGAACGTTTCAATATTAAAATATAAAACCTTTGCAAACAAACAAAAAATGTTTATCCTTAGTCGTATTTTATTTACGTTTTTAATCTCAAGCCTCAGAGATATATTTAATAAGAGTTGATTCTGTTGAAAATTTCCCCAAGTACAACGGTGTAAAGTTACGGTCTAATGAGAAAATAATGAATTTTCAGCATCGTCATAAGCTTGCTGTGCCTTAGATACTACCGGCGAACACTCCGATGTAAAAGTATGTTAACGAATTTGTGGATACGGTATTTTTATGTAGAAGTTTTTGTTTTAGTTGGCAAAAACCTTTAGACTGTCTTTATTGTCTATAGATGGTGATATTGCTGAAATTCCCACTTTGTTCACTGTGCAAGAAAGTATCACTTTGCCGTTGTGCAAGAAAATAAAGTGGCCAAGTGCGAGTCAGACTCGCGCACCGAGAGTTTCGTACGTAAAAATATTTTTATTATATGATGTAACTAAACATTTACGGTTGCCGCAATGTATCCTTTATCTATACTCTAAGACGTTCACGGGTTCCCTAATGAGTTTCGAAAATTTGCGGCATAAACGCCTGTTTAGGCTTTAACTTTTTGGCTTAGAAGCTTCATTTTTCACAGCTCTCAGGGACAGTAGACTTGAGTATTTGATTTATGAGGGATGATGAATTTCGTTTGATACCTCCCTGCATTCCTGAGGAAAAGGGTCATGACAGATGGGCGGACGGACAACAAAGTGATCCTATAGGGGTTACGGGTCGTCTGCAAAAATAATGTAGAGTTGTTTAACTATTACTAATTAGGCACGCTCGTTATAAAGTAACTTTATTTTATATTTCACTATTTAGCATTTTATATTTACTTATTTATAGAAGTACGCAAAACATAGCCTAGAACAAATTTAGGCAAAACTTTAATAAAAAATTAAATTAAATTCTGAATTAGATCCCTAAATATGTGTGCACAGCATGATCAAAATAGTGTAAAATATTAAAATTAAAAATAGAAACTACATACATACATACATACATATCGTCACGCCTTTTATCCCCGAAGGGGTAGGCAGAGGTGTATTTCTACACCCACTTTTCGCCAGATATACTTTAGTCCCACGTAATAAATAAGTAATAAATAGAAACTACTTATATAATAATGACAATAAATACTTTACAGGAGTACCTACACCAGTTCATGCTTTTCTATTATGGACAAAGCATTGGAGTGAATTTGAGCTCTTTAGTGATTATAGTTTTGGAATTAAATTGGGGGTGGACTAGTGAATTGCCAAAGTGGACGGATGGACGTGCCAAAACTAATATAATATGGAAATTCACACACAAATATAAACATACCCATACTATATAGACCATAAGAAAAACCTTTTCTATTATGCACTTGATAGCTAAGACCTACTTTATTTTGTAGGTGCAGTCCTTTGTCAGTGATAATGGTGTTTAGTTTCCAAGATTAATACTTTTAATCATCATGTACTAGTATCACAATATACCACATCTTCACGGTTTTGGTGTCGTAGTGCGATGGTCTCATTACGCGCCTACGGTTTACCCAACAAATTCCCAAAGCCTAGGAGTAGCGCAAAAGCGAACTTCATTTTCAGCCATCCGTCTGCTGCAGTTTTTTTCTTTTAGATAGGAAGTAACATAGTGCTTTTTTTTAAGAATTTATCGTAAAATACCCTTGTAATATATGGAAAATACGCGATAGGAACTTTGTACGTATGTCTGTCTGTTCCGTATGGCTTATCTTCTGAAGCGATTTTGAAGAAATTTCACAGAGAACTGTTTGCACAGAATTAAAAGCAAAATTTATTAGCAATATTATAATGTTGTTGTTTTCTCCAAGATCTTATCAACAACACTATTTTAAAGTTATTTTGAATGAGTAACAAAACCATTGAACTTATTCGGAGTATACATTTTCGTGGTCATTTAAACTGATTTTAAATTGTCTTTCGGGATGTATACAACGTACCTTTATTTGGAGTAACCGATATTTCGGCCCTGTTGCAAGCGCCATGTTCATGAAAGACAATTTAAAATCAGACAAATTATTTTATTTGACGATCGGTTGGTACAGCGGGAGTGTAAGCGACTGCTGCGCCAAAGGTTGTTGGATCGATTCCCGCTCAAGTTCCTTTGTGTGGATGAACATGGATGTTTGTCTTGGCCTGGGTGTTTCTATGTAAATTATGTATGTATTTACAAAAAAAAGTAAATATGTATGTTTATCTATTATCTTGTGCACAAGCTCTGTTTAGTTGGGGACTAGATGATGATGTGTGTATGTAGTAGAATCTTATAAATGAATAAAAGTTATTTGGAGTAAGTTTTTAAACAATCTATTAAGCTAAAATTATTTCAACCTCTTGGGCATCAAATCAAATAGAATTTTCACTCTTTATTTGTAAGCCTCGAAACAGTAGTAGCAACATAAACAAACTGAAGCACAAAGCGTAGTATAATAATTGTAATAAATTCGTGTAGTTTCGTTTACAGCAGTCATAATTAAAAGCTCCTTCTTAGAGCCGTGATTAAATATACTACGGTTATAAACAGCGAACTGTATTGACCGTTGTTTTAAGGGAGGTACTGAGGAAATGAATTGGATATTATATTGTGAAAGACGCGTATAATTTGATATAAAGACTTGTCATTACTATCCGTAGGATATTTGAGAGTTTGACGTGGAGGTCTCAGACTCTTTTCTTTTATGATAATAATACATAAGTATATCCCATCCTCCTAGCGTTATCTCAAGTGCAACCCGAGTTCCGCTTACTACTAAACGGAATCTACTGAATATTAGCTGCTCCACAGAGTGACTGCCGACTGACTACCGCAACCCAAAGGGATAGGGATATTCAATGGTTAAGACTAGCGTCAGTTTATTCAGATGTACTGACTCCCTGAACGGCTATCTAAAATCTTCATCGACAGATAGCCGGGACCGACGGCTTTAGGTACTCCCCGAGGCACGGGGCAAGCGATTATTAACGGTTCTATACGCATAACATATATAATCCAAAAATACAGGGGTGCATGCTGTGCATTCGAACATGGCAGTTGGTAACTCCACAAGGCAATTGCTGCCATGTTTCTAAAGGTATATGAGATGATACAAAATATGAGCTATGTATTTTAAGTTTCTTAAACTGTCGAGCTACCGCGTTACCTTTCATAATTTAGACAAACAAAATACTACGCTTCTTCACCTGAAACACCTTAAGTGAAGACTTTGCTCTCAAATCAAAAGCCAAATTTTCGATCGGTGTAATAAATTCCGTGCAAGCAAAGCTATGTGCACCAGCTAGCGCGTAATAAAATAACGTGATTTATTTTTAGTTACGAGTTTAACGTTGGCTCAGTGTATAAAATTTTATAGGTTTCCCTAATTAACACGCAATGATTTTATGCAAGACTCACAGTCACGTCTTAATCGCGTGACGCGGTATTATAATATTATTTTATAACTTATTTATAGATTATTAAAGTTATAATTTCTATGCAAATGTATATATGTTTGGGTCGGGCATTTTGTGTTTTTATTTGTTAGGCTTAATGCTTAATCTGCAATTTGATAAAAGTCTATTTCTCTTCAACTAATAAATACATACATTCTTAAGATTTATTTCGATGTACAGCACACACTGTTTAACTATCTAGTTTGGTAAAAAATCCCTAAGGTTCTCACCCACACTACTGTGGGTAACTTTACATGCAGCATTATGGTTGCAAATTGTTATAATTAATTTTTAAAGTAAGAGAGAAAGGAAACGCCTCGACGTAAAATAATATTAATTTGTTTTTCACTGTAGTATACCTTACATTACTCATGTTACAGATTAAATGAGGGAGACCGATGTCTAATCAAAGTCGAGTTATGTATTTAACGACACTAGGTCCCCACTCCCCACCCTTCAAGTTAACAATGTAGACGAAGCAACCAAATTAGAATCGAATTCTAAAAGATATTTCCAAATACAAAATACCTATAAGTATACTGAGTAAAAAAACATAATTTAGGACACCAGTTCTCACTCTATTTTAAATCTTAAAGCTGGCGTGGCGACCAAAAAGGCCTAAGCTTCGGCTGATTTTTTTTCTATATAGGTAAGCTAGCTGTTAAAAGCAATTCAGCTATCACTCACATCAGAATAAAAAATGATTTGATTTTCTCTATTTTATTTTTATTTTTAAAAGACAACTCACGCACTTCCTAGTGCTACACAGGATTTATTCCTATAAATTCGGTATCGAGGGAGACTTTACAAACACACAACCAATGGACACAATGAACACCCAGACTCGAATAAACAATTTATGGAACACACAAAGTGTTGTCTCGTGTGGGAATCGAACCCACGATACTCGGTGTAGTGTCAAGCGGCGAGGCGGCCGCTTAAGCCACTACGCCAACCGTGTAGTCAATTTATTTATTGCTTAACATCGAATTTATCACAATGCGTAATGTAATGTAGAACATAGTTTGCTATTGTTGTGTTGTTCATAAAAACCTATTATTAATATAAAATATATTGTGTAGTAAAATGCACTCCAATTAGACAAGTTACATTGCGGAAAGCATTCCAAACAATTTGACAACGACGAAATTTTTATCGCAGTAAAAATATTTTTAAATTGGAATGCAGGACGAGTGGAAATATTCATCAAATCAATTAAATAGGCAACAATATGATTTTTCGAACCGTGATTCAATTACGATAGTTCATTAGCTCACAGTGCACATGCTCATAATAATAACCGAAACAATAAGATTTTATATCAGCTATAACCGGTAATTACAAAACTAAATGGAAAATCCTAAGAAAATACACCCCTCACTCATAAATCTAACTTTTAATAGCAATTTTATTGCCAGCAGTGAAAACTATTATTGCACAATTTTGAAGTCACCAGCCTAATTAGAGAAATGGCTTTAGATTCACAGTAATTAACTAAAAAGCGAACACAGTGTATCGCAAATAGGACTCTGTATGTATAAAAATAAGGTGTATTTTTTACTTTATTTTTATTAGGTTATTTAGTACGTCATCATTGCGCTAAACGCTGTATAAAATTGCATAGGGTGGTTGAGTAACAGAAATAAGGCGGCGAAAGATTAATTAGACTGATTGGATAATAACCCCGACTATTATCTTTTGTACTGTCAAGTAGACAAATGTTATAAAACTTATATTTATTTTATTCTTCGAACGCGGTCTTTTGGTATAATTTTATTTAATTGTTTTTGTAACGGTTTAAAGCACTCCAGTGTTTAGAAGTATCGGAAATTAAAACTGCCAGTGAAATTAAAACCTTGAGACAAAGCTTAGGTATCATTGTATCCTGTGTGTATTACGTCAATATTAATGCATACCAATAAAGGCAGCGATAGCCAAGTACCAACTGTGTAAAATTATGAGACTTTCACGTTATATCATTATTTGTTGCCAGTTGTAAGCAACTACATGAAAATATATTATTATCGAGCTTGTTCAAACTGTTACTTGCGTTAAAATTCAACTCACACACTATATTTCAAAATAATGAGACTCACGTGTGTTTCGTATCACTGTTCCTACTTGTATTGTTCTCGAAAAATCTGACTTCCAAATCTACGAGTATCGACGTATCGCCTAACACTTCATTTCTCGACTGTACATCCACCCGACTGCATTGCAATTCTTTCCCGGCTTTCGCACGCTCAAAGCGTTTTTAAGATAATGAAAATATTTTCTGACACCGTTAAAGATTATACTTGCACTATAGGGGAGAGAAATGAAGTCGACGATACTATGGAGTTATTGCTTTGCACACAAACAATTCTAGGGCAACAAGTCCTAAATCCAAAATGGACTTGGAGAGGCACGACTTTCAGACATATATTTCTTACCGTCCTAATAATTTACGTTATTTTCGGTACTGCAGACGTTCTCGAAAAAGTGACCGATGTCACCTCTAAAGGGGAAGGATATTACACTCTTTTGATAACAACCATATTTCTATTCAAATACTCGATATACATGTATAACCGGGAGAATTTTCGAGAAGTCTATTCAATTGCTAAGATGACGTTATTTGAAATTATAAAGAGGACGTCTGTAGACAAAGCAAATGATATGACCAAAAAGATGAGTATAATGATGAAGTTGTTTTTTATGACAATCTTGGTACCGATTCTGATGTATATGGTGCTGGCAATATGGTATAACATACACGGAGAACGAGTGACACTTTCAAAGACGACATCAATCTTAATGCCAATGACGACTCCTTACTATGAAATTGGTTTTGTATTACACGCTTTATATCTGTTCAATATGGCTTTCACTATCTGTGTCACAGATGTCTGGTTCGTGGTTGTTATGTATTTCTTCTGTGTGACATGTGATTGCCTTGTGATAACGCTAAAGGTTGAACCTAAGGCAGGAAATGAATCTGATCTGGATTATGCCATTCGTTTGAATGATAAACTCAGGAAATACTATACAAGTCACCAGAAGCTAATGGAGTAAGTCTTTTAAATATACCTACTACTAAATTTTACGTATTTCATACATGGTTTAACAGAACTTTTATTTGAGAATGAAAGTGATATAGGTTAGGTAGGTTAGGAATATCTCCTACGTGAATTTGGTACATAATAATGATTATTTTTAACTTCTACGTTATTCTCAATTTTTTCTCTTCAAAAAATAAACTTTTAACTTTTATCCCAATTACTTTTTTGTCCAAATCAAACTTTATTTTCAAAAGGAAATGAAAGGATTACCAGCGTTCTGCAATAAATAAAGTCATATTTTTCGAGGACAGATAAATTGAATTTTATTGGTTAAGCGAAAGTCAATTATTTTTTAATACACAATATTTTACGTCTGGCAGTATCGTTTTTTGTATTGAAAGTATCGAAGGTTAAAATTAGCAGACGTAGTATTGGTAAAAGTAGCAGACGTAGAAAAAAAGTACGCGAAAGTGCATAATTATGTTGCTCAAGCAGGCTTCGTTTGTAAGTCACACACCTCATGGTTAGCGACCATCAGTAACCGATTGGCGCCAGTGACGTGAACGGAACTATCTTTGTTCTCTTCTAGCAAAGTATTTTCCTCTTCATATTTTCTCCCTTCAAATATGAAAAGCGAGGGAGTTCAGATTCGAATACGACTACTTTGCATCGATCTCCTATGTGTGGTATTGGCCCGCTGGGGCTGGTGTATTCATGTAGTAACTAACGTACGTAGCTATGGATTAACAATAAATTGCCCATGCACAGCCTTCTGAGTTCTTCTTCTTCAGCTTCTCGAACACCCGTGCATTCGAGCGCGCTAGACGTCTCGTATACCCGAGTGTTCGACTAGCAAATGGTTTTAATGCTTAAGTTTGTTGAAAATGTATTTATTATAAATGAACCGTTGTTTCAGATACCTAAACATTTTAAGTGACATGTACAAGTGGGCAGCGGTAATACCCCTCATTAGTGTCTTGTTGGCATCTTGTCTTCTCATGTTTTTGATGAGCGAGGTAAAGGATATTTGTTATAACCGGCTTTTCTGTAAAAAACTTTCTTGTTTTCATTGTTACTTTAAGCAAAAGGTAACAGAACAGTGAAAAACCCAAAAAGATGTTATTCCAATTTTTATTAAAACTACACTTGTAATTGTATTTTCATTTAATATTATAATTGGCAAGAAAAGTCTTCAGTCCCTGTTCTTGTCTCAGGTTAAGAATCATTCAGTCATTTTGGTGGCTTTCGGGCCCATTTACTTAGCTACACATTATATTAAGTATAAGGTTCGTTGCATTAAGGGTCAATCGTAATTTGATCTGCTAACTGTATCATAATTTTTAGGTTCATGTGAACTGTTCTAAGCTGTGGCATATAAATAAATCAAGTTTTAAAAGGAAAATGATTTTAGATCATTAGGTTTTTTCGAGATCGTACGAGGCTCGATTAGCACTTAACATGTAGATTTTTTAATATTTCAGGAAATAAATTTGACCCTTTTAGCGAACTTTCTACCAATTGTTGTTGAAATCTTTGCCTATAACTGGTTCGGCGAACATCTAAAACTGAAGGTAAGATAACCTAGGGTTTACGCAAATGTTACACATTGAAATCAAACTATGGTTTACGGATTCTATCCTGTAATGAAATCGAAAAGTTGGGTAGTGATAAATAATGGAGGTTCTAAATCATTCGGCTTAAATATAATAAATTTATTAAAACCAATGTATCACGATAGGATACGAAAACAGTACTTAGTTTGATTTCAATGTTAGACAACTATTTAAAAAATCTGGGGACATGGCGAAATAATTTTTTGGGTACCTACCATTGCAATATTCAATAACGTTATCTTGATTTCAGGCTTCGGATTTAAAAATGGCCTTGCTTAACTTCGATTGGATGAGCATGCGGCTGGCAGATAAGAAAAACTATTTGATAATTATTACATATATGCAGAAGGAGTTCTGCATCAGAACAGCTTTTGGAAACGATCTGTCATTAAACACTATGACTGATGTAAGTTTTAAAATAATATATTTTAATAGACTTCGCCTGCGTGGATGCTGGTTATTGTAACAACAGCGTATGTATTCTTAATATTTAGCTGCAAATGAAAACCAATAGAAATTGCAGGCATCATCAGTTATCTCAACTGCCTGCCCGATTAAATATAATAATAATAATAATTGTGACGAATTGGACCACAAAATGTGATCAAAATCACTTCTACAGTTTGTGCGTGCAAAAATAGAAAACATTCATAGCTTCCGCATTCATAAATATTTTTTTTTGTTAGAAGTAAGGCTCTCTCACATTGGGTATGCTTTCACTTTGTACTACTTGTAAACGAGGCCTTAGATAGTTACGAAAACTAACAACGACTATTAAGTATATAAACAGAGTAGAAAACTTTGTTCCAGTTATAAAATTATAACGTGATTATACAATATACATCACCTTACAATTTTCATTTCAATAAAAAGGTTTAATTTAAATATGAAATTTTCCATTTTAATTTTTCAGGTTTTGAAAGCCAGCTACCAAGCATTCACCTTGCTGAAGACTATGGACGTTTAAGTAAAGAAAATTATGCACATTAGTTCATAATTTCTCAAACACTGATGCTACACATTCAAAAGTGTTTTAATCCAACATAGTTCTTATATAATCAACCTTGTAAAAATGGAAAAATATTTACATACAAACATTGTTTCGTAGATTATGCTATTAGAAACTATATTAATGCACAACTAGAGGACCCGTGCTGCTCCAGCACATATTTTAATATTATAAAAAAGCTCTTACATATAGGTATGATGAGTACATTGTAGCCTTATCTAATAAATAAAAGATGATTTTCTAAGCAAAAATATATATATCACAAAACTTCTTTTCTCACAACATTGGCTTTGCGTTGCACCTTAGGTATCGTGAAATTTCCACCTTGGCATTACTGAATGGTTTGCCGCGCAATAGGGATTTAAATAATATGTATAACTGAACATTGACGAAAGAAAGTTCTTTAATATGACTTCGTCCAGGTGCCCAGACAATAGCAAGTTATAAACAATTTCGCCAGTACCATAGTCAGTAATCGTATTACTGTTTTCCAGGTTAACTCCGAATTGACACTCGGGATATAGCTCACTTACACTCTTAAGTTCAGCATGCCCTGCGTACAGTCCATTGGCACCCATCACACGTTTGTAATCTGTTGCATTTGTAATGGTCTAGCCATATGCTTCGTCCCCAACAATGAAGTTACTAAATATACATCCCACTTATTGACAATGTTATCAACAGTGGCCAAACGAATTTCATAATGTTTATTTTCACTTCCATATAAAGAATAAGAAATTGCGCGGAATAAGCAATTACCGTCACAAAGAATGGAAATCACTTGAAAATAAAATTGTTGATGGTAGAATTAATCAAATTTGAACCCGTTACCACCCGTATTTTTTTAGCAGTAGGATGACCAATGACGGCCCTGTTGGAAATTTGGTACCGGATACCAAATTTCCAACAGGGCCGTCATTGACCAAGATTCTTTGTTCAAACTTTCTCTGAGCATTTTTCAATTTCCTTCCAAGAACCATCATTACAATTGAAAACACAACTACTCACAAAAAAAAACGCTATTAAATCAGAAACTTAAGTAACTAACTTACGTTAACTTCACTTTTTTCTTTATCTGTCAAAAATATAAAAAACCACTTTTTTATAAGTAAGAAAATAGGTTTTATTTCTGTTATCCAGCTAAATATGTCTGTGAGAAGCACGCTTTATTTTGTTTTGTATATGGGTGTGATTAATCCATCATAATTTAGAAATGTAATAATGACGTTTATAATTTAGGTCGAAATTGTAGTTTTGGTAGGAATGGTAGCTTTGGTAGCAATCGTAAGTAACATTGCTACCAAAACTATAATATATGCCAAAAATACCATTTCTACCAAAACTACTATTTCTATCAAAACTACTATTCGACTAACACTATCATATCTACCATTATTTTTAAACTACCATTTCTACCAAAACCGCCGGTGCTGCCAAAAGTACATACCTTTGCTCTCAAAACTATTATTCTTACCAAAACTACAATTTCTACCATAACTACCACTTGTAATAATATAATTATATGACAATAGTACTATGAACCGCTGTAATATGTCCCTCATAAAAAAAAATAAGATGCCCGAAGAAAGTCCGTGATTTAAAAACACAAAACATCAGTTCACCCAACATTAAGGGTTAACTGGTAACATTCGGGGAATATTACCTGCTATCAGCGATAATTCACTATAGTGATAATTTGACCAACATCGGATATAATTTTACACACCACCACACTTACACCCGTATGAAAGTAATGCAAGGTTACCTTAAGGAGGAGGCATAACGTTTTTCCTGGCAGTTACCGCAAGGAACTTATTAGATGCCATAAAAATATTTTTGAATTTAGAACCGTCCATGTAGAGAGAAAGCAATGGAATCTTAAGAAATTTATAGGAAAATATTGAAAAATAAGTTCAATGTCCACACCTATCTTCCTTCAAACTTACGCAATTTAAATGAACATACCATCAAATGAAAGAGCTCTTTTCAGCGCGTGTTTTAGGCCTATAACGAAACGCCTACCTCAATGAGAACCAGATATATAGAAGCAGAAAGTCATTGACTACGGCTACGAAAACGTAAAAAATGTATGGGAGAAAACTGTTTTTGCATATAACTTGATGAATGTGCAAGTTAGGTAATTTCTAATACTTGATGACAAATCTATGCAGCGAGAGCTTTCATTTAAAAAAAAATCATGCGAATCGGTTGCGTAGAACGGGCTGGCCGACTCGTATTATAAAACACAAATTCTTTTAATATACAGATACTGGCACAATAGTTGCACGAAGCCACACAATAAATAATACAACAAAAAAAAAACAAAAAGAAATGCAATGCCGCTTCCTTTTTCAAATCGTTTTCCCACCGATCCGATGGCATTAATATGGTTGGCTTAGAGAGAAAAAGAAGTGTATTATAGAAATCGGACATTGAAAAATGTGAAGCATATAGCCCCATACGAATCTCCTATTCCGGGACATTTCTTCGCGTGGCGTCCTAATTTTTTCGACTGTTATAAATATACGGGTGGCATTGAGTTACCGTTTGTTTGAATATCGAATGAGTGTAGAAAAAGTTCGGAGAGATTTTGTACTCGTTTGAGATACTTTGACCTCAATTCTTTTGTTGGATTTATTAAACTACAATTATTATTTTATTGCCTTTTAGTTATTGTTTATTTAGTAACACATATAAAAGCTCAGTACGTGGGATTTATTGTTAAAATAAACATATACATACATACATAACGTCACGCCTTTTATCCCCGAAGGGGTAGGCAGAGGTGTATTTCTACACCCACTTTTCGCCAGATATACTTTAGTCCCACGTAATAAGGGACGAGCCTATTGCCGTACCGGGCACATTTCCAGACTCCGTGCTGCTACTGAGAATTTCGTGACAGAAAAACCCAATAACACTGCCCGACCCAGGAATCGAACCCGGGATCTCCCGGTCTCACGCGCACATTATGCCGCGAGACCAACGAGGCAGTCGTATAGGGTTTGATGTCGAGTTTTCCGTCTCTACGCAAATATGGTATTTGCATCGTGTTATCCCTTATTCGCCTCTTACGACACCCACGGGAAGATAGGGGGTGGTGACACTTGTATTCTATGCCGTCAACCACACGGCAAAATAAACGTTCATAATTTATGTTGTATTTAACTATGTATTTCTAGTTTTACTAGAAAAGAGCCTTTAAATTACAAAAAGAAAAAAAAGAGGAGGTTCTATCCTCTTTTTTTCTGCTGAAGACAAATAAAATTATTCTCCTATCAGATTTAATCCATTTATAAATTAACTTGGAACACGACTATGTGATCCAGAATTTATTGCTCCAACTCCTTGTACGCTTTGTGTTCGTTTCCTAATGTGAAGTCTTGCGGGATATAGTAATTTATCCATGAACGAGGGCCTTCTTTTTGAAAGAGAAAGAAAAATGAAAGAAACATCTTTCATTTTGGTACTAACATGGCAGCCACTCCGCATTTTTATGATCGTGTTTAGTTAATATATTATGCTTTAATCCACGTAGTTATTTTTATAAAAATAACAAATCTATTCAATCGATATTATTGGCTCCACAATTATTAGAACGAAGCTCTCGAAAATTGATACCCCAATATAATATGGAGTACCGCATCAAATCAACGGAAAACATAGTAATGGCAGCCAATACTGATTCACCATTTCAATGTGGATCTAAACAATGGCCAACCAGATCGCATAACAACGAAATATCCTAAAATTAAGCTGATTCAGAACGTGACTTGGTTCAAAGTCCATTTAAATACACAACGAAAACCACTTTGAATTGCTTTTAACCGGTTTCAACCCGTTCAAACCGAACGATCATTGCTACGGTTCATTTATGTTCGAGTTAAAATTCTCACCGACTGTACTTCACCTGAGGTACTATTGGTTGTCAGTTCTTATTCACCGTTTTACTAGTCCATTTTCTTTAGTTCGTTTACCGTCAAAGTTTTCAACCACGTCAAAACCTGCTATTGACAGTGTAGGCCTTAGAACGGCATTGAGCGCGCACACATAATAATATTGTTACGAGCTGGGGTTCGACGATAAATTAAACCTCACTATGCCACTTAATTACACTTTATTTACTAACACAAACACTATACTCACCTATTTCTCAACACTAATAAAAACACACTTATTTCACACCACTAGAAACACCACTAAACACTCCGACTTACTTCCCTTCGCTTGATGATTATCGCTCCGATATTCAATTGTTACTGTCTCTTCTCGCCCGTTTGCGAGGTATTTATACCGGCCGGAACACATAACTAGTATTTTCGAGACACATCACGAAAGTTTTGGTAGCTTGCGGTCATTCTAGTTTGTTCTATTTACAGCAACGCCATCTATTAGAGGATAGATGAAACAGCTTTAAACAACCGATACATCTAATCTCATCTAGTTCTCCCATTCACTGATAGATGGCGTTATTTTCAATTCGTAACACGGCCTCCCTCTTAAACGTGTTCGTCTCGAACATCGTTGGACCCATAGTAACGGGCCAACCGGTCCACATGAACTATCTTCGGTGCACCTCGCGACCCTTTCTGGATTCGATAGGTGTCGTCGTTCATCCTGGTAATTATGCGATATGGCCCATCCCATCTGGCTTGTAATTTAGGCGATTTTCCTTTGCTTCGTACTGGGTTATGAATCCACACCAATGATCCCTCGTCGAAGCCTTTGTTGTTCGCCTTCCGATCGTAGCGAGTCTTCCATCTCGTCTTCTCAGACATCTGTTGTCCTGACTCCCTGATGTGCTCATATACATCGTTCATCTTGTTGCGTAGCTCGGTCGCGTAATCCGTTATATTACGTGGAGATTCTGGCGGAATACCGATGACTAAGTCTGCTGGTAAACGTAATTCTCTGCCGAAATTGGCAAAACCTGGTGTTACTCCTGTGGTTTCGTGGACCGCACTGCGACATGGCAGAAGGAATGGTTGGATGTGCTTGTCCCAATCTCTTTGTTTGCTCTCCACGACCTTCGCCAGGTACCTTTCCAGTGATTGGTTAAATCGTTCAACCATGCCATCTGATTGCGGGTGATATGCCGTGGTCCTGGTTTTATGTGCACCCATCACGCGAAAAGTCTCCTTGAACACCTCAGATTCGAAGTTCCGGCCTTGATCGCTGTGGATTTCCAAGGGCACCTTGAACCGACAGAAGATTTCATGCACCAGCTTATCGGCCACTGTGGTAGCTTCTTGATTTGGGATTGCAAACACTTCAGGCCACTTTGTGAAGTAATCCATCACAACCAAGAAGTATTTGTTTCCGTCCTGGCTCTCAGGAAACGGCCCAGCGACATCCAACGCTATGCGCTCCCATGGGGCTCCCACATTGTTCACCTTTAATGCACCTCTGCTGCGAGTATGTGGCCCCTTCACAGCCGTACAACTTGTGCATTTGCGGCACCAATCCTCGACGTCATCCCGACAGTGGAGCCAATAAAACCGCTCCCGGATCTTAGAAAGGGTCTTCTTAACTCGCATGTGACCTCCCGAAGCACCATTGTGATAGAGCTGCAAGACTTCCGGTACCTTAGTTTTGGGCACTACCATTTGGCACTGGTTACCGCGAGCGTTTTCCCATTTGCGGCACAGAACTCCATCCTGGACGACCAAACTTTCCCACTCTTGGTGATGGGGCCCATTGCTGCGATATCACTCCATTTGGGCCTAGGAGCGTCTGATTTCTTCCATTCGAGAATCAGCTGTATGTCCTTGTCGTCTTGCTGAGCACTCTGCAAAGCTTCTTTCCATTCGTCGCTCAGATCTGTCTTCAACATCCTCACTAATGCTGCCTGCTTTGCTTCCTGTCGGGTACAGTGCTTGCACTGGTCGGAACACGGCCTACGCGATAGGGCATCTGCGTTACCATGGGACTTGCCGCTGCGATGTTGTATTACAAAATGAAACTCTTGCAGTAGTTCGATCCATCTGGCTACTTATCTTTCTGTGTCCTTAAATTGAAGTAGCCATTTCAGCGCAGCGTGGTCGGTTCGCAGGTGGAATCTACGCCCCAACAAATATTTGTTGAAATGCTGCAATGTCTTTACTACAGCCAAAAGTTCCCGCCGGGTGACGCAGTAGTTTGCTTCAGGTTTGGATAAGGCCTTGCTGAAGTATGCTATAACAACTTCTTGATCACCCTTCCTCTGTGACAGCACGCCGCCAATTCCGGTGTTACTGGCATCGGTGTCAACTATGAATTCATGCATGAGCATGAATTACAATGATGTCAGGGTAGCCTAGAATAGGTGCAGTACACAGATGTTCCTTGAGCTTCTGGAATGCGATGTAACAGCTCTCATTCCAACAAAACTGTACTCTGTCTTCGGTGAGCTTATGAAGAGGTCGAGCAATGTCAGCAAAGTTCTTCACAAACCGTCGATAGTAGGAGCATAATCCGAGGAATGCTCGGACCTGCGTTTTGTTCTCTGGAACTGGCCATTCCTTCACGGCAATGATCTTATCCGGGTCGGTTTGAATACCGTTCTCCGAGACCACATGTCCTAGAAAGTTTACTTGCCGTCTGAATAACGCGCATTTCTTCGGACTGAGCTTCAAATTAGCTCCTCGTATCTTTGACAGCACTTGCTCCAAGTTTCGAATGTGATCCTGGAAGGTGCGCCCTACGATGATGATGTCATCCAAGTAGACCAGGCAGGCGTCTCCAATCAGTCCCATGAGCACTCGCTCCATCAGTCTCTCAAAAGTAGCCGGAGCGTTGCACAATCCAAAGGGCATGACGTTAAATTGCCATAATCCTTTGCCTGTGGAGAATGCCGTCTTCTCCTTGTCTTGGGGATCTATTTCCACCTGCCAGTAGCCACTTTTTAAGTCTAAGGTAGAAAACCACTTCATCCCCGTCAGCGTATCCAGTGTGTCATCGATCCTTGGCAGCGGATAGCTGTCCTTCTTCGTGATGTTATTTAATCGGCGGTAGTCTACACAGAAGCGCATGCTGTCGTCTTTCTTCTTAACTAGGACCACCGGAAAACACCACGGGCTGGACGAAGGCTCGATTACGCCTTCCTTCACCATACCGTCGATCATAGCTTTCACTTCACGTTCCCGCGCCACTGGCATACGTCTTGGTCGCTGGCGAATCGGTGCTTCATTTCCCGTGCTGGACTAGTGCTGTCTTCTCTATGTCGGCATCACTGGTCGAGAAAATATCGGCGAACCGGTTCAACATCTTCTGAGCTTCGGTCTTCTCTTCCTCCAACAGGGTACTTTCACAGTCCTCTAAAAGAGTAGACACGTCGAATCGTGCACCTTGAACCTTGGCGCTGGTAGGTTGCTCTTGACATCTACGCATCCAAACCGCTCTTTCATAGGTGCCCAATTCCGTCCCTTTCTTGAGCGACACTTCCTTGTCACTTGCATTCAGTGCGCGTACTGATGAAACTTTGGTACCCCTTACCAAGGTTCATGCAATCTTCCACGAGGCCTCTTTCTCTAGGCCTTCGATTAGTACGCAGCGGTTCCCTAGACCAGAATTCCCTGGTAGACAAACTGGTACAACCGTTTCCGACCGCGGGTGAAGAATGACATTCTTCAGGCAGTACACTTTTCCTGAAGTTGCACCTTCCATGAAGACTTCTTCCGAGCCACACTTCAAGACTCCCTGGTTAACATCGATCTCGCAGTGATACTTCCGCAGTCTAGGCCCAAGATGCAGTCGTCCACTATATCGGCCACGATGACTTTGTAACGGTAAACTTTGTTGCCTAGCTTCAGATCCACCTCCATTTCACCTCGGACGGTTATGTGCTGACCGGTAGCTGTTCTCAGATTCACACATTCATTGTTCCTGAAGCAGCCCCGAAGAACCCGTCTTGCCAGATGGAAACCGACGACTGTCCGAGAAGTACCCGTGTCCAGTGTCAGCTTGCATGATGTTCTGTTAATTTCACCTGCGATGATCAGGCTGTTCCCGTCGCATGATTGCGAGATTGAGATACTTGGGGCTCTTCCATTACCAGCCAGCACCCGCCCCGCAGTCCTGGCTTCTACTCGTTTCCCTGCTCTCGCTGCCTGTCTCGTCTGCCTGGCAGGCACATCAGGCGACCCCTTTGGTGGAGACAGGGTGTCACCAGGCTGCCTACGCTTTGGGCAGCTCAAGCGGATATGGCCTCTTTCTCCGCAGTTGTAGCACCGAGGTGACGACACAACTTCCCTGATGCGGTGACCTCGGTCGTCGCGTCGCACTGCTTCCACCTCCAGAGCGTGGGCTAAGGCGTCCTTGAGGTCCTTGAAGTGCCCAAGCCTCACTGCTTCTCTTACCTCCAGGTTCCGGATCCCATCCGTAAACGCCTGTACGAGGTTCCCGTCAATAAGCGCAGGAGACGACTGGTATGCCTTCCTGACCAGGGTTTCCACCTTTAGAGCCCACTGCTGCAGAGTTTCTCCGGTGCGTTGCGTCCTGTTCTTCAGCTGAGCACGATACACGTGTTCGAGGTGCGCGTCTCCGTACCTCGCCTCCAGCGCCTCCGGAAGCTTCTCGTAGGTGACGTCTAGTCCGAGTGCCTCCAACACTGTCAAGGCCTGGTCGCGAAGGCCCAAGGTTAGGGCGGTTAAGGCCTGTTCTTTATTCCACCCATTTGATCGCATCACAGCCTCGAACTGGATCTTGTATGCCGACCATGATGACGAGCCATCAAATGGTGGAACCTTAAATCCGAGGGCGCTACAGCCGCTGGTGTCACTTCGAGCCCACGCAACTTCTTCTCCACTTCAGCAACCACAGGTCTCGTGGTGGTCGTGTTACGCTTCTCTATAAAGGCGACGCGAGTCTCAAGCTTGTTGTGTACGAGCATCTCTACGTCGCTGATACGGGCCTCGTGCTGCTGAAGTTCCTCCTTGACCGCCTTCGCCTTTATAAGCACCACCTGCTCTTCTAGGCGGCGCGCGTGCTCCTCCTTGTCGCGCTGGAGCTGTTCTTCTAAGCGGCGCGCGTGCTCCTCTTGTCGGCGAGCCTGCTCTTTCTTGTCGCGCTGAAGCTGTTCCTCCAGACGGCGCGCGTGCTCCTCTTGACGGCGAGCCTGCTCCTCCTTGTAGCGCTGAAGCTGTTCCTACAGGCGACGCGCGTGCTCCTTTTGACGGCGAGCCTGCTCCTGCATGAACGCCATCAGAGCCGCAATGTCGGGCACCATCACGGATTGTGAGGCGCTTGCAGGCTCCACTGCAGCCGCGGAGTCGCCTGGTCCACCAGACGATGGAGTAGGAACGTCTCCGAAGCGTCTCTGGTCCAGGTCTTGCTGGCGCTGGTTCCTGGTGCGCACTCCTTCAGTTTCTTCTTTCGGCATAACCGGCATAATTTATCCCTTTCTTCTGATACCAATTTGTTACAAGCTGGGGTTCAACGATAAATTAAACCTCACTATGCCACTTAATTACACTTTATTTACTAACACAAACACTATACACACTTATTTCTCAACATTAATAAAAACACTCTTATTTCACACCACTAGAAACACCACTAAACACTCCGACTTACTTCCCTTCGCTTGATCATTATCGCTCCGATATTCAATTGTTACTGTCTCTTCTCGCCCGTTTGCGAGGTATTTATACCGGCCGGAACACATAACTAGTATTTTCGAGACACATCACGAAAGTTCTGGTAGCTTGCGGTCATTCTAGTTTGTTCTATTTACAGCAACGCCATCTATTAGAGGATAAATGAAACAGCTTTAAACAACCGATACATCTAATCTCATCTAGTTCTCCCATTCACTGATAGATGGCGTTATTTTCAATTCGTAAAAATATGTAGAATAGCGTTAGCCTAAAATTCAGCACAATCTAGAACTTTCTTTTGAAAATATGCTTCGAAAGCTGCTGTGTTTTCCGTTGAATTAGTCATTGCAATTTTAATTTTTATACTTAACACTCAATGTCCAATCCTTAACGTTTATAGGTATGTAAGTTTTATGTCAAAATAGCCGAGGTAAGGTAAGGTTTGAGGTAAGAAGGTAGCGATAGCCTAGTTGAGATACCAACAGACTGCCATGCAGAGGGTATCGGGTTCGAATCAACGGCGCGCACCACTGACTTTTCGGAGTTATGTGCGTATTGAATTGTTAATTATCGCTTGCAATGTGCCTCAGAGTTAGTTTGTTAGTTATTAGTAAGATCATGAGTACAGTATTTCTATTATAGAATAAAATTGTCACCACTCCAAAACATGTAGTAGAGGCGTTTCAGTAATCCCGTGAGGAAAGTGTGGTAATTCAACTCTTTCCCCCTTTGCCCTGACTACCCTCTCTCCCCTCCACGGAGACCATACATACATTGTGATGATTGAACTCCCGAACGTGGCACTAGAAATAAAATAGTTCGCTGTTGTAAGATGTTATTTTAAAACTTTTGCTGTAAGAAAATTCAAACTTTCGTGATCCATGTGACTTTTAGGATGACTTAGGCGCTTTGTTCTTTGAATTGATATAATATTTTTATTTATTTGGTTTACTGAAATTACTTATGTACTTGAGGGACATTATAGTAATTCTGACTAGAATTTTGTATCGGTCACTCCCCAAAGGAAACCCTTTCACTACCACGTTTGCAGCTTTATTAACCTCTGTCAGATTGCAGTTTAGAGTATTTTTGAGGTGTAAACTTCATTTTGAAGACTAAGAAACAGTTAAGGATGTCGGTTCTGATGCTTTTAGGTATGCAATGCTGGAATGGCATATGTCGTTAAAAATGTAATATCCCACTTATAAATCGAATTATGTCCTTTAAAAATTAAATAGAAGCCGTACATTAGGTACAGCACCTAAGAAGGAACCAACCTATAAATATACCAAAAATAAAAATATTAGGGCTGAAATAAATAGTTCCATTCTGTGAACAGTCATTTCTCGTTAAACGGAACAAAACTCTCTCAACCAAATGAAGATACTCAGTTACGTACTTGTGAAGGAAAATTACAAAATTTAAAATTTAAGAGACGGTGTACAATATATTAACAAAAAAAGAAATACACTGGAAGGTGTTTCAGTTTGCAGTGCCGAACGCTTTTTGTTACACGGTGATTACCTTGCACAAAGTTGACAGAGGAAAAGATGTCGAATACTTAGAGCATTGGTTCTGTATGAGGTGTAAGATTATTTTTTGTTAAAGTAGATTGAAAAGCCAGTGGCTCATCTACTAGTAAAAATACTTTTAGCATTAGATCTATATTTGACGCCAAAAATAAAACTACTTGATAGAGATGTTTTTTTTTCTGTCGGTGGCCGTCATTTTTGATCGTCCTATTTGCTGACAAACGACAACATAGCTTAACTGCCATGGATGTGTTATTTTAACATTATAATGCCTAATTATATTAATGAGCTCAGAACAACATAACAATTATAGTCTGAATTATCGATTTAACGGAAAGTGTTTCTCCAGTGGTTCGGCGTTACACCGAAACCGTAGGGTTCTAGGCGACTTGGAGAAGGAAATGGACTGTATACAGAGGATAGCGGTTCTTCGCCGCCAAGGAGATGGTTACGGCAAGGGGTGATTGAGTGGGTATAGGATATTTCAAGGATGGAGGGCACTTACCTTATACAACCTTCTTCGTTTCCGTAGGGCAGTCTCCTGGTGGTTTCGAGAATCCTGAAGCTGTTTGATTCACTACACTACACCATTCGTTTCACTTTCACTTGCGAGCGGGTTTTCCTTGGTGGAAGCGGTAATAAACACATACGGGAGCGGCGCGCTACGAACGAGACGGCGTTCTCAGCAAGCGGAATGTTCTGGACTGTCACTCGCGTCGACGATCGCGGCGACGAATCAGGCGAAGGCAGTGCCCCTTCTTCGGGAATGGGAGACAGGGACGGAAATATGATATCGCTCGCACTAAAACGTGGAACGATTGATGTTGATGCGATTAGTTATGGATAGGAAGGTAGATGGCGCTACCACATCCCCCCGGCCCTAAAGGGTTGCCTTTAAAAAAATAGAATTGAACTTAGCTATGTTGGGTGTACTACCGCATAACCCCTCAATAGGCTAAGACAGCGATATGACAATAAAATTAATCTAAACTAACTTTAGCGAAAACTACAAACGCAATAATAGCGGAAACTACTAACTAAATACATAAACTAAGAGGTAGGTCCAACTTCAGGCTAGATCTCACTGAGTTGGAGGCGGACGCGAGTTGATCAGTGCCTCGACTTATGCAAGGACAGTTAAAGGCTCTTCGTAAGAGAGGATCTGTTGACCTATAACTTTGAAGAGATGCGTTTTAATTACTTTGACCATGCTTGCCCAACATCCACCGAAATGTGGTGATGCTGGTGGAATAAACTTCCAGTCAATATGATCTATGGAAAGTTCTTCCTGAAGACGAGTACGATAACTCGCGACGTGATTGAAACAAGTAGCGGGAACAAGTTCAATCAATTTACTAACGCGGTTGGCGACAAAGTCTGCCAGCGGTGAGTTGAAGAATAAATCCAAGCGAGCACTACCTTGGAGTCGGAAAATGCGTATATTTTATTAATGGGGTAGTGGGGCAAAACTGTGTCTTGAACCTTGCGGAGCAACTGAGACAGCAGAAGGGCCGCGCACAACTCCAGTCTCGCAACCGAAATGGTTTTAACAGGCGAGACCTTAGACTTGGCACAAACTAACTGCAACGAGTAGTTAGAACCAATGCGGACTTGCAGATATACGACTCCGCCGTAAGCACGCTCGCTGGCGTCAGCGAAACCTATTAAGTTGACGGTACATCCATCTACCAACCCAAGATGACGCGGAATAGTAACTTGATTGAGCGCGGTAAGCTCAATACAAAACTGGCCCCAAGCGGCGACAATATGGTCAGGGGGTGTTTCATCCCACTCACGCTTTGATAGCCAAAGCTCTTTGATCAAGAGCTTGGCGTACAAAATTGTGGGAGCCACAAAACCCATTATGTCCCATAGTCGATCCACTGTGGACAGCATAGTGCGCTTGGCGCACTTATCATCTGGCGGTGAGACGTCAAACCGAAAACTATCGCAGGATTTGTCCCAGCGTAAACCGAGAACCTTATGCGGTACAGACTTCTCAAACTCAATGTCTGGAGAAGCTTTATGAGAATCTGGTATGCGTGCGAGAACCTCCTTAGAGTTGCTTGTCCATTTGACAAGATCAAACTGGCCTCGCTTGAAAAGCTGAATAAGCTCTTCACAAAGCGAAATTGCTAGCGGAGCGGGTATGACATTACAGGCAATGTCATCTATATACAAAGCGGATGTGTAGTATAGTATAGTATAGTGTAGCGTAGCGTAGCTTAGCATAGCATAGCGTAGCATAGCATAGCATAGCATAGCGTAGCATAGCATAGCATAGCATAGCTAAGCATAGCTAATTAGTGCTTTATCTTACACACAGTTTTTAGCACCCACCTTGATCTCTTGAAGAGCAGAACAACAACAAGACGTAATACAATGAGAAGTATGTAACGTAGGTACGGTACCCATAATCACATACCCAAGTACCGTCTCAATAGCGGGCGGTAAATCATATCGCTCTCTACGTACTATGTTAGTTAGTAGCAAGTGCGGAAATATTGAAGCTCCGATCAAAAGATCAATGCCTGCCGGATTCGCAAACTCCGCGTTGGCTAGCGGCAATGACTCAAGATGAGTGAGTGATGCTACGTCTACATTAGCGTTCGGCAATGCGTCCGTGATACGCTCCACGATAAGCGAAGAAATGTTAAAATTAATATTCCTATCAAAACGCGAATGTATTTTAATATCTACGGAACCCCTGCAATGCTTTTCTGATCCGCCTATCCCTTTGACGGTTGAGTTAGTATTTTTAAAGTTATTCCATAATCCGAGGCGTTTGAAGCATTCCGATGTTATTAGATTGGTCTGAGATGCGCTATCTAGCAGACAACGTACCATGTGCGGCGACCCATTAACATCATATACGATAACTTGCGCTGTCGCTAACAGTACCGTCTTAGACGCCGTACACTGCGTTTTGGCCCTGCGCGGATCATTATAGATGCGCGAGTGCCGTCCTCGCGTGCGCGTCGCCCGCGCAATGGATGTCGTACACAACGATACTTCGCCCTCAGACGCGGAAGGCGCAGCTACCGTGTTCTGCACTTGCGACGTACTTGTAAGTGTGTCAAGGTTAGCGGCTTTATCGAAATGTAACAGTGTATGATGTTTTTGATTACATGAGCGACATCTCGTTCTACTAGAACAATTACTTGTTTTATGCTTAAGCAATTAATGCAAGCTTTGTTATCTTTTACGCATTTAAAACGAGCTGTTGCAAGTAAATTATCGAAGGCGGGAGACTTGTATAAGTGGTCGTGCACTATATTACTGCACAGACACTTCTGTGAATTATTACTATTAGATTCCGAACATGTTACGTAAGATTGTGGATTAGGGACCGAGTTATTATTACTATTTCGCGATTTATTCAACCTTTGTTTGTTGCTGTTAGTGTTAGATGGGCCAGGTGAACCAGACTGCGTGTTATGAAATATTCGACACTGATCTTTTATGAACGAAATAAAACTATCTAGTGTAGGTATTTTATTATTGCGTTCCGTCATCTCGAATGCGCGAATTGTATCAGTGTCAAACTTTTATAAAGCGAGTTGAAGCAACATAAAGTCGGAAAGATCTTCTAATTTTAAATTCCTAAGAGAATTAACCGCGGTTACGAAGTTATCAATAAACAGCTGGAAATTCGAGACAGACGCGTTGCCGGACAGTTTGAGATTTAAAGCTTGGTCAAAGTATGTAGACGCTAGGACGCGCGTGTCCTGATATCTGTCAAGTAGTGACTGAAATATGACCTGATAATTCTCAGCACTGGGTGTGACACCTGCAAATACGGACTGGGCCTTCGGTGATAGTTTACCTATTAAATAGTACAACCTGTCAGCATCTGTCAGAGAACCATTATCGTGCACTGTAGACTTAAAACTTGCATAGAATAACGGCCAATTTCGTATATCTCCGTCAAACGACATAATCTCGATTGGCGGTAATCTCGGTTTGCGGGCAACGGGCTCTGCTGAACATTTACCCTCCAATTGCGATTGTATACGCTTAATAATACAATAAAGATCTTCGAATGAGGTATACGCCTATTACTGTCAGACATAGATGCGGTTTTTGAGCATTCATAGATGTTTTGAATGCGCTCAAATAAAATATTGCGTTTTGCTTCTAAGATTGTCATCTCTTTGTCTGCCGACACGCGTGACTTCTTTTGTTGTGACATGCTTACGTAAGTATAAGCTAATGAGACCGAAACAAAATAAGAATATCTAATGTATCTATTATTTTACCTAAGTAGGCTAAGTAGGCAACACTTTAGAGCTGAGGGATTAAAAGTTGCTTGAAATATGAGATTTATAAGACAACTATATAGTTCCAGAATTAATAATTTAATAAGTAGGTAGCTACATAAAAGTTTACCTACTGATGCGGGCGGAAATAACCATGTGACGGTTATGTGAATATATTAGGAGTATAGCTAGGTGCTATAACTGCCTAGGTATAGCGATATAACGTATAAAAACGTAAATGAATCCGACTCGTATGGATCAAAAAAATGGTTCGGCGTTACACCGAAACCGTAGGGTTCTAGGCGACTTGGAGAAGGAAATGGACTGTATACAGAGGATAGCGGTTCTTCGCCGCCTAGGAGATGGTTACGGGAAGGGGTGATTGAGTGGGTATAGGATATTTCAAGGATGGAGGGCACTTACCTTATACAACCTTCTTCGTTTCCGTAGGGCAGTCTCCTGGTGGTTTCGAGAATCCTGAAGCTGTTTGATTCACTACACTACACCATTCGTTTCACTTTCACTTGCGAGCGAGTTTGCCTTGGTGGAAGCGGTAATAAACACATACGGGAGCGGCGCGGTACGAACGAGACGGCGTTCTCAGCGAGCGGAATGTTCTGGACTGTCACTCGCGTCGACGATCGCGGCGACGAATCAGGCGAAAGCAGTCTTGTCAGTTCTTCGGGAATGGGAGACAGGGACGGAAATATGATATCGCTCGCACTAGAACGTGGAACGATCGATGTTGATGCGATTAGTTATGGATAGGAAGGTAGATGGCGCTACCATCCAGAATGACTTCCATATATGTCTTGGAATATGTTTTTTATTTTTATATAATGTTACAAATAAATTCCATAAATAGATCAACTTTTTGCACATTGCAACAATTTGGCCAATATTCAATACAGCTAACGTCCTAATTCAGCCGACACAGTTTTCGAAGAACCTCAAAAGTGTAAGGCAAGCAAAAATTATATCCCACAAAGTGTTCGCAGAGTAATGAAATTAACAGTCCCAGTTGAGTTTAGTTAATTTCAGTTTCACGGTAACTCGTGGAAACTATTATATTTCATCCTGAAATAACATCTGTGCGCCGCCGAGAGGAAAAAAAGCGCTCCAAGATTTGTTTGTTGTCTTGTGTTTATATGACTAATAACTATTGTATTAGATGCGTCTTTGCTGAGAATGTTATATTTGATATTGCTGGCTGACTGATCTTTTTATCACCATGACAGCCTAGACACGTTCAACGCTGGACATGGGCCTACCCCCATCCATTCATGCGGGAGACCTACCTCTGTTGCGTCGTCCGGTACGTGGTCACCACTTCAGAACCTACCTATCCCAATGATCATCGGTTCTTCGTTTAAATCTATTTATAGATTAGAAATAATAGTTTAAGGTAAGGCTACTGGTATGACGATGGATGCAATACGTAAGGATTGTTTTGTTTAATTGTTAAAAGTACGCACTGATTATTTTATAATATTCAAAAGTTCACTGTTTGGGCATCATCTGCATGATGGAAAAACCTAGATGTAAGTTTCGCGACCAAATCAGAAAAATCCTGACAAACTTCAAGTAAAGGGCAATCTAAGCCGCCGTGCAGCCCAAAGAATTTTGTGAAAACATTTCAGCAAAGTAAACTTATCACGATGTCAACGCAGTAGCTTTCGCGTTTGATTTATTCGCTCTTATCGCATATATGTAAAGTTATTTCAAGGTTTGTAACGAAATATTGGGTGTATTTCTTAAAAGTCATCATCACCTTCTATCAAGAGCCGACTACAGATCGGCGTAATTATGACTTATCCACAGAGTAATTTTGGGCCCTTTATGAAATCTACAGCTTTATGAAATCTAGGTTTTTAGTCCTAGTAGGATATACCGCGTTCACAGGTTAGAATATATAATGTAAACATTAAATATAAGGACTGCCTCCGTGGTCGAGTGGCTAGCGTATGACACTGCTGATCAGAGCTCCCAGGTTAGATGCCCGGGTCGGCCAAAAGTGTTACTGGGTTTTTCCCATTTTCTCAGTAGCAGCACGGAGTCGGATCTGATCTATTTATATTTAAAAAGTTTAAATCTGTGCTTGGCCGTCAGCTGCATGATAGAAAGACCTAGATATAATGTAGATCGCGAACAAATCAGTAACTTTCTGTCAAACTTCAAGTAAAGGGTAGCTTAAGCCATAAAATAATACATAGTCTAAGGCTTAAGCCGCCATGCAGATCAAAGAATATTGTGAAAACATCTTAGCAAAGTAAACATATCACGATGCCGTCTTGGTAGTTTTTTGTTTGAAAAGTTTTATTCACACTTCACTGAGTCAAAACAAAATGCATCATTGTTTTCATACCCTTTGGAATTATAATAAACTTGAGATATTCTGTCAGGTTTGTTTTCATCTTAGGGTTCATATTATTAATATTAATTATTTTCACCCCGTTAATTATGTTAAAAATATCCAGCGCCCGTCTTGCATTAAATCATGGGAGGATAATTTATTAGTTCTTAGTAATATTTTTTGCTAGTACGCGAGATTGAAAATTCTATGAACAGGTGTGTTTATAGTGCACATTTTACATTAAATAAAATATAACAAAGAAGAGGTGCTCTTTTGACGAATTTATTTATTTTTGCATAAATTTGTTGAAATTTTTAATTTAATTTACTTTCGTTATTTATTTCACATATAAATAATATTTTATTGCGAATTTGATACAGTATTCTTAATACTTTGTTTTCTTTGTTTTAACCAACTACTAAGGTTATGACTTTATTTGCTCTGTATGTATACACTTTTCCACTTATATCCTCTACTACTCATAATAATTTGACAAATTATTTGTAGTGTATAGGCCCATACATTTCTGTAATATCATATTAGCAAAGCTGAAGTAAGCAAATATCCTAAAGTATTTAATTATAATTATTGTAAAAATAAAACACAACTTGTTTTAACTTTATTTCTTTGTTTATTCCTCGCTTAAAAATATGTTACGACAAAATACAAAGATAGTTTACTACACAAGTTATTTTGCATAAAATTATATGAACTCACCTCCCATTATAATACTAGGTGCAAATTAGTTTCAACTTTGGCCTGTTGATGTACAAAACTCACGTTCGTAGAACTACAGTCTTTTTTTTTAGAAAATACAACTCTCGCACTTGGAATAAATCCTGTGTCACGGGGGACTTTACAAACATACAACCAACGGACACAATGAACACACAGGCTCGAAAAACAATTTATGGATCACACAAAGTGTTGTCTCGTGTGGGAATCGTACCCACAACACTAGCGCGCAGTGTCAAGCGGCGAGGCGGCCGCTTAAACCACTACCCCAACCGTGCAGTCAAGTTTATTTATTTATTTTAAACTTTATTGTACACCAGTATCAACATTGTACAAATCTTATATTATTATAATAGGTAAAGTACAAAGGGCGGCCTTACCGCTTAAAGCGATCTCTACCCGGCAACCTTTGGATGGAGATATTGGTAGGAAAAGAAGTGGTAGTTGTAGGTGTACCAGTTGTAATATTTATATTATAAACCTATACATTCATATAATACATATATATATATATATATATATATATATATATATATATATATATATATATATATATATATAATAAATATATAAAATATACATAGGTAAATAAATTGGTACTAAATACATATTTTTAGAATAGGAAATAAATTAAACGGACAAGTAATGTGCCTTAACTAAAGCTTTGAATGAAGTAACCGTCTGTGCCTGCCTTATGTTTAGAGGTAATGCATTCCACAAGCGAACAGCCATTACAGAGTAATTTCAAGTAAGTTTAGTAGTAGTAAAGTTTACTGAGTCATTTCTTATTAAAGACTCCAAGATCAAAGTTTTGAGGAGTAGTTCAAACTTTATCCCTTTTCATGATTTTGGTAATTGAAAATAAATAAACATGGGTACGCGACACCAAGTCTGAGAGTTCGTTGTAAATTTCACTAAGGTGTGTAGCTGTAGGCTGTCAAGTTGTACCTTTCTAGTATAAGAACTTTGTCCACGCTTTTAGGTATTCTAAACAGGGAGTCAGAAGTTTTTGGAATATGATTGTAGATAGACTTGATGTTAAAGAGGATTTTGCAGCAGAAACACGATTTTTATATTGTTGTATATGGGTAAAGTACCCTTTGGTTGACCGATCAACTGGAAGCAGTTCGATACAGTTGTGTGGCTCAAATATACTACATATGTGGAAAGTGCCTTAGGGTAGGTATTCGCACATCCAGATTCTTATTATGATTTCAAGTAAAACCTATGTTCTTTTCCTGCGTGGAATTTAAATTAAACTGCATGCCATTGAGTAAAAGTTTTTATTCAGAGTGAACTGAATTATAATTATTCAGATAAAAGTTGTTTTGATGGATATTAATGAAACGTTTAAGCAACTACTCTTCTATTTAATAAGTGGAGATCGATAAAAATATTGGGCAAGTAAAGTTACCTTTACAATAATATAAAGTCTTGTCTCGTGTGGAAAGCGAACCCACGACTCGCGACGCAGTTCTAAACAGCGCAGCGGGGCGATCGCTTAGGCCATTACGCCATCAGTGCAGTCAACTGTTAGTGAAGGACGATCATTTGACAATAGGCCGAGTTTCACACTGCACAGGAATCACAGGCACGATTTTATTATGGTTGCCATAAAAAGGTACTTGACGCAAGATTGTACGACACCTAGGTATCTATGGTCTCATTTTGGAACAGCAGTTACGAAGTAAGAGCAATAAGAATGTACTCTCGTCCTAATAGAAATTACTTTCCGCGCGGCCACACGACTCTTTATACCGTAGGTATATACGTCATGTAGTTACATCAAAGCCCGACGTGGCTGCCAGACATGGTAACCAAAAGTCTGTGTAAAATTTCCAAAATAAATTCACTAAGCCTTAACATCATTTCACACTTTTTAAACCCAGATTCTCAGCTCGTTATTCGCGTGCCCTCGCTTGCGTCTAACTAATCTGTCGCTGATACCTTCTTTGTCAACGTCTGCACTAAGAACGGCTATTAACTAGCACGACTAACCTCTGTTATTATTAAGCGTTAGGTTTCTTGTCGAACTACTGATATATTACGTTGGCGCGCTTGCTAACGAGTATGTCTTTAACAGTATGTTAGCTTTAATAAAGCAATAAGTATATGAAAAGGATATGCAAATTTCTTTTTACAGTATTTTTTATGTTTAAGGTATTTTCTGACAAAAAATCATTATAAAACAGACTTTACAGCAATTTTTGTAGCCGGCTAAGTTATTTTCTTAAAATAACATAGGTAATCTTCTCTAAAAATGCGACGCTTGAATTAGGAAAAGGCTAAGTTCGAGAAACCGCGTGGGTAGGTACCATGTTGACATTTGTGACATTCTGGGGATCATACAATGTGTTGGTACATGTGGATATCGAACCCGAGACTCAGTGACATGAGATAGCTGATTAAAGTACTACGCTATCTGGTGATAAATAATAACGTGGCAATATATCACTAGATTGAGAGTAAAACGTCACAACTGTTTACAATTCTATTGATCATAATAAGATGAGAATGAAATCTATACACAGGCGAGCTTCGACCGCTGTAGTAACTGCGCTTCTACAAAGGCACAGAGCCCAGCAACAAAATGATTGGCAATACTAATGTAATACAGCTTTAGACTACACTGGCGCCTACGTATCACTATACTCATGTATAGTGGTAGTCCGACTAAGGAAGCTATAGTCGTATTTTTAATTAGACGAAGCCAATTGACAGTAGCTAATGTCACTTTGTAAAATAATGTTGCCATATTTAAAGTAATAGTGATGCGTTTAGTTCTCGTTCAATCAGATGAACGAACAATGAGTGTGAATAGTTAATCATTTCAAACTATAAAAGAATATTATTTCCATTTTACAATAAAATTGTATAAAAGTGCTTCTTAATAACTTTATAATACTTCATATTCACGCCACTTCGTAATAGAATTATGTTTCCTAATGGTAGGTTCACTTATAATATACTCATAGCGCCATCTGCCAAATGTGTGTTTAGAACTATGTGTTGAAAAGAGTTTGAACATATGAAACTCTATGGACACAAAATTCAACAATATTTTCATAAAGAACATTTTTTAAATGTTTTGTCACATCTTTCTATTGTCAAAAAAGAAACATCAAAAGACAGCTTGGACAATATTTTATAAGGAATGTTACGTCTATCGTTAGAATATATGTCAATGGCTTCTAGCCTCTGGTCTGATAGCACGAATATTTTTCTGCACTCACGCTGTTTTGTGTTTAGTTATTGATTTTGTTAAGTTTTTTGTTACGTTGTGTTTGTGGTAATTGTTGTGTTCATTTGTTGCTATATTGTTTCGTTTTCACTAGACAATCGAGGCAATTTCATTCAATTAAGAGTTTTTTCAATCATTCACTTTGTCACAACACTATTTTTATTTCATCATAAACTGACAACACAGTAAACGTCAGTCGACTTCGTCTAATAAAAAATACGACTATAGGTAGCACGGATATGTATATATTGTATACGGTATGCTTAGAGTACATTCTGTCCATTACAAGTAATCTAGTTGATAAATCTGTTCAATTATTACTGTGCCACAGTCCAATATAAGGCTACACAATATTAATAATATTGAATATAATCAAACAGCATTCATAGCCTAGCGCAATACCAAGATAAAGCCGGCTATTCATCATCCGACATCTGAGCTTCGCACCTCGGCGCACGACAATAGTTGCAACAACCCGTCGCAGTCGCTAACTATGCTTGCGGAATGTTAATTGCTGTCGTTTGTCGCGAGACACTGATAAATGTTGACGCTTGTCACTTGGAGATTTTGGTTGTACGCACTGTGTAAGTTAATGCTGCGGTTTTGATAATATTATATGTATGAGTATAAACTAGCGTCATGTTTTGTTGTGATTTGACTGCAATGACGTTGTGGCTTAAGCGGTTGCAGCTTAAAACTGAACTGAGTGTCGAAGGCTGAATCCTTATATGCAAAAAATTGCGCAAAGCTATATACCGAGTATCATTTTGCTTAAATTTTCGTTGAAGTTTGAACTATTTTGTCTGTGAAGTTTTACCCTCCCACAGAATATCGACGTAAATTAATGTAATAGTATCGATACTGTTGCCTTTCGTTCGGTGAGCGAGTGTGTTGAAGTCCCTATCTTCTTCCTTTTACCTCATTCCGCGCCTCCGCCTACTCCTTTTTATGTGTACACTGCAATGTGTATGAGCCGGAATTACCACTTACCATAAGATGGGTCACAGGCTCGTATGTCTATAGAGAGAACTAAAAAGAAAATACCTGATAAATAACATGTACCCAAATGCTAAAAGCATAATATCGTCTGCGATAATTTTAGATCCATTTCATAATACTCTTTAAATGGAAAACGTGAGAACTTTTAACACGTATGGTGCAATAATTTTTCCAAGAACCCGACTCTATACTTGTTACCTCGTTATTATTCGATGAGTATTTTAGCGGAATTAATGATTGATTACACAAAATACGCTTTAAAATATCAACCACAATATTAATTAAATGCGACATTTCCATGTAATAAAAACTGCCAGAGAGGTGTCAAGGGACACCCGGATGGAACGAAGTTCCTTTCGATTAATTAGTGAAGGAATAGTAATATATATTTTTTTTAAGTTATAATAATTATTTTTTATTATTAACAAATGTAATGTAATATAAACTTAATCAGTAGGATCAATTGTAGTAACAATTGTTAATTTTACAAAACATGTCCCGTTCGCTATCTTGGATCCTCAAATAAATGTCATTAACGTTATCAGAATGCATGATAGCCTAGAAAATTATACCCATATTAATTTTATTAAAAATGTCCCGTTCGCCATCTTGGATTACCAAATAGATGTCATTTTCGTGACCAGGATCCATTAAAACCCCGAAAATGTCCCGTCCACCATCTTGGATTCCCAAATAGATGTCATTTTTGTGATCAGAAAGCATGAAAACTCCAAAAATTATACCCATATTAATTTTATTAAAATTGTCCCGTCCGCCATCTTGGATTCCCAAATAGATGTCATTTTCGTGACCAGAATCCATAAAAATCCCGAAAACGATACCCATATTAATTTTATTAAAAATGTCCCGTCCGACATCTTGGATTCCCAAATAGTTGTCATTTTCGTGACCAGAATCCATAAGAACCCCTAAAATGATACCCATATTAATTTTATTAAAAATGTCCCGTCCACCATCTTGGATTCCCAAATAGATGTCATTTTCGTGATCAGAAAGCATGAACATGATGTTTGCTTTCTATAAGAGAGAGAGAGAGAGAGAGAGAGAGAGAGAGACAGACAGAGAAATATGCGCACGCCGCACGGCTTACAATAGCTTACTATAGCAAAAAATGTCGTTACAATTTTTCGTATAGTTTTTTTCCGTCTAGCCCCCATTCGCAACGCGCGATAAGTAACTTCGTTCCAATACAATGAAATAAAATACTTTTTGCAAAAGCATTTATTGAACATAAGCCATGAAAATATGGTAACTACTTTTCGAGGAACTCATGGTACCTATACTTAATTTTTTTGACATCTGTCGAATAAAGCTTTGCTGCATCAAGTTGTTAAAGAAGTACTATATCGCATTTTCTGTGCCTCTGACAATACACAACCGAAGCATTATGCTGTGACTCAGACCGGTGTCGCGACTGTCAAAGATCTTCATGTCAACCGGGACTGATGGATAAACGTGCTCCCCGAGGCATGGAGTAAGAAATAATTATCAATTTAATACGTACAATCATTTCGAAAGTCTGCAGTGTGATGCAGTGGTTTTGAAGCCGGTATGCCCAGCACGGTAGTTTGTTGGTATCCCACTAGGCCGCTGTCCCTGAAAATGTGTGATTACAAGTTCAACAGTTAGTCAAAGTTACCTTTCAATTCAATTTACCATAATTTTCCTATTTTCCATTAATCAGTTTATTTATATACATAAATTTCGAGAATCGGAGATGCATCTTTTAGCATCGTATTGTCCCACCCTACTGCTACGAGACCCGACATGGTGTAACCGTAGCCGCACCGCTTGACATTGAGGCATGTCCTAAAATTCTTATACACGACAATCTAATTTAAATAACCGAAGTAGCCAGCACCTCTTCGTAACATCAACAACATTATTTTGGAGGTGTTAAAGCTTTGCTATATTCTGCAATAAAACACAACGTCAACAATACTCCCAAACAGATTGCAGGCATTACAATAAATTTGCTTCAAGACTACAAGTCTCCTACTCTATTTATCTTCTGCTAAATTAATCCCAGCAAACGCAGCAGTTTTCCTGTTGAGTGCGGAAACATTTCCGCGATTCCCTCCCGTATATAATCTTGTGAATAGAGCAAGATTCGCCACAAACATCTACAGGCGTCTCTTCAATTTGATAGAGCCAACCGGGACGATATTTTTAATAGAGTTAGGCTTCCTGCAGGATGTATTGAAGTCGTTTCGAGATTTATTGTTCTTTGACGAAATTTTGTTGAAATAAAACTGAGAGATTGCGCTCGTCTGAGTGTTTTTGTTTTAAATTAGGACGAATTTTCTCCAAGATTATTGTGTGGGTAGCTTGTAAATTAACTGGTGGGTCAGATTTTGATTCGATCTTATTTTATGTGAAGGTGTAATGAAATAAAACGTTGTAGTAACAATGCATGAAGGAAAATCATTTTAAAATCTATGTTTTGTCATAACCATTTTAATTATTTTTTCTGCGATTTTAGACTTATTCGAATATATTAGCCTGTTGTTAATATAAAAGCCTGTTTGAATTGCAAAAACACGATTATTCTTAATACTTGATTTTTCGGGGTTTGAATATTCGTAGCTAATAATTAATGAGTTGACGATGATACTGTCAATCTTATCATATCATCATTATTTTTGTAATTGGAGTTATTGCGGTAAGCTGATTCTATAGATAAAAAGAAAGCTCTAGTTTCACTAGGTTGTAATTCTACTTCATTATTTAAATTACAACATCATACATTATTGACATAATTATACTGATGGATAGCGTGTGAAACTTTTAATAGCGCGATTAGCGATCTTGATCTTCAAACGTGTTTTATTAGTACCGGCGGAGTCTAATAGATGTCGGTAGTGTTTATATATGCGTAAGATAGATGACATCATTTGTATATAGCTACCGATATAGTATTAACTTACTTTTCGCACATAATCGAAAACATACAAGAACGTGCTCTATATACAAATGTTTATAGTAGTAGGTCGTAATTCTACTTAATTATTTGAAGTAGACCGTACATCCGAGGCAAAAGGCTTTAAATAGCTCAGCAGATGTTACAGCCGTTAGCTTGGGCTAAATGTTTCTTTGAAAAGTGACGGGATACTTTGTGGGCTAGTAATGTCTATTAGTTTATGAGTGTTTTTTTTTTATATACTTTAAGATAACACTGCAAGATTTCTACTTATGAGAAAACGGTTATAATTGAATATTTTTTAAGTTTCATGTTTTCTCTTACAAACCAATAAATACATTTTATCCAAAAAATATGAACGTAGGTGTCAAAATATTTAAAAGTACTTGTAATAATTGTACGCTGTTATTATGTGTCAATAAATGCTTTACTTACTACAATAATTTTTGCTTGTCCTGGATCAGGTACATTTTTTCAGGCAACGTCGCAGACCCGTATTACATTGTTTAAAAAAAAGAGAATTTGAATTAAAACACATTTGAACGTACAAATCTTGCAGTGGGATCTCGTACTAGGTATATTATAAGTAGGTTTACGATGCTGCAATAGGCAACATATACTTTGAAGGTAATTGAAATTGTATTGTGGGTACCATTACAGGTTATGCTTTTTTACATAATGCATGTAAATAAACGCTTTTAGTTAACATTTATATCCCCTAAGGGGTAAGCAGAGGTATAATATTACCCACACTTTGTCATGCAACTAATTTTAGGTAACACGTAATAGGGGACGAGCCTATTGCCGTTACTGGGTACTTTGCCAAAATCCGTGCTGCTATTGAGAATTCGGAAAAATTCTGTGACACATTGCCCGATCCACAGACACATACGCTATCTACTGGACCACGGAGGCAGACATCAACAATAACTTAACATTGCTATCTATCCGCAAAACAACTTATCTGATACTTATTTAATTTAATACCTTGCATGTTGCTTGCTTGTGTAATTAAACAAAATAGAACACGTACAAGTCTGACACTATGATGTCATTTGTGTCCTAAAAACTTACAAACAATAATAAATCATATTACTTGCGTATTTATTTCAGTGGTCGTTCTAACTGAAGCAGGCTTGGGCGTAACATGGCTGTCGAATGTTGGATAACTTATGGGCTAAAATAGCGTTTCATGGAAGCAAATAGATAGGTAGTATTATTGTGGACGAGGAATTTTGTATGCGGAATGTGAAGCTTCCTAGATTAATTATTTCAAGCCTTTCTAGGCTCTAGCCAGGTGTTTAGTGTATGCGTTGGTTTTAAATTATCTTGTGGTTATTTAGATTCGTAATACATTTAAGATCCACGATCGGGCTATGATCGCGTGCAGCCATTGGATGGGAGATACAAGATCGGTCTGTGAGGAGAACCGTGGGGAAGACTTACTTCTGATGATGATAATGAACACAATATTATAAAATTGTAATTTGCCGTTCGTAGTATGAAAGAGGATGTAGGAGGCCAAGTATGATGGGGTACATGATGCATGCGAGGGACGGAGCCTGCTTCAGCGGGCCAGCTCAGGCGGGGTCGCGGAAGTAATCCTAACGCAGTTTCAGTGGCCCCGCCATTCAATGAGATCGGATAGAGGAACACCATGGTGGTTTTAGTGAGTATTCCGGACGCTCCTTGTTAGAGAGTCTCACAGTCCCTCTGGGCTTCGTCTCTTAATTCAGGCTTACGGGACCCCGCAAACTGTTGTTTCCACCATGCGTCAAAAAAACGTTAGAAAAATGTGGGAAAGTCTTGACATATCGTTTGAGGAAGAATTTTAGATTTCTTTACAATATTTTCCTTCATCGTTTAACAAGCGATAATAAACAATTTGTCACAATAGCAATAAGCACCGTTTAATTTTAGTAAAGTTAACTACTTTTTATTTTAAAGTGTTCTTGATGCCTAGGTTTATATGTTTAATACATGTTTAAATGAGAAATGATTTAAATTTTAAACAAATAGCTTTTATTTTATCATTTATTTGGAAGTGGTCACTTTGGTAGCGCCATCTACCTTTCTATTGATAATTAATTACATCAACGTCAATCGTTCCTCGCTTGCTTGTCCAATGCGAGCGATCTTTTTTATTCCTTCCCTTTCTCCCAAAAGGCACGCCTATCGCTGATTCGTCGCCGAGTTCAACGACGCGCGAGACAGTCAAGAATCATCTATCTCGCTGACCGGCTGCGTTCGCGAGGTAGACCGCGACGCGCCGAACCCGTGTAATACCGCTATATCTTGCCACTTAATAATAATAAACGAGAACAAAACCGCCCGCGGGTGAAGTGGTGTGATTTGTGTAGCTCTGGGTTGGATCCAGACGGAGTGATCAGCTTACAGCCCGATTCTGCAAGAAGCCGACGACAGCCATCTTGTCAAGCCGAAAGAACGGAGGTAGGTGTGCTGCAAATCCCATTCCTCCCAGTATCTACAACTCCCACTCCCTTTTCCTATTCTAAGCGATCAGCACCCATCCCTATTCAGTCCACAATATTAATATTTTCCCAAATCGCCTAGCACATACGGTCTCGGTGCAACGCCGAACCACACTTTGAGTAAAATCTTGTTTTGAAACCATTTGGCGATGCAAAGATTATCTGCGCGCCTCTAGCGGCGAATTTGGAAGATGTCCGGGTACGACACTTTTGACAGCTTTCAATATAACTTTGCTTCGAGATTATAGTGGTAATTGTATTCAGCTGTCAAAAGCATCATATCTGGACCACTTCCAAATTCGCCGCTGGAGTCGCTAGTTAGAATCTTAGCATCGCCAACAAGAGTAAAAGCCTTTATGTTATCTAGCCATAAACCTATTCAAAATTATCGTACTCATGTTGAATTATAATATAACTACCTCCAACTTAATAGGCGTTTTAGTCTACTTGGAAAGCGATCTTTAGAGCTAAAACATCTTAGACTTGAACACAAGATTATGCAAATGTCAACATCTATAATCCAGGCTCTTAACTAGACGTCTTGTCTAGGTGCCTGGCAACTTGTAATATCTAGCTATATCAATACCTTGTATTTAAGCAATAATACTAGGAAGGTACGAGTTATGGTGTTTTTCCAATAAAAGAGAGGATCCCCTGATCAGGCTAGGTGATTGTACCTGGTGGAAGGCAGCCTATCAGATATTGTAGAGAACTTGTATATAATTATACTAATTAATTGTTGAACGCATTTTTGGAAACACTAGATTTGCCTTCAAAAACTTTTAACTTCTATTTTATCCTCTTAGTATTGGTATATTAAAAAACCGTTTCTTAATGCTACCCTACATCGTAAAATGAACCGCCTGTTTAAATAGAGCTTTAGTAGTCTAGGTTTTGCGACGATATTATGTCAGCCAGAAAAAATAGTTTTATAAACTTACGTAGGAATGTAGAAAGACAATCTATCCATTTTTTTGTAATTTTAGATACGTTTTTGACATAAGCTCCATACAAAATATGTCAAACACGAATCTCGAATCTCAAAATCCATGGATGGTTTGAATATTGAAACCAGAAGTTAATAGCGTGATTCAGAATGTTCAACCATGTCTCCGTAGTTTCGTCGCTGTCCAGTAGAGGTCACCCGTGTTTGTGTCTTTACAATTATTGATCAGTTAAATAGATGATATCACTTATATGTAGCTACCTATACACTACTAACTTACTTATCACACAAAATCGAAAACCTATGATAAGATCGTGCTCCATATACCAAGCTAATAGTGTAGGATATAATAATATTCTAGTTAGACGTACTCGGAGTCCTAGATAATCCGTTGTGGCGAGCGGGCGCGTCGGCTCAAGGATTACTAAGAAGGGTAGTAGATTCCATCTGCGCGCTCTTAAATATGTATTCACTTGATATTGTCTTATTGTTTGTACACTTCATCTTGACAGTTTAATAAGAACAAATAGATTTGCAAGGTTTTGATCTAACCTAGTTATCGTCTGAGGAAAGTTTAGTTTATGGGACTGTGAGGATACTATTTGAATTGAAGTGTCCGATTTGGTGTATGCCAAGATACAGATCGTCTTTCTTTTTGGTTTTCTGCCTTTTCTTTGACCTCTTGATACGACCCGACTCCAACTTTTTCCTTCAGCTGTGTCATATAGGTATGTCGCGGCCGTCCTCTTCCTCTTCTCCCTTCTATTTTGCCTTCCAGTATTATTTTGAAGAAGTTGTCGTGTCGTATCAAGTGGCTAATCATCTTGTAAATGTACATGTACACTTAAGAAATACGTATCCACAATGTAGCGAAAAATATATTAAAACTTCGGTCACGCATAATAAATCTGTTTACAGTGTAAGTCTTGAAATATTTTGTTCCATTGACTGTGATATAAGCCTAAGACAACGAACACATATATCAACCCAACTTAGAAGACATCGTTTTAGGGACAGAGCGTCATTTTATGGGCAGCGGTACAACATAATTTCAGGGAGAACATAAAAGTAAAGTAACCTTTTATACCATTCTTCCGTCCGTGCAGTAATACGTCAATAAGCAGTGACTATATTTTTAACAAAATACAAAGTCAAATGGCCTGAACAAAAACTTTTCCCAGCACAAGTAGAACAAATATCCTCTCAGGTTTCACCTAAAAATTGTCCCTTTAGTAGTAAAAAACTAGTATAAAGGTAGTGCCAACATAATGTACCATGTAATCGACGCTGACAAGCTCACGCCGTAGGGAAGTTTTACGTCAGTTTTTACCTGATGCTTAAAGCATTGTAGTTGAAAACATTTTACTATAGAAGCAAGTGAGAGAGCTTTGATGTATTAGAAAATATTAAAGTACAAGCTTACAGCTTCGCAGGCGGATTAAATGCGCGGAACATTTATTATATGTAAAACTGTACGTAAAATATAATATTGGCGTGGTTAGGTGATGGCTACCTTGTCCACGGCTGGTGTAAACCATACCACGTTACATTAATTATGGTTACAACTCTTGAAATAAATTATCTATAATTCAAATAATTAGGTATTTACTTATTTCGAATTCAGCTCCGCCGTTTGACGTGCAAACGAAACATACATAAATATACCTCTATAGTCATATGCTATATGCATAGTATCAGCAGAGATGTAGGCTAGAATATAAAATTTATTTCAGAGGTAATCTTGATAGCGTTTATATTTAATAAGAGTTAACCACGTTGGCCAAGTGCGTGTTGGCAGGCTTCACAAGTCTTTTGAGAATATTATGGAGAACTCTAAGGCAAACCGATTATCTCACGATGCTGTTCTTCATAATTTAGGAACATATTGAATGCCTACTTCTTCCAAAAGTCCGTAGTGTGCACCGTGAGCGCGACCAGCAGCGTGACCGAAGCGCGTGGTTATGCGCCGTGGTAACAGCGTGCTACGCGGGTTCAGATACGCGTAGCAAACTGCTACGCAGCCGCTCGATTGGCGTAGCAGCTTGTCATACGCTTACTTTTATAAATTAGGTCAATATCAATTTGTTAGAATTTATAATTAGACTCTTCTAGTCTATTCTTTGGCAGTACAGTAGTTCTGCCCTCAATTCTTCAATTGTATTAAATACCAAGTTTCAATTTCATTGTACCATTGTAGCCATAAAAAGATTTTATCGACGGTTGAAAGGCTAATTGACCTAAGCGACATATAGTAAAACTTTCAGGAGGATGGATTAAACTTTTTTTTTTCGGAAAAAAACATCATAAAAAAACAACAACTATTTGATAGACTTTTATTTATTTTATACATATCCCTAATTAAGTAAGGTTTATTTTTAAGATATTACTGTTGTTAATAGTGTAGTGTATTATTTTGGAAAGTTTATGTTGGTTAGCCCAAAATGCATCAAATTTAGTATTCTTTTGAGAAAGGAAAAATGGTTCAAATACCTGCCGTAAAAAAATAGCTGACAGTAAACTGGCTGTTAGCATCGACTTAGAATAAAACAATACGAGAGAAAATTAATAAAATGCCATGTCAACTGACAGTTGAATAAGCGCAATGATTGTAATCAACATGATGGTGTTACGCCAGAGTGAAGTAGTTTGATGCAGATGCTCATTAGAGGGACTACAGGATGAAAAAAAATTACCCCGTACATGATTATTAGTTGATATAGAAGCTTAGGCCATCATTCAGCTACATCCATAAGATTTTAATGTAGCTGAATGCAAAATGGGCCAAATGACACAGCTTATTGTTTTGGTTTAATGCAAAATAGGCCAAACGACAAGCGAAAAATCCAAATGCCTTAATCGACATTCGTTATAAAAGTTCGAAAAATCAAAATAACCTTAGTCATTGAGTCCTCAAATTTGTCTAATTTTGTGTCGTATAGATATGATTATTAGTTGATATAGAATCTTAGGCCATCATTCAGCTACATCCATAAGATTTTAATGTAGCTGAATGCAAAATGGGCCAAATGACACAGCTTATTGTTTTGGTTTAATGCAAAATAGGCCAAACGACAAGCGAAAAATCCAAATGCCTTAATCGACATTCGTTATAAAAGTTCGAAAAATCAAAATAACCTTAGTCATTGAGTCCTCAAATTTGTCTAATTTTGTGTCGTATAGATCAATGAGCTTAGAAATGCGGTCTATTTTGGTGTAGGTGCTAAGCGCCATAAAAGTAGTAAAAAAAAATTGAAACCTGACTCAAACGACGGAGAAAAATTTGCTGATTCCGAATATGTATATAACTCAATATCGCAAAAAATGTCTCTTGTACCAATTAGCCTTTCAACCGTCGTTATATATTTCGGCAATCTTCAATTACCTCGGCAATACGATGGTTATACTTTTTCATTCTAAATAAAGCAGCTGAAGAATTTAATTAATTTTGTTCCAATGTAACATAAATATCTTTAGCATCGTAAATATTGTCTCCGTAAAAATGTTATCATTTGTACTGAAATATTGCTTCATCCTTTTGTACTAGCTTTTTCTTAGCCTTCGTTATTAAAATAAGCCTTAGTAAAGAATACATTCTAATGTCCTCTTAAAAGCGTATGCAATTTGATGATGAAGAGTTGAGTAGTTGCGGAGTAAGAGCTTTACAAATAGACACATACTCGCGTTTTTAATATTAGTAATACTGTCTTCGGTATCTGACTAACCGTTACCCCACAATACCTGAGTTAGCATACAACAATATTTCTTTGTTTTGTGATAATAAACTTTAATACAAACACATTATAGTTATCTTTATATTAAATTTTAGGTCGTTTTATGGCGTTTATAATTTTTACTGTTTTAGAATGTACAACGTGATTCCTGTTTTAATAATGTACACATTTTAATTCATTTCCAAAATATATCATATTTCGATGGCTTTTGACGTCTCAGAGAAATGGTTAGTTCTCTCAGCAATACAGAAGCAAAGCCGCTGCCTGTTGCGAGAAAGGAATTTAGTATATTGAACATCCGGTGCTATGAATCACCGAGAGCAATACTATTGTTACCTACTCGAATTGCTCATCGACCCAAAATATGCCTTGACGAAATACAATTGTTCCTATACTATATTTTATTGATAGTTGAGAGAGTGTAGCGTTATATTGATTGGCGTGACGTTAAATAATTAATTGATTCATGCAGTAACTAGATAGGATTAACTACTCTTGATATATGAGTTTTTTTAATGAGCTCCTGTAGTAGATTTTCAGTAAATAGCGAGCTTTTTAATAATTGACAGCTGTCATTGATACGTAAACATTGATTAATAATAATAGTAATAATAAGTCATTTATTTCTCTCTCACACAGAAATTCTTACAAAGAGATCCCTTATAAATGTAAGATACAGGTGATGTCTGTGCGAGAGACTGGTATCTGTACTAGGTAAACCTGTATGACAGATTACCAGCCTCTCCCGACTGTAAACAATGTTGGTGCTTGGTAAGTAGTCTAAGTGTATTATTATGTGAGGGATGTGTAAATGCTAATCTAGTAATACTAAAGATAAATATACAATAATGTGTGAGTATGTGCGTGTGTGAGTGTGTGTGTGTGTGTGTGTGTGTGTGTGTGTGTGTGTGTGTGTGTGTGTGTGTGTTGTGTTGGTGTTTGTGTGTTTGTTTACTTATGATGGAACGTGTAGTAAATTTTCTGTATCATCATAACTTAAAGATTTTAGCCAGCCAGAAACCCTTTCTTTGCAGCGATATTTTGTAAGAGAGTAAACGGATAACTCCTTATTTACTTTATTGTATAAATATCCTCCCAAAAAACCAAAGAACCTTGCTGCGAACGATGTGGACCATTGGTTGTCTAGTGACGAACAAATTTTATGTACCCGACGCTTGGTTGATTGGGATGAATCGAACGGAAGCAGGGAGTGCTGCTTTAGAACGGCGCTTAGGATATACAGTTGGCGCACCGTCAGGACGTCCGAAAGTTGGTACAGATCTCGGGTTGGAAATAGGAAAGGCAAGGAGTGACTGACCTTGAGGACTGCCCTTTGCGCTCTTTCCACCTTTATCAGACTTGTTTTGCAAGCGCCACCCCATACTGATATGCAGTACGTTAGCACTGATTGGCATAGAGATGTATATGCTAGTTTTATGACTGCTTTATCTGCACACAGGCGTAAATTTTTTAATACATACATTAACTTGCGTACTCGTGATGAGAGCAAATCAATGTGGTGCTTGAAACTTAGGGAGGTGTCGATTATTACTCCTAGGTATTTAACCTGTGTGGCACGTACTAAGCGGTCACATGTGCAGGACTCATTTGGTAAGCACGAGTGGGCTATAATGTAGTGGTTATCGAGACAAGTGGACTGGGTGTTATGTAACGTGAAAGGTATGTATATAGTTTTATCAGTATTGAGTGTCAGTCCATTGTTCTTGAGCCATAAAGTCACCGTGTTAAGACCAGTTTGTGCAATATCGTATGTGTCATCCCAGGTTCTACCATGAAATATCAGTGCAGTATCATCAGCAAAGGTTACAATTTTGCCATTTTTTAGTTGTATGCTACACAAGTCATTGATATAGGCTAGAAAGAGCGTAGGGCCCAACACGCTTCCCTGCGGCACGCCAAATGCAATCGGTAGGTCATCGCTGGTGACCTCTCCGACTCTCACCCTTTGTTGTCTACCTGTTAGGTAGTCGGTAAACAGCTTAAGTTGAGTATCGCGGATACCCAGGCCTTCCAGCTTGCTCAGTAGGAGTGGGACAGAGACTGTGTCAAAAGCTTTTTTTAAGTCAAGAAACACTGCCAATACTTTTTCCTTGTTGATTGTGTAATTAAAATTGCGAATTAATTTAAATTGTTATACAGACCAATTCAAACTTAGTTAGTTAATACCAGAGTGTTATAGAAGTCATCAATAATTGTTTGCAACGTTCTACGTCTAACCAAACTATAGAACACTTTCAACAGTGCAAGCGGAGTAACTTTCTGATAACACCTTTGTGATATTTTGTTAGTGAGTTTTGGACTGGTGTAACCGTGAGTACATACCACATTGTTCACTTGTATACACATACCACTACTCGCATTATAAATATTTGAAACAAACATAGAAAACACATTCTAAAAACCGTTGGTGAAAATTATTTGTATGAAACGTATTGACTAATGAGCAAGTTGACATTTGATCCACTAGAGATGTGACAGTTGATAAATGAACGAATATTATACAGAAAGCATAGAGAATAAAGCTGGCCATTCATGACATTTTTTTATCGATGAATGTTGCTTTAAAATTGAAAAATATACTGAATATATAGATAATTAGAAATGGATTCCCAGAATAATGTCACCGTTCGTAGGCCATGTCGAGTCACTTCGCTTGAAAACATACCTGAGAATGTGACTGGCCGTGACCAATTTGACCTTTTCGACTCCACTATGATGAGCATACCTAATGATAGCTTTCATAGAGATGATGGTACTATAAAAGAACTTCAAAATAAAATTCAGTCACTTATTAGCGAATTATTAAATGCTCATAAAGAAATAGAAAATTTAAATATTGAAAATTTTCAACTTAAGGCCGATTTACTAAAGTCTCAGAAGTTGAATGAGACCTACAAAGCAATCTGCTTGACACCTGGCCGAAGAAATAAGATACATATATCCGCTCATAAGAAATATACGCCTACACAAGAAAACGACACAGTCCGCACTTTTGATATCGCAGTTAAACAAAAATTAGATTTACAATATGAGCAAGAAGCTAATCTTGATACACCTAATCTAGGGCTAAATAATACTCCCATTAATATCAACCAATCTTCAGATCTAAAGGAAAATCAAATACATAACGTAGAAACTAACGTTGTATTGCCGGTAGAATATCAATCTGAGGTAAAAAAAAAGGTAAATTATAGTTTTAGCAGACCAACAAGGATACAGGGTGCGAGAGATATTACAAAAACTAGTTGGTGAACGGTACGTGGTGAACAGTTACTGGAAGTCATGAGCTACATTGCAACATATTTTGTCTTCAACAAAGAGTGAAATAAGTATATTGGACAAAAATGACTTTGTTATAATTTTAGGTGGGACTTATGACAAGCAACCAAATGAAGTATTGTTTTTCTTGAAACAGTTTGACAAATTTGTCAAATACTAAATATAATAATTTCAGAAGTACCTTTCAAGAGGTTCCTTAATGAGCATAAATTAAATTATGAACTCAAATTCATATGTTCTGAATATAAATATTGTAGTTATGTTGACATGAATTATTGTGATTATTTGCTTAGGGGCAGTCCTTTTGTGCTTCATAAGTGTAGATCTCTTCTAAAAGAAATACTCCATATTGACTACTGATTGCGATATGCTGAGTATATCAGCGCAAAACAAAACAGCCCTAAACAAAAAACCATATTGTCAATCGATAAAGGTACACAGACTGATACCTTAGAAGAAAATATTTTAAATGTAGGCCTGATGTCCCCTCCTCAAAAATCTAATGAGCTTTTTCGTGTATAACTTCATAAAAAAATTACATCAGAACATAAATGGTTTGGTATCCAAGTCTGATCTTTTGACATTAATTGTTGAGAATGAAAAACAGTCAATAAATGTGCCGTGTATCACAGAACACAACATGATTATAAGTGACAAGGGTACACTCAACATTAATAATTACAAGCTAGGTTCTTGCTTTTGTAGGAAAAGTCGACGCGGTGGATCTTGCATTCTAGTAAACAATTCGCTTAGATATGCACCATTAGCTGAAATCAATAAATACTCTATAGAAAATGCTATTGAATGTTCGGGCGTTGAGTTAGTGGAGCATAACATATACATCATATGCATATTGAATGTTCGGGCGTTGAGTTAGTGGAGCATAACATATACATCATATGCATTTACAGACCTCCAAGATCGAGCTCAGATGACAAATATAGATTTTTCTCAAATTTAAAGGCACTGTTGCATCGGTTTTGCTATGGTAGAAAAAAAGGTAGTTATTTGCAGAGATTTTAATATAAATATCCTCAGTAAAACTCGTGATGCTGCGGAGTTCAAACAGATGATATATGGATACAATTTAAAGCTAGGCATAAATGAACCAACACGGCTATCAAGCGGAACGTGCATAGATAACATTATGTTTAATATTGGGGGTTGTAAGGCTAGGGTTATAGAATATGCACTCTCGGACCATACAGCACAAGTCCTTACCTTGGTTAAACCTACTTACCTTCTCAAAACTTGGAATGTGGATAAACGAGACTATTGTAAGGAAAACATCGGGACGTTCGAAAGATTGCATTAATAGGCTAGTTGACAAGCTATTAGCATTAATAGGCTAGCTAGTTTTATAAGTCCGTCCTTTAGATTATTCAAAAATAAGCGATACGTATTTTTTTATTTGTAAATTAAACCAAAAATTACCAAGATACAGCTCATTAAAGTTACGTATAACGTCACACCGTGCTACATTTTTTCGCACTAGATGACGTCACACGTAACTTTAATGGGCTCTATCTTTGTTATTTTTTATATAATCGAAAAAAGAAAAAATACGTGTCCAATATTTTTTTATAATCTAAAATACGGACTAAATAAAATGTAATTATTTTGACCCTGGAAACTACCCTATTCCCTTGGATTTACTGATGTTTTAGTTGTCATGATCCAAATATAGCGTTTAACAACTTTTATGAATTATTTCTGATATTCTATAACCTCTGTTTTCCAATTATCCAAGTAAAGGTGTCGTCCCAATATCGTCCACAGTGGATAACTAAAGGTTTAAAAGTATGCTCTAAACGAAAACGGCAGCTTTTATGGGAGTATAGGAAAAACCCTTCGATACATAATAAAAGTAAGTTCAAAACATGTCTTCGCGATTAAAGCGCCTTATTAAATTGACACAGAAAGCACGAAATGGTAACTATATAAATACATCAAAATATATATCAAAGGCTACTTGGAAGGTAATCAATAACAATAAATTAAATATACCCAAAGATCAAATACATCAAATAATCATTGACGACAAGACTATAAATAATCCCACACAAATAGCCAACTATTTTAATGATTACTTTATTGACCAGTCAAGCAAGTCTTCAATACGCTATTTACGATATCAATACCCTTATGAACTTAAGTCAATTTTTAAGCCTTCAACTACACCTAAGGATATTTTTGATAGTATCCATTCCCTAAAAAATACCAACAGCACAGGTTACGACAATATCACTACTAAAATTTTGAAGTGTGTTTCCATTAAACTGCCACATGTTCTTAGTCATATTATCAATTCGTGTATCTCAGATGGTGTATTTCCAGATAAGTTAAAATTGACCGTAATTAAGCCTGTATTTAAGAAGGGTGACAAAAATGACATACGTTGCTACCGTCCAATAGCACTTGTATCAGTAATCTCCAAAATATTTGAGAAGGTGATTTATGCCAGTATTTATAATTACTTTGAAAAAAAAAATCTTTTCTGTGAAGAACAAACTGGGTTTCGAAAAAATAGGTCTATTGACCTAGCCGTATACAATTTCTTGCACACGGTATTGGTGAACAGAGACATTGTTCGTCAAGCATGTGCTGTTTTTATGGATTTATCTAAAGCCTTTGATTATGTTAACTATGACATCTTACGAAATAAACTGTATGCGTATGGGATTTGAGGCAACGTTTATAATTTAGTAAAATCTTTCTTAAGTAATCGAACACAAATAACACAAATCACGAATATATGTGCTATTGGAAAAAAGGTTATAAATTATACATCTGAAAACAGGTAAGTCACAACTGGAGTTCCTCAGGGAAGTGTGTTGGGCCACTGCTTTTGATAATCTACATTAATGATCTACCTAAAATTACAAAACATAAGACCATTCTATTTTCTGATGATAGCACAATTATATTTACCGGACAAGAAAGATCAGATATAGAACATGAAATTAATATGACTTTGGAAAATATTATTAATTGGTTGATTTTAAATAATTTAAATATTAATCTTGCAAAGACACATATCATGACATTTCGAAGTAGAGATAATAAATTAAGTAATATGGACATTCATTATTTAAATACTGTCATTAAGGAAGTAGAGACGACAAAATTTTTAGGAATGGTTATAGACAATAAACTAAATTGGAAACAACACATTGAGTCACTATGTTCAAAACTAAGCACGTACTCCTATGCTAATAATAATACATAATTAGCAAGACTGCAAGTACCACCGTAGTCCTAACTGCATATCATGGGTATATCACACCTCTCTTGAGATATGGTGTTGTGTTCTGAGGTAACTCCACTGATAAAGAGGCTGCGTTTAGGGCGCAGAAAAAATGTATACGAGCTTTTTGTCACCTAAAACAAACAGACAGCTGTAAACCGTATTTTATAAAATTAAATATTTTAACGCTGCCATGTATTTATATACTAAAAGTCATATTGTTTGTACGAAAAAATATGCATTTATTTAAAACTCTTATGTAATAGTAGAAGGCGTAACTTTCATATTAGAATTCCTGAAAACAGGGCAGCTTTATTAAACAAAAGCGTATTGTCACAATACGCTTTTGTTATACACAATACTATTGTGTATGAGTGCACGTATATACAATCATTTGCCAAAAAATATACTAGAAATAACTAACATTAATGTATTTAAGAATAAAGTAAAAGGAATTCTATTAAGTATTACGTAAGTAACGTAGGAGAATGTCGGCGTTCTTCGTTTCTCAGGTCTTCCTCCATCGTACATTTCAGGAAAATAAGACTCGGTATACAATCGATAGGTTTTACTCAAACTAATAAGTTCATTTCACAAACTAAATATGCACACGTAGCTCGGATGAAAATGGATTACTTTTGGAAACGCGGCGAAGTCGGACGTAGGTAGGCCACACTTGTTTCCTCCGCTGTGTCTGTCGCCAAAAGTGCCCGTTGACAGCTCCACGTTATGTGCGTCAGAATGGCTGGTTGTCTGTGGCGTTGGTATATGAGAGTTGATTTGAAAATTGCTACATAATTGCTTATATTTGCTACATATAATAAATAATTGCTACATGGGATATATACTTAGAAATAATTTTTTTTTGACCAGCCATCCTGACGTTTGGTTGGCTGGTCACCTCCTAGTTTAAAATTAAGCATGCAGAGTTTCCCGAAATGTCACACACATCATCAGCCTTTAACAGTCCACTGCTGGACTAGGCCTCTCCTTTGAAAGGAGGAATTGGCCTACTATACCACGCTGGCCAAACGGGTTGGTATAGGGTTTGTATCAAGTTATCCTTCTCTTACAGTGCTGTTCTCTGCATAATATGCTCCCTCTATCGGCTCTTACGACACCCATGGGATGATATGGGGTGGTGACATGCCGTATTCTTAATCCGTCACCACACGGACAAATGTATTGCGTCAATAATTGCTACATATTTACTTCATTTATCTAATTTAGTTGTAACTTCAGTCATATGTTAAATCAAGGTTGAAGGAATTATTTAAATTATCCCAATGAAAAGTGCCTGATAAAATAATAAAGACAAACAGTTGCAGTGTGTCTTCACTCAACGGTATTGCTATTTTAGGAGGCAGGCGGTTGAAATAATAATTGTTTTTATGCCATGTTATTTTATGAGTAGGTAAGTGGATAATAAGCACATTAAAAGGGTATTGTAAACAAAAACAAAATGTAGGTCGTTCATAAGATTCAGTTTAATAATATTACAATTTACTAAAAAAATATTCAATAATTAATTTATCTTAATTTCACATTATTTTTCAATGTGGAATTAGCTTCTTTTAACTCTTCGTATTTTTTTTCGATTCGTCATCATAACATTTCCATGGATTGTTGAAGGTAGGTACATATTTTTTTTAACGCAAGAATAGCATTGAGGCTGCTACACATAGTGCCGGCGGCACGAGCCGCCGGCTTTTGTCGCGCGGCTCATGCCACCGGCTTTTGGCGGGCGTCAGTGCCGCCGGCATCAGCCGCAAAAAGCCGCCAGGCATCATTCCAGTTGTATAGAACGTAGGATTGCCAACATTTTTTGCCAATTTTTTCTATCTTTAAATGTTTCATAGCTTGTTTGACAATTAAAATTTAAAAAAAAGACAATAAGTTTTTAATTACGTTAATTATTGACGTTCTATATCTTTGTTCAAATGCCTTTAATAAACTACCTTAATTTTCATTGCCAGTTTTAAGACAGATAGGCTTTAGCTTTACCAGTTACCAGACTCCTCAAAGCCACGTACAGGACAGGCCCGCGCACCACACACGGGCCGCGCGCCACACACGGGCCGCGCGCCACACACGGGCCGCGCGCCACACACGGGCCGCGCGCCACACAGGCTACGCTGGCCACCAAGCCGCACTGGCCACCAAGCCGCACCAACAACCAGGCCGCGCCGGCCACCAAGCCGCGCCGGCCTCCAGGCCGCGCCGACCACCCGGCGGCGACGGCCTCCAGGCGGCGCCGGCCTCCAGGCAGCGCCGGCCTCCAGGCGGTGCCGGCCACAAGGCGGCGCCGGCCACTAGGCGGCGCCAGCCATCAGGCTGCGCTAGCCACCAGGATTACCCAAAGAGGGAATAAATCTACCAACGGTATTTCAAAGATTCCTCTCATTGTTTACCCACTGAATAGAGTAGCCGTTCTTTCAGACTAATTCAACGTCCGCACTTCGTCAATTTTAAGCGATCATCAAATTCATTAACAACTTCACAACTGTACAGAACGTAACTCCCGTCCAGGCTCTCAATGTTAAAACTGGATTTCACCACTGACAAATCTAAAACAAGTTGCGAACATGGCGAGAACTGATAAGCTACTTTCGAACAAACTAATTTCTTTTGGCTACATAGATGCAACGACTACAATTCTGAGATAACCAATCGACTGTCCATGAGTACTTTCAGATTCTCGCAACACGCTCTTATCATACGACACAGAAACCAGAGGTAGATAATTTTAGAGATCAAAAATAAAATGAGAGCTACTTGAGCAGCAGGGTATCCATGATGGCGATCAACAACCACACTTTAATGTACTCTAATTCTCGAACAGTAATCCTAGTCGTTCGGCCATTCATGGCACCAGTCGGTGGGCATTAAAAGGTACTCTGAGCAAAATCATCACAGGTTTTCATGATAATCATAACTAACTCTTTCTCTCGAAGCGGACATGTTGAACAACACGCACACTCGTTCAAATAATAAGAAACTCATTAAAATATTGCATTGCTCATACTCTGACATTCATCGGGTCTTCAACATCACGCTATGCAACCTTTATCCGGTTACACAACACCACCCGGATAATCATTTCGAGAGTTTAACAAAGTAATCTTAAACTAGGTTTGTTCAACATGTTGCTTTGGTTTTCCTTATCACACAGACTATAAGAAAATCTTACTAGGCTGATGCTCTAGATGTTAAGTTTACTACCAAGTATCCAACCAGTCTTTTCAGCGTTATAACTTTGTCATGGATAGTCTAAATACGAAGTCTAAATACGGAGACTATGACTAACACAAAAGCTCAAGGGTAAACTAGGCTAACCAGAAAGGCACTTTGCCGGTCCAACTAACGGCAACGCATGGCTACACATGCAGCCGCACAAACGGCTTCAGCCGCACAAACGGCTTATTCAGTTTATGCAAATGTACACCAACGAAAACGCGGGTACCACAAAATTATCACAACAAGGACTAACAAAGTACCCATTTAATGAGAATAAGGTTAAACATACAATCATCACTAACCATCACTAACCTAGTACTACCCACAACGAAAATTAAAATCTCTGAAACTGATTATCATAACGCACTACGATGATAACTCAATCATTTTCTTCTACTTCTTCTAATCATTTCACTCCTAAACGTCCTAAGCATAACTTGGAATTGGCCAGAGAACTAGGGGCACTGGATAAAAATTCTCACATGAATTTTAAAAACACACAGTAGGTAATTTTCAAGCGTAAAATCTTAAAATTTAATTGAATGTTACTAGTGGTGCCATCTAATAATCATGAGTAAGAAACATTTTAATATGCTATGTTAAAAATTTATGTACACAAAGAAGCAGGTGTAATTGCAACACCGAGATCGTCTGTTCAACTCAGAATTACAACGAGTAACAGTGCCACTTTTTACTTAGGTTCTGATCACGTTTAAACGAAAAACCGTTAGGTATTATTAACACCACGAGTCGATAAAATAATGGCACTAGTAATATCTTTCGACTATGGTCAGGTTACATTAACCAACCAACCGCACTCGTCTAAACAGCACTGCAGTTCACACATCTATTTAAGAAATAAAAGCTACAAGCTGTTCTACACAAAGCTAGTCTAGTCACACAGCACAGTCTTACAATATGAACCCAGTATGAACGATTCGATTAGTTTACCAACTTTGGCGCCGCTGCCCTGCGAAGGATAGTCTAGACAGGACTTATTGTTCTAGATTTAGCAGAAAACCAACCTAAGCTGAGTGTTGGTTCTAAAACCAATATTACAACTGCACTAGAACAATAACTAGCACGTTTCACTCAAACGCACTTGCTTGGGATAATGGAAGTCGGCCTGTACGCTTACTCTCGCTACCACTATAGTCCATAAAGCAAGCCTGAGACAAGATAACCTATTTGCAAGCATACAAGGTTCGTGAGTGCGAGCCACCTTCGCATGAAGAAATAAAAATAATCGCTTTCTTTTTAACCGGCGTATCAAACTCAAAACCTCTAAACCATACGCTAACATAAAATACGGCAAAGGTCAAACGGTTCCACAACTCAGTGTCTCGTGTACGAATCGAACCTACAACACTCGATACGATGTGATGGCGACATCATCACAACGATTATGACATTTCCAAGGTTAAACGCGTAGCATCTATTGTGCTTACCAAGAATGTTTTACAACTACCGTAACTAAATAAAATTTGCAGTACCAAAAACAAAAAAAAACACTAAATACGCTCACCACGGTTGCAGTTGAGAACCCAGCTGATTCACCAACATAGCAGCGTTAGCAGCCGCCTTCGCTCGCGCCTTGTTGGCACACTTCATTGAACAGGTTCATCCCAGGAAACGGCACGGTAGATAGCCAGGTCGAAGCTCCTCCCTTCAAGGCCCGGCTTAGTGCGACCATAAGCGGGGCGCAATGTGGATCTCGATTGTCTAATCACATGTCTGCAGCCGTCACCAAAGCACGTGCATCTACATCTTGTTGCTCAGGATCGAAGTCCGGTAAACAAAGGCCATGTAACGATGTAGTAGGTATTTTCATGGCTTGGATCAGCGTCAAAAAATTGCGATTTTGTAGTTCCAACTGGCCCAGCTATTTTTCGTTACTAGCGTCTTCATTTTGAACACGTGGGTCGTTGTGGTCGTATTCAACTTCTGATAACGTAAGTAACGTAGGAGAATGTGGGCGTTCTTCGTTTCTCAGGTCTTCCTCCATCGTACATTTCAGGAAAATAAGACTCGGTGTACACTCAATAGGTTTTACTCAAACTAATTAGTTCACTTCACAAACTAAATATGCACACGTAGCTCGGATGAAAATGGATTACTTTTGGAAACGCGGCGAAAACGGACGTAGGTAGGCCACACTTGTTTCCTCCGGTGTGTCTGTCACCAAAAGTGCCCGTTGACAGCTCCACGTTCGCTTATAAAACATTTAATGACATTGACAGCTATCAACTACCGACCTCAGTGTTGCTAACCATCGTATCCGAATACGCCCAAATCTATTAAGATTTGACGTTCCGTTCTCCAATCTCCGACAAGTAAATGTTATTACTCCGTAAATGAATATATTAATGATAAATTAGTGTAAACAATTTTATTATTATTATTATGGCAAATTATTATTATTGTAAATTGTTATGTACGTATTATTACTAATATTATTTCTATGACATTACCAATTTTTTTATTTTACATTTATGACATTCATTTCAAACATGTGAGTTGTGACATTTTTATTTGACTACCTAATTATTATAAAAAGTATTATAATTGAATATGTACTTAGTATAAGAAACATGTAACAATTGTGTAAGCCACAAGGCAGATTCTGGAGCACATTCAAACTATGTTAAGATCTATGTACCCACCCAAAATCACACAAATAAATAATTTGAATTTGAATTTAATTAAGTGATTGATATGATCACTAACTATAAATCTACTGAGAAAATTATAGTAAAAACACACTGAGAGTGGTTTCGGTCTATGACTGATTTGCATCCGTGAAAATTCTATAAAACAATAAAATTCTAGAAATCACGCACATAATTTTTGATAGATATCAGATGACGGATGTTGGATGTAGTGTGTAATGTGCCATAGAAATAGTTCTATGCCTACTCCCTTTATCGGACTACTTTTGAACTTTGCTTTGTTGAACCGTGTTTTGACGAGTAGGATCGGATTTGGATCGGACGTAGTGTGAAATCGCTCAAATCGTTACGACCGTGAGTTCATAAATTTCTAGTGCTCACAAAAAGAAATATATCGTTAGACATGTTGTACAAATATAGCCCTTCCTTTAATATAATTTATTTAAACACATCCAAGCTCCCGAGCCAACTGTCGTACATAAAGTCGTCAAAGCTTGGGACAGTTTTCGCTAGAGGTCTGACAGAACAACTCCATTACTTGACGCGCCTTCGAGCCACAACCTTTTCCTACAGATTAATGACCGACCAATATTATTTTTCATGTCGGCAACCTTTTAAGCAAATGTTTTGATTTTAAAATGCTAATTTGGGTTTAGGCGCGGCTAATGCATGCTGAAGGATTGGTTGCTGATGAGGTTTAATGTGGAAAATAAAATGGATACTTTTGGCAACTTTTTATTTTGGATATAAATCGTTGTTTCCATTTTTTTAGATTGATTTATTTTTTATTTGTAGACTCTAGTCTACAATAAAAAATAAATCAGTCTAGAGAGCTCGCGGTTACACCCGCGTTATTTAAGGCTTCTGCGCCGCTATCGTGGACCAAAGCGTGATGTTATATAGCCTATAGTCTTCCTCGATAAATGGGCTACCTTAACGTGCAAGATTTTTTTCAAATCGAACAATTTTCTTGAGATTAGCGCGTTCAACCAAACAAACAAACTAATTCTTCAGCTTTATACTTATATATTAATATTAGATTAGATTACTAATTACCTACTGCTTAAAATCTTAGTTGATGCATGTTGATACTTGGGAATGTACATCATAAATGATGCTTTGAATAAATGCTCAATAGCAGATAATTATTGTATTTTCAATAAAAATATACGTAACAGATCCAGATGCTTAGTAATGCTATGCTATAACAATGCACGTTCTACACCAGCATAATCCTGAATCTCGTACTTGTCGAACATTGTCAGAGATTATAGCGTGCCTTGGAAAATATCAAATAATAATAATAGGTATTCTATCGAAAAACTTCTTAAGACCGGAGAATCAGAATAGCTTATGCGTTCCAAAGCCAAAGTGTGTATTGATGTAAATGTCAAGATACACGGTATCCCATCCAAATAGTAACCATTGCATGCGTCGCTTAACCCAGACGATCTCCTACCTACCTACCTACCTACTCCAAATGAAAATTCTTTTAAATTACTTTGTCTAGATTAATTGCTTTAATTCATAAATGTTTTCGTAATTTTAAATTGAATGATGAAAGTAAATAATTGCATTGCAAGCGACGTAATTTTTATTTTTAATTTGAAAGTCATGGTTAATTAAGTTACTCACTGTTTGTAAAAAGACTTTAAAAAATTCAAATTGAATTTTAAAGTTATTGTTCGAAAACTTTATTACTTTTTCCCCTATTTTTGTTAAGTTTGTTATGGTATAATTTAAGTAGAAATAGAATAGGTCGCAATTGCTTCTTCAATCATTCATTAAAAAAAATTGTTTAAAAACTATAACCCGACTACGTAAAATAGAGGGTCTAAAAAAGACGAAACAAGAAAATAGCTCAGAGCCGTTGTCGCACCTATTGTACACCTAATGTGGGTGTCATGTGATGTACATCTATTAGGTGCGACCACGGCTCTGAGCTATTTTCTTGTTTCTTCCTTTTTAGACCCTCTATTTTACGTAGTCGGGTTATAGTTTTTAATACAATTTTTTTAATCCTTTTCCGTATTCCGGTGGGGCGTGTAAACTAACCGTCCGACATTTACAGTTTCACATTTAAAGAAAGAAAAATAGGGAACTGAAAGCGTCTGAACCGCGCGAATTGTAAGTAAAACCGCGTGTTAAACTTATATTTTGATTCAAACAGTATATTATATGTACATATTTGTAATCTGCTCACCAATATCTTTCTTTTGGTACCAAACACGTAATAATTATCTCAGTAAAATATTTTTTGAGGTTTAAATTGAGGTATAACTTCCGTAATATAAAATTTTGTATAGCCTATGTCACCCGGGCCTTTATTACGAATCTATTGACACCCCATTTATTAAAATCAGTTTAGTAGTTTAGGCGCTACGGTGGAAAATACAAACATACATACACATATACATAGACTTACAAAAACATTACCCTACCTTTTGGCTTCGCCGTAGTCGGGTAAAAATAATTATTACTGGTATCATTGAACCGTCAAACAGAAAGTTTTGTCGATTAGGCAGAGTGTTTATATCTTAAATATATGAAGACCCGTTAAATGAACTTAAATAAAGAGTGTATTTTTCACTAGTTCTATTTATTGGTAAACTAGACTTCACGTGTAGCTCCGCCTGCTTGAACTGTACATCTAAACCGTCCTCAACTTCTTTTTATTTTTGGTTTTCACCAATAAAGCGTACAAAAATCAGTTTTTGAGCTTCAACGCGTTTATAAAAACAGACAGAACACGACAGGGACTTATTTTTGTAATTTGTATAGATAGAAAGTATATATTAGAATAGGCTATATCTACAACCCTATTTTTTTTTTTTTGGTGTCGGGTTGGAAAATCCTCATGGAGTCCCTTGGGGGGAAGGACGAAGGGGACTGTCAGACTCTTACTGACTAAAAACCAACCCGTGTTCCTCACGTACCCGTGTGTCGGAGGGTCGGGTATCGCTGAAGCATGCCTCGCTTCCCCCCGACGGGTATTGGCCCGCCAGATGGTCAGGCGGGCCCCGAACAAAACCCCCTTGGCGGCGGATGAAGGTGTTGGGCTCCGCCGCCAAAACACTCAGCGGCCGCAGAGGATAGGGAGGACGGCAACGCAACACCGCATCTCCTCTAGGAAGAGGAGCATCGTTGCGTCGCGGTGGGGCCGCAGAGGACTGCGGCCCCACCGCGACGCAACGATGGTGCGCCCCCATTTGATCGCGGGAGATAGGGCGCGCGGCAACGCAACACCGACACGCCTCTCCTCCCGCGACCACACCCGACTGCGAGGGACAGAAGAACTGTCCCTCGCACCCGCCCCTTTGGACGCATCCTGCGCGGGCCTCCGTCAAGCCCACGCGGAGCGTCCCCTCCTGGATCCCTCTTAGCTTCACCGCGGGTGACCAATCCACAGTTACTAAGCCCCCCCACCACGACAAGGTGGAGATCCCACGGGGGGGTATATCTACAACCCTCGGCAATAAAAAGCATTTTAAGTCCAAAATTATTGCTTATTTTAGATTACATTTTCTCTTTAGCTTAATAAAGTTGTCTTTTATATGTATTATAGATAATAGCTTCTATTATTGGACTGCCTCCGAGGTCCATTGGATAGCGTATGCGTCTGCTGATCAGGAGATCCTGTATTCGATTCCCGGGTCGGGCAAAAGTGTAACTGGGTTTTTCCGAATTTTCAGTAGCCGCACCAAGTCTGGCAAAGTGCCCAGTAACGGAACTAGGCTCACCGCGTATTACCTGGGACCGTACGTATAATATTAGGTACACCTCTGCCTACCCTTCTGGGAGATACAAGCGTGGGTTTAAAAAAAAAAATTTGTTACTTGCTTACTGAAGGTTAACCTACAAATTAATCCAGATCATAAGAAATTAAACAACACGTGCCAACGTATAGTACAACTTAAGCCAGAACTATCAAATTTACGTTCAATTTGTAACAGAGACGGGCACTAAGGGTCTGCGACGTCACGGTACCAGGCACAAGTTAAATTGTGCGGCTGCATACTAAGCTTGCACGTACATTACACAGGGACTTACTTGCGAAAAAGTATATGCTTTCGGTGCTTAGACATGACTGATGTTCAAGTCACTGTCATTCTTAAATTTACTTCCATCATCATAGAACGATAGAAAGAAAACTTATTTATTCTGCTTAGGTAGGTAACAGAAAATAACATAAAAAACTTAAAAACCAACTTAACATACACAGGATCGGTTTTCAACTCAGCATATTGCCATCTTGTGACACAAGATGGCGCTGGTATTCTGTTTCATGTGCTGGTATTAATACTACTAATACCAATAGGCCTTCTCCATTTAACAGAATCTGGCCAAGGTGGCGTGGCACTTGTTACCCACGTAACATGCCGGTTCTCGTAAGACGTAGCCGTACTAGCGTAAGCGACGCTCTTGTAGTAACATAACATAACATATCTTCACGCCTTTTATCCCCGAAGGGGTAGGCAGAGGTGTATTACACACCCACACTTCGCCAGATATGTTTCGGTCCCAATGTAATAGGGGGCGAGCCTATTGCCATCTACCGGGTACATTATTAAGCGAGCGATAATTAACATTTTTAATACACACATAACTTCGAAAAGTCAGAGGTGTGTGCCCGAGGTACCTGGGGATCGAACCCGAGACCAACGTCTCGGCAGTCCGTTACGTACACCACTGGGCTACCGCCGCTTTCTGCTCTCGTAGTCTACTATTATAATCATCAGCCTTGTATTATTCAGGTATACATTTTGTTCCACTGCTGGGCACATGCTTCATGGCACAATGAAAAGGGTGTGACCATTGTCTAAAAAGCTGTCTAAGTGCAGGTTGGCATACTTCACATGGCTTTCGAAAACATTGTGGAGGCCTCTCAGAGATTTTATTTTTATAGACAATTTCCGCACAAGTACTAAATCTTGTATCGCGAGGGACTTTACAAGCACACAACGGGCACAATGAACACCTAGTCTCGAAAACAGAATTTATTAATCACACAAAGTGTTGTCTCGATGCAGGTTTCTTTACTAAAACATTTTACGTAACGTTTATCTGGCGATCATAAACAATTTTTGATATATAATAAGAGTAATGAGTGAAGAGATAGCAAGTGAAATCTTTACGAAGCAAGTTGCATTCTATTGCATCTGCCTACCTAAACGAAAAAAAAACGTATGTCACATACATACCTTTTTTATTCGATTGGGTAGTATGTAACAAAAGTGTTTTTATACGTACATAACTTTGAAAATTGTAATTTCTAATAGCATAATCAACCCGAACTTTAGTTGTTACAAGCCTTGGCAGGTACATCACTATCGGTTAGATATCGCCAGTTTTTGTCAAATTAGTAAGTGTGTAGCTAACGTTACCCGGTGAGGACACAAGCTACCTTAACGGGAACATATCAAGTTATATACGGCAGAGTAGCTGTGACATATAATCACTGATGTATACCAGCTATGATAACACTCAGATATCTTTAACCATCCTAATCAGCTCTCTATATTATTTTAGGCACCAAACATTATTCTGTGAAAGGATTTCTTTGATTTTAATAAAACATGCTACATAATTATAAACATCATAAGTCACTTGACCATATCCGACAGACACCCTAAGCGTAAACAACAAAATTTCTCATTTAACCCTCTAACTGAAAAATAGACCCAAACTTGTCAAAACTTTCCACGTAAATCTAATACTAGACAAACATGGAGGTAAAGGGTACCTGTCTAGCTGACATTCATAGCTTATTCATGCAAAGTTAATGTTTCAAAATGAATTGGGCGTACGTTTGAAATGTTGAACATTAACATATACTCTATAACCAGACGGTTATAGAGTATATGTTATTGTTGGTTGAGTATGTGTAGTATATGGATACTGTATTTGTAGTAAGATTTATTGACGTTTCGCGAAACGTGTGCGTAAGTCCGAAAGTTTTGAGGTAACCCGGCCTTGTGGTACAATATAAACTCTTATGACGGTTTTAAATATTCATTTGATTTGCTTTTTTTTGCCATCTGTTAAGATAACATGTTATAATTATACCTTATATATTTTCTCGACGTTTCGGCAGGTGTTCCACAAGCCCCATTCCCCCCGTGGGATCTCCACCTTGTCGTGGTGGGGGGCTCAGTAACCGTGGGTTTGAGGTACACCCACGGTGAAGCTATGTGGGATCCCGGGAGGGGACGCTCCACGTGGGCTTGCGTGAGGCCTGCGTAGGATGCGTCCCAAGGTGCGGGTGCGGGGTACAGTTATGTCTGTCCCTCGCAGTCGGGTGCAGTCGCGGGAGGAGAGGCGTGTCGGTGTTGCGTTGCCGCGCGCCCTATCTCCCGCGACCAAACGGGGGCGCACCATCGTTGCGTCGCGGTGGGGCCGCAAAGGAACAGGAGATGCGGTGTTGCGTTGCCGTCCTCCCTATCCTCTGCGGCCGCTGGGTGTTTTGGCAGCGGAGCCCAACACCTTCATCCGCCGCCAAGGGGGTTTTGTTCGGGGCCCGCCTGACCATCTGGCGGGCCAATACCTGTCGGGGGTAGCGAGGAATGCTTCCGTGAAACCCTACCCTCCGACACATGGGTACATGAGGAGCACGGGTTGGTTTTTAGTCAGTAAGAGTCTGACAGTCCCCTTCGTCCTTCCCCCCCAGGGCGAAGGGACTCCATGAGGATTTTCCAAATCGACACCAAAAAAAAAAGGTGTTCCACAAGCCGTGGTTACGTGATGCCTGGTGTTACTTTCTTACTATATTAAGTGAGTATATGGATACTTAGATATAGTCACATCAAATCTGTATGCTCCTCATGACTTTGTAACAGTGTTTGTAAAGTAACTGACGGTATTAGATTACTTCCTGCTGTATGTGTTTAATACTAAACTTTGTTGACAGCATGGCAGCACGCTATCGCGACACAAAACGAAGACAGAGCCTAGGGAATACCATTTGCAACGATCTAACTTCTTGAATTTTCAAAGCACAAAAAAGATGTTTAAGATACATGTTAGGTCTAAAAATAACTGACAGTTGCATTTCTGCGTTTAAATCCCTAAAAATACTAACTTTCCCACGTCTTTATACATTAGAACTAGCTATATGTGTCAAAACCAATATTCACTTATTCACGAATATGTCTGAAACCAATAAACGCTCAGCACTGCTGAGAAACAAGTACAAATACCTCCTTAATAAAGGAGACTGTAAGATAGCCTTATTAAGAAAGAGCATTGTGTGCATGGGCCCAATTATCTACAACAAAATCCCCGATGACATCAAAAACCAAAACCTATGCAAATTTAAAAAATACTTGAATAAATAACTTATAGAAAAATGTTACTACAGTATAACAGACTTCTTAAATGATGAAATGTAGGTAATGTTGTGAACACCATTGTAATTGAAATTTTTCTCTGTAATTGTACTCGTATCTTGTAATTGAAATCCTTGTAAAAGCATCTCTGTAATGTTCTCTTTATTTTTATTTGTGTTAATAATAAATATATTTGCTTACTCAATGGGCAGAATGTATTAGAACTATCCATCTATGTAAGACCACAACCATGTACATACATTCATAGCAAATAAAGATTTTGAAGTTTGAAAAGTTTGAAGTTTGGGTCCGAAAGTTACTAGTATATAGTATCTATGGTATCATATTATCTGTGGAACTAGTAAGCTTTGCTGTTTACTCTACTATGAGTGGTACCTATATTATTTTCTTTGAATACTATTAGATTTGTTGCCTGACGCTTACGTCATCCTCCTCCTAACGTTATCCCAGTTGCATCCCAAGGTCCGCTTACTAGTATAGCCAGATTAGATTGAATATTAGCTTTACTTTTAATACTGACTGTTGTGACAGTAAAATTCTGAAGTGGTGGCCTCGTACGTGACGACGCAGCAGGATTAGGCCGTAGTCGCGCAAGTTAGACCGGCGATCTTGTTGGGATCATGAGAAGCGCTTGGATGCGGCCGGCGCAAGATCGGTCTGTGTGGAGCGCCTTAATCGGCTATGTTCAACAATTGACAACTTGAGATTGAAATGTTTATGATGAACTTTCAAAATAAACAAAATAATAATTAGCAGAGCAACATTTTGGTACATACATATACTCACGCTTTTTTCCCGTCGAGGTAGGCAGAGACAACGGAACGCCACTTGCTTCTATCCTTACAAACCTCACGCGCTTCCTCTACATTCATTACTCTTTTCATACATGTTCGCCGGTTCCGGGTGCTTCGGACCTTGCCGTTTTTCAGAACGTCATCAATTTGGTCAACGAATGTCCTACGAGGTCGGCCGCGACCGGCTTGCCCATACACGTTTGCCTCATATATTTGGTGCGTCATTCTTTCTTCACTCATTCGCTCCACGTGTCCAAACCATCTCAGCATTTTGGTAACCTATTGAAATCTCGAATTTCTGATACCCGAATCTTAAGCCCCGAAAACGGTTGGTAGAACTTTTAAAAGACAGATGTAATGAATGACAACTTTAAAAAATTCCATTTTTAATTGCCCAGATGAATCTATTTCCAGGTGCACTAAAACCAAATTTCCAAAAAGTGTTTTTTTGTTTCCCATATTCGCATAATCTAGATATATATACCAGATTACTTTTTTTTGCTTCCCCTCGTACCATTTTCCAAATAAACTATTACCAAATTTTCATAATCTTTTTATTGGGTTCCCATACAATCATATTTCTGATAAACTATTGCCAGATTTTCATAATCTTTTTATTTGGTTTCCATTTTTTTCTTTTTTTCCAATTGTTTATGGAAATAAAATGGAATTTCATTAGCTGTTTTTCTAGATATCGTTTATTTGAATTTAAAAAATCTGGATATTGTTTGTCTGGATATCAATTAACTGTATTTCAAAAACTTGTGTTTTAAAAATCTGGCTTTCGTGCATATGGATTACGGTCATATGGATTTTGTGCATTTAAATTTCGTGTGTCTGGAGCTCATACGTGTGGATTTTAAAACGTCGTACAAATGAATAAATGGGCAAATTAAATTCGGAGTTGCGATTATATGGCAAACAAAACCTCGGAATTTTAAAAACGGGATTATGAAAAAATTTCCAAACGTTTTCGGGATTAAGATATTCGGAATATTAACATTCGGGATTAATAAAGGTAACCGAACATTTTACATATCAGTGAACTTGTTCCTGATATAAACGTTTTGTTTCAAGGTTGTAACTTACATGAACATTATAAAATTGCGAAGCCTGAATTTCATAATGATTACACTTCTGACTTAGACCGTACCTTTGGGTTTGAGGGACCTTTACACATTATAGTTCCGTATAAACAGTTTTGGATGGTGAAATTTTAAGTGCTATACCGACATTCAACGTACTTATAATTTAATTTGTCTAACACTATAACTATTGGAAAAGCGCTAATACTAGAACACCTCTTCTTGTTTTAGAGTTTAGGCTTATAGAGTCATGGCGGGAAGTTTTCGCCTGATCGATATGAGAGTTGTTTCTCATCTACATAATGCTAATATAATATGGTCTTTATATTCTCATACATTCTCTTACAGTCCATTGGTCGACGTAGGCCTCTCATAATTTAAGTCGCTTATTTAATATCTTTGTAAGTAAATTTGAAGATTTGCCTATTATCCTTCGCTGGCCGTCTGGTAAGATTTTATGTCAAGTTTGCCACCACCTCACAAATATTCCATATGCTTTGTGTATTTTTCTTATTGGCCTTTTAAGTACAATGAAATGGGCTAATTGCACATTTTTATATAAGATTTAGATAAGATTTTTATTTGTCAGAAAACACACGGATACAAAATATACTGATACTAAGTTAAACTTAAGTCTAGGATTTTCCAATTTAATGGCAAGACACCAATCACCTGTACTAGTTAATAAACTGCATCACAGGGGGTTGGGTCCCTCTTTCAAAATTATATTTAGGTAGGTAAGAAATTATGCTTAGTTTCAAATTTAGATATAAATTCAATAAAAATTGATTATATAATACATTATTTTCGCGTGCTAATCATTTTATACAAGAAGCAAGCAAGGCGCAATTATGCCTTTAGCATTTATTCATTACGATTATAAACATAAGTGTGCATTTTATAAAACTAAATTTTAACATTGTATTCTTAATTGTCACTACTTGGATAATATGTTGTAAAATCCTACTGTTTTTCATATGTTGCAGTTTATAATCGAACTTCGCAAGGCGAAGCTCTTGGATCGCAACGGGGACAACAATAATGTGATAATGATAATGATGCTAGATAATTATGCTGACGTTATCCCTTGTTTTCAGGCGGTAGGTATAGCCCAGTGGTGATATACAAAGCAGCGATAACCCAGTGGAGAGACCGCCGGACTGCTACGCAGAGGTCTCGTGTTCGAATCCACGGCACGCACCAATGACTTTTCGAAGTTATGTGCGTATTAAAATGTTAATTATCGCTTGCTAAACGGTGAAGGAAAACATCGTGAGGAAACCTGCATGTCTGAGAGTTCTTCATAATGTTCTCGAAAGACATGTGAAGTCTGCCAACCCGCACTTGGTCAGCGTCGTGGACTATGGCCTTACCCTTCTCATAGTGAGAAGAGGCCCGTGCCCAGCAGTGGGACAGTTTATATAAAGGGCCGATGATGTGAGGTAGGGTAGAATAATAAAATAACACAACGTTACGGATAAGTATTGCAAATGAGATGAGTCAAAATTTGCATAACCTTTTGTGTACCTAAGGTTATTTCATTACTAAAGGTTCTGAACCCACTTAGGGACACTTGGCGCCATTTAGTATTAGTATAAAAGGATGCTCAAAGTTCGTTATTTATGGAGGTCGTATGTATAGTACATCTTATACTAGCGTACACAAACATAAATAATATCAGTGCCCAACAAACCCATACAACAAAACAACTAGCTCCCATTACTGATATCGCGGTCACTCCTAAGCATAATATCACTCAGGCGGCCTCTCCATCAACTAGATACACCATTCTTCATACTAAATCGAGCCATTAGCATGAAACAGTATATTAAACTGTCCTTTATCTTCCACTAAGATAGTAATGTATTGTGTGTGTAGCATAACTAACTCGCTTGTACATAAATTAGGCTCATCTCGCCAATTCATATATAAAAAATATAAAAAATAAATAAAGAATGTGGATGAACGTAAGGGTGCAGGACCCGACGGGATTCCTCCAATTTTTATCAAAAATTGCTCTGAGGAATTATCTGTTCCATTGGTCATATTATTTAGCAAGTCACTCAACTCTGGCGTCTTCCCGGATCGTTGGAAGTCTGCACATATTATTCCGATACATAAATCTGGAAATAAGGCAACCTGCTCTAACTACCGTCCCATAAGCATACTTGGGTGTATAGCGAAACTTTTTGAATCCTTGGTGTATGTTCCACTCTATAATCATTTAAGTAATTTATTTATTTATTTATTTATTTAAACTTCACATACACAGAGTACGTAGGCGGACTTAATGCCAAAGGCATTATCTACCAGTCTACCTGACTGAGTTTATATCACGAGCAAGCAGCACGGTTTTGTCAAAAAAAGGTCCACACTTAGTAATCTTCTAGAATACAAAAACTATCTTTGTGGCGCCTTTGCCACAGGTGGGCTAGTGAATGCCATATATCTAGACTTTAGTAAGGCATTCGACAAAGTGGATCATTCACTGTTATGTCTTAAGCTCGCCTACTCTGGAATTCACGGTTGCTTGTTAAGGTGGATCACCTCTTACCTGAGTAACAGGAGCCCACTTATGACTGTTAAGGGTTACTCCTCTTCACCTGTACCTGTTTCTTCTGGAGTTCCGCAGGGGTCTCACCTTGGCCCACTCTTCTTTATAGTTTTTATTAACGATCTTGTTGAACGTTAATCTTGCCCTGTACTGATTTATGCTGACGACCTAAAGATTTATACTAAAATAAACGGAACTGCAGATAGTCTGGCTCTTCAGAGTGACCTCGACATCGTTGCGAACTGGTGCTTGTCTAACAAAATGTGCCTCAATATTGATAAATGCTGCATTATCTCTTTTACTAGAAAAAAACACAAGCTACTGCACCCTTACTTTATACAAAATAATGTATTAAATAGAAAAGATGTGGTTAAGGATCTCGGAGTGCTGTTTGATAGTGCCTTGACCTTCCGTCCGCATTATGATTATATTGTGAAAAGAAGTAATAAACTCCTGGGATTTGTAATAAGATCTACTAGAGAATTTAAACAACCACAAAGTACGCTATGCCTCTATTACAGCTTAGTAAGAAGCATCCTGGAGTACTGTTGTCCAGTTTGGTCTCCTTATTATGAAACGCACATAAATAACATTGAGAGAGTACAGAAAAGGTGCTTAAAATACATTTCTCGTAAATTTAACTATGGACGCTTGAAGTATAATGAGAGGCTAAGTAAGTTTAGGGTTCTATCGTTGAAGACTCGTCGACGTAGATATGATCTACTCTATTTACATAAGTTGGTTCATTCAACTATTGATACACCGGCTTTGCTTTCATGTCTCAAATTTAACACTTCACATAGATCGCGTAATCTGAACATATTCGCAATTCAGGCTTATAAAAACAATACCTCTTTTTATGATCCAGTGGTAAGAATGTGTAGAACATACAATGGAATGGTACGTGTGAATAAAGAGATCGATATTTTTGATATAAGATTCAACAGGTATAAAAAAACTGTATCGGATTTACTTGCTTTCGAAGAGTTCCAAGTTTGATTATAGTTTAATTATAGTTTGATTTATTTGTAAGTGATAGTGGGATGTTACAATTTTTGCTGGTATTAGGTTATCAATAGTCAAAATATTATATAGTTTAACTGCATGTGCATGCGCTAACTTTATTTTATAGTAATAATTTGTCACACTCAAACCTACTTAAATATATCCATGTTGTGTACCTACACTGCCTCTGGATTACCGTCCAGCTTATAAATTAAGTGTAACTTACTTATAATCATGTTTAGACTGTAATCTGTTTGTGTACCTATTATAAATAAATAAATAAATTCATTATGTAGATACGGCTAGTCTATCGTGACGTGGGACGTGCGACCGAGTTCTAAGTTTGAGGTTGTGCAGCCAGTCAATATTGAATGTATGTACGTTGTGTTAGATAAACATACATACCTAGATTCACGCCTGTTTTCCGAAAGGGTAGGCAGGGACTACGGATTGCCATTTGCAACGATCCTGACATATTATTATTTCTCTTGCTTCATTCACTCTCATAAATTTTTTCATGCATACTCTTCGGTTTAGATGAACATATGCTTGATATCAAATGTCGAAAAATGTGGTGATTAGTATTGGTCGTAAAATCTTTTTAAGAGGAATAAGACCAGTCGATCAAGGTAAAGATAAAGGGTAAGGTATGCAAGGTTTTCTGTCTAACATTTAGCCACTTTTCAAAAGATCTTTGATTATTAAAAATAGGATAATTTTCAATCATCAAAAGATATTTGAAAAACGAAATAACAGTGACTGTCTTCGTTAAATATAAATTAAAATTTCGATCAATTTCAATTCAATTCTTTGTTGCATTTTCTTTATCGCAATTTTAACCTTAGAGCTGAATTTTCAATCGTCATATTAAAGTTATTTAATTTTGTTACTTAATCTTAAAATAACCTAGCTGGGTGTGAAATGAAACAATTGATCTACTTTACACAAATTCTTTTAATTTATATTTAGTCAGTGTTATTTTATTTTACGAATAATCTAGGTACTTAGAAACTTACCAACATTTTTCCTTGTGTGATATTTAAAAAACTTTTTTAATTTTGCATCAAGCATTTAATGATTAAATTTGCACTCATCCGTTCTCGCTGGTATAAATGAGTTAAAAACGCTTACAATGTTTTCTTTCACGAAATAATATGTTGATGGATAATCCAATTCAAAAGGGGCTGTATCCAAGCTTTTGCGTCTCTAAAAGTGAGTGAATGCACCGAAGTTTAAAGTTAAAGTTAAAATCATGCTCATGAATGTCAGAATTGAAGTTACTGGATCTACATTTGCGTAATTCTAAAAGAATACAACAATATTCGGTGATTGTATTTTGTTGCAGGCCTTGTTTAACTTTTTTAAAAGCCTAGTCTTAAAATAAAAATTAACTAGGTAGTGTGCCGAAGTTTTAAATAAGTACATTACTAACAAAAGCAACAAACAAACTAAATCAATATTTACTTTTACCTGGTATTACTGGTATCGTTAGGAGCTTTTGGTTCTCCAGTCACCGCAGATATAAATAACAAATAAAACATGATTATTAGTAAGAACTTAGTCATAGACTTTCAGAACTTCAGACCACTCGCCCCGTGGTCGATCTTTTGATGACCGGTTGGCGCAGTGGCAGTGCAAGCGACTGCTACGCCGAAGGTCGCGGGTTCGAGTCCCGCTCAAGGCAAACATCTGTGTGCATCAACATGGATGTTTTTATCTTGGTCTGGGTGTTTCTATGTATAATAATATGTATTCACAAATAAAAATATATTTGTATGTTTATCCATTATCTAGTACCCATAGTACAAGCTCGGCATATTTGGGATTAGATAGTGATGTGTGTATGTGGTAGAATATTATTATTATACGTTATCTATGTTAAGTGCGGTTTCAGATTAGCGTTTTATACGCGCGTATAAGCTCGTTTTTGGAAGCGCATGTAGGCGCGTATAGGCGCGTCTTTTGGCACACGCGCAACTCGTACGAGCGTTGACGCGCTTTTAAGCTCGTATAACCACGAGCCGTCAAAATCCATGTTGACATTGACAAGACGTCACTACCGTTTCGAGCGAACACGCCCGTTTACGTGAGTCTGGTTTTTTGAAGCGCGTATTGTAGCGCGCGTGTAAGCGCGTATGCTAAAACGACCGTATACGCGCAGAAAAATACGCTAATCTGAAACCGCCCTAACGGATACAATGTTTAATTTCGACACGACAGGCGTTTACACTCCTGCTACGCCAACGGGTCGCCCATGAACAATTTTTTGTACAAATGCAAAGATGTACATTTTTTTGTTAATAATTGTAACGTGTGAGACTGCCTCGTTGGTCTCGCGGCATAAATGTGCGCGTGGGATTGGGAGGTCTCGGGTTCAATTCCCGGGTCAGGCACAGTTTCCAAAAAAAATTTAAATTCTCAGCAGTAGCACGGAGTTTGGTAATGTGCCTGGTACGGCAATAGGCTCGCCCCCTATTACGTGGGACCTAAAAATTCATGGCGAAATGGGGGTGTAACATTACACCTCACCCTACCCCTTCGGGGACACAGGCGTGAGTATTTATATAAAAAAATTGTAACGTTTGTATCAGTTGGTACTGCGCAGTGTTCATTTAAACAATTACATCATTAATGCCGTACTCTCTATAGAAACAAGAAAACAGGTCAGTGTAAATAAAAGCTATTTTTAGTAAGACTAGTTGACAACGATGACAGGAAAAGATTTCTGTATTCAGCGGCGGGATGCTTGTCCTTAAAGGATACGAAGCCACGTGATCGTCGAAACCAAAAGTTCCAAACGATACCAGTAATACCAGGTAAAAGTAAATTTGATTTAGTTTGTTTGTTGCTTTTGTTAGTAATGTACTTATTTAAAACTTCGGCACACTACCTAGTTAATTTTTATTTTAAGACTAGGCTTTTATAAAAGTTAAACAAGGCCTGCAACAAAATACAATCACCGAATATTGTTGTATTCTTTTAGAATTACGCAAATGTAGATCCAGTAACTTCAATTCTGACATTCATGAGCATGATTTTAACTTTAACTTTAAACTTCGGTGCATTCACTCACTTTTAGAGACGCAAAAGCTTGGATACAGCCCCTTTTGAATTGGATTATCCATCAACATATTATTTCGTGAAAGAAAACATTGTAAGCGTTTTTAACTCATTTACTTATACCAGCGAGAACGGATGAGTGCAAATTTAATCATTAAATGCTTGGTGCAAAATTAAAAAAGTTTTTTAAATATCACACAAGGAAAAATGTTGGTAAGTTTCGAAGCCACTGATACACTTGAGCATTCACCTGTAATGAGCATTCTCGCGAATGTTACAAAACAAATGAGTGTGTTTTAGCAAGCATTCTCACGAACAATTGGGTGAGTAGAAAATACATAGAATTCACGCGACAATGGCAGTTAAACCCAATATATTTATTTCACTTTGACTTATGATTTTAATCTAGGGAAGAATCTTCGTAGTTTGTCACCAATTATAACGTGACTATCGATGGGCTTACTCAGAATAAATATCGATAATGTTTACAATAAATCCATAGATTTGGTTTACTCATAATTAATTTCAATAGAATTTTGATAAACTCTCGATATCGATAAATAAATTTGAACGTAGGAACAGACACTTGTGTGATTTATTAAACGTGTTCAAATTAAAATCTGCATTTTATTATTTAGAAACGTCATTTATATATTCTTACTCTAGAAATAATTCATAAGTGAAACTGAAGTAAATATATTGGGCAAGACTGCTGTTTTAGTGTGATTTCTATATTTTTTCTACATTCTACGGATTTGAGTGCTCGCTAGAATGATCGTGAAAATGTTCGGTTCAACAAAAAAAACGGCGAATGCTCGCTGTTCTGTTACAAGTGAATGTGTAGGTGTATCAGCGCCATTAGAGTATTATGGGTTTATAATTAACAGGAACGTTTTAGTGCAAACATATAAGATGCCATAGTAGATACATGTCCATCCTTTCTTTAGCGTAGTTTCGGGTTGTATGTAGTAACTTGGAGATGTAGATGTGGATGCCGATGCCACCTATCCCATATCAGCATTGAGAGTCCAATGGAGGATTTGGCTTACTGTACCTCACTGTCCAGACGGATCGCTATAACTAGGGTTTGATGTCGAGTTTGCCGTTTTTCTCTCAATCTACTCGTTGTTTCGTGTATTTTTCTTTTTTGCCTCTTAGAAAAGCAACGATAGCCTAGTGGAGAGACCGACGGACTGCTACGCAGAGGGTCTCGGGTTCGAATCCACGGCGCGCACCATGACTTTTCGAAGTTATGTGCGTATTAAATTGTTAATTATCGCTTGCTAAACGGTGAAGGAAAACATCGTGAGGAAACCTGCATGTCTGAGAGTTCTCCATAATGTTCTCGAAAGACATGTGAAGTCTGCCAACCTGCACTTGGCCAGCGTGGTGGACTATGGCCTTACCCTTCTTATAGTGAGAAGAGGCCCGTACCCAGCAGTGGGACAAATTAAATACAGGACCGATGATGATGATGTCTCTTAGAACACCTGTGAAATGATAATGTTCTCAGACCGATTCCGCCCACGGCGGCTTGTCTTTATACGAGATTTGCCAAGTGCGCGGGAAATATTATAGTGCACAAGTGTGTGCGCATACACAAGTGCATTCTCTATTCCCTCACTTTCATAGTCCGATGTGAAGCCACAAACAACACCAACGAAGAGAGATTGGGCGCAGGACCAATGGTTTTTTAATGTGCTTTGCGAGGCACTGGGATGTGACACCGCCAACTCCCTGACGCTGAACTTCTATTGGATACAGAAAAACCTAAGATCACTTTTTGTTCGATCCAGGAATCGAACCCGAGACCATGATTCGCAATCGCTTACACGAAATACACACACAGTGTGAAATGAAATAGGGTAGTGGCACTTTGTATTCCTAAACCCTTAGAACACGGATAGACCCTTAAAAATGTTATAAACTTTCACTAGTTGGAATCACATAACTCTTACTGCGCATGATATGTTAAACATATTCACTCTTCATATACAGATTGCCTGTAGAATGTAATCATAATGTTTTCGGTAAGTAGTTCCCTGTAAAAATATTTTGACTTTGCTCTCATTAACTAAAATTTTGCTATAAGAAAATAATTTTATCTTGCGCTTGTCAGAATCAGGAAAGCTCCCTATAGTGTAGAGACAGTTTTGATAAATAATCTATAGGTATTTACTATTCTATGAAGGTATCATTAACATTCACAATAAAAATGTTACATAGAAGTACAGCTTTAATTTTACAATATTACACCACTGCATTATCCATCCACAAATTGACAAAAATAATATAGTACCAAAGGAGCTACTACGAAGCATCATAAAAATTTAAGTAACGTTTTTAAGAATAAATTGAAACAAGTATACAGGTACCTACAGAAGTGTAATACTAGGACAATACTTTATTCTAATACACTATCATTGCCATTGCCCTTCCTTTTACATTAAATAGACAAGTAACAACGGTCAATCTCCTTGATACTATCTAGCCCCACACCTGCTGCACATGAGTCCAGGCTAGAACAAGGCGAAAGACTTCAGCAGTTTGTAGGCAATATGATCAATATCATCAACATCAAAATGATTATCAAAATCATTATTAAAGTCATTATCAAAGTCATTATCAAAATCAATATCAAAGTTATTATCAAAGTCAGTATCAAAGTCATTATCAAAATCATTATCAAAATCGTTATCAAAATCGTTATCAAAATCGTTATCAAAATCGTTATCAAAATCATTATCAAAATCGTTATCAAAATCATTATCAAAATCATTATCAAAATCATTATCAAAATCTTTGTCAAAATGATTATCAAAATCATTATCAAAATCATTATCAAAATCATTACCAAATCAACATCGCCAGCATTATCATCAATTTCTTAACCATCGGTAAGTTAATCATCAATAATAATTCAATCATCGTCAACTATTTAATCATCAATGAATAAATCGATGTTATCACATTTTATAGGTATTTACAGATACCTTTATATCATCACTGCTACCTACATTATCGATCCTTGTCTAGAAGAAGTTTATATGTAATCCTGTGTATGGTTATCAGAACCTCTTACCTATAGTAAGACCGCCCTTTTACTTTCTTTGTATATGTACTTTAAAATTTAACTTAAATAGCTTAGTAAGAAAATAAAAAATGTCATCAAAGAATATCTAAATGTTATTAATCCATAAATCGTAGCTATCTGAAATAACAGTAAAGAATAAAAGAAGTTTTTTATTATATTCTACAAAAATCAGCTTTAGGAAAAACTATAAATGTAACTTATCATAATCAAAATTGATATCTATATTAATAAAACACTAAAATGTTATCAATCTAGAATAATAAATGCAGCAGACCCTATTAAAGCATGTTACTATAATATATATTTTAACTCTAATATCAAATGCACCTGGGTATAATACATAGACTTTATTATAGTATATTACTAAACTGCTCCTCTCTCAATAGTGTTCCATAATTATAATTGTTTCCTAATTGTAAGTCTTCTACCTGTAAATGTCTAGTATGGAATGCTATAAACTGAATTGACCTGAATGTATTGCAGATACACACAGTACAAAATATGAATAAATAACCAGTAACCAAAAATGAACCAATTTAGTTAATAGTTTATTTATGTTACCAATAGTCAGTGAACTGCCTAAAGTTAAACTAGACGCCAATGCCAGTAAAAATACTCTTGGTAAGAAACGGTATAATAAGTAGTCATGTAGAAAGTCAAACCAGACACTAGTTAAAATAAGTTTAAATTCAGACCAGTCGGTTAATATTTCAATATCTATAAGTCAAATATACAAAAAATTATTCATTAAGGTCGCAACACTTATAAACATCAATGTACTTATACAAATACTACTAGAATGGTTAAATCCCATTTTAATCATTATTGCCATGGTCTCCTACAATTGAACCTCATAAAGTACGGGTACACATGTATATATTTGCATAAAAATATCTCTAAATAGCTAATCTATCGCAGTGTATATACCCGAGATACTAAATTGATAAGATAAGGCAGCGATAGCCTAGTGGAGATACCAACAGACTGCCATGCAGAGGGTATCAGGTTCGAATCCACGGCGCGCACCAATGACTTTTCGGAGTTATGTGCGTATTGAATTGTTAATTATCGCTTGTCCCGTGCCTCGGAGAGCACGTTAAGCCGTCGGTCCCGGTTGTCATGAAGATCTTTGACAGTCGTTACAGGGCGTCAGTACCTTCTAAATAAACTGACACTAGTCTAAACCATGGAATATTGCTATCCCTTCGGGTTGCAGAGGTCAGACAGGCAGTCGCTCTGTGGAAAAGCAAATATTCAGCCAAATCCTGTTAGACTAGGAAGCGGACCCCAGATTGAAACTGGGATAACTAAAATTTTTTCGCGGGTAGGTGTGCGAAAAGTAGGACACATCAAAGTTTTCGAAAAATCATTTTATATTAATTTACACAAATAGTACTGATTATTATTAATTTATTTAGTAGGATACATATAGTAAAGTCAGTACTCACGTTTGTGGACACACAGTACATGTAACTCAACTAGTGTCTTATATCTAACACCACCTGCCAGCTGTTTGTACACTCACTTCACATCAAGAAAATTTTTGAACAATGTCTCAGCTCTCTGATATCCAATCTGCTCAGAGGGACTTGGAGGAATGCTTCATGAAGAGGATGGATGAACTAGAAGCACAAATACAAGGCAGTGGACCGGCCAAGGACACAGTGGCAAAGGTAGCCGAGGAGTTCCGCACTTTTAGGGAGCTTGTCTTCAAAATGTTGGGATTGCTTCGGAGCCAGATTGCCGATTGTTCAAGAACGTGCGATGTCATAGAAACCAGACAACGGCGGAAGGCACTGATCTTCACTGGTATAGCTGAGGCTAAGGAGGAGAACTGCGTCAACATGATCATGGATATCCTTAACAAAAAACTAGGCTTGAAGGATATGACAGCATCTATAAAGTCAGCACACCGGCTTGGTAATTCTAGCAATGATCGACATCGTCCCATTCTCGTACAGTTCTGCAGCTACGAGCAAAAGTCGACAGTATGGAAGGCCAAGACGGGTCTTAAAGGCTCTCAAATCTCAGTCAAAGAGTTTTTGACAAAAGCCCGTCAGACAACTCGTCAAGCTCGTCTCCACTTTGGGATGCGGTCGTGCTGGACACAGGACGGCGTCATAGTTGTAAAGGCTCCAGATGGTCATCGATGCAAGATAACTTCAGCGGATGAACTAAGTGCTTTAATAGCGAAGTATCCAAAGGTGCCTGGAAGCGAGGCGCAAGCCACTGGTAGCAGGACTGGTAGTTCCGGGACAGCAAAACCTGCTAATAACGGGTCTCGGCGAAACTGAAGCTCCCAATGCGATATAGGTAGTAAATTTTGATTCCCAATTGTTTATGTCTGTTAGCTTCTAATTTACTTGTAACATCGTTGCTTGTTAGTAGGTACATAGTTCACACGTATCGCACTATTTACGACTCACTACTATGTTATTATCTAATTACCCACTTCACTTATCATTTCTTATTAAATATTAGATATGTACCGTATAACTATTAATTTTGTTAGCTTTATATTAATTTACACATTTTTTTCATATTATGTTCTGGCTATGTTATTATTTTCCAGTGACAATACTAATAATATAGACTTGGCATACCTACAAAAAAAACGTGTATACCTACACATTATTGAGAGGAAAAAATGGCGGCCAATAGAGCTGCCCATATCGATATTTCTCTACAATAACATCGATAAAAGATTATAGGAATGTTTTCATATAGTCACCACGGTATTATGCGTTTTGACTAAGAATAGGATCGACTTGGCGCCATATTGGATACGAATTATGACTTTAATCAAATATTAATATTATTTAATAAACTAATACTTATTTAACGTTTTTATTTAAATTTGATGTAAAACTTATTGATTTGCAAATAAGCTTCTTTGCAAATCGTACTTTTCAAGTGAAATTTAACAGATAGCGGTCATTGACATTCCTATTCTTATTTGAAACGCATAGTAGGTACCTACAATATCAATGGGTAGGTATTTTAAACATAGGTACATTTCTTAGCTTCACTTATAGGTATATACTGTAAAAGTCCGAACTGCGGTCAATCTAAGAATTTACCGGTAAATCCTAATGGGAGAAAAGAATGGACATAATGTATTTTTAAATAAAATGTGTTTTTTTTACGTCATAGTCATTTATTTCATTTCATCATCATCATTATCACCATCATTCAGCCAATTGCCATCCACTGCTGAACGTAGGCCTCCCACAAAGAGCGTTAAATATCCCGGTCTTGAGCAGCCCGCATCCATCCGCTGCCAACCGCCCTCTTCAAATCGTCTGTCCATCGTGCCGCATCGTTTGCCCATACACAGTCTCCACTCCAACACATGTCTGGCTCTATCGACCGACTATTTGTCTAGACATGGCCGGCCCCGGGCCCACTACCATTTTAGCATGCTGATTCTACGTGCAGTGTCAGTGATTTATTTTATTTATTTATGATCGGGTCTAAAATTTAAATTTGTTAATACCTGATCAAATAGTTTTGAGTAATAAGTATGTGGTGTTGATACACTGAATAAAGTGTTTATACTCACATCAGCTGTGGCCACAAAAGTTGAATTAAATAATGTACCTTGATAAGATACATCATTTAATTCAACTTAAATATGATTAAAACCAAAGATGTTGCCAAATATCTTTTATATTTTTATTTAGCTAGTAACTACTGGAGCTCTCAAAAGCCAGGGAAGGATATGTTCTCCCCATTAAAAACTTTCCTGCTTTTTTACCTGCCTGCCAAGGAAAGGTTATGTTTTGCGCGCTTTTCCTGTATGTATGTAATATTCTTTATATCCTCATATCTCCCAGATTCGCTGAACGGATTTACATGTGTTCTTAGATAGGCGACGTTAAAAAATCAAACATGGTGGCTGTGCGATGCGAGGCCATTGTAGTTAAAGAAACAATTTTTATTGTTTTTGAATACTTACTTTATTATGGGCATAAAATTAAAGGGTACAAAAGTTTTTAAAAAATTACGTAATAATAATAAAAAAATACAACGAGAAAGTTTCTTAACCGCCTGCCTTTCCAATAAAAAGAGAATAATCATATTTGGACTACTCTATAAAAAGTTATACATGGTCAAACAAAGAAAAAACATTGGTAATCAACTAAAAGTATAAAATAAAAAATATTCAATAAATAAAGACATTTGTTCACATTTATCCTTTAATTTTGTAATCATTTTAATTGCGTGTACCTGAAATCAAATGAAATAAAAGTAAGTTTTAATAGATCCATCTTACAACCCAAATAATGTGTCCTTTATCTATTATGTGAATAACCTTTGTTGAGGATTCAAAATAAACAGATATTAAAAAACTAGCGAGAGATATCTCCCACCCAATCTCAATTCAGTTGATGAGTTGTTATCATGGAGATCAAATGTGCAAACAATGATGACAGGAAAAACAGAAGGTAGTCATACCGATAAATGTGGCGCAGCGGAGGTGATAGCGGTCAAATCTGGCGCAGCGGATGTGCTAGCGGCCAAATCGGGCGCAGCGGATGTGCTAGCGGCCAAATCGGGCGCAGCGTAGGTGCTAGCGACTAATCCTGGTGCAGCGTAGGTGATAGCGGCCAAATCGGGCGCAGTAGATGTGCTGGCGGCCAAATCGGGCGCATCGTAGGTGCTAGCTTCTAATCCTGGTGCATCGTAGGTTGTAGCGGCTAAATCGGGCGCAGTGGAGGGGCTGGTGACTAAATACGAGGCTTGAACTATGCCACTCCTCTTTAAAATCTCTCCAGGTTGATACTGAATGGTAAAAAACAGAAAAGTAAATACTCAAATATTTTACAAAACTTAGAAAAAAGAAGGTGATCCTACAGCATAAAAAGTAACACACACTGAAGTGCGTTACGCAAAATACTTTATTCGTTCACTAAAATACTAATTGCATACCAAATAATAATATGCCGATCGTTATACAAAATATCATTTAAAAGTCTCGTCCGCTTAGGAAACTTATCCACTCAGAAAACTTAATAGGTTATGTTAAGTTCTCTTGTGACCCTGCACCCAAAATAGGAGCCCTGCAAAGCAGGGCTCCGTCAACTCAGCTAATTAAAGTATTTGGTTGTTGAGTAATACTAAAATATGAATTGCTTCTTATTCATTGAAAGGATTACTTTTATAATTACAGATTTTCAACGGTCAATAAACAGATGTTCTTTATGAAATATTTTAGTGAGTATATTTTGGTGTGCAATTAGTATTTTTGGTGAAATAAAGGAATATTGTTTGGCAGACATCAGAGATATATTGAGGAAGAGTTAAATACTACCCAAAAAAAAATTACCTTATTATGAGCACTACATCCAGATATTGATTGTGCTTGTCTGATTTTGGTCATTTTTCATTAAAATGCCAGGCACATTTAATGGAGTCACGGGCTGTAAACAAGCAATAAAATTGTTAATGTTTTTTATATTTCTTGATTTTATTAATAGGTTTATAGGTCATTTGCAATTGGTGGGTTGAGAAGAATCTACCAACTGTAACCCACTGTATTAATTTCAAAGTAAACTGTAAAGTACTATTCAAAAACAAGAGTATGGGTGACATTATTTTGTTTTCAAAACATTTATAAGTTCCTTATAAAAGGAATATCATAAATGTACTATCATAAACATTTCTTTTTTGTAACTAATTAGTGTGTTCCTCTGTGGCCGGACCACAGTTTAGTACTCAGATATAGTTTGAAATAATACCTACCTAAAGTCTACTTTCATCGGAATATATATGTATATATTTTGAGTACCTCAAGAGATATCTTTCAAATCAACTACTTATGTGGTCCGGCCGCCAAGCAGTGCTCTCTGGCCGAGCCACCTCAAATTAAATAGAGTATAATGAAATATTATTAATAAATCTATACCCCGAAAAAACTACTTAAAGAGTACCTTGCATACGACAAATATGGTCCAATAAACCTCTTTAGTTAAGGAGTTATTGGTTGTAGGTTGTGGTCCACTGGAAGGTATACTCTGCAGCAAGTCAATTTTGCAATATTTAAAATTAACTATCCATAAATCAATTTATATAATAGTACCTTTTCTCTACTCTTCGTTGATACTTTTCTCTCAAGAAACTATTCATTTTGATTAATTCATCTTAAAAGTACGTGTGTATGGCTAGGGAGGATTACTTTCAGCAAATATAACGAAATATTCTTTATTTCTTTATGCCAAGAAAAGCTGCATTATAAGTACTTTATAAAATGACCTGGACTTTATCTATAAACTTTTATTTATATAGCCAACAATGATTTTGAAAAAAAAGCACTTTTTAGGTTTTGTTTACCTATCTACCTAAGAATTGGTAGTTAATTTGACGAAGTAAGTGATCACGAGTTATCTTCATCTTACAGTACAGTAAATTTTAATAAAATTAGTGAAACAACAATGCAAATGTAAATGTAGTAAGTGGAATGACCTAATTATAATAAACGAATAATAATTTAAAAGAACTAGAAATGTTATGTTATATACAGTACTCGCCAATCTTTATGGCCGCTCTGAATGTAGCCATCGGTACGAACTTGCGCATGGTACAGTCAGGTGGACATGTCATAACCAAGAAAATATATTTGTAATTATTGAAAATTAAAATCTTCAGTTACCTTGTTAGATTGGCTATATTATATTGTTTAATTACATATTCAATCAAATTCGAGTAATGTAAATTCAGTTAGGTGAAGGGACTTTTAAGCTTAGACTTCTTTTCTTCTTCATAAACGTTAATACGTCAAACACCATTTTCCGTGTTTGGCGACGTAAAACATTAAAACAACCGCAAGGCATGATCAATGAAAATGGTAACTATATCAGTACAAATAACAACAAGAAACAACGATAGCAACGAGAAACAATAAAGAAGTAACACTATGAAACTATTTTAAACGCGACGATACTGTCAGAGCTCAGCGAATATGTGAGTCGTGTACAAACGTAGCACACTCACACTAACGCGCAGGAGGCGAGGATGCTAGCGGGTGGAAGACAGCGCGCGCGGGCGTGCCCTGCCTCCACGCCCCACGTACGTCCCGCTGATACCTGATTTTGTGTTCTGCGCAGCGCAATGCGGCTAGGTTCGGAGCGGCCATAAAGTTTGGCGAGTACTGTAATAATAAACTGAAAAATGCTAAGTATCTATATAAATTCTAAATAAGTAGTAGATCATGAGTTGTCTAGTGTAAGTGACCATCTATCCTTATCACTGAAATAATCATTAACAGTATAATAACCTTTCCTAGTAAGGCAGTCTTTTATCTTACTTTTAAACATATTAAATGGTAATTCTAAAAGACTAATTGGTATTTTATTGTAAATACGAATACCTAGCCCTGCAAAAGAATTGTTAACTTTATGTAAACAATGATAAGGAGCATATAACTTATGTCTTTTCCTAGTATTTATATTATGTATGTCACTTTTAGTAGTAAATAAACCTATATTTTGCCTAATATACAATATATTAGCAAATAAGAACTGCGAGGCTACTGTTAGAATTCCTATAGACTTAAAGCGTTCCCTAAGAGTATCTTTTGCACCTACCTAACATGTATATTGCTTGTACCGCTTGTTTCTGTAGAACAAAGATATTCTGAATATCCGCAGCGTTGCCCCATAACAAGTTGCCGTAGAACTTGACACTATGAAAATAGCTAAAATAAACTAGACAACCTATGTCGACATCAGCAAGTTGTCTAATTTTTCTGGCAGCATATGCTGCAGAGCTGAGCTTACCTGCAAGACATGCTATATGTGCACCCCATTGTAACTTATTATCTAATATAATGCCTAGAAACACTGTGGAGTCAACTGTCTATATATATTATATATGAATATATATATTATATATGAATATATATGTATATATTCCGATGAAAGAAGTCTTTAGGTAGGTATTATTTCAAACTTTAGCATCTGAGTACTAAACTGTGGTCCGGCCACGGAGCAACACACAACCAATTAAGCACATGTTCAGTTTTATTTTGGCAATTAATCTAACCACTTTAGCCTCAGCGGCTCAAATTTGAGCCAGACACTATAACAATAAAATTCTGTTGTGTCTGCTAATTAGGTTCTCGAGTAGCTACGGACCACACTCAAACACATTCTTTTTTACATCACTATTTGTGCCCATTAGACAAAAGTTGCAATGAGGATATCACCATCATAGCAGCCAATACTCAATCATGTTGAACAAATTTATAATAAGTAATGTTACTTACCAATAAGGTCCGTGATGGTATACGCAATGTTACTTTATTTAGAGTCCGGTTGAAACAAGATTCTTCAAAGTGAAGAGAACAAATATGAATTGTTTTTGTTGACATCCTTAAATTTTCAACACCGATTGTTTCCAGCCAAATTTTCTTTTTTCCTTTGTTGGCAGGCAGCCTTGAAAGTAAAAAAATCAATAAGTAACCATAATACAGTATTATCGATAAATATAAAATATCATACATGCAGTACTCTATTCCTACAATAACAACAAAATAATTTCATAGTTTATCGTGGATAATAAAGGCAAAAAGGGAAAATATGAATGCGTAACTGTTGATACTCTTAAAAAAATGCAGTATCTTTTATTCATTATCTAAATCCAAAGATATTTCAGCTGAAATTAAGTACTTACTGGTGCAAGGTTATATTCGGGTGATATCAGCTTCTTTTCATGCCACAACCGATTATATTGCAATTGGGCATCTTGCAATTGAAGGTTTACCACTACCACTGTACCACTATCGCGTTAAAACCCAATAACACAGCAAAATTACTCCAAAATTCACAAAATATATGAATAGCTCAAGAGCATTTGACAGTCGACGTACCCCAACTTGTTGACAAACAGCAAGCGGATAAAATGGCGACTCGGCCGCATCTAGGTATTTCAAAGACGCTAGGAATGAAGGGTTGCCATTATAGTAACTGTCAAAAAGCATGTTATCTCTTTTCACTTATGCAACATTATGTAAGTTAAACAGAGATGACAGTATTTTTATGACTTCGGTGTCGATATGCCTCATATTTGTATAAGTGTATTTTCTATAGTCAAACATTTCAGGTCTATATTATTAGTATTGTCACTGTTATTTTCCCGTCAAAGACAGAATTGTCAATTGTCAAATTGACATTTGACGTTTGTTAATTAGAACGACACGTTTAGTTTCTCCGCCCGAGATGCATAGATTCCAAAGTTGCACTTTTGTTCAAATTATGTTCCTTTTCATTTTGTTACCTTTAAGTTATATACCTATTATTACTATAATCATAAAATGTTAAGTGTACGCTGGCGGGTGGTGCAGAGGTAAACAAGCCTAGCACGGGTTGGTACTTTGATAGTGTATATTGCGTATTTATACTTAATATATTGCGTATTATATTTAGTTATACATATTTTATTTGTTATATTATATTATTTATTTATATTTTTATATAATGTTATCTGATGATGATGATGCATCCTTCCACTCCGCTAATGACTCAATTGAATCGGTTTCGAATGATAGTTTCTGCTCAGCGCCAGATATTACACTAGGCGAATTCGTGCGTGATAAATTTAAATTACAACAGAACCGGCGTCTATTAAATGTATGTCACATAAATGCTCAGAGTGTGCCAAGTCACTTTAGTGACTTACTCGAAGCATTTAGTAATGTAAGTGTCCATGCCGTACTGATTTCCGAGACATGGCTCAAACCTCACATACTTTCTACAACATACCCTCTTCCCGGTTTCGTGCTTATCCGGAATGACCGATCCGATAAGAGGGGAGGTGGTGTTGCTATATACCTTCGCAGTGAGTTCTGCTATAAGATCATTGCTTCGTCTTCCTCTGGTTCGGCTCCTGCTGCTGAATACTTATTTATTGAGGTTTGTGTCAAGGGTGCGAAAGCCGTTCTTGGTGTTGTATACTGTCCGCCATCCGCTGATTACTTCTCCAGTATCGAATCGGTGCTGGAATCTATAGGGTCTGAATATGCACATCTCATCATAATGGGTGAATTTAATACCAATCTCCTAATCCCACATTCCTTTCGGTCCCGTAAACTTACCCACAAAGTAGAATCTGCCAGTCTCCATATCTTACCTCTTCTAGCCACACATCACAACACCAATGGGGAAGATACCTGGTTGGATTTAATCCTCACTGCTGATCCTTCCCTTGTCTCTACCCATGGTCAATTCCCCGCTCCTGGTTTCTCCCATCACGACCTTATTTTCCTTTCGTATATCCTTAAACCACCCAAACCTCAGCCTAAAGTATTGCACTTGCGTAGTTTTGCCCGTGTTGACTGGAAAAAATTGTTAGATGATGCATCTAATATTAACTGGCAACCTATGATTACAGCTACCACGGTCGACGATAAGCTTCAGGTCTTCAACAAAGCTGTCTTAGACCTTTATGACGCTCATGCTCCGGTCAAGCGAGTCAAACTGAAGCGCCCACCAGCGCCATGGATGACGGAGGGGATTCGGATGGCTATGAGGCGCAGGGACCGAGCTTTCCGGAAGTATAAAAAAGATCGCTGTGACACCAAGTGGGTCATTTTCAAGGCTGCAAGGAACCGTTGCAACCAGATGATACGTAACGCCAAACGCCGTCATATTCTCGAAAATATTTCATCAACTTCTGCTGCGAATGTCTGGAAGTTTTTAGGAACTCTAGGCATTGGCAGGAGGCGACAGATTGACCTGCCAAAAGTCGTTGGTTTGGACGATATTAATCAGCATTTCGTCACCACGCCTGCCTTGGATCGCCAAACTAGGGATCGGACGGTCAATTATGTCGCTAGTTTGCCACGGCCAAACGTAATTTCTTTTCAGTTTTCTCCTGTCACTGAGGGTGAGGTCAGAAAGGTTATCCTATCCATAAAATCTAAGGCGGTGGGCTGCGACAACATTAGTCGTCGTATGATTACCGCAACCTTAGATGAACTCCTATCCCCAATTGTCCATATTATAAATTTTTCACTCGTGTCTGGCGTTTTCCCCTCGGTATGGCGTAAAGCCTATATACGTCCTCTACCCAAGGTTCCTAACCCCACCTTACCTAGTCATTTTCGCCCTATATCCATTCTTCCTTTCCTATCCAAAGTGCTTGAGGCTTGTGTCCACCAGCAGCTGACTCGATTTGTACATATTAATAACCTGTTGAGTCCTTTTCAATCAGGATTCAGATCGGGACACAGCACAACCACAACCTCAGCCCTCCTTAAAGTGACTGGCGATATTAGAGCGGGAGTGGAGGACACCAAGGTCACTGTGTTGGTCTTGGTAGATTTCTCGAACGCTTTTAATACCGTCAGTCACGATATCCTCCTCTCCATACTATCCCACCTTTCGATCGCACCTGAAGCTTTGGAATGGTTCTCATCCTATCTTCGTGGGCGTCAACAGTCGGTTCGCATTGATGAGACCTTATCTCGTTGGTGTGATCTCGACTCTGGCGTCCCACAAGGCGGCATTCTTTCTCCACTTCTTTTTTCTCTATTTATTAATCTCTTAACTCACAATCTTCGGTGTTCATATCATCTGTATGCAGACGACCTGCAGCTGTATTCTCAGGCGAGGGTTGAGGATCTAACACGGGCCATCAATGATGTAAACCAAGACCTAATGGCAATAAAGCATTGGTCGGATCAGTTTGGACTATCAGTTAACCCGTCAAAATGTCAAGCCATTATCGTGGGTGGTAACCGCATGATGTGCAGAGTGGATACTGCAGCTCACCCTCCAATCATCTTTGACGGGTTAAATATTAAGATCACTTCGAGCGTTAAGGACCTGGGACTACACATAGATGACACCCTTAATTGGAGAACGCAAGTCACGAACGTGTGTCAAAGTGTCACTGGGACCCTGCGGTGTCTCTATCGTCTGAAGAATTTCCTCCCCTCCAAAACAAAGACTATGCTAGTGCAATCTTTAGTGTTCCCTATCATCGATTATGGTGATGTGTGTTATTATGACCTGAATGCAGACCTTCTCAACAAACTCGACCGGCTTCTCAATAACTGCATTCGATTCGTTTTCAATCTTCGGAAGTATGACCATGTGTCTACTTATCGTTCTCAACTGAGATGGCTTCCCATTCGTCAACGCCGTAGCTTGCGTGCTCTCACTACTCTCTACTCGCTACTTCACTCACCCACTCCTCCAGCTTATCTAATTTCTCACTTTCAATACCTATGCTCTTCGCATGATAAAGCCCTTCGTTCTTCCCATAACCTTTTACTTCGATGTCCTCAACATAGCTCTGGCCTTGTACATTCTTCCTTCTACGTTCAAGCTATACACCTATGGAACGCGCTCCCTCTGGAAGTCAGGACGGCAGACAGTCGCTGGACATTTAAAAACAAGGCTCGTCAATGGATTCAACGTGGGTTATTGGCTGAATCATCGTAATCATCACATGATTATGTATGTATATAGAATATTTTATTGAATATATATGTCTATATATATATATAAATGTATATGTTATAATATATTAATATATATATTATATTATACTAAATTATGTTATATATAGTATATTATATTAATTATTAAATTTATATGTGTATTGTATTAGTCCGTTATGTATATTATCTATTAAAGTATCTAGTTATAATTATCTAAAATCAATCACAAAGCACTTCCACCTAATACCTGCCTTAACTATCTCTGCATCACCCTAAGGTAGACTGTTAGACAATGCCTAAGGCATTAAGTCCGCCTATGTACAGTATTGTGCAGGAAGTTTAATAAATAAAAAAAAAAATAAAGATAACGCTAAGAGAATGATGACTAAATTGATAAGATAGTTCATTACCGAGAGCTAATCCTAAGATTGATTATTACTTTATGGTCTTAATAGGTTTACAGTTTAACAAATCACGGCACATGGCACTTCATGATAAAAATACATAATTTCAATGAATAAAAGCAGATAAAAATAAAAACCGTTTCATATTCTACTAATTTATTGAATTTACTTGTATTATTTCCGAGATGGTGATGAGTGATGTAATATGGAACTTTCAAATTGAATCAATATGTGCTTTTTTTCAGATCCATTTAATCAGACAGATGTCTGCATTTATTACACATTTCATTTTAACTATTTAAACTGCTTTTATCGTTATAAATAACGATAATAACCAAAATACCACTACTTGAAAATATTTGATACACTGCCATCGATTAGTGCCAGACATAAGCAAAATGATGTCACTTTCTTTAACAAGTCAATTTAATCTTATGTAATATCATACAACATTCTTCCATAATCACTTTTTAATAAAATACCTTGAGCTATATATTTAGACGTAGCATATATGACCCCTCAGGCCTCAGAAGTATAAGGTATGTTTAAAAAATAAAAGTAAATAGTTACTAAACAAAACTATCATTTTATCGATATGATCTAGCTAGACACAGACACGCTTGATATAATATAGAGTATTTCTGTACCTACACACAAAAGTTCGCTTGTAGTAATAGTTATACTAAATTCATAGGTTATCTTTACAACGTGTCATTCAAATGTGGTGCCTCTAAAGCAAATTGAAGCTATTTGGTTTTGTTCTTCCAATAGAAATCAAAGTGACAAAATCATAAGTATGTCTATTGCAAGTAAACTGGTGGAAATTATCTGGGTACATGACAACTACTCACTAAACAATTATAGAAAGCGTATTATTTGTAATTTGATACATAAATTTTAGTGACAAACAGTTATTAACCAGTTGAAAATACGAGTATATTTCAAAGATATGTTGAAGATAAATATACAGTTTCGTAGTCTTATCTCCAGGAAAACACATTCAAGAGATTTACCCTTTAAAATATTCTTATTTTTTTCTTTCGATATAGTTTGGATCCGATTTAATAAAACTATATAGCATGAACTGATTAATTTGGTAATTGTGGCGAAAATTGAACTACAACTATGGAACAGAGCTAAGGCACATTCCTACATCGCATTGGTCTGTATGTAATGAATACACAGGCAACACAAAATTAATGAAGAAACCTCTGAAATGTATTCTACCTACCGTCATTTCATATTCGACTCGTAATGAAAAGAATCGTCAGAGCACTTCATTATTGGAATACAAATATGCAGGACGATTACGCTAATCAGTATACTACAAAGATTTATCATCAAAGCACAACACAGCCAATGCTCATACCGAGTCTCGGTCAATCACTACAAATGTTTCCTATTTGAATTCCAACAGATTAGAACAATATCAGCTACTATCAAAATAAATCTATTATAAATTTTCTGTAACTTTTTCGCTATTACCTGCATAGTTTTATACTCAGATACATTTTTGATGAACATGTTAAAATAACCTGGTATCACATAAACACAATAGTCATATTTTTCGACCATTCATGGCTATAGATATAATCTTGGTGGAAGTACATTACCAGCGTTTGCTGTTGATTGTTGCTGTTGGCTTCAGCATACTGTTGCAGATCGTTAAGATATATAGTCGGTACTCATCCACCGGCTTGCTCTCGGCATCGTTGCTACTGGATCGTAGGGCAATCGTTCTCCGTCGTCAGCTGAACGGTGACGGGCTTAGGCAGAATCATGGGATTACGATGAGGAGACTTTGGAACTTGCAATTGGATGTGTTAGTATTGTGGGCGCAAATTTATCACACTTCTGATGTAAGAATCAGGAAAGCTCCTTATAGTGTAGAGACAGTTTTGATAAATAAAAGAGACAACTATCAGATCATACTTTCATTTATTCAGTTTGGCACAAGGATATATCTTTAGATTACGTCGTGTTACTACATTTACATTTAGAGCCCAGTTCGCAAAGCAAAGGCATAAAACCAAGAGAAAGAACGGGCAATAAAACTCTTGATCATTCTTTTCAATAACTTAAATATAATTAACAAATAGTGGTACAGCCAATTTATATCAAATATCAATGTTGTGGGTAGTTTTATATTACTAGAAAGGTCTGTCTTACAACAGAACATAATAAGCATTATTTAATATCAACACAATTTACTAAATGTTTACCACAGGTATAATATAATGAATCTCATTGATACAACATGATCCACAGTATATTATTCTATCCTATATTACAATCTTTAATATCTCACAAACGATCAAACTACCCACAATATCAATAAGATAATGATTACACTATCTTGCATTGTTTCCTAGAGGATGAAACAAAAGAACAAGCAACACAGAATATTGGAACACAGTGGCAGTTCAATAGTCAGAACCATATCGTACCTGAGCCGTCGACGAAGGAGAATAGGACGAACACGATAGCCAGCGTACACTTTATTTACACGTTTGACAGTTTAACTGTCAAACGTTATGTCAGTGTCATTTAACTACCACTATCCTCATACATATGTATAAATACTTATATACGGATATCAGTAATTTCAGCCCACAGCCTAAATAATATCATTACATATCTCTCACGTTCTGTGACAGCACTCTACAAGAACATATTTTTCTACTTGCGGTTTTGTACATTATAAGACTATACAATAGTCTTACATACAAAATAAAGAAAGTACAGAAAGGTGCAAAAATCACGAACACATTTCTCAGTAAAGTAGCAATCACTTCATTTGGATCACAATGAAACAACATGTCCTTACGCACATTATACTCGTACTTTGCGTGACACACTTACTAAAATATCATAAAACTATGTTAAAATTGCAGACTAAGCTTGTGGGTATGTGGTGGCCAACAGTTTAATACAGGGTTTACTATATTATTTTGAATCATAGAGGAATAAGTGAGATTTATTGTCGTTTGACAGAAAATAGCCCTTTCGTAGAGCAATTGCCGTCCAACTCTCGCAACTCAATTGTATAGCGATATTCTGTGGCCTATATCACTATTTTTTTATTAAAGGGTACTGACACCACATAAAAACTTCAATATTCATGACAGTCGGTACCGACTTAACCATTTTCCGAGGCACGGGTAAGCGATCACTAACAATTTAATACGTACAAAACTTCGAAAAGTCAGTTATGTGCGTCGTGAATCGAACCCGATCGATGCCCACTGCATGGCAGTCTGTTTGTATTTTACTTTTATGCAAGGGTTTGTATTTGTCTGTGTGTACGCATATCGGCAGCGGGCCCTGCGGATGTTAATGCGCGCTATTTGAGAGCAGACGTTGACAAACACGCCCCTGGCACGTAATGCCTCGGCACGGTAATAATATCTAACAGTATTGTAACTCCATACAAACGCACGAAACTCGAGTTATACCTACGCGCCGCGAGCAGAGTACCCATTAGACTGGGCGGACAGTACCCGCAGCCGCTATCGTGCCGCAGCTCGCATTCGGCGCGTCTGGTAGGTATATAAGTCACGAAGACGGCCGAGTTACAATACTGTTAGATTATATTACCGTGGCCTCGGTTATCTCCTCACTACTGCCAGTTTTGAACTCCCGCCATTATGTTGTTCAGATTATGATGTAGATACGTGTGCGTATGGCCTACTTTCTCGTGAGAGTAGCCTTGACTTGGCGAGAGATGCGTACGTAGTTATTGTTGTCTAAATGTTTTGGTTCGTACATAGTTATTGTTATTGTGTCTCGATGTTTTAGAAGTACTGTAGTAGTGTGTAGTGTAATAAGTTACTGATTTATAAGATTAAACCTTTTTTATTATCTATTTATTTAGGTTACTGGATCTGCCGTTGGTACAAATCCAATTTTTTATATAGCTGCCATTGTTAACTTCCTAATATTTTTGTGCAAAATGACTGACTGAGTGACTTAAGTGTAGTGATAATGTCTGTAGTTTATCTTCAAAGCACTTAGAATATCGCTACTTTCAATGGTATTTTTTAGTATTAACAGTAAATCGTTTGAAAATTAGCAAACCCCAAAATAGAACTGAAATTATTTTCAAAGTTGTGAAGCGGTCTTATTTTTAACACATTTTTTTAATACAAAAGCATAATATATTTGGATAAGTATGTCTTAATTATGGCAAAGATAGTTTATTTTGCGTTTAAATGGTAAAGTACTTGGCGGCGACTTGTGTAGCCTGCTTTACCGTGAACAAAAGACCCATTCTGTAGCTGTAAATATTACACTGATAGCACGGTGCCATCGTAAGCAGCTCGCTAGCCCTACAAATTCTTCGAAAATACCATAGAGTTTATTTTTAAATCCTTACTTTTTCTCTCGTATTCGGGGTATCGGCTATCACAGTAAAAATATGTACCTATTACTCTGATGTAACGTTGCACTAGCTATACCGCTGCAAAATTTCATCCAAATTTGTTCTGTACTTTTATTGTGGAAGAAGGACAAACAAACATTTGTATATATATACAATTTTTGCGTTTCTGACTGACAGACCGACAATGAACGATCGTAACTACCGGGCGCAAGAAGCAAGGAGAAATTTGGCATGTATGTTCCTCGGGGAGTGTAGGGGCGCACTAAGGGGTAAAACAGTCTGACGTCGAAGGGCGATGAGCGAAGTCTAATACAAATTAATAGCATGATTTACTAGCAATTTTTTTCCAAATGTTAGTAAGTATGTATGTATGGGATGCTAATTTCTTCTTAAAGAGATTATTGATAGGATATTATGTGGCCGTCTTTAGTGCGTTAAGAAAAACATTTCACTGACATAAAACTAGTAATACACCAACAGATTATCAAGTTTGTAAATCCTAATATCTAGTAAAGCAACTCGAGATACCTATTGGTAATTTTGTTGTAAAGAGTTTGTACATATATATTTCATTAGTTTTGGCTGTTTATTTCAATTGTAACTAGATCGTTCATAGAAAAGTTACTGCTAAGTTAAGCACACTTGTCACTAGCCTAAGTAAACGGCAGGTGGAAGAGAAGTTTCCTTATAACCTGTGATTTCGATAACCACAGGTTACAAGGAAACTTCTCTTCCACCTGCCTATTAAAAACGCCCCCATGCGACACATGATTAACTTTTCCACGAAACTACCGCAGTGCCCTCTGAGCACCACAATCCAATTAAGTCTAAGCAGATTTGATAAAATTTTAGCTTTTACCGAATGGCTGCCGTCTGACCTACGTAAATCAGGAGGATAACATTCCATGCTTAAGAAAAGTTAATTGAGGGGGAAATGAATACCCACTCCCACATTTTCTGCTTAAATGCAGTTGTTTCGGCACACGCGCTCGTACACGCACGCTACACTGCGCGCTTCAAAAAACAGGACTTGCGTAGACAGTACCTACGCGCTTAAAAATACGACGAAATACGCGCGTATACGGCGCTAATCTGAAATCGCTCTAACTAATGCCAAAGATTTTTCTGACAGCCGTAGTAGTGGTAGCTTTAGTACGCCGTCGCTGCCTCCAGAAAGTTCATCCACGTGAGAATCGAAACCACAAACTATAGCCACGTTGCAAAACAGCAACATAGCCGCTTAATGCCTCGTTCACATAGCGTCAAGTTTTGTCGGCTCTTAAATTTTGCCGGATCTGCTTAAGCCAGACGCCGTGTTCACACGACAAACTTTCGTTATCGTATTCTACCTGGTTCTGGCTCTATAAACAGGCTACAATCACGAAACAATTCAATGCTTCCGTTCACCTTGTATCTTGTTTACGATCAATCTCGTACGCGCCTTGAAATACTATTGTCACTAAAACCACGTTTTGTATTGCTGCCGGATCGATATGCAGGCGCCAAATTGAATGTCAATGGCGCCAATATTTATTATTTTACCTGATCTTGAACCCCAAAGTATTCATGTGTCATTGAAATACTGATGTCACTGTTAAAGTCTTGATAACAAATTAAAGGCAAGCGCACTGTAACGCCTGGTGACAGCGGCAGCGATTTCGAAGTCAATGGCGCGTTCTACTCTGACATCAAAATCACTACCGCTACCGCCCACCACTGCTGTTACTAAAGGGCTGATAGGCGCTTATTCACCTATAATCACTAAACAAAAAAACATTAATTTTATATCTAAGAATCTGTTGACCATCGTAGAATTTTAATTTAATGAGAAACAAGCTATTACCATTACGAACCATTTTTTTTTTGTTAAATGCGTATCTTAAAATTAAATCCATATGGATACTTCATTGTTCCAGGAAAGATAAAACTAACGCACGAATCAAGATGGCAAATTAGTACACCGTCAGCTGTAGTTGTAGCAATAGACCCTAAAGTGCAAGCTGCAAAAAAAATAAATTATGTATTTTTTAACACCGATAAGGGCAATCAAAATCTTTTTATAATAACCGTGAATACGTAGGTAGTCAGAGGTGTAATATTACACCCATTTTCGCCATAAATTTTTAGGTCCCACGTAATAGGGGGCGAGCCTTTTGCCGTACCGGGCACATTACCAGACTCCAGGCTGCTACTGAGTATTCGGAAAAACCCAGTAACACTTTTGCCCGACCGGGGATCGAACCCGGGACCTCCGATCAGCAGTCGCATACGCTATCCACTGGACCACGGAGGCAGTCTAATCAGTTATGACGGAGTATTTGTTTATACAGAGAGACCGCCTTCCGTCCTCCGCAAAGGCATATTCTCTGGTTTAGATTAGTATCGGCTATTCAAGAGCCTCTCTTAAAGACTGCAAAATCACCATGTCAGTCATGTCTGATGATAATTCACTTACTATTTTTTATTTAGGACTATACTCTTTGACAAACATAATTGTTAAAACACTTCAAACTGAAATTTTCGCCGTTATGTCTCTCTTGCGTGTCAACTTTGCACGGACATCCAATACTTCGTAAAATCGTATTCCTAATAGACAAAATCAGATAATGCTAAAAACACAATGCGAAAACTTTGTCTTCTCTGTCCACGTAACAAAAATTATTCGGCTCAGCTTTTAGGGCAGCAGCCCACTAGGGATGACCCTAGTTAAGTTCTCGTTAGCCACTAATGCTCGAATAGATCTTGATTAGCATTGGCTTTTAGTAATTTTGGTTCCGGCTTTGTAATGGACGTTTATTTATTTAGTTTCACATAATTTGGCTTAATTTCGTTAAGGTCCCATCCTTCTAATCAAGGATAAAGTATTGGTTGTTGAAATACAGATATGAGATTTGATTGTAATTAAATAATCTATCTGCCCAAGTCATGTTTAAATAGCTTTAGTTTAGACTTTAACTAAAGGTCATGTAGAGGCTACATTAAGAAAGATGTCCTCCTGTTCTATCCTATTCTTACGTATAATTTATAGATCGAAAGTTTATGAGGATCGATTTCTCTTTGCTACTCTTCCACACAAATATTACTGAACAGATTTTAACGCTTTTCAGTAACATAGCTTAGGTACACATCAGAAAAACATACAGGCTAGCTTTTATCGCCATAAATACCTACGAGGGCAGAATATAGTAATCAATGATATATTTGTTTCTGTTGTAAGACTGTTCTTTGCTCCACTATAAAATGGACCTCGCGGTGCACTTTACACACACAAAAATACCCTTGTTCTTAGAAAAACTGTTGTATCATCTTCTTAATATATTTATTTCTTGTGTGCGTGTGTATGTCACTAAACTCCTCCTAAACGACTGGACCGATCTTGATGAAATTTTTGTGTCTGTTCAAGGAGACTTGAGAATGGTTTAGATTCACAATTTAGTCCACTGGAAAATGTTTTTTTACTTAATTTTTAATTTGTTGTGGATTTCGGAATGTTTCACATTGGAACTGACGGACTGCGCTGCTATCGCAGTGTCAAATTAATAATTTCGTCAAGGAGTACGAGTCGAAACCTTGCCTGGATAATAAAACATTAAAAAATAAAGATTTCGAGTCGACAACATATATCCGCAAAATTCGGATTGTCGAGTATTTTGTTAAATTCTAATGGTTCTGACAGACAAATCGCAGTAGCCATATTAGCCACTCTAGCGAAACGTCACCAAAGAGGTCCTACTAAGTCTTAGTACTAAATAGTTTGTATGTGTACTTTTTGCAGTTATATTACAATTAAAACGACAATTATAGAAGTATCCGCCCAATAAAGGAGATTTGTGTTACCCCGAACATAGATGATATATAACTAGAGAACCCCAAATATACGCGAGCAAAGCTGCGGGCAAAAGCTAGTATTATATAAAGTTGTCGATACCATTATATTTAATAAAGAAAAATATAAAGGTGTCGACAACTTTACTACTCTCTAAGGACGCCAGTGTGCAAGTTTATGTAAACAACCAAACCTTGTAACTTATATTATATCATATTGTAACAACATTTAAACTCGAATTCAAATTCATGTGCCTTTATAAGGTTGAAATAAATAATATAATCTGATATAAATTTGTGCCGTCTGTCAAATGAGAGAGGTCCTTGGGGCGAACGCTTGAAACGTTATTTTTGATAACGAAATAAGGCTGGCTGCATAGATACGACTTTCAGTATTACTCTATTATTCCACAGAGATTTTGAATACCGTAATGTTGTGATAATATAAGAAATATTGTTGCTTACAGGCATTTGGATATAATAAGTCACGATGTTATTATATTTTACTTTCTAAGTAAAATGAGGGAATTATACGAAATGTGGCAAAGAAAGCGTGTTGTCTGTATTTTATTACATTAATACGTGAACGAATAACGTAAATATGTACTTAATAAAATGGCTTTCGAGGATATTCACCATTGCTATTAGTATTTATAAATAAATTAGACTGCTTCTGTGCCTACGCCTGCGTAAATAATACACCTCACCCTTGCTCAGCAATAAAACACTATATGTTGGTGAACTCTTTACAAAGATATATTTATACAAATATAATAAAGCGGAAGATTTTGTTTGTTTGAACGCGCTAATCTCAGGAACTACCGGTCGGATCTGAAAAATATTTTTGTATACGATAGCCCAGTTATTCCGGAAGGCTATAAGCTATATGACATAACGCTTCAACCCTTCGGGGCCGGGCAAAAGGCTAAAAAGGCTAAAAGATAATGTCGGCTAATCTCAGGAACTAGCAGTCGGATTTTAAAAATTGTTACTGCCTATGATAGCCCAATTATTCCGAAAGGCTATATAAAATAACGCCACAACTTTTAGGGGCCAGACAAAGATAATAAAATGGTCAATCGAGAAGGAGGAGGGTTGGGTCAAAGGCAAAAAAGGCTAAACGAATAGGATACAATCTATATGGGTATCGTTTTCGAGATTTTCGGGACGCTGATTAATAATATGAAATTTATTTAGTGATCCAAGATGGCGGACGGGCAATCAAAGATGGCGGATGAGAAAATTTTAAAAATCAATATGGGTATCGCCTTCGATATTTTAAGGGGTGGGGCATCGAAATACAACATCTATTTCGTGATCAAAGATGGCGGATGGGAAATCGAAGATGGCGGAAGGGAAAATTAAAAAAAATCAATATTGGTATGTCTGCGATGTTAAAGGGGATGGGGAATCCAAATACAACATCTGTTTCGTGATTCAAGATAGTGGATGGGAAATCAAAGATGGCGGATGGGAAAAATTTAAAAATTCAATATGGGTATCGTCTCTGATAATTTAAGGGATGGAGAATCCAAATACAACATCTATTTCGTGATCAAAGATGGCGGATAGGATCAAAGATGGCGGACGGGTTTTTTTTTAAAGTCGATATCGTCTCCGATATTTTAAAGAATGGGGAATTCAATATTACCTATATAAAAATCTATGTTTCTTTGTTCATCATTTATAGACTCTGAAATGATAAGAGATTAAGCGCTAAGGTAACTCTGGAAAAGGGGCTTGGAGAAAAGGGAATTAAATAAAAACTTTTAAAAAGGCGATACGGAGTTCGCTGGGTCAGCATTTATTATGTGCAAATTGTGTATTATGTGACATTGTATAATAGCTTCAGTGACTATAATCCATATATAGTGAAATACCCAACTATCATTGTCAATTAGTGCAATATATTCGTAACAAAAATAAACGATGAGAAGTAGATTGAAAATCTCACTATCTGCAGTGAATTATTGTTTTTATATCACCAATACAGTGTAAAATGGAATAAACAAACTATTGTGAGTACAAACATTTGAAATAAAGTTGCAAAATTCACTCAAACTTTGAAACAATATTGACAAAGTTCGTTTATTTTATTCAAAATGAATGGTCGTCTAGTATCAAATGGTTGAACTACATGATAACATATACCATAGAACCTTAGAAATTGAAGTAAGTACAGCCATTCAACAAGAGAGGGCACCTCGAACTACTCAGCTACTCACAAATAGATGTCACTTCTACACAGATCTACCCACGAATAACAATATAAAATTTTGAGAATTAGCAGGCTATCAACAATTTTACATTAGTGATTCAACTAACGCGTGGCGTAACTGATAGTACGTGTGACTGGAAGACATCGAGATCAAACCCCATTTAATCTGACAATTTTTCCGGAAGAAATCAACATATTTGGACATTTATTTCATAATTACATTTTTTTTTTTTATTAAAGTCGTAAATAAATTATTTATTATATTGTATTGGAATTTGCTAAAATAATCAATAGCACTATGGATGAAAATGTTACAGTTAGAAACCGAACCAGAACAAAATCAATGAACGATTCAAGTACTTCGTCACTATTTGATTGTACTGTTACGAGCTGGGGTTCGTGATAAATTATATACACTATGCCAGAAAAACTGCACTTTATTCACTAACACAATAATACTATATACACACACTTATTTTCACAACACTAATAAAACACACTATTCACACCACTAGAACAACACTAAACACTGCCGACTTATTTCTCTTCGCTTCTTGATCGCTGTCGATTCTTCCAATTGTAACTGTCCTGTCTCGCGCGCTCTCACTCTATTTATACTGGCCGGATAACATCACTAGCGCATTCTAGACTCTTCCACAAAACTGTCGAAATAATCTCGAACAGTCTATACTCGATACAGCAACGCCATCTAGTAGAGAGTAGATGAATTACCTTTAAACCACCGATACATTCAATCTCTTCTAGTACACCCATTCACCGATAGATGGCGTAACACTGCCCCCCTCTTAAGCGTGTTCGTCTCGAACATCGTTGGACCCATAGTAACGAGCCAACCGGTCCACATGAACTATCTTCGGTGCACCTCGCGACCCTTTCTGGATTCGATAGGTGACGTCGTTCATCCTGGTAATTATGCGATATGGCCCGTCCCATCTGGCTTGTAACTTAGGCGATTTTCCTTTGCTTCGTACTGGGTTATGAAGCCACGCCAATGATCCCTCATCGAAGCCTTTGTTGTTCGCCTTCCGATCGTAGCGAGTCTTCATCTTCTCAGACATCTGTTGTCCTGACTCCCATGGAGCTCCTACATTGTACACCTTCAATGCACCTCTGCTACGAGTATGTGGCCCCTTGACAGCCGCACAACTTGTGCATTTGCGGCACCAATCCTTGACGTCATTCCGACAGTGGAGCCAATAAAACCGCTCTCGGACCTTAGTAAGCGTCTTCTTAACACCCATGTGACCTCCCGAAGCACCATTGTGATAGAGCCGCAGTACTTCCGGCACCTTAGTCTTGGGCACTACCATTTGTGCAGATGGCATTGGTTACCTCGAGCGTTTTCCCATTTGCGGCACATAACTCCATCCTGGACAACCAAGCTTTCCCACTGTGCCCAATAACCTTTGGTGACAGGGCTCATTGCTGCGATATCACTCCATTTGGGCCTAGGAGCGCCTGATTTCTTCCATTCGAGAATCGGCTGTATGTCCTTGTCGTCTTGCTGAGCACTCTGCAAGGCTTCTTTCCATCCGTCGCTCAGATCCGTCTTCAACATTCTCACTAGCGCTACCGGCTTCGCTTCCTGTCTTGCACAGTGTTTGCGTTGGTCAGGGTAAGCCGTGCCTGTCGGAGCATCTGCGCTACGTTGCTCCTGCCGCCAGACAGGTACGTCAGGTGAGCCCTTTGGTGGAGACAGGGTACCAACGTGCCGCTTACGCTTTGGGCAGCTCAAGCGGATATGGCCTCTTTCCCCGCAGTTGTAGCACCGTGGTGAAGAAACAACTTCCCTGATACGGTAAGGTCGATCCTCGTGACGCGCTGCTTCCACCTCCAGAGCGTAGGCCAAGGCTGCCTTCAGGGACTTGAAGTGCCCAAGTCTTACCGCTGCTCTAACTTCCAGGTCCCGGATCATATCCGTAAACGCTTGTACGAGGTTCCCGTCAATGAGCGCAGGCGACGACTGGTATGCCTTCCTGACCAGCCTTTCCACCTCTAGAGCCCACTGCTGCAAAGTTTCTCCGGTGCGTTGTATCCTGTCCTTCAGCTGAGCACGATACACATGTTCGAGGTGCGCGTCTCCATACCTCGCCTCCAACGCCTCCAGAAGCTTCTCGTAGGTCACGTCTTGCCCGAGTGCCTCTAACACCGTCAAGGCCTGATCACGAAGGCCCAAGGTTAGGGCGGTGAAGGCCTGATCTTTGTCCCATCCATTCGCTCGCATAACGGCCTCAAACTGAACCTTGTATGCAACCCACGATGACGAGCCATCAAAGGGTGGAACCTTAAACCAACGAGGCGAGGGCGCCACAGCTGCAGGTGTAACGTCGTTGGTCTCAAGCCCAAGCAATTTCTTCTCCAATCTGGCAATACGGGTCTCGAGCTGGTCGTGTACACGCTTCTCAATGTCGCTGATACGGGCCTTGTGCTGCTGGAGTTCCTCCTTGACCGCCTTCAAGTCCTTCCCCACTGCGGCGCTGAGGTCCTTCATGAGCACCAGCTGTTCCTCCAGGCGGTGGGCCTGCTCCTCCTTGTCGCGCTGTAGTTGTTCCTCCAGGCGGCGCGCGTGGTCCTCTTGACGGCGAGCCTGCTCCTCCTTGTCGCGCTGTAGCTGTTCCTCCAGGCGGCGCGCATGCTCCTGCATGAACGTCATCAGAGCCGCGATGTCGGGCACCGCCACGGAGTGTGCGCTTGTAGGCTCCACTGCATCCGCGGATTCGCCTGGTCCACCAGACGATGGAGAAGGAACGTCTCCGAAGCGTCTCTGGTCCAGGTCTTGCTGGCGTTGGTTCCTGGTACGCACACCTTCAGTTTCTTCCTTCGGCATAACCGGCATAATTTATCCCTTTCTTCTGACACCAATTTGTTACGAGCTGGGGTTCGTGATAAATTATATACACTATGCCAGAAAAACTGCACTTTATTCACTAACACAATAACACTAGATACACACACTTATTTTCACAACACTAATAAAACACACTATTCACACCACTAGAACAACACTAAACACTGCCGACTTATTTCTCTTCGCTTCTTGATCGCTGTCGATTCTTCCAAGTATAACTGTCCTGTCTCGCGCGCTCTCGCTCTATTTATACTGGCCGGATAACATCACTAGCGCATTCTAGACTCTTCCACAAAACTGTCGAAATAATCTCGAACAGTCTATACTCGATACAGCAACGCCATCTAGTACAGAGTAGATGAATTACCTTTAAACCACCGATACATTCAATCTCTTCTAGTACAGCCATTCACCGATAGATGGCGTAACAGTACTATGACAAGCCTTCCGGGCGATACTCAATCCCAAGAGTGTATAGTTACAAGAGAACTGAAGGAGGCTTTAAAGAAACTATCCAATGAATTACAATCTGCGCACCAGGAAACTGATAATCTAACGTGTGAAAATGTCCAACTCAAATCAGACTTGTCAAAGGCGAATAAAGCTATTGAATTATTAAACACCAAGACTCGACCGTAAAAAGAAAAAGATCGATCATTTATGTAGCCCAATGATTCAACACAGAAACACACATTTCAAAAAGAATATTTTCTCAGACAAGAAAGAGAACACAAAAGAATTTGAGAGACGAAATAGTATAATAGATTGTACCGATACCGTGAGAGCACAAGATACTATGAAAACCCGAAAAACTACTAGAAAACGGAAACTGTGTATTCTAACTAATTGTAGTGTGAAATGAAGAATACAGGATATTGATTATACATTTGCTGAAAAATTTGACTTCTGCCGTTATATTACAAACTGCGGCGTTTTGGAAATGTTCGCAGATATTAAAAGCAAATTGCAAAACTACACCATCAATTACTATTGCTTGATCCAGATTGGAGAATATGACTTCAAAACTAATGTAAATAGTTCCGAGCTAGTTAAATCTTTTCAGCTATGTTTACGAGATATAACTCACACAAATGTAATATTATGTGTTCCTACTTACATTTGTAAACTTCACGATCCTCAGTAATGAAGAACACGAGTCGAGGAGGAGGACTTACATTTGTGGAGCCCCCATTTTTAAATACAAAGTAGAGTTGTTTAATAATTCATTATTTGCAAATGTACATTACTATAAGTACGCTTATATATTTGACTCTAATTATAGTCTCAGTTATGACACGTTTTCATACAGAACTGGTAGAATAACAACTTTGGATTACAGACTATATATAAAAATATTATGAAACAATTGCTTGCAGATATAACAATATTCCCGCATGATATGCATAGTAATATTACAAGTTCATGCAGTCAAACCCCGTCCACTCTGATACAGGGTGAAAATACTGCTATTTTAAATGACAGAACAATAGGGACTCAAACCTCGCCAATTAAGATAGCTCCTGATTTAGACAGCCCAAACAGATCACTAAAACCTAACACAATATTTTTTCGCCCCTCCAGTCCGGAATAATAGCTCAATGTGTTTAAATGATAACTCACCTTGTATGCAACTAAACATATTCCACCAAAATGTTTGTGGTTTAAATAACAAAAAAAAAATGAGTTCGAGCTTTACATCGTAAGCCTTCAAAATACCATGGACTACCTATGTTTAAGTGAGCATTTCCTTAACGATAATAAGGCTACTGGTTTGTATGTATTTTGTTGTTATCGTAGTCCCTATGACACGAACCTAACTGTATTTATGGATAAGTTAGAATCATTGGCGATGTGGTGATTTTAATATTGACATTTTAACGGATAGTAAGAAATCTCGAGAATTTATTAGTTTATTGACATGCTTTAATTTTGTAACATTGATTGACATAATTACTTTTATACGCAATGACTCTACATCCTACATTGACAACATATTAACCAACTTGCCAACATACTGTATTACCAAATGGGACATTGATCATAATGGTCTAGCTGATGGACATGCTGGTTTAATATGTAACTTGACATTAAAAAGTAACAAGGCAATCAAAACTTAATATTATTTGTAATGAAAAGACAACTTAGTAGAAAAAATAAAATAATTTATCGGCAAAGACTAATAATCAAAATTGGAATACATTAGGTATCAATTCTTTCATAAAACAATATGAAATAGTTTACAAACAGTGCTTTAACACACAAAGAAAACAAATTCACTTTGATTCCTCAGTTAAGCTGCGTTGGGTTACTAAGGGAATAAAAGTAAGTAAGTATTATTAATTACAGACATCAGTATATAAAGGTGTATCGAAGGGTCTTAAAAATGGCTAAGAGGTTATCAGTTCAAAGAGAAATAAAGTATAAAAATTTGTCAAAAAATATTTGGAAAATTGTCAATCGACATAGAAATAAAATAAATGAAATAGTAAATATATTTGCAGAGGAGTTTGGTGGTAAATTCAATATGATCCAGAGATACTCGCATATGGCCATTAATATTTTGGAAACTAACACTAGCAGAGTCGAAAACCAGATTATATGGGAACCAGTTACATCTATTGAAATTTTAAAGTTAGTCAATCAAATGGAAAATAAATCATCATGTGGTTATGATGAATTTCCATTAGCACCTGTTAAAGATAATATTGACTTACTAGCTGAACCTTTAAGTAATATGTACAATGACTGTCTAGAGCAGTGCATATTTCCAGATCAGTTTAAGATTGCTAAAATTATACCGGTTCATAAAAAAGGTGACAAAACGGATCCCTCCATGTATAGACCAATTTCATTATTGCCTACATTATTAAAAATATTTGAGAAGTTAATAAAAGTTAGACTCATTAAACACTTAAACTTAAACAAGGTGTTGCATCACAGACAATTTGGTTTTCAAACTGGAGTCGGTGCACAAGATGCGATTCAGTTATTGGTAAACGACGTTGTGAAAAGAATGAATCAAAAGAAGAGAGTGCCGGGGCTGTTTCTTGATCTAAGTGCAGCATTTGATACCGTAAATCACGAATTACTTTTGTAGGAACTAGCTAACTAATATTATGTTGTTTCATTATGGCATTAGAGGCAATGCAGGGCAACTTCTCAAATCGTATCTGCAAAACAGAAAAATGTTCGTTCAGATTCAGGCCCTAACAACCAATACAGAGTCTGAAACTAAGGCTATTTGTGAGGAAAAACTGGTTTACAGCAAATAGTCTTACGCTAAACACCAAAAAATCTAATATTATGTTGTTTCGATCAACTGCTAAAAATAAAGATCAACTTAACTGTACTGTAAATGGTGTAAGTGTAGGCACAGTGAAGGCTACTAAATTTCTTGGGGTTAATGTGGATGAGTACTTAAACTGGAAATCAGAACTCACATGTTTAGAAAGTGCTCTTGGCTCTGCCTGTTATGTACTTAGAAGCCTACGTAGTGAAGTTAGTGTACGTCACCTTAAGATGGTATATTATGCTCTTGTAGAATCGAAGTTATGATACAGTATATTATTTTGGGGTGGTAGTTACAATTATAATATCTCAAGAGCAAATTGTTCGAATCGCTCGTTTCTGCAATATAAATATATTGCAGAAACGAGCGATTCGAACAATTATGGGTATAAAACAGGACGAGTCTTGTAGACCGTATTTTCTCGAGCTCGAATTCTTGACGGTTCCCAGTCTATATATATTAGTTTTTTTAACTAATTTTGCCAAATACGTTCATGAGTATGAAACAGGAGAAGACCGGCAACAAAAGGAAAATACGCGACGAAAAGATTTTTCAAGTAGCATGGTACCTCACCTTAACGTAGTAAAACATGGTTGTTACTACAACGCCAGAAACCTTTTCAATAAATTGCCCATAGGTCTTAAAATCATGCTATATACAACTAAATTTAAAAGTGAATTGAAAGCATTTCTACTGCAAGGGTGTTTATATTATATCGAGGACATGACTAAATGTAACAGTAAAATGTAATGACATGATATTTTAATTATTCTTATTTGACATTTTTATATTAATTTGTTGTTAATTATTATGACATGTTTTTTTTTTGACATTATTTATTGATAATTATGTTTGTTACTCTAATGGTTTGAAATGAATGTTAAATGTAGAATATTATAAATTATGTCGTTTATTAAATATTCTTCTCACAGTCACATTTCACATACTCAATAAATTTCACACTAAGAACTAAATTAAATATATAAAATGGGACCACGGAGACCCACCGGCATCGGGCACAGGGACCAAGCTACCGGTGGTTAGGGCTCCAGAGAAAGGAACCTCCGCACGATGCGTGTCGTGTCCAGCAATACTGCCTTCTGTATGGCGGACTTGATCCAGCCGTCTAACGAGAGCCTCTTGGGGTGGTGGTCGAGGCTCTTGGCAATAAGACCATTTACGGTCACGACTATCGGTACAATGATCGCCGAGTCAAAATCCCACATGTCGACAATCTCGTGAGCCCGGTCCAAATACTTAATTTGTTTATTTTTTTCGGCTTTCACAAGATTTTCGTCATGGGGTATGGATACGTCGATGATCATTGCAAGGCGCTCTAATCGGTCTATCACCACTATGTCCGGCTTGTTAGCCACAATAGTTCTGTCAGTAATGATAGACCGATCCCAATACAGAGTAGCACGACCATTTTCAAGAACTGGGTCGGGCACATACCTGTAGTACGGTATTTCAGAGTCGACAAGTTGGTACTTTAAGGCAAGTTGCTGGTGGACAATCCTGGCCACTTGGTTGTGTCTATGCAAATATTCGCCGTTGGCAAGACGAGAAAATCCGGATACTATATGTCTAAGCGATTCACCAGGCTGGTGACATGCCCGACATATGTCGACCGTCCCATCCCTTAGAATATACTTCCGGTAGTTGTTCGTTATGACAACTTCGTCCATAATCGCAAAGACAAAACCTTCTGTTTCGGCGAAAAGATTGCCAAAACGCAACCAGGACACCGACGCTGGGAAATCTACGTCGGGCCCTTGCAAGGCCCGGTAAAAACGTCCATGCAGCTCTTTACCTTTCCATACTTCCCTGCGCTCCTCTACACCAAGTACGGCAGGTTTGCGCCAGTTCTCTTTAGCCAGACCCAGCGGAGTAAGCCCTCTGTCCACTGCGACCACATCTCGGTGCACACCCGCGTCGGTGTGGAGAAAGTATTCTCTGAGATTGCACACCTCGCGATTGTGGAGGGTCTTGGCACTCAAGAAGCCACGACCCCCACACTTGCGCGGGATGTACAATCTCATCACCGACGAACGCGGGTGATGCATCCGGTATGTCGTGAGTAGACATCGAACTTTCCTATCCGAGGCGTCCAATTCTGTTTGAGTCCATCTGAGTATGCCGAAGGAGTACATTAAGACGGGCATGGCCCAACCGTTACAGGCACGCACCTTATTTCCGCCCGATAAAATACTTTTTAAGTCTTTATTCAGGCGGCCAAAGAAACGTGCCTGCAACGCCTGTTTCATGCCAGCGTCATCAATGCCTAATGCCTGCGAAATACCCAGATATTTATAGGTTTTCGTTGCAGAGAGAGATCTAAGTTGTGTGAAATCTGAGAGCTCTATACTATCAGATTCCACACACCTGCCTGGCTTTACATGCATGACGGCACATTTATCCACACCGAACTCCATCTTAATTGAATTACTAAAGCTTTCAGTTATCTTTAGTAACTCGGTTAATTGGAGGTCAGTGGGGGCAAATAGTTTGAGGTCATCCATGAAAAGGAGGTGAGAAATAACTTGACCTCTAGTCTGCAACCGATAGCCTAGCCCTGAACTCTCGAAGTGCTCAGCGGGTTCAGTGCTAGGCAAAACCATAATGGACTCAAACTGTCGCCTTGGAAAATACCCCGCTTGATCTTCACAGGTACGCCATACCCGCAAGGCTGTCGACATCCTGGATAGCGAAGCACCGTACTCCACTGCCCCATACATGCCCTCAAGAGGGCGCATAGAGTTGCATCTACTTTGTACAACTCCAGCACCCTCAAGAGCCACGCATGTGGCACAGAGTCATAGGCCTTCTTATAGTCTATCCAGCATGTCGCCAGATTCTTTCGACTACGGCGAACCTGTTGGCTAATGGTCATGTCCATAAGGAGTAGCTCCTTAGTACCACGTGCCCGGCTTCTACATCCATTTTGAGACTCAGATAAAATTTTATTATTGAATATATGTAATTCCAATTTTGTTCTTATTATTATTATTATTAATTTATCGATCAATTATTACCATCTAGTTATGTGCGTTATTATTGTTTTCTGTTATTCTTTTATATTGTATTTATGTTAGTTTTTATTTCTTATTATTATGTTCAAACACAATGTAAAAATTGTTCATGAATAAATTGAATTGAGAATTGAGAATATATATATATGTCGGAGGAAGCTACGATTGTTGATTTTATAAATAATTCACTTTAAAATTATAATTTAACCTTATTTGATTTGTGAAATATTTCTATAGCTTAAAACCTTATTTATCTTAGTTATTTAAAAAGTTGTGAATGTACTAGTTCAGATAATGACCAATCAGAGCAGGACGCGTGTCTCGAGCGGGGTCGAGGTGCCATCAAAGAGAATGGATAATATACATAGAGACCGTCCTAGTACTCCCAAATTGAACACAGTCAACTGACGTGTAAGATACAATTTAGACAATATTATGCCATCAAATTATATAACCTTAGTGATTTTTTCTTCGATTTGATCGACTTTTCAAGTGTTGTAAAAAATCTTATCGATATGTCTATCCACCGTATATTTTTACCTCGTTATTTTTTAGATTATATGTGCACGTGATAAAGATTTATAAAATAAGTGGATTGCTGCAGTATGTCGTGGAGAAAATTGGGTGCCTAGAAAGCACCATAGAATTTGTTCCAAGCATTTTACTGCGGGATATTTTTATAGTAATGACAGATGGCTCCTCCCTTCTAAACATATCAGTGTGAGTGCTTAAATAATTACTTGCTATTATTTAAACTATCAGCAACAGTAATGAATTCCGAAACTTGTTAGAATCCATCATATTACAAAAAAAAATAATGCACCTATAGAAAAAATCTGATCTTTCTTTACAAAGACAGTAATATTTAAAGGACAGTAATTTGAAGGTTTGATAAGAATTGTCTGCTTTATAGTCATGACTACTGAGTGGATATGCATCAAAATAAGGGAATCTTCATTTGAAAGAAATTTTGTTGTCATCTACCCAGAGACCAAAACTTGGTTGTTCTTGTTCGACTAGTGGACTAATAATGTGCCGATCCCAAGATAAAATCGAAGGGCTAGTCTAGCCACAATTTTTTTCTCTCTAAATATTCTGTGTGTCACATGTATGACCGAAAAGTGTCCGATCCCGCACATACATTTTTTACACATAGATTTATATTACCTACACTATGTAATGAGAAAATTTCAATAAAGTGATTATTGTTAATAACGAACCTTTGGGCACTATTCAAGGTTTTGCCTGATTTATCTATTTTAAGTAATTTTTTATGTTTTTTGCTTGATAAAATCCATGTCAACTATCTCCTATCCTTGTAAAGAATTTATTTGGATATGCCATTCTCAGTTATCATAATGCTTAAGCTATGAGTTTTGCTTTTATCTTAATTATTTGCTTTCTCTAATAAAAATATGTTATTGAGATTAGAGAGAGAGTAGGGGGTGATGATTTATTTATTTAATATTTATTAACGCCCATAGCTGAAAAGGTGAAAGGGAGTCGATTGGCCTGGTATGGACATGTTATGCGGAGAGATGAGATGTATGTAGGTAAAAAAGTGATGGATATGCATGTAGAAGGATGAAAAGGGAGAGGACGGCCAAGGAAGAGATGGATGGACTGTGTGAGGATGGATATGAAAGAGAAAGGGGTAAGCGATTGGATGACTGGTGACAGAGAAGTATGGAAGCGAAGGACATACTGCGCCGACCCCAAATAAATTGGGACCAGGGCAAGACAATGATGATGATTTATTAATCCCACTTACAGCTTTCATTACAGCTGAAAAACTAACTATAAATAAGTATAAATAAACATTTATGCCGAGGGTGTCGTATAAGGCGACTAAGAGAAACAAGAGAAGGAAATCTCGAAATAAAACCCTATACGAATACGTCTGGCTAGTGTGGTATTATAGTAGGCCAAACCTCCACCACGGAAGGTTAAAGACCAGCAGTTGACTTGAAAAGGCTGTTGATGCGTAAAGAAAAATACCATGGAAATTAGAAAATAACGCCTCGAAAGATTATGTGCTACTGAGTACCCATTTGAAACAAAAATATATAAGTTCAGTTTAAAAATGCAAGTTTGTGTAATAATTATTTAAAGACTGTCCATCAACTAGCGTTCTGACTGCTGTGGACATAAAGTTACGGAATTTAAAATGTATAACATATAAATAATATACTTTACAAGTCCGTTTGATTTTGAACCTATATTGAAACTTTAATCGATATCGATAGCGGATTTGCTCAGTCACTATTAAATTAATAAGTTACGATATTTGTGTTCAAATTGTCTTTAGCCCTAACTGACAAACATAGTGCCATCTTCTTCTGGCAACTCTAATTTATCATATGAGTGAAGAGTGTAGCTATATTCAATTTGTTCTTAAAAATATCGTACCTTCCATGCTTCAGTTATTCTTCTGTGGGTGCCATCTAATTTAAAAGGAGAACTGACAGCTAATGGTGACATTGGTATAATAATATGGTGCATTGTCTTTTGAGAGCAATCGGCAGATCGATTTGGATTATTGAGTATAGAGAAATTAAATTAAGATAGTTGCCCTGAACCCGCTGCTCGGTCTTGTCTAATAGTTTTATTGGTATTTAGCAACATTGTAAACTTAAAAATATTGTTCAACACTAATTAAAATATTGTCAAACTTAGCTGATTGTGTTTTGTGCCTGTAATTAGTGTTGAACACTATTTATAAGATTACACTGTTGCTAAATACAAATAATATTATCAGACAAGACCGAGCAGCGGGTTCAGGGCAACTATTTTAATTTACTTTCTCTACATTCAATAATCCAACTCGATCTGCCGATTGCTCCAAAGAGTATACAAATACTACGTAAGAAGAGGCGGATGTGCCATATATCATGCGAGACTTTCAGCTTTGTATGAAACGTGCAGGGAGAACTCGTACCAACATAAAGATACTAATTGACATCGTTTTTATGTTGTCAGCATTGTCATATTTGTCAATATAGGGATGTACCCTCTAGTGATTAATAAAATATCGATATCGATAATATTCGGTAAGAAATAATTATAATTATGTTTCGACTAGAATTATACTTTTCCAACACAAATAAAAGATGTATTTAATATTTATGGGTTTCTTCAAACAAAAAAGCCTATTCTATAAATCTATTCTAGGTTAGCGCAGAAAAATACGCAGAACTAAAAGATATATGTATGTACATGTAATGGAAAGGTTTTCAACATTTCTTCTGTAATAAGATTTAAAGAAATGTCTATAGATACAAGGCATAGCTGTTTTTCTGACTTGAGTTCCCTTTTTTTTAAGTCTTTCGACTTAAAATGCTTGCCACACACATAGTTCAACAGCTGATGTAATTTTTCAATGGGCACATAAATCAAGTCTTGGTTTCCAGTTGCAGCTACCCATTTTTACATCTAAAAAGAAAAAAAAAAAATAGAATTTTTAGTCCTTGTGAAAATTTCTAATAACGGATTATCGATAACTGACAGGCAGCACTATTGTTTACCAACAAAGTACTAGGATATGAAACTTTAGAATATTTCCTTATTTTTTATGTTTCATTGAAATATATCACATTATATAACATTATAAATATTCATTGATCTTTATCTAGGGACATTTTGCCATAAATACCTACCCTTTTTTCATTGCCTGACCGGCATGTTGTTATATGCCACATTTCGCACGTTATTTTGCTTGTTTCCATTGCGCTCCTTTCAATGCTAATCAAATAAATATAGTAACCCTAACACTAGAAGTGTAAAATCACATTTATTTGGTATACACAAAGCACTTTTACAGTATGTTTTTTGCGTTTTATAAACAAACTACATAACGCGGCAAAGTTCAATCTGGATAATAATGTGACAGTTGTGACATTTGACACTATTGTCAGCCAAGGCGGTGATGTACGTATAACCCGTCTAACTTTGAAAGAATACTGTTCCAAGGGTACATAGTGAAGGATGCTATCTTCACGTTTTATACATATAATAGTAGCCATTAAAAAGACAGCACGTTTCATACATTCGGTTTTTTCTTAGGAACTTGCGCCAGGCTGGATTGCTCTCAAAAGACAATGTCACCAGGAGCTGTCAGTTCTCCTTTTAAATTAGATGACACCTTGTCCCCGCTCGAGACACGCGTCCTGCTCTGATTGGTCATTACCTGAACTAGTACATACACAACTTTTTAAATTACTAAGATAAATAAGGTTTTAAGCTATAGAAATATTTCACAATTCAAATAAGGTTAAATTATAATTTTAAAGGTATCAAAATATAAACAGCATAATATTGTTAATTATTATTAATATTTTCTGATGAACGGATGAACTTAATATTTTCTTGGGTTTACGCGAATGTTACACATTGAAATTAAACTACAGTTTACGGATTTTATCGCGTTATATTGGTTTCACTGGTTACTAAGTTATTAAACCGAATGATCTAGAAACTACATTTTTATTACTAGCCGACGTTTCGAATTCTTTACAGGATTCATGTTCACGGCAGACTGAGGTAGTATTTGTCTTTGTCTTGAATTTAAAAGTTATCTCAAAGTACCCGAACATTTTTCAACTATTGGTGTTACTATTTACGCAGAATGTGCTCACTGTGTCTTGATGTCTTCTGGTGACTTTGTCCTTCTTGGGTTTCATTAGCCTGATAACAGGGTCCCAAGCTGGAGGAACATTCCAACCATCTTCCCTATTGAAATTAGGATGTTTTTTAATTTCAATAGCTTCTCGTATCATTCTTGGAATAAAGCGGTGTTCTTTTGCGAGTATCTGTAGTTTATCAAATCGCAGGTAATGGTTGGTTCCTTGTTCTACATGTTCACACACAGCAGACTTCGTCGAGCGTTTGTGTTTAATGTCAGCTATATGTTCCTTTAGTCGAATGCCTATGCTTCTCTTGGTTTGTCCAATGTATGAGAGCCCACACTCATAGTCTGGCCCATCTTTTAAAATAAAATAAACCTACTAGCTCAACGTGGAATTTGAAAATAGAGCCAAAATACACACAAAAAAATTTCGAATAAAATAAAATTTCGTCACAAAAATGCAATTATTTGAAAAAAAAATTATGTGACATATTATGTAAAGTATTGGAATAACTTCCTGGTATTACCTGCTATCCAAAAAGGTATAATAGTCTTGGCCGATTGGTTTGAATTTTGAGTAACAGTCGCTTTTGTTCAAAAAAGTGCTTCTGGATGACTCACTCGGCAGAACATTTTTACCTGTATTTATTCTTAAGCTCTGCAATCAGCAGTGATTTACTAGTAAGGAGACCAACCTAGCAAAATGCATAGGATCTTGGGTTCGAATCCTCAGCGTAAATGACAGTCTTTTGTTAGCTAAATGCGTATTATGGTTTTAATTCTCAATTGTCCCGTGACTCGAACAGCATGTTCAACCAGTTGGTACCTGACGTCATGTTTATCTTGGAAACTATTTTAGGGGAGTCAAAACCAAGTCAACCAGTCAAATAAATAAATAATTGAAAGAAAAATTAATTAAACCATAAAATATCCGGATTTCAAATGGGATCTCACTGTGACAAAACATAAATTACACGAAATCTTGTCGAATTAGCGTTGATACTCTAAAATATGTAATTTTTTGTGAAAAAGAGACTTTTACGAAGGCTTATTCATAATACGAGTTGCCAACTCTGTTGGAAGAAGTTCCGCTGGATGTGCAATAGTGCACAAAAACCGCCAGTGCTGGGCAAAAATTCAAATCACCAATGTGTGGCAAAAAACGGGGCCCAAACCTAATTGCCAGGTCGAAAATATAGCTTCTATCAACTTTTTAGACCTATGTATCCCGCTTATGTGTATGAAGTTTCATTAAAATCGGTTCATTAATTTCGAAAAATAAGGACTTGAAAGTTTGTATAAAAAGCCGTACGGCGTAAACGCTTTTAACGTTTAACAGCGATATGACTTTTTATTACCTAAATAGATAGATAGTTGAGCATAGGTCCATAGATAGAGGAAAGGCTAACAATTTACTAAATGTAAATAATATATTTTTTTAATAATCGTATTTGAGATCGCCATTATTTGCATTGTACAACTATGTATGTCTGTTTCTATCTATACATATTATAAAATATAGTACCCGCCGCTTCCTATATGTCTTTACGAAAGCGATATAATACGGCCGAACGAATTTTTATACGATTATCAGCAAAAGATAGTATTATTCCTGAGGAAGATTCATGTATATAATCCACGTGGTTGGAGCCAAGGGCGAAGTGTTCTTATATTTTGTGAATAATATTTTCTACTCACGCGAATGTTTCACACTAAAATTAAACTTCTATTCACGAATATTTATTAATATTCGTGAATAGTAGTTACTATTCATGAATATTTCATCCCGGCTTATTTATCACGTTAAGAGAAAGATTTAGAATTGCATTTTCACACTAATTCTACCATTAACTTGCTTTTCAGGAACTGTGGTCACGGGAAGACTGAAATACGACGTTACAGTAGAAAAATAGCGTAGAATTGAATCTATCGTTTATCTTCATTCCTTTCCAAGGGTTAAAAAAACAACTCTAAAACGAAAATAAACCGTGATAACATTTGTAAATTAAATTTAAATTAGTCCGAATATAATTTGCTGCTTAATGTATAAAAAATATCCAACATTCCATAATTAAGAATAAAAATATTTGTACCAAATTGTCGTGCGCTTGCAGCAGGCCTAAACTAAACTCCAAAAGAGAGTGAATAATGGAAATGACAGCACATTATCTTTCTGCTGTACCGACGTCACTACATTAGATTAGAATTACTATGAAGCATCACACTCGTACGTGCAGTGTAGCTGTCAGCATAAAGATAATTTACTGGACTTTATGTGACGCATAAAATTAATATTGTGTTTCGCTCTTCGAAAATATAGGTATTTTATTCGATTTACAATTTATGTTTTTTGTTTTATTTTGCGGATAGAAGTGAAGGCATTTTTATTATATTTTTGCCTCTTCAAGATTATCGTGGTACTTGAACTGAACTTGACTACTTGACTACATTTTAGGCACTATCATAATTGTATTACCATGGTATTCTCCTGTAGTACCTTTTTGGCCTCACGATGTGAACCTCGTTGCCGTTCGTGTCCTGCAGTGTTAGCGTCTTCCTCACTTAAATAACTACAGTGTCCTTCGCGTTTGTAGAGCCGAGAAGTCAAATGAACGCGTATTTTGCAGCGGTTCAACTGGCAACTCCCAGAATAACTACTGACAAGTCTATTTTGAGTTATGGTGGAGTACCCTAGTCTTCTTTTACTTTAAAAATTAAGTTTAGAGCCTGGTAGAAGAAATATGTACGATTCTAGAACAAGTCTATGCATTAAACGAGACATAAATGCCATCCCTCCCTACACATAAGATTAACACATGTTTCCAGAATTGTTTGCAATGCCTAACCTTGATACTAGTGCCGGCGTCTCAGGCATTTTCTTGTAGAATCCAACTTTTGCCAACGACTGACCGCTATTTACTACAGAAAGGACAACTATTAAGTACAGTAAAACCTAAGTGAAATAAAACTAGTGATTGTAAGAACTTTATTGCCTAACTTGCTATTCCCATGACGTAGATTAATGTTAGGTAGAGTAATTTGGCTTTGAGCCCACGGTAAGCACCTCAGTAATATATGAAACCTAGAATGACGGTCGGTGAAATGTACGTGTACAAAATTATTACACATTGTACCTAAATTATTATTTTCAGAGATATGTCTCAAAGGAGTGTGATAACTACATTTTAGTACGTGTTATGGTTTTGACGTCCCAGTGGTTTAAGTCGTTGGCTTGCTCAGGCTATAGTAAGTATTTTATGTATCTTTTCTCTTGTTAATTTTACGGTCACAAGACTTCTGTGAGCCACAAGTTATACCATTTTATCGAGCCACTCAATATAAAAAAATCTCAGTAATTATATAAAATAAAATTTAATAACTGAACTACAAAGTCAATCACATATTGGTGGACAGACTTTTTTAGGAAACAAAGTTTATATCGTAGTAATTAGCTAATTTTTTGCTTCACTGCCTGACTAGGATATTATTATTCATTTCGTGGCCCATGACCGCTGTAAACACACGGGGATACGTTAGTTCGCGACGTTGTTGGTACACTTCCACAATGACCCTGCGGAACCTAGTGTCGTTTTATCAGAAGTGTAGATAGCCAATGGTGTGAGGTTCAAGCGGAAGAGGTATATTTATCGAATGTGAGAGGATGTTTTGGTTTGTTTTCAAATAATTAATAAAGATCTGTAAAATCGTTACATAAATATTACCTACTATGAATACAAGACGAGAAGGTTTAAAAATATTCATTATTAATGGTACAATATGGTATTTTTAACTTAAAAACTGACTCTCTGGTAATTTTATTACCTTACTAGAGGACGCCAGCAGCTACGCCTGCATTATTTTTTTACCCGTTTTGGCCGATCCCGTGGGAATTTCGGGAAATCCCTTCTTAGTGCACCCCTACGGTCCCCAAGGAACATACATGCCAAATTTCAGCTTCCTGCACCCAATAGTTTCGGCTGTAGCGTGTCTGTCAGTCAGTCAGTAACGCAAGGATTTTATATATTAAGATTACAAATTTAAGGAATAATGGAAAATAAGTTTTTGAATAGGAAATAGAATTAGCTTTCCCACCGAGTGACTGCCTGTCTGATCTCCGCAAAACAAAAGAATAGCGATATGGTCCATGGTTTAGACTAGTGTCAGCTTAATCAGAGGTAGTGACTCTGACTGGGACCGAAAGCTTAACGTGCTCTCCGAGGCACGGGACAAGCGATAATTAACAACTCGAACATAATTCTCGGAAAAGTCAATAGTTCCCGCCTAGTTCGCATCCGATACCCTCTGCGTAACAGTCTGTTGGTATCGCACAGCCACTTTGCTATCTCTTTCTGGTGCATAAATAATTATTAGTAAATATTTTAAAAGTCGTCGCTACGTCGAGTTTTCTCTTCGCCCCTACCGCAATGCCTGAAGACCAAAGTCTACAACCAATGCGTCCTACCTGTTATGACGTACGGTGCCGAGACCTGGACACTCACAGTGGGACTAGTCCACAAACAAAGTCACGCAGCGAGCTATGGAATGGGCTATGATTGGCGTCTCTTTGAAGGATAAAATCCGCAACGAATTTATCCAACAAAGAACCAAAATTACCGACATAGTCCACAGAGTTAGTAAGCTCAAGTGGCAGTGGGCTGGCCATATTTGTAGAAGGACTGATGGCCGATGGAGCAAGCGTATCTTAGAGTGGAGACCACGACTCGATAAGCGTAAGATTGGGCGGCCCTCGGTGGACCGACGACCTGAAAAGGGTGGCTGGGACAGACTTTATGCAGGAGGCTGAGGACCGTGTACTGTGACGTGTTGGGAGAGTCCTATGTCCAGCAGTGGACTGCGTAAGGCTGATTGAGACTTTAAAAGTATTCTATTATTTAATCAGTTGTATATTATCTCGCTTCAAGTATGCACTTGGACCAACTACGAAACACAGGCACTAACACGATATTGCTTTTTCCCATATAGGACCGCTCCTTTTTCATGTAAAGCACGCCTGTGTCCTGACATAAGAGTAAAGAGATCGGACCGTTCTATCGTAAAATAACCATAGTTATTAGTGCAACAAGAGAGCAAAGTTGTTTTTTGTTTCGAGTGCTTATTTTGAGTCCCGAGCAAGCGAAGGATTCTATGATTGATTCACGAGCGTAGCGAGTGAATCAAAGTTAGAATCCTGAGCGTGGTGAGGGACTCAACAGCACGACATACAAAAAACTTTGCTCTCGTGTAGCACACATAGCTTTTCACCACAGCAGTGAGAACACATATTACTTAGGAGACATAGAAATGAACAGGAATAGATTGAATTCTGCATAATCACTTGTTGATTTAACTCTTCTGGTGTTAAAGTACAGTCATCATCGCTAGTTTCACTCATCTTTTTAGATTATTATATTATATATTAATATAATTTAACACGTTACGCTATAGGTACCTACTGTATCAGCATCAGCGAAATTTTTATTCCCGCTACTTTTTTAAATCGCGTTTTAATACTGCGTCCCTGATGTTTATTTTTCAAATGTATCATTGTTGTAATTCTAAATAAAAATGTATTGGTTAAATACTAATTTTATACCATTAATTAGACTTATTTTTATTAAAATCCAATAATAAATTAAACATGTAAACAATAACATATAAAAAAAAAACAAATATCTTTTTTTTTGCGTTGCCGTAGGTGTTTTCTTTGAGGTCGAATACCAAATTCGAATTTCGAATTCGAAGGGGTTTGTTTTTTCACTCACTTTTTATATGCATGTGAAAGAGACAGAGCACAGTAAAATTCGAATGTTTCAAATTTGTGGCTGAACAATGTCAATTCGTGGCACTGAAGATTGAAAAATTAAAAAGCTACTTTGCCTCACGCTCGAATCAAAATCGCGTTTTGTTCACTGTTGTCTCGCAGCAAAAGCGGCATGTTTGAGCTGCTGTGGTGAAAATGTATTTTGTACGGGTGGTAGTGTGGTTTAAGTGGCTGCTTGACAACTGAGTGTTTTGGGTTCAATCCCCAAACGGGATAGCGCCTTGTTGTTCCTAGTTAGGGTGTTTATTGTGTCTGTTGATTGAATATTTAAATAGCCCTTTTTGATACGTGACTGCATTAGTCACGTATCTAACGCGGCAGTTGTGCCCTTAAAAAAATGTATGTGGTGCACTATAGTTCATTAAAGCCATACGTTGACATATCAATAAATATTATTAAATTATTTTTATTTTTATCTCGTTTTGGCAAAGTATATTTAATGTTGAACAAATATTATACCTACGCCATGGATAATGATGTTATAAAACTAACTCGGAAGAAATCATAATGATCCTATGTTAATTGCCCAAATCCGTGCTTTCATGGCATTCATAAGACTTTCCTGTACAAAAATATCGTATGCTACATTATAAATGAAGTGAAGAATCAGTAAAGACACGGTAACTAAATATATAAATGACGGTCTATTTGTCTTTAAAGACTAATGGTGCGTCCAGGTTAGGTACGATATTTCTCCGAGTTCAGCACCCATGACATATTCGCGTATCAGTAACGGTAGCTGCGTATTTGTCACGTGAATATTTTTTACAACGTTCGAATTTATCCAACCCTGGCCTGCGTCATTGGTCTCGTGGCATAAATGTGCGCGTGGGATCGGGAATTCTCGGGTTCAATTCCCGGGTCGGGCAAAGTGTTATTGGCTTTTTCCGTTTTGAAATTCACAGTGACAGCACGGAGTTTGGTGCCCGGTACGGCAATAGACTCGCCCCCTATTACGTGGGACTAAAATAAATGTGGCGAAAAGTGGGTGTAGCAATATACCTCTGCCAACCTCTTCGGGGATATAGGCGTGAGACTAAGTATGTATTTATGGATGCATCCATCCCGAGTACTTGAACCAATGACCAAACAAAAGAATACCTTGTGATATTGTTCCGTGTATCGTACAAGTGTGATAGTCGTAGAATGATGCGGTACAAGATCAATACAATCGTAGCCAGCTTTCTTTAAAACAATTCTCCGTACCCGATATCTGTGTCCATAACATTGCCGATAGTGTGGACCGTTCACAATATCGCTCATCGATACATTTGTCAAGTGAACAATTTGATAGTGCCCATCCATCTCGAGTGCTCGAACCAATGACAGAGCAAAAGAGTATGCCATGAATAATGTTTGATAATTATGTTTAACCACATATGCAATGTAGGGTTATCCAATTTAAGGACTAACGGACTACTATGCAGAGGATCTCAGACTAAAATCCACATCAATTTGCGAACTCAGTGTTCTCTAACTAAACATCTTGATGCTTTTTTTAGGAAAAACATTGTGAGGAAAGCAGAGTTCTCAATATTGGGATACTAACAGCAATCTTCACTTTATGGGTAACAAATTCGCGATGACATTACGGAGTTTTGTCCGATACATTGTAAAAAATCAGGTCTAAGCTTAAACTATTTAACCATTTCGAAGGATATTGAGAAAGTGAAAATATTATCGAGATTTGAATATTAAATCCTCAAATTTTCGAAAGAAAGTAATGATTACTGTGAAACTATGAATAAAAAACTATGTGATAAAATTTTAATAAAGGTGCTATTAATATGCCAAAGCTTCTATTTTTACATTATACACGATACATACACGTCCTTCAGAAATCTTAAAATCAAAACCCATATATATTTAGGTTCATATAAATCGAACTCTGTAGAAGGTACACTTAAAAAACATTTGCCGCATTTTGTGCAATAAATATTCCAGCCGTACGTAGCATGACAACTTTTTTGCCGCTCTCCATAATTAAGTTATTTTAGGAAAGCCAGCTTTTTAATTAAACTTAATTAATAAGGAAGCCATGTCGGGCATTGTTTTGATACAAAACTCGTTGCGGCGCCGAAAAAAGGTCAGACGGTCGTGTGGCCAGCTTTAAAATTGTATGAAAACTTATATACATAGGTTTTACTGATATAGTTATAATAGATTCGCTCGTGCCTTTGGCCACGTGGAAGTTTTTCTCCTTAGGGGTAATTTCCAAGAATCGTCCTTTAGCGCTCCTTTACACTTTCCAAGAACTTACATATTATGTACTATTTACTAATATACAGCCATATTTCAGGCAAAGTATCTAAGAATTTAATACAATACTCTGCACGGTCATCAATATTAGAAATATGGTTCGCCGTTACCTGTTTAGAAGTTTCTAGTAGCTGCACACAAAGGCGATGGCCGGGCGTATGTGTGCGAATATGCATATGTACGCACACATGGTCCGTTGTGTGAACGAATTTGTCGTTGCCAGTTGACTGGCATATCGTCGCGAACGGTATCTAGCGATGGATCACCGCGTGAAAAGATCAAAGAGACAGAACGATTATATCCTCAAGATACACTCACTCGCAAGCTATATTTATGTAGCCTATCTAATAGATACTGGGTGTCACAAGAGCCATCACCAAGCCGAAGTCTACTCGTTGTGGACATCATGCCAAGTCATACTAACCAAAATAATACTTGGGAAACGAATTTTTTTTTTTTGAGTCTTCACATTTTTTTAACCGCAAATAAAAGCGCGCGCGTGTAATGCTCGAAATACCTACTTATCCATGGGGTCATAGGGCATCTAAAGAACATATTGGCGGGCGAAAGGCATCGATTTTGTACCTAATTAGAAAAATTCCACACTAACTTTGAGCCTCAATATCACCTGAACTAGTAATTTCCCAGGTATGGTGCCTAAGTAAAAAATGTTCGTAGTGATTGGTACAACATAAAATTTCAGTTTTCGTTAAGGGTCTTTTTACACCCTGTATATACAAGACGTTTATTCTAATACAACGTTCAAACAATGTTATTACAATACCAAGTATGTAACAAACTCAATTTTTCATCAATTTCCCAGTACCTACACACAAGAACACATACCCACGAATTTAAATACACAACGTCACGTCACCCGATCCCAATAACTTGTCACATAAGTAGAAAATGAAATTCCTTGTGAAGACAAGTCGAAATTAAATAAAGAGACGATATACTCAATATCAGTCGAAACACGTACAAAATGATAAATTCTTTCATTTGTACCGTTTTCGTTTAATTTATACAAAATTCTATCCCACGTGGCGCGGTGACTTAAGGTGTAGACATAAAGATACGGTCGTAATTAAAAGATCTGTATGATGAATGGAGCAAAAGAGGTATGTCAGGATCGCTGCAAATGGCGTTCCGTCATCTCTGTCAACACCTCCGGGAAACAGGCGTGAGTCTATGTATGTATGTATGTAGGTATCTCACAGTAAAAATATTGCATGGGTCGACAGCGTGCTTACAACAGAAACGTGCAAGGTACGTATAAATGTGGTCATCCACTGTGTGTGATATGGGTGACGCTCGCATGCAGATTACATCAGTAGTGTTGAGGTTTTGACCATACATTATGCACACATGGATTACTAGAATAGAACAATTTTACAGTAAAGTATACTCTCGCTCGCACCACATATCTCTTAAAGTTTCATCCGAATTTTGGTCTGTTCAGGGCATCGTTTGCAACCTTACTTCGTGCGTCCTTACTTTTTCTGCCAAGTGCGTTATATGGGTCTAGATCCTTACTTCTACGAGTAGGGATACTGTTCCAAAGTGAAGCACACGTGCGGGAGTAAGATTTTATTTTGTAAATTTTGTTCCAGAATCAGCAATTGTTCACGCATTTAATCTCTATAATGCTATAGCTGCTACTTTACAAACATCTAATGGTATAAATTTTGTCCCACCCCTGGGCCCGTTAAGCAAATATAATCCAGGAAAACATCAAAAGCAATGACTCCCGATGGTGACATAACGGTCTTGTATAATAGAATTTTGTTTTGTGATGTTCCGATAATTTGTTTCACTGAGTTTTATAAGAATAGTACCTGAATTTTGAGTAAATAACATATAAATGACATTTTCGATTTCCTGTGATGTAAATCATGGTTTGCGAAAATTGGGTAAGGGAAGGGTTGTTAATAAAAATGCACGAGTGGCTTAAGCGAGCTCTTATTGTGTTCAATCTCCATTCGGGACGACACCGCTGAATTCAATATTTAATTCATTATTTTTTTGAGATTTTAGATTCGTTATTGACATAAGCTCCATACAATATATGTCAAACACGAATCTCGAATCTCAAAATCCATTGACAGATCGTATATTAAAACCGGCTATCACTGAGATTCAGAAATAGTTGTATTATGAGTGTTTTTACTGTACATAGATTAAATATTTGTGGAGTAGCCCGCGACACAGGAATTATAATTACCTCAAATGCCGAAGTCGTACGCATCTTCTTCGTTCAAATAATAAACTTAATTTGGCTAAAAAGTATTTTATGTATTTATTGCCTATTTAGATTAAACTAAGGTATACCACGTACCTTTAATCTTTTTAATCTTCCTTTCTTTTATCCTTAAGGGCAATTTAAAATAAGTGATGAGCACGAGGCTTAAATTCCTATATTATTAAGATGAGGATTTGATTTACGCCCCTTGTATTTCTTGTACTATCTAAGTTAGTGTACTCAAAACTTTACGTGTATTTTTAAGATTTCATGTTGTTGAGAACTTGCACAAGCTTATGGTTCAAACTTAATATTTGACAGACACCGTTCAATTTCAAACCAAAATAGTATAATGGTACCTAAGATGAAAAACAAATCAAACATACCAAACGAATAAAAAACATAACAACAGCATTTTATGGCATCGATACATACCCAATACAAAAAAAACACATCTGAACACACTCGCACATATCCACCATTAACATCAAAATATTCTCTCCTCAAAATCGCCAACATTAAACTCACATAAATCCGTTTAAAGCAAAGCAAAAAGTTGGCGCTACATCATAACGTTGTTAATTTAAAAGACTCGGAATCCCCGAAGGCAATATTTTTCCATTGGTGTCTCCATTATGCACGCACCCGTATACAAACAATAATAAACACGAGCTGTTAATCTTGCTTCGACTCTGACCACTTTATTACTAAGACAGTGGTGTATAGAGAAATATACGCCTTCGGGGAAAAGTTGTGGGTAGGATGTTGAATGCCTAGATGTGGCTGGTTTAGATCGGCTTTGTTATGGACTGCTTTCTAGCTAATGCACGAATGGAGTAGTGTTTTAAGTGGTTTGAAATGTGGTCTTGCAGCTCAATAGGAACTGTACCAAGTGTTGTGGGTTCGTATCAAATGGGTCAATATTTTATGTGATCCATAAATTTTTATTTTGAATCGGAAACTTCTTTGTGACCTTCAATTACATGTTGGAAAAGTTCTGCGTGACAGGGTTTTACATAGTGTGGGGCAGCAAAATCCTTTTCTGTCGAAATAATTCAATTTTAAACAGAAAATACTTTTATTCATGGCCTTAGGTCAAAATGTATTTGAGTCGTTTGTTTCAAAAGGATTACAGTTATCATTGACATAGCTACACTGCATTGCAAACAAATTTGAATTCAATGGACATAACGAAGACTCTGACTTAGAACAATGATTTGTGGTTTAGAAGAAATAATTATGAGGATCAAATCCAGACCCTTATATTTAAAGGCTTTACGTTTAATTTGACATTATGCCTATAGGTAATTTTAACTTCCTACCTAATGAATGACATTGGAAAGTTCGAGAACATTTTTTTTAAATAAGTTACGCAGAATAAAAAGCTGTCGTGTGTCTATTCCAGAAGGACTCATAGTAGTGTATACTTTTCTATTACCTTTTAATTTTCTCCCGTGTTTATCCCATTCTCACGCTATTGGAGCTTCCAATTAAAGTGAACTTATTGCAATGACATTATTGTAGTTCTAAGAGCATCAATCCTGGATTCTCAGAATGTTTATCTTTATAACCGCCTGTAATAAACATGTTTATTTTGGGTCCATATTGGCTCACCTAAAGTTCTTTACCCGAAATTGTTCTTCCTAACGATTTGTAATCGAAATGATCACTCTTCCTAAAATTTTTCATCCTAAAGTTTTCATTCATACTATTTGTAGCGCAACCAGCGATGTTCATAACACTTATGTTTCCGAAAATTGTAATTAATAATATATTAATGTAAATATATTTAAACTCCTATTGTTTTTTATCATAACACTTTTATCCCTAAACATGATTACCATAATATTTTCACTCATACTCAGAAAGAAACATTTACCAAGTGTAATAGAAAATATATGACACTTTTACCAAGACACTTTTAGCCTTATATTTATGTGTTTTATACGATAGAATCGAGAAAATAAACGATTTGCAAAAATAACACTTTTTTTGGCTAAATTTTTCTAAGTCCTCGCGCCATAGCGCCCCCGAGGCTACACTCAAACCGTAATTCATAAAACACGACTCATTCACGGTTATGTTTGTGGCCTGGGAGTTTATTCCGCAGTTTTAACCGTACCTTAACCGATTTGGCTCTGGCACTTTTCCGGCAGCTGCCGCGACACGCTCGCTTCGCTCGCTCGGCTCGTGCGTTGTGGTCACAGTTCTAACCTAACCTAAACCAATAATTATTAATACGACCGATTCGTTTCTGGAACCTCACCATTGTACTATTGTGTATTTATACCATGGTACTATTATTCTTATATGTTATACATGTTATGTGAAAATAAAGTTACGCAAATTTAATGTATATAATACTGATTATTATGAATAAAAAGAAATCTAAACAAAAAAGATATGACTTTGAATAATAGTGTTAAAGATGGTTATGTTAAGAAAATATAGGAAAACAAATAAAAGTATAATAGATGTTTATTGCTACTGCCATTATGAAGCTGAATACTTCGGAGTTATGAACATTAGAGACAGAGTAGTTAGGATTTGTGATTGTTAGAATGAAAAATGTTAGGAAGAACATTTTCGGATTTCCAATTATCGGAGTTGAAAATTTAGGTGAACTTTGGCGCACCCGTTTATTTTATTTATTTGTTTGTGATATAAATTGTCCAGCACAGGGGAATAGAGTCACACATTAGTAACTTATGTAGGCATGATAAACTGCACTAGCTGGCCGTGATGCTGCAAGCCGTGTCTAGGCAAGCCGCTGCGTTTACGGTTTACCTCAGCGCCGTTACGTTAAAGTCTTTAGAAACGGATTTAGTGGAATAAATTAATATTGTGTAACGGCCCGTCAAAATGCAGGCAGTCTCTTAATCAGTTGAGTATGATAAAGTAATCTTGTGATCCTTTGCTAAGCCAGACTTTCCTCTCTAACACTACGCTCGACGTCTTCAGGTATTTCTGCGCAGCTCTACCTCGCCGATAACCTTATGCTTAGAAAAACTATTTATATTAAGAGTAATGTGACTACCTTAAAGGCAATAAATCACGTTATCAGCTGACACTCTGCCGAAGACCTTTCTCTTACTGCTTCTACTTACTCTTCGGTTTACTGATTATAATCCCTTCTTGCTTGCACACAGATATTAATAATACTTCATAATTAATACGTTTCTAAGTCCTATCCAGTGCTATTTGATCCATAGTCACCATTTAAACTGACAGCGACGAAATTTATAGAGGCCACCTTAGTTCGCATAGGTGACTCGAGTGTAAAGTACTGGAGTCTAACTTCGTCGTTTATATTCTCTATGTCAGAGATCTGTTCTCGCTTTGGACTTAAAATTGGATGTCTATGGTTAGTTAATATAATAATAATAAACTTTATTTAATAAAATAAACGTCACATGTTACATAGGAAAGTATTACATTAAAAATAATAAACTTTTATGATTAAGTATAATGTCTATGATAATTGCTTATGTTAAATTGTGGTACATTCATGCGTATTTACTTTATTTATAACGGTAATACATTATATTTGGTCAATATAGCTATTTTAATGTTTACCTGAACTAGGCTGTAACACCTGTGTTTCAGTAAAAATTGTAAATTATAATATTATAGGGCTATGCTTTTACAAAATAATCATGAACTGCTAATATGTAATAGGAAATAGACTTAATTATGATTTATTCTAACTTAGAGTAGGTACTTACACACTATTTTTTAACTGTAAGCAAATTCTCTGTATCAGAGTAGGTCATTGTCATTAGGTGTTTTGTAACAATAAGGTGACACTTCTTATAACTTATGCTATATAAATCTAAGGTTTTATTTAATTTATTATATAGGAAAGGTCCGAGGAAAGCAAAGAATCTATTTACATAAACATGTTTAGCTCGAGGTTTGATGCAGACTAGATCTTTCAGTCTTTTGCCTGATGGGATTGGTGTATAAGGAAGAAGGGTGTGTTGTTTTAGTATGGTGCGTAGAATGAATAATTGGCGCACAGTTAGAACTCCGGTGGACTGATATAACTCATAAGTGGGAAAAATGAAATGGCGAAGGGTTGCTACCTTTAAAATAGCTCTTTGGGCTCGTTCCAAAGGCAGTAGGATCGTTTTAGCTGCCCCTCCCCATGAGGTTATATAGTATGAGATGATTGATTCACATAGTGCAGTGTAAACCTGTCTTAACAATTTAAAGTTTGTCACGTCGCGTACATTTTTGAATATGGAAATTAGTTTACGTACTCTTTTACACAATGATTCGATATGTTTGCGGAAATTAAGATTAGTATCAAGCGTAATACCTAGATATTTTATATAATCTGTTTTTTCTAAAGTAGGGCAAGTGCATGCAGTGTCAGCATTTGAATGAAACGTGTTGTGAGCCACTAAACAGTTAGATGAGTTGTGTCTGCTATCATTTTTCATTGTAAAATGAATGTACTTTGTTTTATGTGTTCAGTAAATTTTTAAATAGCCAAGTCTTGACAGTGTTGAAGCCATGTTGAGCCAGTTCATATACCTCATCAAGTGACTTTGCAGTAAAAATAAGTGCTGTATCGTCTGCATATGACATAATGACACCATTTCGAAGTTTTAGGTTGCAAAGGTCATTTATATATATCAAGAATAGAGTAGCTCCTAATATACTTCCTTGGGGTACACCAAATTTAGTGTTAGGAACATCGTTACTTATGTTGTTGCCTATTCTTACACATTGATACCTGTCAGAGAGGTAATCAGTAAACAGTGCTAACTGCTTACCTCGTATACCGACAGATTCAAGTTTCTTTAGCAGTATAGAAGACGATACAGAGTCAAAAGCTTTAGCAAGGTCTAGAAATATCCCAATAGCATGCTGTCCACTATCTAAATTAGATGTAATGTGGTCAGTCAGTTGCTCAACTGCCTGGCTTGTTGACCTATGAGGCCGAAAACCAAATTGTCTGTCTGAAAGAATGTTGTTGGTTTCGAGATATTTTATTAGTCTATTGTTTATTATTTTCTCTAATATTTAAGACGGCACTGGTAATATTGATATAGGCCGATAATTATTTACACTGCTCTTGTCACCTGCTTTGTGCACAGGTATCACAATAGCCTTTTTTAAGCATTTTGGAAATATTCCTTCAGACATATATATTTGGAATATGTGTGTTAGTGGCGGTGCAAGAATGTGCTTAAACCTTTTAATTATGTTTGTGGGGATGTTATCCCATCACATCGCACAAGTATCTTTTAACCCAGTAATGGCTTGAATAACTTCGTCTAAATCGGTATCCAGCATAACAAAAGATTTAAGCCTAGAAATAGGTGAGGTGATCGAAGCATGGTGAGTAGATGAATGATCGGAAAAAGAGATTCTGTCTGCTAGATTTTTGCCAACGTCGGAAAAGAATGTGTTGATTTCATCTAGTGCTGCTGTAGGATTTGATCGATTTTTGACTTTTGTACTGTATGGAATTTATTAGGTAAGACATTGATTCGTTAACGTCGACATAAAAGTAAACTGGGGCAAAATTTGTATTGCGAATGCTTTTTTCAAGGCCTTTCATATTTACTTTTGTATAGCTAGGTATGCAATTAAGTTTCGCACATGATGATTTTAACGTTAATAAGATGGCTTGGTGGTCTGTGATAGTTGAGTTAGTAACTAAAGTAGTAGATGGCTGTTTGGTTTTAATAATAAAATGATCCAGGCATGAGCCACTTTGATGTGTAGGGAAGGTATGCGCCGGCAGAAGACCATGGAAAGAGCAGATATTTAAATAGTCGTCTCCTTGAAGGTTACAATTTCCTGACAGGATATTTATGTTTATGTCCCCCGTAATTATAATATTCTTATATGCTGATAACTTACTTAATTCTAAATCGAGAGATCGCAAAAATGTCTCGGTAGTTTGCGAAGGAGGTCTGTACACTCCTAAAATAGCAGTGTCAGAATTAATTGTAATAAGTAAATAATTACAGTCCTGAATTTGTGGCTTTGCAACAATAACATTTAAGTGTTCTTTTGTATAGACCACTACACCATCATTTTGGTTAATTATGTTCTCAGTTGAGTGTGAGTTGTAACCATCTAAAGATGGTAAGCAGAAAGCCCGCTTAGACAGCCAGCATTCGGTTAGGACAATTATGTCACAGTTTATATTAATAGTCTGTAGGAGTACTTCTAGTGCGTGTATATTCTTATAAATACTTCTGATGTTCTGTGTCATTATAACTAAGTTTTTATCAGACTCGGGTAATAAACTTTTGCATTCTTCTACTTTACAAGTCATACTATTTGATACACAGTAGTTATCTAGATCAATAAGTACTTGATTATCCATAACTAATTCTCCTCTTAGTATGTTCAAAAAAATAATTTACACTCATTTAAAAAGCGGATCGCAGACACAGACTTAAAATATGTAATATGTAATTTGTGCTAAATTATATGTTTATCTCTTATTTCAAATTCAATGATTAATATTATGTCATTTGTTTGTATAAATTTAACGTGTAATTAATTTTTATTTTTAGTGGTATAATTAATTTTTATTTGTATTTTATTTGTATTGTATAATTTATTATTTTATCAAAATTATTATTGTACGATGTTATTATTGATGAATCATTATTTTAACTAATATTTCTGTTGTTTTTTAAATATTATGCTTATCTGACTGTACCATATCGCATGCTGTGGTCTTCTATAATTGAGGAAACACCTAAACCATAAAGCTATATTTACCTACTATGTAAGAATGTTATGTGTATTTCTTGTTGAAGACCCAATAAATAAATAAATAACTATAATAAAGACCTTATAAATAATTAAGAAAATACAAACTAGTTTTAAGTGCCTATTAATAAACTTTACTGGTGACGCTCTTAGGCGCCCTCATAATCTATGCTATTAATATAATTGTCCTCTGCATATTTACGTGCCGGGCAACCCATTTCTCCCGTTTGGTGATCACATTTCCTCTTGAAGCGTTTACAAGTAGCACACTTAGGAGGTGATGTTTTGCTGTTACACTCCTTAAAAGAGTGACCAAGCTCTCCGCAATGATGGCATGTGGGACTAGTTTCACGGCAATATTTGGCTGCGTGACCAAACTGTTGGCAATTAAAGTACCTAGTCACAAAAGTGAAGTCTTTAACCGGGCATGACGTCCAATTAATATAGATACGACCTTGGTTAATGAGACATTTTCGGATGTTAGCGGCTACTTCTAGGACGTAGGTACAGGTTGGCAAATTTTTCTTACCGGCTTTGTGGCTTAGTTTCACAGCTTTCATAAAGGACTCACGTGTAGAGCTCGGGAACTTATCGGCTATATTCTGCTTGTAAATACACTCAAAAACTTCTTTTTCCGTTAGAGTATCGGGAACTCCAACTACAGCTATTCTACGGCGGCGTTTAGTAGGCTCTTCGACGGTGAGGCCAGACGAGACAAGTTTCTCTGACTTCCTAAGCTTTTCGATGTCTCCTTTTGACTCCGTGCTAATTATGATGCCCCCATTCTTCAACGTAACGTAACTTCATCTCTTCAGGAGATATAATTTTTTGGACGAGGGACTTCGTTTCGTCACTACTTTTGTTCTTGTCGTTAGGGTAGATAGCAAGAGAGCTCAAATTGTTTGGGCGGACAAAATTGTTTACGCTCTTTTTCACCATGTCAGCAAAAGAGTGGTGCTCGACTGGTTTCAGCTTTTCTTCTACAGCCTCTTTGAACTGCTGCAAAGAACTCGTCAAGTCTTGCTTTTCTTGTAGGTGTTGAATAGTTGCGTGAGCTAAAATAGTTTTCTGCTTGAGGGATTGGTACAGGGTGGACATTTGTGCCGATACTGATGTTATTTTACGGCACTCGTGAGCTACACGCAACTTCTGGTCAGAGTTCATTTTGCTCTCCGAGGTAATGGAGCTAATTTCGTTCAAATAGGACTCAATTGTGGACATCCATCTTTGGATCTCTGAAGTTGGTATAACTTCAGCAGGTAGGTCATAATTCTCAGGAGCAGGTGGGTTTGGGTCAAGAGTTTGGGCTGCTTGACTCGGTGTTGGTGGAGGACTTCGCGTAGTTATTCGGCTTTTGCCAAAAGGGCTAAATCCAGGCACAGACATATCTGTTATTCAGTATAAATCGTCCACACAAATGTTTCTATTTCATATTCGCAGTTTATGAAAAGTATGCACAAATCACTCGCGACGCACTTGAAATATATTATGTACTAGCTGTTTCGAGCGGTTTCACCCGCGTCTTGAGGGAATTACTTCGCGTACCCAGTTAATTTATAGCCTGAGTTACTCCTTGGTGCATCAGCTATCCGCCAGTGAAAGTCTGGTCAAAATCAGTCTAGCCGTTCCAGAGATAAGTGAGAACAAACAGACCGACAGATAGACAGACAGACAAAAATTATAAAAAATATCATTTCGTTACATGTATCGTGTATACATTCAAATGCATTTAGTAAAATGCGGTTATTTTAATATTACAAACAGACACTCCAATTTTATTTATATTTCTTCTTTCTCTTAGCGTTATCCCAGTTTCAATCTGGGGTCCGCTTACTAGTCTAACCGGATTTGGCTGAATATTAGCTTTTCCACAGAGCGACTGCCTGTCTGACCTCCGCAACCCGAAGGGATAGCGATATTCCATGGTTTAGACCAGTGTCAGTTTATTTAGAAGGTACTGACGCCCTGTAACGACTGTCAAAGATCTTCATGACAACCGGGACCGACGGCTTAACGTGCTCTCCGAGGCACGGGACAAGCGATAATTAACAATTCAATACGCACATAACTCCGAAAAGTCATTGGTGCGCGCCGTGGATTCGAACCCGATACCCTCTGCATGGCAGTCTGTTGGTATATCCACTCGGCTATCGCTGCCTATATATAATTTTATTTATATTTATAGATGTATAAATGAATACTCATAGTACTATAGAGTATATACCCACTAAGTTATAGTTAGGTAGTTAATACTTTGTTAGTTAACACATATATGTATATCAGTCACAGTAGAAAATATTTATGGTGACATAAACTCTCAATGCAATTTCTTCCAGGCTGCCAAAAACAGAATCTATTATAGAAGGTAAATAATAGAGCCCCGCTCACGCTGGGCAATTTCTTCCAGGTTGTTGGTCGATATCAGTCCACCCACATCGACCAAGCTAGAGTCTCAAGTCTCACTCAGTTACATTATTTGGACAAGAGTAATGATTTCAAATGTCAAACATAGGATTATTGACTGTTAAATCTAAGGGACCATAATAAAGAGTGCGTCACTTTTTCCTATTTTCATAGTAATCTGCGGCTTCTTGATGCGAAACAAGAATGAATCAATAATTTAATCTTCATCATTTTTAAGTTCTCATACACTTCCAATAATAGAAAGTTTTAGAAGTAATTCGTTATTAACTTTACAAACATATTGTAGGTTTCATCATATTTTCAAATGTACTTTGAAATGACGAAAATGATTATGTAGATCATAATAAGCAAATAATTAAATCATCCAAAGAGAAATGCCTCCTTGGTCCAGTAGATAGCGTGTGCGCCTACTGATTGGAAGGTCCCGGGTTCGATTACCGGGTTGGGCAAATATGTAATTGAGTTTTTCTGAATTTTCAGTAGCAACACAGCGTCTGACAAAGTGCCTGATAACTGCAATAGGTTCGCACTCTGTTATATGGGATCTACAAATGCATAACATAGCGAAATGAGGGTGCGATATTACAGCTCTATTTACCCCTTGGGGAATACAGGCGTGAGTCTATAAAAAAAATAAAGACTGACCGTAACCATGCCATCATATATTATATGGCTACAAAAACTTGGCCACAGATGTTCCTGCTAAATGTTTACGTATATCGTTGTGATGTCTCCGAGAGAATCTGTATTTGTCTTACAAATGAGCCAAGTTTTAATTGTACGCTACAGGACGCATCTGTTGTATTCGCATACTGTGAGTTATACGGCGATTTGTCGACCAAAAAGTTGGGTCAGATGTTATAAATCATTGTTCTCGGAGTTCTTAGTTAAATAGCTACTAGCCAGATTGATTGGAAGGTTCATGGGGAGCACCGTGATAAACTAGGCTATTACTGCACTACTTAAGCTGCGAAATTACCTCATTCTTAGTTTATTTTGCAAGGGATGGAAGAGGATGTAGTGTAATTATTTTAAATGACGTTATTCAAATAATGGATATGCGGAAACCAGACTTAAAAAACCTATACATAGCTGTTGAGTAGAGAATAATGAACATTGCCATTAATAATATTTTGATTTTGTACCAATCATAATAGTTTACTTAGTTAGTATACTGCCTCCGTAGTCTAGTGGATAGCTTATGCGACTGCTGATCGGAGGTCCCGGGTTCGATTCTCGGATCGGGCAAAAGTGTTACTGGGTTTGTCCGAATTCTCAGTAGCAGCACGGAGTCTGATGATGTGCCCGGTAACGGCAAAGGGCTCGCTCCCTATTACGTGGAACCTAAAAATTCATGGCGAAATGTGGGTGTAATATTACACCTCTGCCTACCCCTTCGGAGATACAGGCGTGAGCCTATAAAAAAAATAATAGTTTACTAACTTGATCTTCAGATCATCTTAATATATAAAATCCTTGCGTTACTGACTGACTGACAGACACGCTACAGCCGAAACTATTGGGCGCAGGATGCTGAAATTTGGCATGTATATTCCTTGGGGACCGTAGGGGTGCACTAAGAAGGGATTTCTCGAAACTCCCACGGGATCGGCCAAAACGGGTAAATTAAAAAAAAAATGCAGGCGTAGCTGCTGGCGTCCTCTAGTAAAATATATAGACAGAATTACTCTGGCATGTTCAATTGTAGCATTTATATCCTAATGGGGATACAGACAGACTGTTATGCACAAGGTCTCAGGTTCGAACCTACGGCGTGCATCTCTGACTGTTTGAAATAGAATTAGTTTTTATTATAAGTCAAATCGATTAGATCGATTGAGTAACATTTTGTTTAGTCTATTGAAAATTTCTGACTATGGTCACACTGAACTGTCATTCACTTCCTGTTCTGAAAAAGTTGCTTGGAAGACACGAATTTCTTGCGCCCACGCAGTATGGTAAATTTGTATTTTTGCGTGTTGAAATAATTGATCGCCATTTGAAAAGCACATCCTTGTAGCTACGCGAATAGTTTGTGAAATCTTATAGATTGCCGCTTTTGACTTCCGGCAAGGTTTGTGACATATTGAACATTTGTGAAAAGTTATTGTGAGCACACCCTTTTGCATTTCGTGTGAATTGTTTAATTGAACTAAATTGAGTAAACTCTCGTAAAACTGCCGCTTTTGATTTGTCCGGCACTGATCAGTCCGCAGTGTTGATCAATTTGTGATATTATATATATGGAACACTGGCATTTTGAGAAATTGTGAATTCTACTACCACTTGCATTGTGCATTGAAGACGCTGCATTGGAGTCTGGTAAAGTAAAGATAATTCACTTGCTAATATTGGCCAATTTTAGTCTTGTGTGTATCTAGCTTGCCTCCAGGACTCCACTCAAGAACATCACCAGGAGATATAAGGTAAAATTTTCATGTACCTACTTAATACTTGTATTCGCTGTGCAACACAGTACATTTGCGTCTGAGATTTGTTGTGGCTGACAAGGGCTGATGAATAGAGTCACGCTTCCACAAATCTGCTGCAATTAATCCCAGCTCCTTCTAGCCAAATTCTAGACATAATTTTTTGGTAGCAGAGCGTGGTTGTATCTTAGCCGTTGATTGTATCTGAACTCAGATTGGTGTTGTATGAGCTATATATCTCATTTGTAATCAGTGTTATAGTGTTCTCAGGTCAGTATTGTCTAAAATACATAATATTTAATTGTATAAGTTGACCTAGATAATTTGAAACACATGTCATACATAACCTCAATCAGTAATTGTTGATTTGTATTGTTGAAATCTAACTTAAATTTGTTGTGGCATTAATAAGTCAGTTTGTTTGGATACATAACGGCTGTATGTATCAATAAATTTAGTAAATTTAGTTTATCTCATAATTATATTAAGTTTGAATCATTACTTATAACAACCAAAATTTTGATAAACCTTTGTTTGTTATAATATATAGATAATATTGCTAGGTAACACATATTCTGTGCTTACTTACTATTGTATATCTCAAATAACACAGCCAGTCTGTCTGTTGCAAATAATTCATTAATTAATTTGAAGTTCAACTTTTAATTTGTTATAAGTTACAACTTTTGATAACTTTGTGTTTGTTTTAATATATTGAAACTATTAATTTTGTTGGACAGTAGATACCTGTCACTTGCCTGCACTTGCAGTAAACAGGCTAATACTTTGTTGGTATCAAAGAATGAAGAAAAATTAAGTTTTGATTGTTAATTTTATTTAACGCTTCTCCGGGCTCTTTTGAATTTTGACTATGTCAGCTATCAAGGACTTGCGTGCGGCTGCTGGTGCTATTGCATCAGATTTGCGCTGGTTTGCCTTGGCCAGTGCTTTAGTGAACCGGCCTGATCGCCAGCAGGCCTTACTTCAAAGGTACGAGCGGATCGATGATCGCCTGGCAAGTGTGGAACAGCAGTTCCGCATTTTCAGCGCTTGCTGTCTCGAAGTGTCAGTCATAGATTTCACTGCTGACCAGCGAAATAAGGTCAGCGAAGACTATGCCCAGGTCTTAGACCTGTATGATGTTGTCTCCAATACTGCGAGACAACTAGTTGCCGATAGGGAAGGGCAACCCGGCCTGAAGCAGGAGCTTCCTAGGTCAGCACCGGGGCTGGTGAGTAGGCTCCCTACTTTGGACCTCCCCCATTTTGATGGCTGCCTAGGAAGCTACCTGGGCTTCGTTAATTTGTTCGACAGCCTGGTCAATGATAGGGCTGACCTTCGGCCAGCACAAAAATTGGCATATTTAATGTCGGTTCTGGATGGGGCGGCTAAGGGCCTCATCCAGCATCTGCCCGTGTCTGACGAGGCGTACCAGACGGCTCGGGACCTAATTACCCGTAGGTACCATAACAAGCGTGGCCTCGCCGACACGCATATTGAGCAGATTTTGGGTTTGCCGACGCTCACCCGGGTCTCTGGGTTGCGCACCCAACTGTTGAACCCGCTTTTGGTGGCCATCAACGCACTTAAGTGCCTTGACCTGCCCGTGGACTAATGGTCCTATCTATTGGTGCACATTGTACTAAAAAAGCTGCCTGCCGACCCGAGGTCGCGTTTTGAACAGCGCTTTGGTGGGGATAGCGCGACCCATCTGCCCCCCTTTGCTGACCTGGAGAGGTTCCTGGAGGATGAGTGCCGGGTCTTGGACAACTCCGGTGGTGACACGCCGGCTAAGACACAGCCGCCCAAGGTCAAGGAGCAGGCTCGCGTTCACACCCGAGCCAATGTTGACCGGCGCCCTCCTCGCTTTGCGGTCACGCAGAGCCCAGCGGAGTGCTCCTACTGCAAGGTCACGGGGCACAGAACGGCCCGTTGCAGGGCATTTTTGGACCTTCATGTCGCCTCTCGTAGGCGCATCGCGAATGCCCGCCGCCTTTGCTTCTCTTGCTTGGGGTCCCACTACCAGCGAGACTGCCCAAATTCTCGCCCCTGTCCTCACCGTGGAGGACAGCATTTGGACATTCTCTGTATGAATGCCAGAGAGGTTGGCCGCTTGTCCAACCAGCCGACGCCGCGCACGGGCGGGTGTTTTGAAGGTGGCAGCCGAGGCTCACCGGCGCGTAGCCGAGAGTCGCCTCGCTCAATTGATCGCCACTCACCCCGCTTGGAGAACCGTAGCGTGCGCACGCCTCCTCTCTCTCGCGCACCAGAATGTGCGACCGCCCGGCGTCACCAGCACCATGACTGCTGCCCCAGGTATTCCTCACCTTTGGCGGCGCGTCCCCGCCTTGACTCGCGCTCACCTCCTTTTGGGCGGGTGCGTCATTATGACCCCCCACAGATGGCGCACGGATCGAGTCATCGCGCTTTTGAGGATTTCAAGCCGCACCCTCGTTTTGACTTGCCTGGTCCTGGCCAACGGTCGCCGCCCAGGCAACAATAGGTCATTGACTCCTGCCCTATAACGCCAACCTCCCCCATTGAGACCGTTATTCTACCAACGGTTGCTGTTAGGGTTTGGGGACCCACGGGGACCTCTGTTGTTGTCCGTGCTATATTGGACACAGGTTCACAAGGGTGCATTGTTTCCACTTATTTGGTAGGTCAGGTTAAATTAAATATGGGGTCTTTTCCAAATTGTATACGGGGCATAGGTGACGTAGCCTCTAATGTTGAAGGGCAAGTTAAGGTTTTGTTTGGCCCTGTTGAATCTTCACACCCGAGGATTAAAACCTCGGCTATTGTGTTGAAGAATATTTTGGGTATGCACCCACAGAAACAGCTGCCTGCTGCTGTGGTGAATTTGACATCGGGATTGGAACTGGCAGACCCCAAATTTGACACACCGTGACAAATCGACCTGTTGATTGGCTCTGATATCCTCGGTGGAATTTTGATTGGTGGGAAAAGGGTCTTGGTGCCAAATGGTTTGACTGCCATCCCGACCATATTTGGATTTGCCTTGATGGGACCTGTACCTAGGGACCCCCCTCCACCTGAACTTTATAATTTGTGGGCTGTAGGCTCTGCTCTCTCTGATGCGGTTCAGAGGTTTTGGGAAGTAGAGGAACCCCCTCAAGCTGCCCGTTTGAATCCAGAACATGAGGAGTGCGAGCTGTTCTTCCAGAACAACACTGGTCGACTCCGTTCTGGTCGGATCATTACGAGGCTACCATTTCTGTCTGTTCGGCCTCCGCTTGGTGAGTCACGACCTTTAGCCGAAAAGAGGTTGTTGGCCATGGAGCGCCGCATGGGTCGTGATCCGGAGCTCAGACAGAAGTACATTGAGTTCATGAGGCAATATGAACAGTTGGGTCACATGTCTGTGTCAAATTTGGATTGGCGTTCGGTGGAGCACTACTTTCTCCCGCATCATGCGGTATTGAAGCCATTGACTGGGAAGCTGCGCACAGTATTTGATGGTTCTGCGCAGACTTCAACAGGCGTATCCTTGAACCAGTGCTTGCATTCTGGTGCCAAGTTGGTCAAGGACCTTTGTGACGTCATCACCAGCTTTCGACGACATCAGGTTGTCTTTGTGGCCGACATAAAAATGATGTTCAGGCAGACTATTATCCACCCTGATGACCGTCGCTTCCAGCTGATCCTTTGGAGAGAGTCTCCTCGCGATCCCATGGTCGTCTACAAGCTCAATACTAATAAGTACGGGTTAAGGTCAAGCCCCTACTTGGCAATACGGTCTCTTTGGGAGCTCGCAGACCGCGAAGGCTTACGTTTCCCACGAGCCTCCGCCATCTTGAAAGACGATATTTACGTCGATGACATTTGTTCAGGCGCCTCCACAGCGGACGAGGCGATCCTCCTGCGGGACGAATTGATAGGTATTTTGGCCTCCGCTGGTTATGAGTTGCGCAAATGGATTTCCAACTCACCAGCGCTTTTGGAAGGCTTGCCAGAGGATCATCAGCAAGATCCACATTTGTTTGAGATTGTTGACAACCCCGCCATGATGGCTGTTCTAGGCGTTCAGTACAGACCAGTCCAAGACATCTTTACGTATAACGTAGACTTGAAATTGCCTTGTTCTTGGACTAAACGTCTCGTGTTGTCTACTGTCGCCAGAACCTTTGATCCGAACGGTTGGATTTGTCCTATCATATTTTGGGCAAAATGCTTCTTGCAGAAGCTTTGGACAGCAGGATTGACCTGGGACGAACCTCTACACGGTACTCTTGTTGAGGAATGGACCTCTTTTGTATCCTCACTTCCTGCCGTCAGCGAGATCTCCTTGCCTCGTCCCATCCTTCCTCCCGGGAAGTACAAGGCCACCCTTCACGGGTTTTGTGATGCCTCGGAACGTGGTCACGCGGCCGTGGTGTACTTGCGCACAGTTAGTGCCTCAGGTCAGGTGAGGGTTTCCCTGATCATGGCGAAGAGCAACGTTGCACCCCTTCATATATCTTTGACCATCCCAAAATTGGAGCTCTCGGGAGCAGCCTTACTTGTACGTTTATTGAACCACGTGTCTAACACTTTGGGTAAAAGCATTTGTATTAATGGGACTTACGCCTGGACAGACAGCCAAATTGTTCTTTGTTGGTTGAAGGCTTCTGTCCACACTTTGGAGGTATTTGTTGCTAATCGCGTTTCCCAAATCCAGAAATCCGAAGTCAAGCTTGTTTGGAGACACGTGCCAGGTGAGCTCAACCCCGCTGATTGTGCCTCGCGCGGATGCTTGACGCCGAGTTTGATAGGTCATTTGCTGTGGTGGGGTCCGGAATGGTTGAGTCGACCAGAAATTGATTGGCCTCGAACGCCAGTTTTGAATACTTCTAATTTGCCGGGTCTACGAACACTCGCTTTTGAGAGGGTAGAATGCGCCTTCGACCCCGATTTTTTGTTGAATCGTTACAGCTCCCTCGACAAGTTGTTAGGTGTCACTGCTTGGATAAAGCGTTTTGTTTTTAATTTTAGGCACCCACAACAGAAACGACTGACACCGTTTCTCTCACCACAGGAACGACAGGAGTTCCTCACCTTTTGGGTTCGTTCGGTGCAATTGGCGCATTTTGAGAAGGAGATTGCTATCCTTAAATCAGGGAGATCGAAATTGTCGGGAGCTGTCTCTAAATTGAACCTCTTTTTGGACGATACGAGTCTCTTGCGCGTTGGAGGGCGTCTCAAGAACGCCAACCTCCCTTACGGAGCACGTCACCCCCTTTTGTTACCTAAGGACGGTCATTTGGTACGCTTGTTGGTAACTGACCGTCACCTTAAAAATTCGCATGCTGGTTGTAATGCGCTCTTGGCCATTTTGTAACGCGAGTTTTGGATCTTGTCTGCCCGAAGAATCATTCGGAGTGTAGTCTTTCGCTGCATCCCTTGCTATAAGCTCAAGGCTTCTACCATGCAGCCCTTGATGGGGGACTTACCGGCAGATCGCGTAACTGAAAGCAAGACGTTTGACGGTGTTGGCACGGACTTCGCTGGTCCCTTTTTGGTGAAAACATTGACACTTCGAAACAGCAAGACTGTTAAGGCCTACTTGTGTGTTTTTGTTTGCCTCTCCACAAAGGCCGTACATTTGGAACTGGTCTCCTCGCTTACGACCGAGGCGTTTGTAGCCACATTTGACAGATTTGTATCCCGCAGAGGGCTGCCTTCCTTGATCCGTTCTGACTGCGGCACTAACTTCAAGGGCACGTATAATTATTTGAATGACGTTGTTAATTACCTTGAAACCAACAAAGCTGATATAGGTGATAGGCTTGCCCGACGTGGGATAAATTGGTTGTTTTCCCCACCAAATTGTCCACACTGGGGTGGTATATTTGAGGCCGCCGTAAAATCGGCCAAAACACACTTGCGCAGGACAATCGGTGAGTCTGTCCTTACATTTGAGGAACTCGCAACTGTGTTTTGTAAGATTGAGGCCGTTTTGAACTCTCGGCCATTGTGCCCGATCTCCTCAGATCCGAATGATTTGGAGGCCCTTACGCCGGGCCATTTTTTGATTGGTCGCCCACTTGTCGCCTTGCCTGAGTACCCTTACATTGATACGAGACCTGGTCGTCTCTCGCGTTTTGAATTGGTACGCCAGATTACTCAGAGCTTTTGGAAACGCTGGAATTTGGAATATTTGCACATACTCCAGCAACGCGTTAAGTGGACCGACAAGACCGATCCACCCAAGATTGGTGACCTCGTTTTGATCAAGGAGGCTAACCTTCCGCCACTCAGATGGCGCAGGGGGCGCATCCTTCGTTTGGTAACTGGGGCTGATGGAGTTCCCCGATTTGCTGAGGTCTTGGTGGACGGTTCGATTCTGAGGAGAGCGGTTGCAACATTGTCGCGTCTACCAACCGATTAGCGGACCGGTAGGCCGGTCCGGGGCGGGTGGATGTTTGAAATAGAATTAGTTTTTATTATAAGTCAAATCGATTAGATCGATTGAGTAACATTTTTTTTAGTCTATTGAAAATTTCTGACAATGGTCACACTGAACTGTCATTCACTTCCTGTTCTGAAAAAGTTGCTTGGAAGACACGAATTTCTTGCGCCCACGCAGTATTGTAAATTTGTATTTTTGCGTGTTAAAATAATTGATCGTCATTTGAAAAGCACATCCTTGTAGCTACGCGAATAGTTTGTGAAATCTTATAGATTGCCGCTTTTGACTTCCGGCAAGGTTTGTGACATATTGAACATTTGTGAAAAGTTATTGTGAGCACACCCTTTTGCATTTCGTGTGAATTGTTTAATTGAACTAAATTGAGTAAACTCTCGTAAAACTGCCGCTTTTGATTTGTCCGGCACTGATCAGTCCGCAGTGTTGATCAATTTGTGATATTATATATATGGAACCCTGGCATTTTGAGAAATTGTGAATTCTACTACCACTTGCATCGTGCATTGAAGACGCTGCATTGGAGTCTGGTAAAGTAAAGATAATTCACTTGCTAATATTGGCCAATTTTAGTCTTGTGTGTATCTAGCTTGCCTCCAGGATTCCACTCAAGAACATCACCAGGAGATATAAGGTAAAATTTTCATGTACCTACTTAACACTTGTATTCGCTGTGCAACACAGTACATTTGTGTCTGAGATTTGTTGTGGCTGACAAGGGCTGATGAATAGAGTCACGCTTCCACAAATCTGCTGCAATTAATCCCAGCTCCTTCAGGCCAAATTCTAGACACTGACTTTTGCAAGTTATGTGCGTATCAAATTATAAATTTCCCTTGATTATTGACGATGGAAAACATCGTAATGAGACCTACATGTCTAAGAGTATTACATAATGTTATCGTTAGATACGTGAGATCTGCCGACCCATACTTGGCTAGCTTATTGAACTATGGATTCTAGTCCTTCTTATAATGAGAAGTGGCCTGTGCCTGTGTGGTTTATATACTGTTCCACTGCTGAGTGGAACATTATAAATTTTTAAATGTTTATGATTTTAAATATTTAAATCATCATCACTTTAGATTCAGTCCAGTTGCATTTAACACTGTGCCTCAATGTACGGGGTAAACTTTCAGGGCTATATTGATTTGCCCTATGAGCTCAGCTACAAAAGGGTTATCTTTATTACATCTTGCAAACATTTTAGCATTCTACAAGAATTAAAAATATATGAACTTGTTTTGTATGCATGTTAAGTAATCCTGATGCGGCTGCAAAGATTTAATGAAATATAGCACACATAATACTCGTACTACATAATTAATTAAATTGATGTAGATTAATTAAGGGAACACGTTTTATTAAAATACCACCCAAGAAAGTCGCAGGTGGAAACTAGTTTAAACAATTAGTAGCTCGGATTCCTCAAAGAAAATCGTCCAAGTCTTACCAGCAAAACCAGGAACATTTTATTCTTAATTACAGAATAATCTAAGTACTTTCCTCTACTATAAATCTAAGAGTATTCAGATTAATGAGGCGAGATAAGAAAGAGGTATCAAGTTTGTAAAATGAGTGCCTTTCTCCTTTGTGTGTGGTAACGATGCGCTTTCTACGTAAAGTTTTAAACGTTTAACGAAAAATATTATAGATACACTTTGTTACTATTATTACATAAGGTTCAAATTTTAAGTTAATGTAAATCAAAAACAGAACGGATAAATTCTTCAGTGGTGCAAATAAAAGTTATTTTAAAATATTCTAATTATTTGTTATGTATACACGGAAACCTTTCATAAAATGGGTGGATCGATATTGATAAATTATTTTGTTTCTGTTTTATTTTGATAAAACTCTGGAGGACTAAAGTTCACAAAAGATGGCTCTGTTAATGAGTTACTAGAAAATCATGTGAAGTTGCAAGGGGTAGCTGAAACAATTGGAAGCTTAATTAGCAATGACATAAATAAAATATCACACGAGAAAATATATTTTATGATAAAATTTCACAGATTTTGAAACTAATTTTGATCCGAAACTTGTCTTTCAGGGTCAACCCGTTAGGATGATAAAGCTCCTACCCCGCATAGGGGTTACAACTTTGTGATGCCCATGAACGCAAAGAATAGCTCATTTTCTACATCTAATGATTCCTTTATTTTCAAATAAGAACACGTAATCTTATAACAGCACATAGGCATTCAACACGCATTGCATTGTACATACAAAGCCTTACATATTCCAAACATGAGACCGCTGCTAATAGTCCATTATGTTGCCTCGGCACGCGATGACGTAGATCGGTTTGTGTTCATATTTATTGTTGACGACGAAGAACTGTGGCCATTAAAACGCGATGAGCAAATAGCAAACAGCATTTAATGAAATTAAATTTTTTATGAATTTGTTTCATCTAGGTAACGGAACAACAGTCATGAACGTTAAAACAAATTGTACACCCAGGTTGGGAATGTAAAAGGGCTATGAGAAGAAGAAAAGAACCCGGAAAACCTCATGCTACTCTTTTTAGTTACGTTAAATGTTGTACATGACTGCCTCTGTGGTTCAGTGGATAGCGTATGCGACTGCTGATCGGAGGTCGCGGGTTCGATTCCCGGGTCGTGCAAAAGTGTTACTGGGTTTTTCCAAATACTCAGTAGCAGCCCGGAGTCTGGTGATGTGCCCGGTAACGGCAATAGGCTTGTCCCCTATTACGTGGGACCTAAAAAATTCATGGCGAAATGTGGGTATAATATTTACACCTCTGCCTATCCCTTCGGGGATACAAGCGTGAGACTATAAATAAAAAAAAAACAAATAAAATATTGTACCACTATGTTTGCAATTAGAAAGCCAATTATTCTCGTTTTTTTATCTAACCTCGACACCATTTTCAACGAAATAAGGTAAGATTTGCAATTGCCTCACAATTTGCATTATGCTGCTGATATAGTTAGCCGTTGACACATAGTTTAACACTTAGTTCAATTTACGATCTAGTCGCGATATAATTCAGGTTAATTTAGGAGACGACCGTTTATGACACTCTAGATCTAGACTGCATTTTGAACAAACATAATAACGAGAATTGGCCCTCTGCACTCAAAGAGAGCTCACCTACCACCTTACGAAGTAACTATTTACGGCCTTTTTCATTACGGCGCTTGTACACGGTAAGAAAATACGCCGGGCCTATGCAAGAATTCGTGTCGTAACTAGAAAAGAACTGTGTACACTGCTCGCAGCGGTGCACGAAATAAATCTTGTCTGCGCAAGACAAGACGCGGCGAACGTTGTTGCGAAGCGGTGGGGGGGGGGGGGGCGGAGTAGTAGGGTTCACACAGCCAGGTAAATAGCCTCGACTCCACCAGGTTACAGTACTCAAAACTCTACTTCCATTGAATTTGACACCGATACCATTAGTAGTGTGGAAACATCGCATACAGATGAATTTCCGTTTGACTTTTCTAAAGAATATGAAGATTTGGTGTCTGTTGAATTTAGAAACATCTAACACTTCAAAGATATTGATTATAGTATAACGTTCAAATCAATATGCTTAAAAATAATTAATTAGGTACTTACCTTAATGTGACGGCCAATCTATTGCGGTATTTTCATGTCGTATATTATTTACTATAGTTGTCAAAAGATTGTGAAACGTAAACTTTTTCATGCGAAAATAATCCAAAAATTTTTCCTCATGTTGTCGCATTAGATTAGACGGTAAAGGGTAATGAACTCACCAAACTCATTTTTCTCTTGAATAATTGGATGAACCCAGTTAAGTCTCTTGTTTTTGTTTCCTTTTTCACTTTGTTATAATAATAATATGCAATTATCATTCCTTTTTGCTTTGTAGTTAAGATTTTTATAAATAAATGAAAGTGATTATCAGACTCGTTATTACTTGCGCACCCTACGCCCGACTGACGACTGCACGAAAAACATCTTGTCGTGTACACGTTTCAATTGATCTTGTCTGCGGGAGACACTAAAAATTTCGTGTGTAGAACAGACAAAATTCTTGTCGTATACACGAAGAATTTGTCTTGTCTGCCGCAAACACGGTAAATTTTCTTAACGTGTACAAGCGCTCTTATTCGATCCAAACATGGATTTTGAGATTCGAGATTCGTGTTTGACATATTTTCTATGGAGCTTATGTCAAAAACAAATCTAAAATCTACAGATCTATCTATAGATAGAATATTGAATTCCGTAGTTAGTAATCTGTGATCTTAGTCTCTGAATACAGTAAACGGAGTAAAGTTAAAATTAATTTGTTTAGTTTTACTTAATTCTGCTAAGTCGCCTTCGGTTTCGCTAAATTTCTAGTATGGCTTGTGTAATTTGCAGGTAATCTAATTAACTGAAAAATTATGACAAAGGCGTCACCTTCTTAATTTATATATTGTGCCCCTTTACACAGTCTCAGTACTTTCTGGATCACAACTTTTATTGTGCGTATATCTTCAAGTAGTGTAACATTATGACTCATATTTCTCGGATTATATCAGTAGTTTTTAAATCGCCTCTAGTCATCATAGTTTAGATATACTTTTCAAGTCACTGGTCTAGTGGCCCCATACGGAAGATTTACGCAGTATCCCGGACACGAAGCATGTTGACCTAGCAGTTCAAATATGTAGTTATATGTTTACCACACGTACCTACGTAGCTTTCGTGTGATTTTGTGATTCACTGCATGTTGAACAGTTCATTGATTTGCTGAAATTTTAGTTTGCTGTACAGTTATTGCTACAATTTCAGTCATTATGTTACAGTATAATTGTTTTGTTCGACTTATCTTGGGCAATTTGTGGACTGTAAGTGCGGTACTAAAATGTTGGAATGTTAATGATTTTTTTAACTAGTCTTCGGTCGTGGCTCAGTCTAAGTGGATCGGTTTCGGCGCCATGTTATTATTGTGGTAAAAATGCCTATGTTGCTCTTCAGCTATGTCTCTATACAAAATTAGCCCGTTGCAACGTGAAGGAGGGATGAAAAAGTACACTTTTGCATTAATAATGTTAGCATGGATTACAATAGTTGTACTGCTGTCATGCGAATGACCTTTGTATTGCAGTCTGTTGGTAATTTTTATGTGAAAGTTTTACACCGATATTTTATAGTATTTATCCTCCTATTTACACCGATATTTTATTGTATTTATTACTAACAAATCGTTAAATAAAAAGTTAAATTTGACTTCTAACGCTATTCTTTAAAAAGCAAAAGGTAAATATAATTACGTTAAGAATAAAAACACTTTCAGTGATTTCAGATGTTAAGTGGATACATTGAAAACCTTATTAAGTTTTTATAAAAATTAACATTCTAAGCCTACTGGTCTCATTCGTAAAGTGCCTTTAAAGGCCTAATAATAATTAAATGAAAATACCTTTAATTTAATTACGAATAGAATTTCCAATTACTCGTTGCTTTTTATTTTGTGACGAGGGCTGAACATTTAACATTGTATTTTATTAAATGTTTTCTGTAAACTTATATTGTATAGTACTAGGTAAGTGTTTATATTGTTGAAATATTATTACAAAATAGCCGAGTGTATTTAGGACATCATAACCTTAAGTTAGTAAAGTTTAAGATTGTACAGCAACACTTTATATTTTTTAACTACATCATACCTGCTGTTCTTCACTCAATTCGTTTGATCTGATAGTCACCTCCATTCTTCATGATTTTTTTATTATTTGACTGTTATGAAAGTATGAACATTATAATCATCTGATAAAATTGTTATAAATTTTATCCCAGCCAACTCTTTGGAGGTGTTTTTAAATAAGTTATCTTGTTTTGAATTAGACATGAGAAAAAGTATTTTGATGACGGCGGGCTGTTACTTTTGTTTATAATTTTGTGACTATATCGCCATCCATGACATGCAAAGTATTCGGGAACATTTGTCAAATTGGGGATTTGAAGAGTTAGAAGCTTGGCTTTACAGGAGACGTGATAACTTTTTGGCAGTGCCAGCCAACTTTATATGCCTGGGTTAATACTAGACGATTATCATATCCAAATAACGCGCGTAGCTTTTTGAATTTGAATATCTGTGTACTATGCATATGTATATAGTTTAAGAAGACCTAGATGTGTCTTTAATCCAATTAGAGCCAAATCTTTGGTATACAACCTCCGAATGCTAATATTATGTCTCAAATGTAATTTTTTTATTATTGCAAAGTTGTTTTGATTAGACTTTTTATTATTATAGTCTGTCAGAGGATTGGAATACATATAGGTACTAGGCAACGACGGTTAAACTGAATTTATTACTGAAGTGGTTTAGCAATTTTCTTCTAATGGATTCTGAATTTAGTCAGAAAAGGCTATAAAATGAACTATTGAAGGTAACAAAAGCATCTTCTTCTATAAATTAGAATTTCTTATACGGTTCCAAGAACCGGCCGAATAGTGGGACCAAAATTTCCAAAAGGCTATTTTCTTAGGAAACTTTATTCATTCAATTTTCTCGGCAGTGTAATCTATTTGATACACCTGGCGTTTGCCAGGACTTCTGCCGATCTGTTATTAATTGTTCAACGAATAATTTATGAGATTTAGCGATCATCGGTACGGATTATTCGTTATCTTGCCATTAGGGACCTGTCGTTAGGGGAAGCTATCACCGCACCCTTGTTTAGGTCAGCGGTTTTGATACCCTCAATTTATTATTTTTACGGTAGGTTTACACAAATGTGATTCTTATTTGATTATAATTTCTTTATTTTATGATAATTCTGTTATTTTTAAGTGTAGCTCTGAAAAAAGAAATTTAGAAATCATGTTCAGTCCCTGTTTTGGTATTGCCCTATATTTACAATGCCACTCCTAGTAGTACCTACAGACATGCGTTATCTTAAATGTACGAGTGACGTTCTCAGTTTACTAAATAACTAACTGCTTATCACTTTGATTACCAAAACCACGTACAACTAACAAAAACATTATTTGTGAAAAAAAGCCTGTACTACGAATAAATTCTATTCTGTATCAATAGTACGGGGGACTATACAAATATTCAAATAGACCCAGATACGACAACAATTTTTTAATCACACAAGGTTGGCTTGTATGGAATGGAGTCCATGACAATCGGCGCAGTGCTAAACGGTTGATGCGACCACTAGTTACACCATTCATGGCATTCAGGCAGTTGAGTTGAATACCAACCATCGTATTCGTAGCTTTTTTATTCCCCTATTGCGACACTATCGAATCACCCCACCAAAACACGAGTATATCGTAAAACCGTTTGATGGTTTACGCTAAATTTGCCAATGAGATATCGTATCGGATTCATGGCTTGTAAAACCCGATGAAAAGGATACCGGGGTCTGTAGCCCACTGAAAAATGATATCCATACATTCGTTTCAGGGATAATACAGGCGGTTCAGGCTCTACATCAAAGATGTTGCCAAAAATGTACCAACATTTTTATTTAATAAGCTTTTGCTGCCTGTAACATATTATTATGATAGCTTTATTGTTGACTATGAGAGAGATTTTTTACGTCATGTAGACTTTTCGGATCTAATGCCATGATATTTCTAGATTGCTGTAAGAGCCATTGACATCTTAAATTTTTTGGGCCTAGCGTGCATTTGTCAGTGGACGCAATTTTATTTTATTTCAAGAGGGGGTTAATATAAGGTTAAATTCAAATTTGTGGGGTCGTACCACAGGTCCCGCGGCAGCAATATTGAAAAAAAAATTGCGTCCTCTGATAAATGTAACCCTAAATGTAACTTTTCATTGGACTAAGTATTCTCCAAAAGCTAGTAGAAAGCCATTGAACTGATAAGCTCATTGTTGAAATGTGGGATGGTTATGGATTACACAATGGTGTCATGGCTTTGTAACCATAATATAATGGTACATCTAGTCATTAGAAGTGTTACAATAAATAGAGTAGATCAGACGACCTAAGTCATAAAAACCACGCCATACTTGGGGGTCATTACGCAATCGACAATCTCTATAGTAAAATTATTAATAGTTTTCATTTTGCCAAATTTAGATTGAGTATCAAAGAGTATCAAGTTTTATGGCCCTGATATACTTGAGCATTCACCTGTAATGAGCATTCTCGCGAATGTTACAAAACAAATGAGTGTGTTTTAGCGAGCATTCTCACGAACATTCAGGCAATATAGATAATACATAGAATTCGCACTACAATGGCTATGTGGTTAAACCCAATATATTTACTTCACTTTGACTTATGATTTTAATCTAGGGAAAAATCTTCGTAGTTTGTCACTAATTTTAACTGGACTAGTGATGGGCTTACTCATAATAAATGTCGATAAAATATCAATAATGTTTACAATAGATCCTTAGATTTTGTTTACTCAGAATTAATGTTAATATAATGTTGATAAACTCTCGATATTGATACATAAATTTGAATGTAGGCACAGACCGTGTGATTTATTAAACCAGTTCAAATTAAAATATGCATTTTATTATTTAGAAACGTCATTTTGTCGTTTTGGTCATGTTTATGTATCTTACTCTTACTCTAGAAATATTTAATAAGTGAAACTGAAGTAAACGTGTTGGGTAAAACTGCTGTTGTAGTGCGATTCGATTTGCGATTCGTGTTCGCTAGAATGATCGTGAAAATATTTGGTTCGACAAAACAGAAAACGGCGAATACTCGCTGTTCTGTTACAAGTGAATGCTCAGGTGTATCAGCGCCACCAAAACCACCTACTAAATCTTGCTTCCACTATCAGTAGCGTGATGCCCATGTATCTAAAATGACAAAAGTTATTATCCTATCTCTATTCAACCACAAGTAGCGTACGTTCACTGGCATGACACTTGTACTCATAGAACAATTGATATTATTTGGGCATTTCTATTCATACGCAACTAACGTAAGTTCATTAGTGTTTCGCATATACTTTCTCATAAAAGTTCAATTAAAAAACACTTTTCTTTCTTTTTTCATACGTAAGCAACATTCACTTACATGAAACCTGTGGTCATACAACATTATTTTCCCATTACCATTCAAACACAAATTGTTACAGATTTCAACCATCCTGGCTAAACGTTCAAGCGTTAACTTTATCTAAGCTATATTCACCAACGATCCAACAATAATCTGTAAGAGAAGCACTTGTAACGTCTTACTGATAGAATTACGAGTGCTACCAGAATATAATTAATCATTTACTTGGCGGGAAATTCTGAGCTCTCACGGAATTGCGCTGTCAATCTATATAATGTATAGCTGTAAGTATTATTCATGAGAAGTTAGGAGATAATATAATTGGTGTAACGTATTGGAGTACTTATTAGTGAGTCGATTGATCGATCTTTTAGGTAAGCTACGAGAGTGTGTTCCATTTATGGATGGTTGAGCTAATCATCATCATCAGCCTGCCATATCATCATAATCCTAGCTGCCCCGGTTGTGCTCCAAAACCCACGCATTAGAGCCCGGGATCCGCTTTCCGGCTGTGTCCTGTCCACTTCGCACGGTCTTCAGCATCCTTATATCTATATCCTCATATTTGGTCATCAGCCTGCTATAATCCGCTGCTAAGTATAGGCCCCTCCAAAGCCTTAGCTCCATTTTCGGCTTTTCGTGTCCAGCCGCAGCCGCAGCCGAAGAAGTCTTAAGATATTTATAAGAAAAATACTCATGCTAGTCCATATAAATGAATCTGTTTATTTTTGATATTTCAGCAGGCCGCTAGAACCTTTTGAACATATTAATAGACCGGCATGTAGAGGGAATTCAATATAAATCTATGGCACGTGCACTTCACTTTTTGGAGTTATGTGCGTATTAAATTATAAATTGTCGCTTGCCCCATGCCACGGAGAGAACGTTAAACCATCGGCCCAGTTGTCATAAAGATCTTTGACGGTCGTTATAGCGTGTCAGTTCCCTTAAATATGCTGAAATAGGTTTATGGTACTAGTTGCGGAGGTCAGATGGTAGTCGCTTAGTGGCAATCATCTGTACGGATTTTCGCGCAGCTTCATCATCGTGGAAGTCAGTTATCTTGGTTAAAAGTAGCAGATGACATTCTCCAACCTCACCCTAATATCACACAATAATCATACCATAATATTACTCCGATGCGAAGTGAAACACGAACTAACCAACACGTTTGCACATTTATCATATTAATATTCGTTAGCTGCCTCATTACCATAACACCTATTTCAAAATCAGTGAATTTTAAAAATTAACTATCTTTTGAAAATACTGCTATTAACTCTAAGCGTCAATCAAACCGTGCGAAATCACAGCACTACTAACCATTAAAATAATAAGCTTGTCAAAACACGTTCTATACACAAAAGTAAATAAACCGATATAATTATAAACACTAATCCTGTCCGTGTGGTGACGGATTAAGAATACGGTTTGTCACCACCCCATATCATCCCATGGGTGTCGTAAGAGCCGACAGAGGGAGCATATTATGCAGAGAACATCGCTGTAAGAGAAGGAAAACTTGAAACAAACCCTATACCAACCCGTTTGGCCAGCGTGGTACAGTAGACCAATTCCTCCTTTCAAAGGAGAGGCCTAGTCCAGCAGTGGACTGTTAAAGGCTGATGATGATGAATCCTGTAACAAACCATCCCACTACTGACATCATCCCCCTATCATTGCCATTATCCAGTTTCATACATAATAAACACGGCATATTAATGAAGTAGTCAATGTTTCATTAGCCAAAAGGCTTCTATCCGTCGCCATGTATTATACAGCTTTTATTGCCTGCGGTCATTTTAATTTGGTTACATTATAAGGTGTGACTTTTTTGTTATAAAGGACCCTTACTTAATAATAAAGTGATAGGGTTAGGGACGAAGCTATTGTGTAAGCTTGTGTGTTGACGTGTTTTACAAAATATTACTCTCTCGGTTATTTCGAGTATGTTTCGGTGGTCTGGCGGTGTAATGTTGCGTTCATTATGAATTGGACGCTTAATTTGTGCACCATACTAAGGAACACATACATATTATTGATATAACAAAGCTGAAGAGTTGGTTTGGTTGGTTGAACGCGCTAGTCTCAGGTACTACTGGTCCGATTTGAACAATTATTTTTGTTTTAGATAGGTCATTTCTCGAGGAAGGCTATATAACATCACGCTATGAGCCACAGGTGCGGAGCAGTAGCCATAAACAAAGCGAGTAGCCATGTAATTGCAACCGCGGATTCAGCTACTTATAAAATATACGGTCAAATGCGTTTTAGAACAAGCACAATTTTGTTTTCCGTGGGCAACTCCATCAGAAGGACTCAAATTATTAATTTTCACTCGCAAATAAAAAGTTTAATGCAAACAAAAATTATTCATCTTAATATATATATAATATATAAAATCCTTGCGTTACTGACTGACTGACAGACACGCTACAGCCGAAACTATTGGGCGCAGGAAGCTGAAATTTGGCATGTATGTTCCTTGGGGACCGTAGGGGTGCACTAAGAAGGGATTTCCCGAAACTCCCACGGGATCGGCCAAAACGGGTAAATTTAAAAAAAATGCAGGCGTAGCTGCTGGCGTCCTCTAGTAAAATGATAAGCCTTAAAACAAACATTAATATTTTATTAATATAAGCTATAAGCCGCCATAGGGATAGGCTGCGGTAGGGATGGCGAAAAGACTCCGTCGAAAGACTTGTCATCCCTACCGCAAAGCCTTAAGACAAAAGTCTACAACGAGTGCGTCTTACCCGTTATGACTTACGGTGCTGAGACGTGGACACTGACGGTGCGACTAGTCCATCAATTTAAGGTCGCGCAGCGAGCTATGGAGAGGATAGCCCTCTCCATAGCTCGCTGAGCGAGCTCGGAGTTTCTCTGAAGGATTGAATTCGTAATAAAGTGATCTGACAGACAACCAAGGTAATCGACATAGCTCAGAGAATTAGCACGTTAAAGTGGCAGTGGGCTGGTCACATTTGTCGCAGAACCGATTACCGTTGGAGTAGTCGTATTCTAGAGTGGCGACCGCGCCTTGGCAAACGTAGTGTAGGACGCCCTCCGGCTAGGTGGAGTGACGATATACGCTGTCTGGCAGCGGCTGGACACGAAGAGCCGAAAATCGGGCTCAGTGGCGTGCCATTGGAGAGGCCTATATCCAGCAGTGGACTACGGCAGGCTGGTGGTGATGATGGTAAGCCGCCATTTGTATTATTTACCATAAAAATCCATATTGTAAGCAGTCAACATTACTACTATTAATACGATATCTTAATGGAAATATGTTTGAAGACTTATCATAAATACTTCGCAAACGGATTCCTGAATTGTGATTAATGACTTATGCTAAATATTCCGAAAACGAATTCCTGAATTATTGAAAAACCTCTAATGATCCTGAAAGGCCTATCTAACGGCAATGCACACAAAATATTATGTATATGCAAATAAATTTGCTTCGCAAATAGTTTAATCAATAAAATATAAATAACCTTGTTAGGTGTACAAATAATATTGGTTTCATATAATATGCATAAATCATTTCACTAAGGTACAGACAGTTATGTAGATAAGTCCATAATATATACATTTACGTTACTTTGAATGGTTAAATCGCCCCAACTTATTATATTTCTCGATTTTTAGACAAAAATATCTTACCTGAATCATCTCTGTCTCTCTCTCTGACTCACTATCATATTGCAGTCCACTGCTTAAAGTACCGTAGGCCTCCAAGGGTACGCCACAAGACCCGCTCTCGGGTTTTTGGCGTTCGGCTACTACCAGCTACCATTCTCAACAATCAGTCTATGTAGTCAGAGGGCGTCTTACACTACTCTCTTCGTCATTTCAATTTCAGCTATTCACTACGTATCACACCTTTACGACAAAACTCTAAAAACAGAGACACACATTCAACTAATCTCTGAAAATCTTATAGTTAGTTTACGGAGCGTGTACCTAAAAAGGAGCAGATAAGAAACACGTACTCAGAGACACATAGTTATAATAATAAAATTCAGAAGAGGCCCGTACCCAGCAGTAGTGTAGTATATATACAAGACTGATATTATTATAATCGTAAAACATTGCTAGTAGATTTTTGATGAGATTTTTGACAGATTCAAATCTATGTAAGTTTGATGATTTGAACACAAATGTTTTGGAATCACATTCAGCATATAATTAATCAAGAAGCATAAGTGGCTTTACACACAATCAGATCACCTGGTGGTCTGTGCCGGGTGAAGTGTTTTGTACAAATCACTGAATAAAATATCTACTTTTATGCTTACATCATTATCGTCCCTGCAATACAACGGGTGCACCCAAGACTTTTATCTTTGAGCTCGGGATCCGCTTGGTAGACTAACCAGATTTTACAGAATATTAGCTTTTTGACAGAGCGGCTGTCGTCTCAACCCAAAGGGACGGTGATATTCCATGGGTTAGACCTGCCCAGGTGTCCGCCGTGGGTGATACCTAATGCCTTTTGCATTATGCACCGCCTGTATACACTATTTATGTATATAAATTCAATAAATAAAGAGAAAAGAAAAATTCTCGAGAAAGTTTTTTTATTTTTTTATATAACCTATGTCGTTCCACTGCTGAACAAAGGTCTCCCTTACATTCCTCTAAGCGTCCCTATCCCCTGCCAAGTTGGGCCAGTTGCTGTTATGGTTGCCTAGATCGTCAGTCATTGATTAATTGATTTTAATTATCTATCTACCGACATATGTGAAGTGCCTGTTACTATACCATAAAGTTATAATAACGTCATTACCAAAACTGTGTGAAGTAACGTCATTACCAAAACTGTGTGAAGTATCGGGTTCGAATCCATGGCACACACCACTACTTTTTTGACTCGTGGCTCGTCGAGCACGTTAAGCCGTTAAGCCGTTAAGCCGTCGGTCCCGGCTGTCATGAAGATCTTTGACAGTCGTTATAGGGCGTCATTACCACTAAAATAAACTGACACTAGTCTAAACCATGAAATATCGCTATCCCTTCGGATTACGGAGGTCAGACAGGCAGTCGCTCCGTGAAAAAGCTAATATTCCGCCAAATCCGGTTAGACTTGAAAGCGGACCCCAGGTTGAGACTCGGATAACGCTAGGAGGATGATGATGTCAGTTCAATTTTAATGCACATAAAATATTTCTGTGATTGCCACGACTATTTAATATGTCTGGCGGTAATTTTCCTACTACGGAAATAAATAGCTACGCCGGCATATTTTATTTCAATTTATCTGTTTCTTCCCGATACCGTAGGAACTTCGGGATAGTTATCCCTTCTTAGTGCGTAAGGTCCCCAAAGGGGCCCGTGCATTAGTTGCAATAGTTGAGGCTCTGCGTTGTCCGTCGGTCTGTTAGGGCGGTTTCAGATTAGCGTTTTATACGCGTATATAAGCTCGTTTTTGGAAGCGCACGTAGGCGCGTATAGGCGCGCTTACAAGCATGTATAAGCGCGAACCATCAGAATCCATTTTGACACTGACAAGATGTCACTACCGTTTCGATCGAATTTTTTTTTTTCGCTGGCAACACTAGCGAACAGTTGTCATTTCGCTATGTGTATAATAATTTTATAGAAAAATAGTTTTATATTGTTTTACTAATTAATTATAAGTGTAAAGTAAAGTGTATACCCATAAACCTCAGCAATAATTGTTGGTGTTCGCTATATCAAAAGACTAGTGACAAAATCTTGCTGGAAAACTTGTGGCGGACTAACTGTCAAAGTAACGGACAACCAATACTGGAAACCCGGGGAGTATTGTTTTTATAATTCTTTACTTATCCCTGTACCGTTTTATTTTATATAAGTAATAATAACTTAAATACACTATACATCACATAAACACTGCTCATTACATGTGAGCGACGTCAATTATAATACACAGCGGCACCGTTTATGTCTCCTTTTGCTTGACAATTTGTGGAAGCAAAATCGATGACGAAAAACATTTGCCTCAGACACCATATACTACATGACACGCTATACACTAAACATAACTACTTACTATAAAATTTATTAATATAAACTGTACAATAGTTCTACACAGGTCCATTTATTGTAGTACCTTTATTCCAATTTATTGTTTTATGAATATATCAACCTTATAAATTTATTAGGTATACCTTATCATTATTTTCATATTCCCCAATAGTTAGTAACTAAGTATTTAAAATAAGCTGTTCTAAATTTATTCAATTTATTCTTCTTTTATTTTTATGATCTACCTACATTATTTCCTTCTCAACTTTCTATCCACCCATTTCATAGTTTCTCTCTGCTGACTTAACTCACTCTTCCTTCCTTACATTTCAGGTACCTACGGGGTAGGTCTGTTCAAAATGATGACCCGCAGAATGGCAGTTCTGGAGGACAAATTACAGACCATACTCAAGGAAGTGGAATCCTCTAAAAACCTGTGTAACCAGCTGCTACAGGAAAGTGAGGACAGCGAAGAAGAAGTTAAGAAAATAGTAGACAAGAACAATGAACTGAAGGCACAGCTGGCTGAAATGCACACACACCATCTCGAAATACTTGAGCAACATGAGCATCTTCGACTGACGGTGTCCAACTTCCAACATTGCATGGACACTCATGAAGAAGCACTGAGACGTGTTGCTGAACTGGAACTTGAATTGAGTAAAGCTCATAACACCATATCTAACATACAAATAAATAAACACAGTCAACAGATTGCGAATACCTGCAGCCTATATCATGAGTTGGTTAGTAGTGAGTCTGATCATGTGTGCATTAGGGAGCCAGTTGTGACAATAGACCTGACCAGGGAGGATACCATTATTATGAGACCCAGCTTTTCTAGTCATAATAAACTTAAACGCTACATTAAAATTACTAAATTAATTTTAAAAAATCATAAATCTATTAGGAAATATCATGTGCATAGAGTTAATTTAAATCTCAGAAAGGAGCGAATAAACTTAGTTAATCAACTATCTGAATACTATAGGAACTTGGAACAAAGTAAATCAGTGTATGATATGGATACTCGTCGCTTAAGGGAAGAGATATTACTTAGGGAAAGAACCTTAAATCAGATCTTCAACAAATACCAAGCTTCTCAACAAGAACTGAGTAAGCGTATAGTGGAGGCAGGTGAGCTCCTAGACTTGGTGAGGTGTAATGCAGAAATGTAGGAGTCTCTGACCTATAAGCTCTCGTGTTCTTGTACTCATACTCTTATACCAGCAGAGCCATTGATTACCATACTACCTGAGAATTTTTCTAACAATCCACAAAACTCACACTCATTACAATCAAATTTAAATAAATCTAGGTTTCCAACATCTATTAATAAAACTTTTATTTTTTCTGATAGGCTAGGTCACAATTTTGGTAGTCTTCTCAGTGAATATACAAATCAGTGTCTTATGAATTATTGTAGGCCAGGGGATAGTTACTGTAGTTTAGTTAATAAGATTAAGTTACACCCCTTAGATGAGAGTAGTACTGCAATATTATTGTTTGGTAACAGTTTAACTGTAAAGAGACAGGATATCATAGAATGTGTTGAATTGTTGATAGAACTTAATTCTAAATTTAGTTGTAAATTTATTTTAGGTGCTTTACCTTGCTCAAACAACTTAACACACACACAAAATATGCACATACACTCATTAAACATGTTATTGTATAACATAACTTGTCGTCATAGTGACGCAATATTGTTTTTTGACGCTAATACATTTATTAGTAAATTTATTTTAACTAAAGATACAATGTATCTGCCATTTTATATTAAGCAACAAATTGCTAAGTTATTAGCATACAATTTACAGCAAGGCAGTGAGCCTTGTGTTGACAATTTATTTGATAGGGTTAGTACATGTACTAACAACGTTTTATTGACACATCTTGTGATTTAATTGTCTCTTGTAATTTTTGCTTATCACTACGGAATTTGAGTCAAATTTGTTAAAAAATTGTTTGGCATTTCTTGGCCAGCTCTTGAACAGATCGTGTTAGGAATGACTGAAGTCAAATGTATGTAAGACGTTGTAGAACTGTTATCTTTAACTTCACTGTAATTACAATAATGATAATTAGTTACGTACTTTATTATTAAAAAAATACTATATCTTGTGTTATAGCAAACAGAGAAGTCACCTTCTTACTTATAAATGATTGATTTTAGAAATTAAAAAGATATTAGATATACTGAGACATACCTAATAGTTTATGAATAATAAAAGTTTTACCCGATGTACCTAAAAAGGTTTATGTTTCTAAACACAATAATACAACATTCGTTACTGCTTGTGTGCGGATTGCGGAGTGCCATATTAGCGCTGTTATCATTATTGTTCGCCGTGGCGGCATCTTAGCGCTCCAGGCGCTCTGACAAGCTAATGAATTTGAAATATAGGTACATAAAATGATTCGATTTTATGTTATTACTCATTCAAAAATTAAAAACTGTGGCAGCTATGTATTGTGAGAATAATTTATATAATTATATTATGCATAATCGATAATATATAAGTAACATAGTTAGTCATAAAAGACTCTTATGAAAATAATTTGTGTAAAAATGTTACATATTTCATAATCACTTGACCATGGATGAATTTCTATTTTATTACGACGTTTTCTTGTACAAATCCTTCGTAGAACTTCATTTCTCTAATTGTCCATATTTTATTCTTCTAATTATATATTTATAAGCACAGAAACAATAACACATTAAACGCAACAAGAGTATAAACTTAGGTCCTAATTATATGTGCCCATAGTTACATGAAAAGCCTATTTGATTCAAAGTATTCAGTCTATAACATAAAACATGAAGTTAAGAACTCAAATCGGCGTATTATAATAACAAACAGGTTTACGTAAAATTTCGTGCAGCGGAGACGCAAGCGACATGACCTATCTCTCACAGGGCTCATAGCCGAATGATGAGGTCTGGGTGGGGCGTTAACTAGCAACTGACACTCAGTACACCGCTTATGCTAATAAGGTTTAAATTGCTGAAGCGTTTGTTATTGATGGGATCTACCGAGCGTCAAAATCATAGACGTTTGGCAGATTTTATTTAATTTTACAAAATATACACGTATAATATGAAAATAAATAAGGTAATTCTTTAGTTCATTACATTTCCTACAATATTATCAAAAAAAATATGACAGCTTACGATCAAAATATTGCAAACAGTGAGGCGAAAGATTATTTTCTGCCTCGATTTTGTGATTTTTTTACCGTGATTCTATTTTACATACATGAAAAATTCTTTCAAAAATCTTTTGTTCAGACTTTTGACTTTAAGCTCTAATTTTTGCTAGTTTGTAATATGTACCGTTATGGCTAGATGCGCGACGAAAAATTAGGTGTTTCACGGCTTCTGAGGTATAACAGCGCCTTAAATTAACGCCACGCCTCAGCAAGCGTAGTGTTGGCTGTCAGAATTGGTCTTGTGGCATACCGTGGGGAGGTCCACCTCTAGGAGTGATAGGCTGATGAAATGAATTAAATGAGAAGAAGTAATTAATATTATAATTGTTTGACCACGATTACACGCATTCTTCCAGCGAGCAAGTCGTGATGTGGCAAACCTCAATTTGTCTAGTATAGAGTTTGTTGATAGAGGGATTATATTATGCAGAGAACAGCACTGTAAGAGAAGGAAAACTTGATACAAACCCTGTACCAACCCGTTTGGCCAGCGTGGTATAGTAGGCCAATTCCTCCTTTCAAAGGAGTGGCCTAGTCCAGCAGTGGACTTGTTTGAAATAGAAATAGTTTTTATGATAAGTCAAGTCGATTATATCGATTTAGTAACGTTTAGTTTAGTCTATTGTAAAATTTGACTATGGTCACACTGAACTGTCAACTTCCGTTGTCGAGGAAAAAAATGGTGGCGCGGACGCCGTATCTTTGGGTTTGTAATTGAAATATATCGCCTTTTGAAAAGCACATCCTGGTAGCTTTGCGAATAGTTTGGTCGTTTCCCGCGGGCGGTGAAAAAACCTAGCTTTCGGTTCGCTCTGGAAGATTCCGTTTTTGTGAGCGCGTTTGATCTTGTATTTGGAACCCGTTTTGATTGCCACTTCCTTAATCAATAACTGGCTTCGGTTTAATTGTGCTAAACATAGTATCTTATTGAACATTGTAAAACACGTGGGTGAATTCCTGATTGGTGCCCGAGGAGTAGGACTACGCCGAACTGGATCCTGTGGTATTTATAACGATTCTCTTGTTATTTTGGCCAAAATTATGAGTTAATCTTATAGGTCCACTCAAGAGCATCAGTGAAGATATCAGGTAAGTTGAAACATTTTATTAATATTAGTTGTAATTTGGATTTCTATTCATCGCTGTGCAACGCAGTGCATTGTGTCTGGATCCTTGTCTTGTCGTAGTCAGGCAGATGTATTACAACTTCCACTGTGCATTTTCAACAATTCCTGCCTGCCTACTGCAACTCTAGACAGGACTGTTAAAGGCTGATGATGCTGAGAGTTTGTTGTTGTTTGTTAGTTGTCTAGGAATAGAGCGTAGTATGCTGCTGTAATAGTAATCCCCTTCGATCTCTCCATGAACATCCCAAAAAACAGTCAGAATCACTTTCCCAGTTGAAAAACCCCTTTGTTCTTTGGAGTCGGTTCCTCCTTAGCAATTTACTATTTGGAATGTCTGTATTATTGATTTAGGGGTATAATGGTAGATCTAGGTTGCATCTACAGTCATTAATTATACCAAAACTTGGATCATAGGCCCAATCTACGCAAAGAGATCATTAAAAAAAAATCATTCGAACGCGGTTTTGGTCTTAACGTGAACAAAGGCGGCACCATGGCGCTGGGAGCTTGCTTATGCCTAAATCTTGGTTTAATATGTAGCTAGTACATTTGTTAGTCATTTTCTTGCTATCTCTCTTACTCAATTCAGTGGTCGTCTAGCACCATTTGGTGAAATTTAGAGAGGTTATCGTCAGTGGTTGCTGTTTTTGGACGTCGCGGACCTTCATCTGTTCCCTAGCTCTTACGACCAAGTTTAAATTCAGCTGCCCAAAATTTCATTGTGGTAACTGATGGAACAGAGAGGCAGCGATAGCCTAGTGGAGGTACCAATGCAGAGGGTATCGGGTTTGAATCCACAGCACGCACCAATGGCTTTTCAAAGTAAAGTGCGTATTAAATTGTTAATTATCGCTTGCCCCTTGCCTCGGAGCACGTTAGTGCTCCGAGGCAAGGGGCAAGCGATAATTCCTGGCTGTCAGTCCTGGCTGTCATGATGATCTTTGACAGTCGTTACGGGGAGTTCGTACCCTCAAATAAACTGATACTATAGACCCACTAGTCTACAGCAGTCGCTCTGTAGCGATATTCCACTGAATATCGCTACAGAGCGACTGCCGTTTGACCTCCGCAACCCAAAGTTGCGGCGGTCAAATGGCAGTCGCTCCGTGGAAAAGTTGATATTCTGTCATATCTGGTTAGACCGCGTCACTTTGTGGCCTAAATGAATAAATGATTGTGACTTTGACCAGTAAGCGAACCTCGGGCTCTAAGACGTGGAAGTCTTGGGGATGCAACCGGGATAACGCTAGGGCGATGCTGATGGAGTCGAGAGTCCCCATAAACAGAGTTTTAATCAAATTTAAATGGCGTCGGCGTATTGCCTTTCAAAAATAAAAATTTAATGACAGCTCGATACAAAATTTCCCATTCACACAAAAAACACTCACATCAACTCAATCGTATGGCTGTCCAACAGCAATTACTGGTACAAAACAGCTGAAATGTTGGTGGGTATCTGCCACAAGTACCTAGTACAATTACATCTAGAACACCTTCTTTGACAAATGCTGCATTTTTCAGGTTCAGGTTGGAAACTGTTTAGACCACCCCAGTATCTTTTAATGCAAAGGAAAGTTATTTTAGTTTTAGTTAGTAGAAAATTTATAATAAGTAATTTATTATTATATCATTATAATATTTTGTTGCCATACCTAATTCTGTTAATTTGATATTATAATTTTAGGTTTTTTTTAAATATTTTTTATATGCAATATTACTACTTCCAATCCAGGTCTTTTATTTCATGTGAGATCAATAATCAGTGATAAACTTTCACTAAGAATGCATGATAAAAATTAGTTTATTCAAGCACAGAATCGACAGCAAACATGTTTTAAGCATATAAAATCGTGTTCTCCATTTCTTAGAAATGTAGAAAAAAGTGTCAAAAAAGCAGTAAATCGCGATTATCTCGAAACTTGAAATTTTGAGTTATTCAGTTCTTCCATGATACCCACGATATATTGTAATTTGTGTGTATCGGCCCTCTTCTGGTGATTATAATCTATTTGAGACTGTTATGGAAGATGCTTTTAATATAATTATAGATAGTCATAAGAATATTATAGTATGTGGTGATTTTAATATTAATATTTTAGAGCATTCTTCACAGTGTACTAGATTTCTGAATCTTTTTAAGTCATTTAATTTAAGTAATTTATTCTGTGAACCTACTAGAGTCTCTGAAACATCTTCTTCTTGTTTGGATGGTATATTTAGTTCTTGTGTTGTTAAAAACCCAGTAGTTATTTGTTCTCTTCCTTCTGTTCACTGTGGGCAGATAGCTAGTTTTTCTTGTACAGCATATATTAAATCACATACAGTAGAATATAGGCCTCAAACTACCAATCGTTTTATACGTTTTAAAAACAATATTATCGCTACACTCAATCTCTCAATATTGAACTCAGAAAATCCAAATACAATTTATAATTCACTTTTTGGAATAGTAAATAATGAGTTTCAAAATACTTTCAAGAGTAAAACTGTCACATTAAAGGGTACTACCGGACGTTTTAACCAGTGGGCCACTATAGGTATATACAGAAGTAGAGCCAAATTGTTTGAATTATATGGTATGAAACAACATAGATTTGACACACCTTTTCTAAATTATGTAAAAAACTACTCAAAATTTTTTAAACAAGTTTGTGTTATGGCAAAATCAAAATTTATTAGTAGTAAAATTAAGCATTCAACAAATGTAATTAAAGAAACTTGGAGAATTATAAATAAAGAAACAGGAAGAGCACGACCACGGGAAAACCAATTTGAACTAAAAGAAAACAATTTATTAGTCACCAATCAAACTCAAGTAGCGCATATTATCAATAGTTTCTTTGCGAGCATACCTTTAACAACTACTAGCTCTTTACAATCATCATCTTTAGACGCTGGAATTTTTTTGCTTAGCAGTGTACCTGATTGCAAGAGCGTGTTTAGATTCGAGCACGTTACCCCGCGAGATATATTGATCGCATACAATTCAATTAATATTAAAAATACCGACGACTTTTGGGGCATTCCGACTAAAATTTTAGGTACTATAGTTGAGACTGTTGCGCCTTACCTCTCTATAATTTTTAACCAATGTTTTGACTTAGGCGTATTTCCGGATTTGATGAAATTAAGTAAAATCATACCTTTATTCAAATCTGGCAGTTAAAATAACGTAGATAATTTTAGGCCCATCTCTATCTTGCCGGCATTTAGTAAAATATTTGAAAAGATTTTATTAAAGCAGCTACTAAGACACTTTAATTTAAATAGTCTACTTCATAAAGATCAATACGGATTTACTAAAGGTAGATCCACTACTGATGCGGGTGTTGCTCTCATAAAACACGTTTATAATGCTTGGGAGTCATCTAAAAATGCTATCGGAGTATTCTGTGACCTCTCAAAAGCATTTGATTGCGTTCATCACGACACACTATTGCGTCAGCTCCGCCACTACGGCATAGAGGAAACCGCACTTTGTGTTGTCGAGTCGTACCTACGGCAAAGATTTCAGTGCGTCGATGTAAATGGGACTACATCCTCTAAATTACCTATACAGTTAGGCGTTCCACAAGGTTCTATTTTAGGTCCTTTTCTATTCCTTGTATATATTAATGACTTACCTTTTTATTTAAAAAACATCTGTGATGTCGTACTTTTTGCAGATGATACGTCACTTATTTTTAAAGTAGATAGGAATAGGAATCAATTTGATGATGTAAATAATGCACTTATACAGGTTACACAATGGTTTACAGCAAACAACCTAGTACTTAATTCTAAAAGACTAAATGCGTTAAATTTGCTTTACCTAACGTTAGACAACTGGGACCTAATATAAGGCTAGATAGGGAGGAACTTGACACAGTTGACTCGACAGTGTTTCTAGGCATTACACTAGATAATAAGTTACAATGGGGTGCACATATAGCATGTCTTGCAGGTAAGCTCAGCTCTGCTGCGTATGCTGTCAAAAAAGTTAGACAACTTCTTGATGTTGACACAGCTCGTCTAGTTTATTTCAGCTCTGCTGCGTATGCTGTCAAAAAAGTTAAACAACATACTGATGTTGACACAGCTCGTCTAGTTTATTTTAGCTATTTTCATATTGTCATGTCCTACGGCATTTTGTTATGGGGCAAAGCTGCGGATATTCAAAATATCGTCGTTCTACAGAAACGAGCGGTACAAGCAATATACATGTTAGGTGCAAAAGATACTCTTAGGGAAAGCTTTAAGTCTATAGGGATTCTTACAGTAGCCTCGCAATTATTATTTGCTAATATATTGTATATTAGGCAAAATGTAGGTTTATTTACTCCAAAAAGTTATGTACATAACATAAATACTCGAAACAGGCATAAGTTATATGCCCCTTATCATCGTTTACATAAAGTTAATAATTCTTTTGTAGGGTTAGGTATTCGTATATACAATAAAATACCAATTAGTCTTTTAGAATTACCATTTAGTACGTTCAAAAGTAAAATAAAAGACAGCCTTATTAGGAAAGGTTATTATACCATGAATGATTATTTCAGTGATAAGGATAGATGGTCACTTACACTAGCCAACTCTTGATTATTTTGAATTTATATAGATACGTTGATTTTCAGTTTTTTTTATTTTTTATATAATATATCTAGTTCTATTAATTTAATATTCATGTATTATTAGGTCACTCAACTTACTACATTTACATTTTCACTGTTGTTCCACAAATTTTATTAAAATTTGCTACAGTGTTAGATGAAGAAAACTCGTTATCATGGGCTGGATACTAACGTTTTTGTAATTTTCGTGTATTCATATACCGTCACTTTCTGTAACATACTTTTCCACCATAGTTCTGAACATGATCGCGAGTTGCCTACATTATATATAATATATTAATATATATTACATTATATATATAATATATTTTAAATAATATATCTAGTTCTATTAATTTAATATTCATGTATTATTAAGTCATTCAACTTACTACATTTACATTTTCATTGTTGTTCCACAAATTTTATTAAAATTTGCTACAATGTTAGATGAAGAAAACTCGTTATCATGGGCTGGATACTAACGTTTTTGTAATTTTCGTGTATTCATATACCGTCACTTTCTGTAACATACTTTTCCACCATAGTTCTGAACATGATCGCGAGTTGCCTACATTATAAGGCGTAAGTGGATGCTCCTGTTACACAAGATTCACATTGGAGGACTACTACAATACTTAGTAACTGCATATTTATTTAAGTATTATGTATGTTCTTATTTACTATTTACAAGTAATTAATTACAATGTGAAACAGTTGCAGCTCCTTACAAAAACAAAATATGTACCAAAACACTGGCGATTAAAAAGAGTGGCCACGAGTTTTATTGCCCGTTCTTTCTCGTGGTTCTACCTATTGCTTTGCGAACGAGGCAGTAAATGTAAATGTAGAAGCATTAGTAATTTACTTTAAAAATTTGACGTTCATAAGCGTCACCTTGTGACCTAGATGAATAAATGATTTTTGACTTAGACTTTTGAACGAACACTCCAAAATATGCCCGTTTACGTGAGTCCGGTTTTTTGAAGCGCGTAATGTAGCGAGCGTGTAAGCGCGTATTCTGAAATAACCGTATACGCGCAGGAAAATACGCTAATCTGAAACCGCCCTTAGTATTGCAAGAATGTTATACATACAGTTAAGTATAGTTTTCAGTCATTTGTTTTTTTAGTATTTTTATAACTGCAAGAAAATTATCGTGTTTTATAACTACAACATCGTCATGAATAATAATTGGTAGCCTCATTTCTGCCCGAGAATCCATGAAATAGATTGTAGCATAAATCACTTGTCTTTATAAAATAATCGTAGTCTATAATTGTCTATAACATAAGTTTGTCTATATGCGATTATCGTCCAGAAACGTCAATAACACCTTACCAAGTGCCAGTTTAAATGCAGAAAAGAGATCATTTTAAATTAATCTACTGCGTTTACCGATAATGTGTCTGAAGTTTGAATTTATAGCGTAATAAGCGTTATGAAGGAACAAAAAGTTATTTAGCGCATATGGCGCTGCGGTGCACCCGATTGTTTTTCATTTTATTACTTAGTTACTTTTTGTTTAGTAAGTTATTATTGAAAGAGTTATTTGTGTTTCTAGGCTACTTGAACGTGTCTAGTGAATTGCGACGCGGTGGATATTGTCGAGAATTTGTACAAGTAGTAATCACGTATCAATTTTTCATAGAGTGATTTAGGATCTTCAATAGTGTCTTCGTAGTTCTGTCGGTACCCGCTAGATGTCACCATGTTTTTTTGCGTCTTCGTTGTTGTATGATAAATGAAACTAGTGTGACTCTAAAGTCAGTTGTTAGTTTTTGCTTAGTATATAAAATAAGAAATGATAGAGCCAGGTTTTGTTGTATACAATCATTTTATATCGCGTTAGTGCAACTTCACTTAATACACCAAAAGTATTAAACGCAACAGTTTCTTCATGTGCTTAAAAATACGTGGTATAATATGTGGCAATATTATTAATAAATTCCTTTTCATGGCTTTATGCCATTAGCAGTAAGACTATCTTAGACCCTTGAGCGTGTCAAGGTTGGTGCATAAAAAACCCATCAATGGTCCAGCAAAATATTTTCCCAACAAAATATTCTAACGTTCATACGTTATACGAAGGCTTTTATCCTCTATCACGTCGTAAGCCATAGAATTACTCTGGAAGAGCCCAAGTATTCCCTTCTTGTTCGATATTCATAGCTCCACTACCCTTGTCACCGGTAGACGCTTGGGGATTCAAATTGTAATTATATATAGGTGAGCTAGTTTCTAGTCTCAGTAGAGGAAATAATGAGTAATGGAATTAAACATCTAACGTATCATTAACTATTGTAATCTTATCTAGCACTGATCTTTAAATAATGTATGAGAAATTGAAACGTATTGTGACGTTCGGTGTCATGCCAAGCTGTCATCACTACCGTTGCCAAGGACTTCTGACGTCTACACGACAAACTACCCGGTCATCAACCACAATAATTTATTAGCAAAGAGGTTTGAAGACTATTTTATTATTTGGAAATGAGTTTTTAGTTCGATGACGTATACACTCTGTCAAGTGTTCGCCAAATTCCAGAGAGGTTGGACGTTTAGACTAGAGAGAACATGCTCGCCATATTTCCTTATACCGAACGTGCAACATGTAATGTCAGTTGGTCTTAGTTGGTTAATCATAACGTCAAATTACGCGTCTCATTTAAAGAGGCATAGACTCCTTACAGACTCATATCTTTGACTGCATTCTCTATATAGCCGTGCTGTCAAATCCCATCTTTAAGGAGTGATGGGATGTGACAGTGAAAGGAGATATCGATGTTTTTGAATGAGGGATAAATACGGAAACAAGCTATCGGGCATGAATGTAAAACTGAATCGTACCCGCAAGCTTCGGCGTGGCAGTTGGTTGCACTCACGCCAACTGGGTTGTCAAAGTAGTTCACTGCTGTACTAATATTTACATAAAGGCGAATCATTTGTGCTGGCGGATCACTAATCGGATTACCTACAAATCTAAAAAAATCAAGCAGTGTCCAACGTAAGCGATAGCAAGCAACGTGATATGATGCAACGCACACAAATTGCCAAAGCCTGCCGCATTAGCCAATCTGGTATAATTCGTACAATTCATAATCTAAGTGACAGTTTCTTAGCATCTCATCGCAACGCATCGCTCATTAGTTTATGAATACTTTTTGTCAATAGATTTTATGGCTAAAACGAACAATTAAACACGTGAAATTTTTTAGTACTGTCTGTCTGGCAAGTCTTTGCAAAGCACTGTCCGGCGTCAACAGCAAAAACTACAATTTCAATATTTTAGTTGTTTACTTCTACGGCTTAAATATATCGACACATACTAAAGTTAGACATTTGACCAAAAATCAATCATCAGCCTTCAACAGTCCACTGCTGGACTAGGCGTCTCCTTTGAAAGGAGGAATTGGCCTACTATACCACGCTGGCCAAACGGGTTGGTATAGGGTTTGTATCAAGTTCTCCTTCTCTTACAGTGCTGTTCTCTGTATAATATACTCCCTTTGTCGGCTCTTACGACACCCATGGGATGATATGGGGTGGTGACATTCCGTATTCTTAATCCGTCACCACCAAAAATATTTATCGATAAATCCTCACTGTTACGAACAACACTCGGTTTCCTAACTCTATGTTTTGTCTACGGTTTGCCTACCACGAGGCTGCTATAAGAGCGTGCTGCTAAACCTATCGACAGCTCTTTCTATCATACTGCATGTGACATTAGAAAGAAGATATCAATCATAGCAACCGCTGTTGTTATTTAGTGTTACTTCTATGCCTTAAAGTTATATTTCTTTTCCAAATTCACCAGTCATTGACAACAAGACGATGGCCGTGCGGATAACACATTCCTTTCACGTTCTGAAGGCGTGGGTTCAAATCCCAGTCATAACTGTTATGTGGATTATGGTTTTTATGAAATTTGGAAAATGTTTATGAATATTTGGCAAATATTTAAAAGATTATTTAAATATTTCGAGTAAAAATAAGAAAATTCTAGAAACTTCAGGAAGGAATGGAAAGGTTAAAAAGAGACAGGAGATGGAAACACAAATTTAAATATTTCGAATAAAGATTAGAAAATTCTTGAAAATTCAAGAAGAAATGGAAAGGTTAAAAAGAGACAGGAGATGGAAAAACAATTGAATAACGAAAAGACAATCGAAATTAGTAGATCAAGAACATTCTTAGGGGTATATAAGGCGGTGTAGACGCGCTAAGCGCCAGTTTAAGTTGAAAAGTGGTAAAGTGAAGAAGAAAAGGAAGAAAGAAGAAGTAGTAAAAAAGTGAAAGTGAAAGTATAGTGCAGTAAAGTGCAGTGAAGAAGTGCAGTGAAGTGCATTGAAAAGTGCAGTGCAAAAGACGCTTGTGTTGGTGCTGTCCGCGTCGAAATTAAACGGCGCGTCGTGTGTGAAGTCGAATAAAGTGTCATCAGTGCTACTCGGTGTTTCCTTCCAATCCCGTTACCCCGTCCGTAACCATTCGCAAGGAGGTGGCTACGAAGGAGGGGTATTTACGTCCGCAAGCGCAGCTAACCCGCTATCTCTGGCAGACCTCGCTGCACTATTCCAACAGTCGCTTCAGGAAAACTCGCAGCGACTCGAATCTCGACTTGACGAAAACTCGCAGCAGCTCCAGCAAAACTCGCAGCGACTCGAATCTCAACTCGAGCAAAACTCGCAGCAGCTACAATCTCAGCTTAGCGAGATGATGGAGAGCCAGAATGAGATTCGCCATTATATATCGGAGAACGCTCGTAAGATCACCGAGATGGAGATGACTGTGTATCGGTGAAGTGCAATCTCGCATGGCTACTATAGAGGAAGAGATACAGTCCTGCAAGGCGGCAGTGTCGGAAGAGGTGCAGTCCCGCATGGCATCAGTATCGGATGAGATGCACAGCCGCATAGAGGAGGAGTTCAAGAAGATTAAGGCCAACGTCCCTTCAGTCGCAGTCACCTCATCAGGTGCTGGCAATTTTAAAGTGCCTTCTTTCGATGGTACATCATCCTGGGAGGCGTACAGGATGCAGTTTGAAGCCGCTTCTTCTAGTAACAGTTGGAACAGAGAGCAGGCCAAGACTGCACTCGCTCTGGCCTTACACGATGGTGCAATATCAGTGCTACAGTATGTGGGGAAGGACGCCACATATGAACAGCTCATCGAGGCTCTAGAGTCCAGGTATGGAGAGGCGCATTTGGAATTTGTATTCCGTGCTCAGTTGCGTAATCGCTGTCAGCGCCCTAACGAGTCATTGCAGCAGTGGTCTCTAGAAGTAGAGAAAATGGTAGGAAAAGCTTACCAGTCTGCACCCCCGGCACAAGTCCAAAGCATGCGTCTCCAGGCGTTCATTGATGGCATTTATGACGATGAGGTCAGGTCTGCCGTTCGTCTGAAGCACCATGACAACGTTAAGGACGCTTTAGCGCATGCTCTCGAAGCGGAGGCTGTCCGTCGAGACAACAAGGGTGGACGAGTCCGAATTGTGGCCGCAGAAATGCAGCGAACAGAGCGAAGATTTGGCCCAAAATGTTATAGCTGCAGGGAACCAGGACATTTCAGCAGTAGCTGTCCGAAACGTAAACGTAAGACTGACGCTACTATTCAAACGTCCGAACACGACCAGGAAAACTAATTCCAGCCAGGGCTGCGGGGCAAGCGCTGGCCGGTAGACGAAAGGCCCCTAAAGTTTGTATCCGACAAAGCACGGATGGGAACAGTTTAACCATTGATGGAGCGGTCAATGGCGTTACCTGTTTGCTGACCTTGGACACCGGTGCGTCTCGAACTGTTATAGGGACTCACCTGATAAGGAAGAATGGAAAGATTCTAAAACAGTCAATTCAACCTCGACTGACAACGGCTACCGGCCAGCAAATCCCACTCAGGGGAGAGCAAATAGTGGCTTTCAAAGTCAAAGGAAATGGTCCAGCTACGTCCACAGCAATCCGTTCCCAAGGAGCTCCCACAGTGTATAGTTTTAGTGCTCCGCGGCTCCGAGTTTGCGGCCCTTTAACTGAAGAACATTTAACGCATTTCCTGCACCAGTCTTCAACGTCTTCCCTACAGTGCAGCCAATAAAAACGTTGACGAATCTTCAGTAAGGTTCTTCGCACTCCAAGATGTCCGCCAGATGGGCCATCATGACAAACTCGCAAAACTTCAGGAATCATTGATTTTGGCACTATTGTTTGAAGATAACTGTCTCTTCCAGAAGCACTTTCCCATTTTCGACAAAGTAGTCCATCTTGTATTATTAGGCTGTTCCATAGCGCCCAATAACTTTTCGTCACGGTACTAGTATCAGCCACCTCACTCCATTCTGGCCGAAGGGAGTTATTCTTTAGACGCTCCAGTATCGGTTTCAAATCTTTATCTTCTTCCTGGGATTTAATAATGAACTCCCTATTCCATCGCCCGTCGATGGTATCCGTTCTGATAACCTTGACGGCAGCTTCCTCTTTTCCTTCTTGTCGTACGCAATACTTGCAGCATTTATCACAAGGACATCTTGATAAGGCATCAGCATTACCGTGAGATTTTCCGCTACGATGCTCAACTTCGAAATCGTACTCTTGAAGTTGTTCAATCCATCGAGCTACTTGACCCTCACAATTTTTAAACTGTAAAAGCCACTTAAGCGCTGCGTGGTCCGTCCGGATCCGGAATTTTCTTCCGATTAGGTACTTTTTAAAATGCTGAAGAGTTTTCACTACCGCTAAAAGCTCCTTTCGTGTGGTACAGTAGTTCCTTTCCAAAAAATGTTCATTTTTTAAGCGACAAGTTAACTACTTTGGTCATGTCGTCTCTGAAAAAGGCATCGAGAAGGACCCTGCCAAGATTTCGGCGGTTAAATATTGGCCCATGCCTAAGGACAAGACGCAGGTGCGCTCATTTATGGGCCTTTGCTTTTATTACAGACGTTTTGTGAAGAATTTCTCGAGCATCGCAAAACCCTTACATGAGCTGACGGAGCAAAAACGACCATTTAATTGGGATGAAAAATGTCAAACTGCTTTCGAGGAGTTGAAGACGCGTCTATGTGAAGCGCCAATTCTTGCATACCCCGACGTCAAAGGGGAATTTGTTGTTGACACAGACGCAAGCAATGTGGGTATTGGTGGAACTCTTTCCCAGAGACAAGGAGACCAGGAGGCCGTTATTGCCTACTTTAGCAAATCGCTGTCTAAACCTGAAAGGAACTACTGTACCACACGAAAGGAGCTTTTAGCGGTAGTGAAAACTCTTCAGCATTTTAAAAAGTACCTAATCGGAAGAAAATTCCGGATCCGGACGGACCACGCAGCGCTTAAGTGGCTTTTACAGTTTAAAAATTGTGAGGGTCAAGTAGCTCGATGGATTGAACAACTTCAAGAGTACGATTTCGAAGTTGAGCATCGTAGCGGAAAATCTCACGGTAATGCTGATGCCTTATCAAGATGTCCTTGTGATAAGAGCTGCAAGTATTGCGTACGACAAGAAGGAAAAGAGGAAGCTGCCGTCAAGGTAATCAGAACGGATACCATCGACGGGCGATGGAATAGGGAGTTCGTTATTAAATCCCAGGAAGAAGATAAAGATTTGAAACCGATACTGGAGCGTGTAAAGAATAACTCCCTTCGGCCAGAATGGAGTGAGGTGGCTGATACTAGTACCGTGACGAAAAGTTATTGGGCGCTATGGAACAGCCTAATAATACAAGATGGACTACTTTGTCGAAAATGGGAAAGTGCTTCTGGAAGAGACAGTTATCTTCAAACAATAGTGCCAAAATCAATGATTCCTGAAGTTTTGCGAGTTTGTCATGATGGCCCATCTGGCGGACATCTTGGAGTGCGAAGAACCTTACTGAAGATTCGTCAACGTTTTTATTGGCTGCACTGTAGGGAAGACGTTGAAGACTGGTGCAGGAAATGCGTTAAATGTTCTTCAGTTAAAGGGCCGCAAACTCGGAGCCGCGGAGCACTAAAACTATACACTGTGGGAGCTCCTTGGGAACGGATTGCTGTGGACGTAGCTGGACCATTTCCTTTGACAGAAAGTGGTAATTGCTACATTCTGGTGGTGATGGATTATTTCACGAGATGGCCAGAAGCTTTTGCAGTCCCCAATCAGGAAGCAGTTACAGTTGCGACAAAATTAGTAAATGAAGTATTTTGCCGATTTGGTTTACCGTTAGAAATCCACAGCGACCAAGGGAGAAACTTTGATTCGCAACTCTTTCAAGAAATCTGCAAGATGATGGGAATCCACAAAACTAGGACAACTCCGTATCACCCTCAATCGGATGGAATGGTGGAGAGATTTAACCAGACATTGGAGCGCCATCTTGCTAAAGTGGTCGATAGCCATCAGAGAAACTGGGACGAATATATCCCACTATTTCTTCTGGCTTACAGAGCCGCAGTACATGAAAGTACGGCAACAACCCCGGCGCGAACAAATTTAGGAAGGGAGCTACGACTTCCAGTAGACCTTCTTGCTGGATGTCCACTGGGGACACCTAGCTGTGTTACCTATTATGCATGTGAATTAAGAAGAAAGCTCGAAGAAATTCATGAACACGTTAGACAAGAGAATTTACAAGCGGGTGTAAGAATGAAGAGCCGATATGACTAACGCGCAAATGCAAGAGAATTCGAAGAGGGAACTTTGGTGTGGCTTCATAATCCGGTCCGATGTAAGGGAAAATCTCCCAAATTACAGCCAAGCTGGGAAGGACCATATACTGTAATAAAGAAAATTAACGATTTAACCTACAGAATTCGAAAAACACCTAGCAGTCCACTGAAGATTGTTCATGTGGATAGGATAGCGCTATATCATGGATCCAACAATGCTCGGGACGAGCATGTCTTAGAGAGGGGGTAGTGTGACGGCCGGTGTCATGCCAAGCTGTCATCACTACCGTTGCCAAGGACTTCTGACGTCTACACGACAAACTATCCGGTCATCAACCACAATAATTTATTAGCAAAGAGGTTTGAAGACTATTTTATTATTTGGAAATGAGTTTTTAGTTCGATGACGTATACACTCTGTCAAGTGTTCGCCAAATTCACCAGTCATTGACAACAAGGCGATGGCCGTGCGGATAACACATTCCTTTCACGTTCTGAAGGCGTGGGTTCAAATCCCAGTCATAACTGTTATGTGGATTATGGTTTTTATGAAATTTGGAAAATGTTTATGAATATTTGGCAAATATTTAAAAGATTATTTAAATATTTCGAGTAAAAATTAGAAAAATCTAGAAACTTCAGGAAGGAATGGAAAGGTTAAAAAGAGACAGGAGATGGAAACACAAATTTAAATATTTCGAATAAAGATTAGAAAATTCTAGAAAATTCAAGAAGGAATGGAAAGGTTAAAAAGAGACAGGAGATGGAAAAACAATTGAATAACGAAAAGACAATCGAAATTAGTAGATCTAGAACATTTTTAGGGGTATATAAGGCGGTGTAGACGCGCTAAGCGCCAGTTTAAGTTGAAAAGTGGTAAAGTGAAGAAGAAAAGGAAGAAAGCAGAAGTAGTAAAATAAAGTGAAAGTGAAAGTATAGTGCAGTAAAGTGCAGTGAAGTGCATTGAAAAGTGCATTGCAAAAGACGCTTGTGTTGGTGCTGTCAGCGTCGAAATTAAACGGCGCGTCATGTGTGAAGTCGAATAAAGTGTCATCAGTGCTACTCGGTGTTTCCTTCCAATCCCGTTACCCCGTCCGTAACAGTGTGGTTAGGTGTATTAGGGTACAAAATTAAATCACCTGCGATTTTTCACATAAAGTGTGTGTTTTGTTAAAGTCAAGTCAAAGTCAAAATCATTTATTCATTTAGGCCACAAAGTGACGCTTATGAACGTCAAAAATTAAAGTTAATTACTAGATGATTCTACATTTACATTTACTGCCACGTTCGCAATTCAATAGGTAGAACCACAATAAAGAACGGGCAATAAAACTCGTGGCCACTCTTTTTAACTGCCAGTATAATGGTTTTTAAACGGTTTTATTTAGCTTGACCTGTTTATTTGTTTGGGTTAAAGGAAACGGTCCACAAATGTATGGAGGCTGGGCTTGGCTATTTGACCTAACGTGAGCTGCAATCTCATCTGTACTGTGTAACAGGTCATAAAAATCTAGATTTTTTGGAGTATGAATATTTATTTTTGGCCGGTTGGTGTAGCGGGAGTGTAAGCGACTGCTACGCCCATGGTCGCGGTTTAGATTCCCGCTCAAGTCAAACATTTGTGTGCATGAACATGGATGTTTGTCTTGGTCTGGGTGTTTCTATGTATAATTTGATGTATTTAGAAAAAAAAAGTATATATGTATGTTTATCCATTATCCAGTACCCATAGTACAAGCTCTGCTTAGTTTGGGACTAGATGGTGATGTGTGTATGTGGTAGAGTATTATTATTATTATTATTTTTCAGCCTTCTTTCGTTTTAATCTGAAACTGAAAAATAGTAAACTTGCAACACCAAACCATCGCTAAGTGATTAAAACGGATGGCAACTCTCAACTCTGTCAAACAGATTTAGGAGGTTATGTACCAAAGAGATTGGATAATATACATAGAGGTAGTCCTAGTACTCCCAAATTGAACACAGTCAACTGACGTGTAAGATACAATTTAGACAATTTATGCCACCAAATTATATAACCCTAGTGATTTTTCTTTTATAACAGTTCTATCATGATTTTGAATTTAGCCGTATAATATTTATATCGACTTTTCAAGTGTTGTAAAAAATCTTATCGATATGTCTATCCACCGTATATTTTTACCTCGTTATTTTTTAGATTCTATGTGCACGTGATAAAGATTTGTAAAATAAGTGGATTGCTGCAGTATGTCGTGGAGAAAATTGGGTGCCTAGAAAGCACCATAGAATTTGTTCTAAGCATTTTACTGCGGAATGTTTTTATAGTAATGACAGATGGCTCCTCCCTTCTAAACATATCAGCAACAGTAGTGAATTCCGAAGCTTGTTAGAATCCATCATATTACAAAAAAAATTAATGCACCTATAGAAAAAATCTGATCTTTCTTTACAAAGACAGTAATATTTAAAGGACAGTAATTTGAAGGTTTGATAAGAGCTGTCTGCTTTCATAGTTACGACTACTGAGTGGTTATGCATCACAATAAGGGAATCTTCATTTGAAAGAAATTTTGTTAAATGTCATCTACCCAGAGACCAAAACTTGGTTGTTCTAGTTCGACTAGTGGACTAATAATGTGCCGATCCCAAGATAAAATCGAAGGGCTAGTCTAGCCACAATTTTTTTCTCTCTAAATATTCTGTGTGTGACATGTATGATCGAAAAGTGTCCGATCCCGCACATACATTTTTTACACATAGATTTGTATTACCTACACTATGTAATGAGAAAATGTCAATAAAAAGTGATTATTGTTAATAACACATTTTTGGGGACTATTGAAGATTTTCACTAAATTATTTATTTTAACTTTAATGTGTTTTGATACAATAATCCATGTCGACCATGTCTTTTCTTATAATGTGTCGAGTTGGATAATTTATGACATTTACAGTTATCATAATGCCTGAGCATGCGTTTTGCCTTATTCTTAATTGTTTACTTTCTCTAGCAAAAATGTGTAATTTGGCCAAATTACACATTTTCTAAATATTCTGTGTGTTACATGTATGATCGAAAAGTGTCCGATCCCGCACATACATTTTTTACACATAGATTTGTATTACCTACGCTATGTAATGAGAAAATTACAATAAAGTGATTATTGTTAATAACAAACCTTTGAGTACTATTCAAGGTTTTGACTGATTTATCTATTTTAAGTTAATTTTTATGTTTTTTGCTTGATAAAATCCATGTCGACTATGTCCTATCCTTGTAAAGAATTAATTTGGATATGCCATTCTCAGTTATCATAATGCTTAAGCTATGAGTTTTGCTTTTTTCTTAATTATTTGCTTTCTCTAATAAAAATATGTTATTTGGGGGGTGATGATTTATTTATTTAATATTTATTAATCCCACTTACAGCTTTCATTACAGCTGAAAAACTAACTATAAATAAGTATAAATAAACATTTATGCCGAGGGTGTCGTATGAGGCGACTAAGAGAAACACAAGAGAAGGAAATCTCGAAATAAAACCCTATACAAATACGTCTAGCTAGTGTGGTATAATAGTAGGCCAAACCCCCACCACGGAAGGTTTAAGACCAGCAGTGGACTGGAAAAGGCTGTTGATGCGTATAGAAAAATACCATGAAAATTAGAAAATACCCATTTGAAACAAAAATATATAAGTTCAGTTTAAAAATGCAAGTTTGTGTAATAATTATTTAAAGACTGTCCATCAACTAGCGTTCTGACTGCTGTGGACACAAAGTTACGGAATTTAAAATGTATAACATATAAATAATATACTTTACAAGTCCGTTTGATTTTGAACCTATATTGAAACTTTAATCGATATCGATAGCGGATTTGCTCAGTCACTATTAAATTAAAAAGTTACGATATTTGTGTTCAAATTGTCTTTAGCCCTAACTGACAAACATAGTGCCAACTTCTTCTGGCAACTCTAATTTATCATATGAGTGAAGAGTGTAGCTATATCCAAATTTGTTCTTAAAAATATCGTTCCTTCCATGCTTCAGTTATTCTTCTGTGTTATGTACCAACAGCTGTCAAATACGCCAATCGACATTAATGTCAAATGTCATGTACCAAATGTCACATTGACGTTTTAACGTCAATGTGACATTTGGTATATAATATAGGCGTTTCGTTATTTCATTAATGTTATCGTCATGTTTGATTTTGAACCATGTTAACCTGCAGCTAAAATGATGAGCAGAACTTAAAAAATGCCGTATACACTACAAACAAGGTTGCAGATACATTTTACATAATTCATGCTTTAAGAAACTTGAGTAACAAAGAATGTATGCGTTTAGTTACCTCAAAATAGGTTTCATGTTTTATTTCAAAATGCGCGATAGAAAAAATCTTATTTAATTATTATCTAGTAGCTAATTAAATTGCCTTTTTAATGATGTATGTTACATAGCGGTTCAAATTCCAAGCCCAGTATGGACCGTTTCCTTTAGTAATTGGAATTTTGCATAATATAAAGCGATATACTTTTTATATAGAAAAAAAAGTTGCTATACTATGATGAGGTTACATTCAAATAGTAAGGCAACACCAACATTTGAATTTTCATGCATTTAAGACGCTATTATTTCGTATTTTTTCGGATTTAATTTTACATTTTTCGAATACTTATGTATTTTGTGTGTAAATGAAGTTCAACCTACCTGGAAGTCTTGGTGCCTTTTAATTGTGTGTTAATGCAGTCCGGTTTAAAATCCGGTGGAAAATGATTGGTAAGTATACTCTAATTAAATCACCATCATTATAGTAGGACTATAATGATGATGATTGCCAGGATTGACAGCTTTATGTGCTTGCCGAGGCATTGGGCAAAGTATAATGAACAATTTAATATGCGCATTACTTTGAAATGTCAGTGGTGCGCGCCGTGGATATTAACCCGATAACCTCTGCATATCATGTATTGTTAATTATTGCCTGCCTCAAGTCTCGGAGAGCGCGTTAAGCCGTCAGTCCCGGCTGTCATGAAGATCTTTGACGGTAGTTATAGTACTTGGTACTTGATGGCACGGGCTGTTTCCGCAACTCCACGTCTTGGCGTGTATTTTGCGTACGGGTGGGAATGGTCTTGTCATTCGAGCCACCCCTGCTCTTCGAGGAAGGCCAGCAGGCTCTTGATGTGGCCCACTGCTTCCCTCAGGGTGCTGTGTCTGGTCAGGTGCTGCTGCAGGCAGCAGCACCTGACCAGACACAGCACAGTACAGTTACTGTGAGACCTCAGGGCAGTCGAAGAGCAGGTGGGCTGCGGTCTCGTCTGCTGCCATACAGGCTCTGCACAGCGGGCTGTTGGTGATTCCTATAGTAAATAGGTGCTTATTAAAGGATCCGTGTCCTGTATAGGCGGCTGCCACTGTCCGAAGTTGTTGCTGGGACAGCCGGAGGACTTGTTTGGCTATCTTACCGTCTACTGCAGGAAGAGCCTCCTTGGCCTGCCTGCATGTTTCGATACCAATGCAGGACTGGTTGTGCTGGGTCCTGGTTCTATTTCTTACCAGGTTGCGATAAAAACCAGAAGGAAGGGGAATAATGGGCTCGGGTCCCACCACCTCTAAAGTGGCCCCTCTTCTGGCAAGTACGTCGGCTGTGTTATTCCCTCTTGAGCCACTATGGCCCTTGATCCATTGCAGTGTTAATTTGTTTAGTTTACCTACCTCTGTTAGTTTCTTGTGGCATTCTAGTGTGAGTGCCGAGGTGATAGTATGGCTTTTGAGGGCTGAAAGGACAGCCATACTATCTGAGAGAATCCTAATGGATCGTTCTCTTACCTCACGTGCCATGATTGCTGTGGCAGCTAGGATTATGCCAAAACATTCGGCCTGGTAGACCGTATTATAGCCTCCCAGCGGTGCTGCGATGTTGATGTTTAGGTCCTCGGAGAATACTCCTGAACTCGTACCTGTATCCGTCTAAGACCCATCTGTGAAGATCGTGAGCTCGTTGTGGTTAACCGCTCCTCCGTGTAGATCCTCGTACAGTTGGATTTTGTATTTCTCGTCGAACACAAATTGCTTCGGTATTCGGTCGCAAATGGCTTGTGTTAGAGGAACTTCTTTGAATAGTGTATTTAAGTTGCTAGTATGTGGTGTATTGGTGACTTTCCAGAGCTTCAGAGCTCTTAGCCGAACCACCGACATCGTAGCTTCCTGTTGTATGAAAGGTGCAATGGAAGCAGGTCCAACAACACCTCGAGTGCCGCTGCCGTGGCCGCTAGGCATGCAAGTTTTGAAGCTTTTGAAGCTTGTCGGCGGCCGTTGTTAGGTTGGTCCGAGGCCACCACACTACTGCGCCGTAGTTTATTATCGGACGTATTATTGTCTTATAGAGCCATAAGACAATTTTGGGGGATAGGCCCCAGCGTTTGCCTATCATCTTGTTGAGCTTATTTTCCATGTGGCTGTTCCATGTCAATTTGTTGTCTAGAGTGACACCCAGGTACTTGACCTCGGTAGACAGCCTAATTTATGTATTAAATAATAACCTGGGCAGTCGGTAAGTACTCAGCGCGCATTTGTGTGTGAACCCAGCGCGCGTTTGTGTGTGAACTAGTTCGGTCTTGGTCGGGTTTACAGATAATTCGTACTCATTACACCACTACTCTACTATGCGTAGGGCTTGTTGGGTGAGGTCGTACACTGTACTGGTTACCTTACCTGAGGTGAGAATGGTTAGATCATCTGCAAAACCTATTGTGTAGAAGTATCTCGCCTTGAGTTTGTCTATGAGTTCATTGATGACTAAGTTCCACAATAGCGTGGAGAGTACACCTCCCTGCGGGCACCCTTTAGTTATCAAGGCTATCTGGGTGTCGCCGTGTAGGCGCAACACTCTTTTGTTGAGCATATTTTGGATCCACTGTATGAGCATCTGATCCACACCATGCCTGGCTAGGGCGTTGCTTATGCTGGAAAAGTTTGTCTTGTCGAAAACTCTTTTTATGTCAATGAAGGTGCCCAGACAGATGCTTTTTTGTTGTATAGCAGCTTCTATCTGGTTCACGACCTGATGTAAGGCCGATTCCGTTGATTTCCGTGAGCTGTTTGCATGTTGGTTGGCATGTAGAGGTAGGTGCTTAAGTGCCCCACTTCTTAGTTCCCTCTCACAGAGCCTTTCCAAGGCTTTAAGCATGAAAGAGGTCAGACTTATTGGTCTGAAGGACTTTGCATTGGTATAGTCTGTTTTGCCTGGTTTTGGTATGAAAATAAGTTTGACTTCCCTCCATTTCTTCGGTACATATCTGAGGGCCAGGCTATGATTGCCAGAAGTCTTTTACGGACTTGTTCACCTCCCCATTGTAATAACCTTGGAAAGATGCCATCCAGTCCGGCTGCTTTGAAGGGATGGAAGCTATCGATGGCACATCGGAGGTTTTCCTCTGTGACCACGGTATTTGTGTGTCTCCACTCGTGTTCGGTCGCCACTGTTTGTGTATCGTGCCACGTTATTACCAGGGTGAGGACGCAGCCTGGGAAGTGTGTTTCGAGTAGGACGAGTCTTGTCTCCTCCTCCGATGTGGTGTATGTGTTATCTGGTTTACGGAGAGTATCTGATGCAACCGTTGGTTGCTGTGCCAGTAATTTCCTTACCCGGTTTGCTTGTTGGCAAGATTAAATGCTCCCACAGAATTTCCTCCTTCCCATGGTACGTCTAAATCTTAGGCATTTCTTGTAGCTTGATTTGGCCTATTTATAAGCGTCCCAATCTTTGTCTGCGCTTGTGTTCATTGCCCTGTTCAAAGCCCTTCTTACCTTCTTGCGCTTGCGTTCAAACTCAGCGCCCACTAGGGTTGTTTGCCTGGGGTTGAGGGTAGAGTGGTTTCTGGGCAGGCTGCGTGGTAGCTGTCTAGCATCGACTGCGTCAGTGTACATACCTGCTTGTCAATCTGTTCATTGTCACCCAGTACCGTCGGCGTAGCAGTAAGGGTAAGTTTCTCTGTAAGTAATTGGACATACTTTTAATTTTTCAATTATCACCAATTTTCACTTGCAAATTGCAAACCCATATACATATGTAACTGGCCGAATACAAAAACGTAGAAACCTAGCACGTGTCCTATAATCCATTCTACTGCGCTAAAAAGTTAGTTCGGACGTGCACCACAATTCGGACTTATTAAATTGGCCGGTAAAAGCGGATTGCTTTTGGTTTATTAGCGGGCTAATGTGATTTAATGTTAGCCCAGTGCGGTCTTGCCTCGTCACTCGAAAACTAAACAAATGAACCACAGCTATTCTCCTAAACATTTTATTTTCAACCCTATTTTTAGAAGCAAATTTTTGTCTAGAGCGTGAATTTTTAAGGATTTCGATTGGCGTTTGCATGTATCGTTCTAGGCTTGAGTTTAATGGAACTTAACGGTCGTTTGTGTATGGATTATCTTTCAGGTAGAACGGTTGGTGTGAATTTAAATTCTCAGTTATATAGAATAAAGTACTATGAAATCATGTGTTAAGGCTTTTTATTATTAGAGGACGATCAATGGTCATTTTTTATGTTCTATGTTTCGGTGGAACCTTGGTACCTCACGGGCAGATGGAAAGAGTGGGTGAAACTCTCCTCTTGAGACGCCCAAAGCCTACTTACTTAAACCACCGTGGTGTCTAAGATGACCACGAATCACACGAAGCGCAGTTGGCATATTTTAGCGTGATCTTACCAGGACAGAACCGCCGTATAGTGAATCTTTAATCTATCTAGTGATTACCTCATCTTTGAAAATTACCAGTTCCTTTATTTCAGCGTAGAATCCAATTTGAAGATATTTATTTCATTGACATCATGGAGTAAAACACGTGAATGTCAGATATTTTTCATATTCGTTCGGGTAGGTAAATATAAATTAATTTTACCACAATTTAAGTTGGAACTATATAATAAAAATGTAAATTGTAAGTGTATCATAATATTTAATCACCTTCCACGGAACCTCATTAATCTACCATTGCCATTATTTAAAAAACAATTAGTCCAGATATTATTAGATAAAAATTATAAAAAAATAAATAAAAAAAGAAAATAAAAAAAAATAATAAAAATTATTACACGGTAAAAAAAATCTTAGAAAGTAAAATTAACGAAACTGTATAAGTGGATTTAGAAATGTTATATTAATGAGTATATTATAATTGGTAATTACATTATATAATAATACATTTGCACGCCGCTCTTGGCAGAATATGTTGTAAGTATTCCAATCTATTGTAACATCCATTGTACCATATTCTTGCAAATAAATATTTTGAATTTGAATTTGCATAAGGCAGTCTGGCTTTAAGGAGAACCTTTGTTGACTTGCTGAATTAGTAAACTTTAGAATTCACATTACTGACTAAAACTTAACTATAATACAAATAAATATGTTTTTATTTGCTATAATTAATAGAGAAATATTCTTAACTATAGCGAAATTCCACTGATTTGGTAATTTAAAGAACGTTACAATTTACCTTTCTTTAGAGAGAAAATGGTATTTTTAACTTCTGGAAGGAGTGGAGTAAGGCTGAAAGATAAAGTGAAAAACAGTGTGATACGAGAGAAGTGTGGTCTGAAAGAAGATGTAGTGATAAATATTGAAAAAGGAATGTTGCGATGGTTTGGACATTTGGAACGGATGGATGAAAGAAGAAATACGAAAGAAGTGTATCGTGTAAGAATGAATGGAGATGTCGGTAGGGGGCGCCCAAGACGGACGTACGCCGACCAAATAGGTGACGTACTAAAAAAGGGCCAAATTAAAAGCACCCATAACCGGCGAGCATGTATGATGAGGTTAATGAATGTCGAGGAAGCGAAAGAGGTGTGTTTGAACCGGAGCATTTGGCGTTCCATGGTCTCTGCCTACCGTAATGGGAGACAGGCGTGACGATAGATAGATAACTTCTGGAAATTACGATAGCCAACGCACTCTAACAAATCCTTGCAACTTGACTTTTAAACATATAACTTTTAAAGTAGTTTACCTACTAAATGTTTATTCGAGCAAAATAACTTGAAATTATTTAAATACAAAGACCAACCTACCCAAGCCAGTTTAAAATACATCTTCATAGTTCATAAAACTAAACTAAAGTAAAATCTCTAAGCTTATAAACATCACACAGAATGAAAAAGATAGCTGGAATTCCGTAGCAGCGTAGCGATGAAAATGCCACGTTATATGAAATATTGTAGACCTTTGGAGGTCACGGCACAATAGACGCTACGAGCTACGCTATGCTACGAAGTGCTACGTCATTGCAATGGATTTCGGTGCAACGTTATTTTTAGATAGCCTCTTGGTTTATGATCTTGTCAGGCAATTTTCTCATAGTGGGAATGTTTGAAAGTATGTATGGGCTATACACACAAGGTATGAGGTTTCGCGCGGTTGTGTTTGCGTCATTTAATAGAATTGTTTTTTTAGATTTATGGGTAGTAATTTTTACACTTAGGCTTCTGCAGAAGTAAAACGAAAGACGTAGGTGGAGGGCATATAGGGTCCCATATAAAACTAGAAAGCGATATAGTTATGCGATGACAGTCCGATTGTCAGCGGTTTTCCTTAGAAACTAAAGAAATTGGTTGGTGGTTTAAGGTCTATCCTCACACAACCGGGCCGTGGACGGGACGGGGACGGGACGTGGACGGGACGGAGTGCAGAAAAGAATCGTTGCATACATTTTATATGGACTCGTTCACACACGTCCGTGGACGGGCCGGGGACGGAGCTTCCGTGCCGTGTCAGTGCGCTGTCAGTGCCTCGACCGGGGCCATGACGTGCACGGGCCGGCGACGGGCACCATAGATATAATATATTTAGCACTAGATGCGCTAGGTGCGACGTGACATCCAGAAGAACAAATTATAAATACATATATTAAGCACTAGATGCGCTGTGTTCGATGTAATCTTCAGAAGAACCACATGGCAGTGAATTGTCGTTAAGGCACAATGACGTTTTATTTAGTCCTTAGCTTCCTTAGTTCACAAACTTGAGACAGAAAAAATCGAAAAAAGATAATCGATTTTTCTGCAAAACAATCGAAGCTGAAATTGTTATTTTATATTATTTTGCAAGTAAGTAACTACTTGTTCTAATAAAATGTTATAAACGCGTTTACTAGTAAATATAACTAAATAATATTTTTTTTTTGTTCTGGGCCAGTCTATTATGAATAAAAAAGGACGAGTCTATGAACTATTATGCAAACTATCACTTTCAAACGCGAGTGAAATGACGCATGAAAAAAAAATACCTACAATTAAGCACTTTTTATATTTAAAACTCCCGTTGTATATTCTTCACTCCAATATTTATTTTGTCACTTCTAGGACAGACGCGAGACGTGACAAAGATTGGAAAAATTCTGTATTTTTAATTATGTATTTTTACCATGGGTTACCCTATAACCTAGTTGTGATCACAATATTATTACACGTTATAATGCCTGTTTTTAATATTGATGTTTTATATTGTATGTGTACTAAATGTTGAACCAGATATACTTACCGCACCCCACCCCACCCCACGTGTCGATACCCGATGCGAACGGTGCACATATACAACACCCCACGCTACAACAAGCTTCGTTCAAAATCACTATTTACGAAACTATGACATAATTTCCTAAATAGTGATTTTGAGGAAGAACTAGCCTGAACTCAAATCGTATAATGCTGGCTTACATTTTAATAATTCAAGTAGCTAATGTTGTGATTTTAAACCAACATTAAAAAAGTATCATCATGACAGGAATGTTTTCAACTGACGCATGGCGTTGTGTGTTAACTAGAAACACATTGCTTGTCAAGCGTCGGATGGCGTGTGTTTCCCCTCCACCGTCAACGCGCCGATCTGTATTGAATGGATGGTGACGCGTGGGGTGGCGTTGGGTGAAGTGTTGTATATCTGCAGCTCACCATACTAAATATATGGGATTGATTAGTCTCAACATGCGTGGGGTGGCGTGAGGTAGGGTGGGGTGTCGTATACCATAAAGGAATCTTAATCTATTCTTATTTCAATGTAAGTCTATGGCCAATTACTCACAACTACGTCTAATTGACAATAGATGACAGCAAGTTGCGCTATAACATTTGTATCACTATGGTGCTTATATGTAAAAGCGGGATTATGTCGTGACCGTATCGTGAAATTGGCAATTTTATTAAATGATCGCATTTCAAGAAAAGTCTTATAATTATCTATTTGTAATTTCATGATTTTCATTGGTCAGATCTATGATGACAAATCGTTTAATTAACAAACTTTATAAAATGGTCAATCTTAATTGAGAAAATCGCAACATAATTACATTTTAAGGGAACGAGTCAAATAAAGTTAAAACACCGAACCCGCGTAAACGGGCATATTTCGGCATGTTCGCTCGAAGTGGTAGTGACATCGTATCAGTGTCAACATAGACTCTGACGGCTCAAGCTTCTACGAGCTTAGATGTGCCTCAACGCTCGTACGAGTGGAATAATTAGAAAAAAATCATCAGCTGAGCTGTGGACAAGTGCATTACCCCCTCGGCCGCACGACCACGTGATCATAAACTGCCGTCGTTGTACTTGCCGGTGTAGGTACAGTGCATTCCTGGCGCTAATTTTTCCTGCAAGCGCTCGCTATATATTGCGGCTTATAAAATGTGTCTATTTCTTTAAGCTTAAAAAATATTTCATTTCCCAGGTATTCTTTTCGCGTAGTATGACTTGGTATGATGTGCAAAACGAGTAGACTTCGGCTTGGTGATGGGTCTTGTGACATCCTGTATACATAAGCGATGACACTATATTTATATAATATGAGATAATTCCGTTTTAACCGATATAAATTCCTCGTTTCAAATATTTGTCACTTCTAGGATATCATATATCCATAGACACGCTATGACACATATAACTAGTGAATAATTTGGCCATAGATTAATACTGAAATAAAACAGATGTGACAAAGATTTGTCGACATGTTTTAAGAACTCACAAAAATTTGGCAAAATTATAATTTATGTTTGTAAACATGGTTGATTGGAGTTTTAGACTGCTATGAAATAAGACTCGGGTTTGATTTTGAGACTTGTTAATATTGTTGTCTTCTTGAAGTTCTTCAGATAAACATTATAGGGATAACTATATATGAGGTAAAAAAATGTTGTGAAGTGGTAATGTATAAATTGCCGCAATTACTAATTATGAAAGGTATCTAACCTAACCCTTCATATTCGTTCCATATGAAATGTATTATTGGGACATAGAAACGTAGGTAGTACCTACAAACACAATAGAAGAAGGATCACTGGTAGAAATTAACTTCCTGAAACTTTATTTATATTCTTCGAAGTATTTCATCATACAGCGAGACGTGCAATGGTACTGTAGCGTTAAAAAATACTATAAAATGTATGCTGGTTCACTTTCATCCTAACTAACTTCATCAGCATATTGGCCAATAAACGTCCACTGCAGCACATAAGTCTACCAAGAAAACGCTTACTTAAAAACTGGTAATAAATCTTGAAGTATTTATTATTATGCTTGCCTGGTTTGCATGAGAATTTGTCTAGTTCATAATAACTGCAAATTAACTTATCTTTCTTATTAATCTATGACCCAAACCTGACATAATAAGTTTGACAGATCGCAATAGACTCGCCCATTTTTGTTTGTATCCTTTGAGTAAAGAATGTACATGGAGAGGGCAAATAGTACATAATTATGGCAAATTATTGTTTTTGCTAAAAGATAACATGAACAGCAACTGTATGCGAGAATTCCTAGAAATGAAACGAATAAAATAATATTATTTATAAATAAAATTAATCAATCAATTTTAATTTTCTTATCCCCTTATTGTATTTCAGTGTGGCAGTGTGTTTCTTTCTCAGCGACACTGTATCGATATTGGCTACCAGAGAATATATTTTTTGTCTTCATGTCAAGGGACGTTTTTTGCTTTACCTTATTTGCCCGCATTTGCGTAATGGAATAAACTAATCTGGAAAAAGATTTAAACTAACTAAAGTAACTTACTGCAAATATAAATGTACATATTTTTACAAAATTAAATTTTATTTTTTACAAAATCGTAGGTATGCACGCTAATTTCGTAAGTATGTCCAATCCATGTTATTCCTAGATCGGTGTTTTGTATTGGACTTGCCCAAGTGCAAATAGTGACAGATGAAAGGTCCCGGCTAGGGCTTGCAAATGTTCTGAATTTTTATTCGAATACTTATTTGATATTTTTATATTCAATAATTTTTCTTCATTGAACTTCATAACTATAGGCCTATATTCCTGGCAACAATTACAACTAAGGTGCTCGATAGTTTGCTGGATATATACATGGCCCCTAAAATTTGTCTGCACGTCGCGTAGTTTAATTAGATTAGTTTTGTTTTTAACACAGACAGTCCGGTACTATATAGTTAGAAACACATGTAAATCCTTAGACCTTTATAAGGCATTGGACCTTAAAACTCTTGTTGTTTAGTTGTTTTTTTTTCGTGAGAGTTTGTGGCCAACTCTAGTGTCGGAGTTTTCGTCATAGCCTAACGATTCCAATTCTGAGACAAGAACCGGGACCTATTGCTTTACGTGCCCTCCGAAGCAAGATAGCGCTCAGATGTAAATGCCACACGTGGTCACCCATCCAAGTGGCGACATGTGCAAGCGTTGCTTAACTTTGCCGATCTGTATGGGGTAATTTAAAACTGAGAGTATGAACTATGAGGTAGGTACGTACATGCTACAATATTGGTATGCAAATCCAATAAACACTGTCAGGCGGGCGCGTACAGCTCTGCATGAGGAATATGGGCTGAAATCTGGCGTGACGCAAGAGGAAATCACCTCGCCACGCCTTTATATATATATTTTTTATTATATATAAATCAGCTAATTGTTGTACCTACTCAGCAAGGCTGGTGTCGACTGTCATGTAGATGGAGTTGTTATGAACAACATCTCAGCTATAGGTACGGACGACATGGTCTTGCTGGGCCCAACAATCGGTGCGATGAGACGCATATTAAAGTTGTGTGAAGTTGCGGGCGCTTTTGGAAATCCACTCGAACCATCCAATAACGGCAAGCCGAAGACGAGGCCCTGACTTGAGCACTGACAGCTCGCCACAAAGCTGCCCTTTGATTTGTAACGTTTCTTTTCATCCTGTGATGCTGATTTTGTTTATCATAAGATGAAGGTGATGTTTGAAAGCTGTCGCTCTGCCTTCCGATTGCGTTAGTCTCATGTTGAGATAATGACTGTCCCCCAGAGATGTTTATTATTATTATGATTCTTTTTTCTCGGCTATTATTATTATTATTATTAGAACTCCTCCTTTTAGGGCTTCATACGCAAAAAAAAACAAAATCTAATTTATGTTGTAATATAATTGTGTTAAGAATGTCAAATAAATGTGCTTATTGGTGCATGTATTTAGGACAATTTTGAGAACGCTGTTCGAACTAGAATCGGATATTGCAATTTCCTTTGGAATATTTGATACAAATCATAATTCGAATAATTCAAATATTAAAATGCAAGCTCTAGTGACAGCCCGTCCACGCTCCGGTTGCACCCCTGACGTGTGTGAACGAAATATCCCGGCCGGGACCCGGAAACACGGTGACGGCCCGTCCCCGTCCCGTCCACGTCCCGTCCACGGCCCGGATGTGTGTGGATAGACCATTAAGGTGTTTACTATGGCTAATTATGACGATATGTCGTGCTTTTTATGCATCTATTAGAATTTGTGGGATTTTCATAAAAAATAAATCTTTGGAGAACTATAGGTGTTTTTTGAAGCACAATTTGTGTTCGTAATTTGTTTGCGTAACATTGAGCATTCATTGTTAATTGAGTGGTAAAAAATGTTGGAAGGGAAAATTATGTGAACAATTATATTTACTTTTGTAACATCATTGAATGTGAACGTCATTATCAATGGGCGTGTGCTCGACACATAGTTGACAGTTACGATATGCCGTATCGAAACTGTAAGGCCCTTCTCTCACGAAGCGACTCTCAAACGATTTGTGTTTTGTACTCGTATCCTACGCGTCGCTTGTGAGTAGCCGCCATACATATTCAGCTAATTTCGCACACGACGAGACGCTATGACGACGCGTTTGATGTCAGTCGCACGCTACCGTCTTGCTGGTCGCACGCTACTCGAGTAGTATATGCGTCGCATTACAAAATGTCGGCGAAACAAACTTTTAATATTATTTTTGTGCAGGAGGTAGAAAATTTGCCATGTTTGTATAATTATAAGCTGCCAGAGTACGTAATAAAAGATGTTACATAAAAGGCGTGGATTGAAATTTAGAAAAAAACAATGTAACAGGTCATTTATAGGTATACATTAAATTTATACACAATAATTTTATTGCCAAGGAAGCGAAGCAGTGGGGTTATTATTTAGATAGTTGGCAAGATAATTTCTCAGATAAAGATTCAAATAATAATATGATTCTATTGACATTCTATAAAAATTACGACTCGTCCCTCGACAAATGCCCTAAAATTGATATTTTTTTCGATATACTGGTGCACCCAGAATATTCATTTATGTTTTCGTTTATTCTTATAATATAAATACAGAAGAAAATTGTCTTCATCGCTAGAGTCATTAGACATCGTCGTACGAATGTTGTTCTTCAAATGATAAAATATAGTCTCATTAGCGTAGCACCGTGTGCGGTAAAGAGTAGCATACCAGTATTCGATCATGGTTTGCATTTCAGTCCCGTAGCATTTGAATAGCTTCGTGAGAGAAGGGCCCAAGTGGTTCTATCTACTTTCTTATTGTTATTAAACTGATGTCTCTTCCTTTTTCCACGAGCACCAATAAAAGCCTTACACCTCACAGCCGAGTTTTTGGCTCCTTATCAATCTTAAAATAAAAACATATTTTCACACTTTCCAAAAATTATCCCTAGCAAATGTTTAATCGTCGCGTCTTTATATTTTATTATCTATTTCTCTCTTTTGTCTACCGTTTACATTGTACGACAATACTGTAAAAGAATCATAATTGTGGAGAATACCCGAGAGAATATTTTAAGTAGAAAGCTTCCATAAATAATGTTGCATTTAATAATTAGAAGCTTTGCGTTACTTTTTTATTATGGAACCGCCTTAGATTTCAGCTTGAAGCAGATATAGATATTATGTTAATAGCATTTCTTTTTACATTTGTATGCATTTTAGGCAAGCTTTGCGGTCGCCATTTAAGAGGTGCCTGAAGGCTTTCTATGTAGATTAACAAGAGTTGTCCTGAGATTGGGACCGATGCAAAGCATCAGCAGTTTTACCGCATTCCATACGTTACTCATTCCTAGTGCCTAAAAACGAGTAAAAAGTACATCTAATAGGAGATAACTCTTGGGTTAAAGTAACTGAGTCTCTGCAAGATAAACAGTACGAATCCCACTTACGTTCTAGTAAAAGGTTTTAATATAAATGATCCAAATCTTGAATATTTAACTACAACTTAATGGGAAATTACACTTTATTAGGGTAAGTCCACTACTCAGACCATTAGGCACCTAATTTGATCACAAGTCGAATCTATAGTACCCTCTGTGGTCTGAATTCATATAATTAATTCTTCAACAAATTGGATTACAAAATACTTTTTGGTCCCACGGTGCTAACCATTGACTGTTGAAGCTATGTGCGAATTAAATAATTAAATATCAATTGCCAAATAGTAAAGGACAATACAGTGAAGAAACCTGCATATCTGAGAGTTTTTCGTAATGTTCTAGATAAACATTTGAAGTCTGTCAAGCCGCACTTGGCTAGAGCCGTGACCTATAGCCTGAATTTTCTTATAGCGTGAAGAGGCGAGTCCAGTGGGAGAGTTTATAAATAAGGCTGATATTATTATATTGCCGTAATCCATGTGTCTGAACATATGAAATTATTGCGTTACTGATTGACTGACAGACAACGCACAGCCAAAACTGTTGGGTGCAAAAGGCTGAAATTCGGCACAAGTTTTTCTTGCGGATCGTAGCGGTGCACTAAGAAGTGATTTCGCGAAATGCCCCCATGATCAGACAAAAATGGTTTGTACATAATCCAATTCTCCCATATCTGTATAATCGTAGACCAACAAGATGTTAAAGCTTACACAAAGTAATATATAGTAATTACGAGGGTCAAACTGAAAGTTCTTAGAAAATCAAAAACTGATTACATTAGCCAGTTATTAGTTTTATTATATCTTTTCAAAATATTGTCCATTGACGTCAATACACCGCTGCATGCGATGGAACCACTGGGAAAAGCACTTTGCCCACTCGTCCTTAGGGGTCTCTTCAATGGCATCGCGATACGCAGCCACCGCTTCTTCAGCATTCATAAACCGCTTTCCTTTAAGTTTTTCTTTAATTTTTGGAAATAAATAAAAATCACAAGGCGCGAGGTCGGGGCTATACGGCGGGTGACCCAGTAATTCAACGTTTGATGTCGCCAAATAGTCGATCGTTCGCTTGGCGGTGTGCGACGAGGCGTTGTCGTGGTGAAGGAGGATCCTACTGCGAGGTCGTTTCTCTCGAACTTTTTCCAAGACAAGTGGCAAACAATTGGTAGTGTACCATTCTGCAGAAACTGTTTTTTGATCCTCTAACACAATTGTTGCGAAATGACCTATCCTTCCAAAGAACGAGGCCACCATTTTTTTTCCCGCACTTCGATCTCTCTTCACTTTAGTTGGCAACTCCTCGAAAGGAAACACCCACTGAGCAGATTGTCTTTTGGTTTCAGGATCATAACAGTAAATCCAGCTTTCGTCACCTGTTAGTATGTCGAACACAGCATTTGAGTCACCTCCGTTAAATCTTTCAATCATTTTACGGCACCAATCCACACGATGGAGTTTTTGAGCCTTAGTCAAATTATGAGGTATCCACCGGGCGCAAAGCTTCCTGACCGCTAAATGTTCGTGGAGGATTTTGTGCACTTGACTCATACCGATGCCTAAGCTTGTCCAAATCTGTTGATAGGTCACTCTTTTGTCAGTCTCTATCATACGCCGCACAACACAGATGTTATTTTCAGTCGTCGCCGTAGAAGGCCGTCCCTCACGTACATCATCAGTGAGATTAGTGCGACCACGTTTAAACTCATTAAACCAGTTGTAAACAGTCGCACGAGATGGGGCTTCATCGTGAAAGGCCAATCGTAGTCTATCATAACTTTCTTGTTGACTTAAATGACATCGAAAGTCATAAAAAATCATTGCACGAAAATTTTCTCGTGTTAAATTCATGTTGACGTGACACAGACAATTTTCAATTTGCCACCAAATCGTAAAACAAATGACAAATGAATGAAATATATACTCAGTAATATTGGCAAAGAGTTCTATTTTCAAATTTTAGAATATTTTTTTTATTATATTGTTTATAAGTGGCCAGTTCTAAGAACTTTCAGTTTGACCCTCGTATTACAATAATCTGCTCTTGTGAACTACTAGTTAGGGCACTTGCAGCAATAGTAGGTACTACACCTGCTACTTAGTAGTGCAGGCTCCTCAGTAATTTTGCTCTGGTTCTATTTCAAAAGTCTCAAACATTCTCTGTGTGTTGGACCCATGTCTCCTTGTACGCCTAACAAAGGACCGTGTATTTTCCTAATACATATTATAGTAAAAGGAAAGCACACGTGATAGAGAAACACTCAATATAGTAAGCACAAGTTGATCCTTTGCTCTTTGAAACGTGTATCGCTTCAATATTTATTTACGCATGTACCAATCATCTTACGTTATCATAATAGCCAGTGCCGATTTGAACGCTTGATTTAGCAATCTATGTATATAACAAATATTGATAGATAGATAGATAGATAATTGCTTTATTGTGCAAATGTTCAAACCACCAAATGTTGGTACAAATTTGGTGTAAGTAAATAACTATATTGATTCGGTCTAAACGGACTTTGAGCTTCTTGGAATATCCAGACGGCAACAGTTCTCAGAATTAGCATTCGTGTTGGTACCTACTTGGTTTCTTGGAAAAAATTTGAATTTACTTTAAACAGTACTCCTGCTGAGCGCCTGAGACTCAAACGCAAGTTTTCCGTAAACATGTAAGCCAAGCAAACTTTAAAAGTAAGAAAACAACGCGCAGAAAATATGTATGCAACTTACTTAGAATTGCTTATCTTCGTTATAAGCAGAAAAGGAAAGTCTGGCAAGCGTGACGTAAGACTGAAATTAAAACTTCTGCATAACATGCAATGTACTTTCAGCCAACGTGCTATGACAAAGTGTTAATCAGATCACTATAATAATTTAATGGTTTAAAAGAGTCATGAGTTTTCGAGGTTCATCCTATAACCCTATCAGAACCGGCATATTTGTTAACTATTTTACATAAATAAAAAAAATATCAAATGGAAACAAATAAAATTATATATGATAAAAATGTATATAGATAAATATGTATGTTTATTAGTGATATCATTGTTCCCAGAATGTATTTTAATATCGGTATTTAGGTAGGTAGCTACGTATTGTATGGTTCCATCCCTAGAATAGCAGATTTTGTGACACAATAAAAATCTACTCTAAGCGTACGTATTCGTTGATTTCGCCGAGAACACCTTTAAAGGAAATGCATAAAATAAAAAGTTGTCTTTTAAACGAAGAGAAAATTGAACTTAAACAGCAAACAACATTATATGTTAACTTTAAACATAGTAGTTAACTAAACAAACTACTTGTTTTCAGATTAGCAACTAACTTTGCCAAATTACGCAATACATAAGAATCAGTTGCGTGTTACCAATACTCTGTCCATGCTGCCTGATACAAAAATGATGGCGACGATTGACACACATTTCCAAAAAGATACCAAAACCAAAATCCATACTATAACCGCCTGATAGTCTACTTACCTGCGACCTTAATTTGAAATTCCCCCAGGCAAGGCGTAGTAAATTCGTATGAAGACATCCCCGGCTTTCTTATTTATCACACAATGTACTCATCATTATCTATACTAATATAATAAAACGGAAGAGTTTGTTTGTTTGTTTGTTTGTTTGTTTGAACGCGCTAATCTCAGGAACTACCGGTCGGATCTGAAAAATTCTTTTTGTATACGATAGCCCAGTTATTCCGGAAGGCTATAGGCTATATAACATAACGCTTTGACCCTTTGGAGCCGGGCAAAAGGCTAAAAAGGCTAAAACATAATGTCGGCTAATCTCAGGAACTAGCAGTCGGATTTTAAAAATTGTTATTGCTTATGATAGCCCAATTATTCCGAAAGGCTATATAAAATTACCCCACAACTTTTAGGGGCCAGACAAAAATATTAAAATGGTCAAACGAGAAGAGGGGGGGTTGGGTCAAAGGCAAAAAAAGGCTAAACGAATAGGATACAATCTACATGGGTATCGTTTTCGAGATTTTCGGAACGCTGATTAATAATATGAAATTTATTTAGTGATCCAAGATGGCGGATGGGAAATTAAAGATGGCGGATGAGAAAATTTTAAATATCAATATGGGTATGGCCTTCGATATTTTAAGGGGTGGAGAATCGAAATACAACATCTATTTCGTGATCAAAGATGGCGGATGGCCAATCAAAGATGGCGGATGGGAAAATTTTTAAAAATCAATATTGGTATCGTCTCCGATGTTTAAAGGGATGGAGAATCCAAATACAACATCTATTTCGTGATTCAAGATGGCGGATGGGAAATCAAAAATGGTGGATGGAAAAAAAATAAAAAATCAATATGGGCATCGTCTCTAATGATTTAAGGGATGGTGAATCCAAATACAACATTTATTTCGTGATCAAGGATGGCGGATAAGAAATCAAAGATGGCGGACGGGATTTATTTTTTAAAAGTCGATATGGGTATCGTCGCCGATATTAATAGGGATGGGGAATCCAAATACAACATCTATTTCGTGATTCAAGATGGCGGATGGGAAATCAAAGATGGCGGATGAGAAAGTTTTAAAAAATCAATATGGCTATCGTCTCCGATGTTTTAAAGGATGGCGAATCTAAATACAACATCTATTTCGTGGTCAAAGATGGTGGATAGGAAATCAAAGATGGCGGACGGGATTTTCTTAAAGTCGATTTGGGTATCGTCTCCGATATTTTTAAGGAATGGGGAATTCAAAAACACCATCTATTTAGTGATTCAAGATGGCGGATGGGAAATCAAAAATGGTGGATGGGAAAATTTTTAAAAATCAATATGGATATAGTCTCTAATGATTTAAGGGATGGTGAATCCAAATACAACATCTATTTTGTGATCAAAGATGGCGGATAGGAAATCAAAGATGGCGGACGGCATTTTTTTTTAAAGTTGATATGGGTATCGTCGCCGATATTTAAAGGGATGGGGAATTCAAAAACAACATGTATTTCGTGATTCAAGATGGCGGATGGGAAATCAAAGATGGTGGATGAGAAAGTTTTAAAAAATCAATATGGTTATCGTCTCCGATGTTTTAAGGGATGGCGAATCTAAATACAACATCTATTAGGTGATCAAAGATGGTGGATAGGAAATCAAAGATGGCGGACGGGATTTTTTTAAAGTCGATATGGGTATCGTCTCCGATATTTTAAGGAATGGGGAATTCAAAAACACCATCTATTTCGTGATCAAAGATGGCGGATGGGATTTTTTTTTAAATCAATATGGGTATTGTCTCCGATGTTTGAAGGGATGGGGAATCCAAATACAACATCTATTTCGTGATTCAAGATGGCGGATAGAAAATCAAAGATGGCGGACGGGATTTTTTTTAAGTCGATATGGTTATCGTCTCCTATATTTTAAGGAATGGGGAATTTAATATTATATAAAATCTATGTTTGTTTTTGCATCATTAAATTTATAGACCCTGGAATGATAAGAGATTAAGCGCTAAGTCAATGGTAACTTTGGAAAAGGGGCTTGGAAAAAAGGGAATTAAATAAAAACTCTTAAAAATGCGATACGGAGTTCGCTGGGTCAGCTAGTACATTATACACATCAAATGTCACTCAACACAACAAAAGGTCTACAGAGTAACGTTCCCCTTTTATGCCTCTTTCCTCGACACATAAATGCTTACTACCATTTTACTACTTTTTCTATGCGAATTTAACCCTTCCGTACATCGAGAGGTATTCATACGGTATAAACTACGCATTTACGGCCAATTTACACCAACCCCCATTTTATCATATGCCGCGTCGCATGTTCACAGTAAAAGTAAAACGTGTGGTCCAACGTATATTGGCCACAGAAGCTTTCAAGGAAAGGTACAGATGACCCATTGTAGCGCTCATAGCGAGACTTGGCTTGCCGGTCGTAACAGATCGGCAAAGTTAAGCAACGCTTGCACAGGTTACCAGTTGGATGGGTGACCGTGTGTGGCATTTTCATCTGAGCGCTACCGTGCTTCGGAGGGCACGTAAAGCTGTCGGTCCCGGTTCTTGTCTAAGGATAAGGATCGTTAGGCCATGTCGGAGGCCTTTGGGCGGTCTGAAAACTCCGACACCAGAGTTGGCCACACACTCACACCAAAAAACAAAACAAAAAAAATCATTTTTCTCGGCCGTTTTAGGGCCACCCCTAAAGATTAGTAATACTAGGACGGTCCTTAGAAATATATTCATATGAATACGAGGATATGAATGTTGATTCTGGTTATTGCAGTGATATTGCCAGGTTCAATAATATAGGTATTTATAGAATTGCGAACATTTTTGTTCTCCGCGTGAATAGGATGTTCCACGTTTACCATCCGTGTTAATAAAATGACTTTGGGCTTCTGTACTTTTTATATTGGAATAACGTGACGGTGTATGTTTGTGTGAGCTCGAAATACAAAACTTTTTCAACAATTGAATACGTTTGTGCATGTTCATTTTGTACCATGAATTATGTAAGTGTGAACGAAGTTTTTGTTTGGAATGAGTATGTTTGTTTTTGTTTTGGGTATCACCATAAATTGTTCAGTGTGCAAACACAGTGTTAATAAAAGAGTAAGGTCGTTTATAAGGAGAGGACTATGTTACTAGAATGCTAAGAGATTAATTACTTAAGCCGTGATGCTTTTAAAAACGTTCTGATTGCTCGGATGCATTTATGTAGATTGCTCCTTTCTCCAAATCATGGTACTATGTGATTGTAGAATACAAAAGAGTTAAAATTAGTCCAGCGGCTTCTAAGTGTTTAAACTAACTTGTACCAAACATCTTTCTCCTTTTTTATAAACCTATGCGAACTAATTTGTAAAATTTGAATGGTTATCAATAATTTTTTTTGAAGATATCTGAAGATGTAAGCCAGAGATTTGTAATAAATAATTTATCAAAGAGGCCGCTTACAAGGCTCGCCTAACTACCCTAACACAACGTCTTGAGCTAAATTTTGCTTAGACCATCTAAACCTGACTTTGTTTGAGTTGTATCTGTTGACCAAGTTTGTATTGATTTTCTAATCTCGTATTTATTATTGTATTGAATAAGGACCAGCTCTCATATAGTAAAGCGCAGCGGAGAGTATTTTCAACTTTCAAACTATTATCAACATGGTTCTCATTTTAAAAAAGTTCAAAATCAATTATCACATAAAATTGCATTATTAATTTGTTTTGGCCATTTTTTAAAGTGAGAACGATGTCGATAATAGGTCGACAATGAAAGACGCACTGCTCTGCGCTTCGCTTTATGTCCACCGGCCCAAAAGGTTCATTTGCTAAGCAATCGTGCTTCATAAAACAAATGGTAATAATCGTAGTGTAAGGTATTTTCTTGCAATCTTTGCCAAGCAAAACGGGAAAACCAATTAGTCTTAAAAGAGGTAAGATATGCAAATTTATTTGTCTTCCATACTTAAAAAACTATTGATAACATAATAATATACAATCAAACAACACATGGACCAAATTAAAAGACTGTCCGAGCTATTGTTGGAATATAGATGCTGGCATTCTCGCAGACATATGAATTAATAATTTGATTACACATTGCTTCCAATACCTTCTCTGCAAAAATAAATAAATCAGTCTCAACTGCATTTGATTGTGGCTATCTGATAAAGTATCTTAGAAATAAGATGTGATTGCAGGTCCTCTAAGTACATTAGGATGTACTTAGAGGACCTGCAATCTATTGTAGCTATACGCTAACAAACTAAAGTATTTTAGAAACGAGATGAGGCCCTATAAAATTATATGCTATCTATACAGCACACTTATATATTTAGTGCACCCTAGCTGCAGTAAACTTATACTATCAGGTAGGCAAAATATTATGACCACCGGCACATTTTCTTTAGCGTGAAATTCCGCCACCCCCACAGCAGTCCCACGCCTAATCTTGTCGGTGCACCATGCCGCTGGTCTCTGCGCCACCTGAACCCCGATCTACTTGTGGCTGCTGCCCATGTCGCAGTATGGTTGGAAGACACAGCAGAGATCTCGTCCGATCCTGAGTCACAGGCAAACTGGATTCGGAGCACAATGACAGCGATTTGTGATGTGTCTATGCCTCGGGCCAATCCGAAAAGAAAGGGATCCCTGTACTGGTGGTCGGCCGACATTACCCGGCTCCGTACAGAGTACGTCGCAGCCCGCCGCCGCCACCAGCGAACCCGAAGAAGGAGGCGAGCTGTAAATGAGGAGATTGCTGGAGCGCACCAAGCCTACCGAGCCGCCGCAAAAGCGCTACGTACTGCCATTGCGGAAGCTAAGGCTCGGTCTTGGGCTGAGCTCATCGAGGGACTCGACAGAGACCCATGGGGGTGCCCCTATGAGATAGTCATGGGGAAGCTCAGACCCTGGGTCCCTCCTCTGACACAAACTCTGGACCCGGAATTTGTGAGAAGGGTGGTTGAAACCCTATTTCCGACGGTCCAAGATAGTCCTCCAAGCCTTCCGTCACCGTCGGACCATATATGGGACGACCAGTTTCAGGTGTCGGAAGGAGAGTTAGACCGAGCCGTGCGGCGACTCGCTACTCGCAACACCGCCCCGGGTCTTGCAAGGCTTGGGTGTTGGCGCTCGCGGTTTTAGGTGACACGTTGAGGCGGCTTTTCATTGGTTGCCTCCGTACTGGAGTGTTCCCCACCAGCTGGAAGGAGGCCAATCTTGTCCTGATACTGAAGGAAGGCAGGACCGCAGAGTCTGCCTCGGCATTCCGTCCCATCTGTTTGCTGGACGAGACGGGCAAGTCTTTGAGCGCGTCGTCGCTGCCCGCTTTAATGATCATCTAAGTGGTGTAGGTCCCGACCTGAGTGACAATCAGTTTGGCTTCCGGCAGGGCCGTTCGACATTGGACGCTATTAAGCGCGTCCGCTCCATGTCGGAGTCAGCTGTTCGGAGGGGTGGTGTGGCATTGGCGGTGAGCCTAGACATCGTCAACGCTTTCAACTCGCTCCCGTGGAAAGCAATTAGGGAGGCACTACTCCATCACAACGTGCCTTCCTACCTGCGAAGGATTGTCGAGGCCTATTGAAATGATCGATCCGTAAGCTACAGGAGTCGGGATGGTGCCGCAGTCAAGAGGCAGATATTCTGCGGGGTTCCACAAGGGTCCGTTCTCGGACCACTTCTTTGGAACCTCGCGTATGACGCGGTCCTGCGGATTGGTCTCCCCCCCGGGGTCAGTGTAGTCTGTTACGCTGATGACACACTAGTACTGACTCGGGGGGCTAGCTACGCTGAAACCCTGCGGCTCACGGAATTGGGTGTGTGCTGTGTCGTCGCTGCCATCGGCCGACTGGGCCTGCGGATAGCACCGCACAAGACCGAGGCACTATGGTTCCACGGCCTGCGCCAGGGCATGGAACCACCCAGTTCTTCAATAAGAATAAATAATGCAGTCGTAGAGGTGGGGCGATACATAAAGTACTTGGGCCTCACCCTCGACAGTCGATGGTGCTTCGAGGAGCACTTCGTGCGTTTGGCCCCCCAAGTGCGCCGGGTTGCAGGGGCACTGCAGAGGCTGCTCCCGAACCTCGGGGGCCCCAGAGAAGAGGTCCGCCGCCTCTACTGTGTAGTCGTGCGTTCCATGGCCCTCTATGGGGCGCCCGTCTGGTCTGACCGCCTGACGAGCGCCTCCCGCTGCAGAGCTATCCTTAATAGTCTGCAGCGAGTGGCGGCCATTAGAGTTGCGCGTAGCTATCGCATGATTTCTTTTGAGGCGGCCACGTTTTTGGCTCGGCTCCCGCCGTTCAATATCCTGGCGGATGTGGACGCCCTAGTTTTTCGTGAGACTCAATTCCGCCAGAAAGGCGGCATGGAGGAAGAGCCGAGCCAGACGCCTGGGGAGTTTCGACGGAATGCGCGTCAGCGTGCGCTGATTAATTGGCGCACGCGACTCTCAGAGCCGCGGTGCATGCACCAACGCGTCCTTGGCGCAATACTCCCTGTCTTCCAAGCATGGATCGAGAGGAGAAGCGGCTGCGTCACGTTTAGGCTGACTCAGATACTCACCGGACATGGATGTTTCGGTGAGTATTTGAACCGAATCGGCCGCGAGGCGACGACGGCATGTTACCACTGCGGCAGTGACCTGGACTCTGCCCAGCATATGCTCTCCGAGTGCCCTGCATGGGAATCCGAGCGGCGAGTCTTAGTTTCGGTTATTGGAGGGGATCTCTCCCCACCGGCCATTGTTCAGGCCATGTTGACGGAAGACATACGGTGGGACGCTGTGGTCTCCTTCTGTGAAGCGGTCATGCTCCAGAAGGAGGCCGCCGAGCGGGATCGCGAGAAAGCCGATCCCGCTCGCAGACGCAGGCGGCGTCGTGGCGGTGGCAATGGCCGCTAGCCTGACTCTTCCTTGGAGCCGTGGGCAATCAGAGATGGCAATCTGGCTGCCCAACCACAAACGACCCCGAGAAGACAGTGGTCTCGGATAGCCGAGGGACCACTGTACTCGCACAGTACGAGGTAGCGAAGGGAGGGCACTAACAACCTAGCCCTTTCAGAGACTGAGCCCTACTACGGGACAAGCGTAACGGGACCCAGGAGCAGCACACCCGCGTTCCCTGTGTCCCATTCTTTTGAGCGCTGAGGCGGCTATCGTGGTGGTTTTAGTCGGTAACCCGGGTTCTGTCCCAGGGAGTCCGACATACCCTCTCTGCTCGCCCCGCGGAGAGGCACTCGCAAAAGAGTTTCCCCACGTAAAAAAAAGGCAAAATATTATATCGACAGACATAACCTTTCAAGCACAGCTCGGCTAAGAGTAAAAACCTGTGTCACCTGCGGAAGCTTTGGCACTCTCCTATCCATAAACTATGAGTACCTCTATGCATAAAAATTATGTCGATCGACGTGCGCTGACACTGCATGAAAAAAGGAAAATAACAAAGGTTTGGAGAGAGGCTTTTGTATCATCGATAAGTAATGCAGAGGTATATTACACTCATACTGCACTAGTGTGTAATGTGTTTTATATTATTATATGATAGCACATATGGCCCAGTGCTTTAAGAGGCTGTCTCTCTTTTTATACTACACTAAGTGTTGCGAGTTCAATTTACAACAACATCGTCAACTATCGTGTTATATTCAAAAGATTCGGTTGTTGGTTAACGACTCTTGCTTATAAACTACTTTGTAATAAGTACTCCCAATTTGGCCCCAGACATCAAGTAGGTTTTACACTAGTAAGCGGACCTCGAGGTGCAAATAGGATAACGCTAGGACGACAAGGGTGAGATCTAGAAACTTTTGTGATTTTAGTTTAGGCAGAAAGTGACCTTTCACTTTTATATTTGTAGATAATAATAAAATTACCTACCTACTACTACCATCAACTTCCTAGCGTTATACCAGATGCATGCACTTACTATTCTAACCAGATCTGAGTGATAGCTTTTCCATAGAGCGACTGCCGTCTTGCCTCTACAACGCAAAGGGATAACAATATTTCATGGTTAAGTCTAGTGTCAGTCTGTTCAGATATACTGACTGACTCTCCATAACGACTGTCAAAGATATAAAATTCTATTGAACTGAAAATGCCATTCAAACTTTTCTTAGAAGTAGCATACTTTGCTCAGTACGTATCATCATACTTGCGTAGGGTTGTTTCTAAAAAGGCAGCTATTTATTGCTCGGTGCGCCATGAAAACTTTTACCAATGTGGGTCTCATAAATGTTTGTACTGTATTAAATTAGAGCAGCTGTAGTAGACCCACGAGTAGACCTCGGCAATGTCACCGAAATATGGGAGTTGGTACGATGGAAAAAACTTTAGTTTTACATACATACATAGACTCACGCCTGTTTCCCGGAGGGATAGGCAGAGACTACGGAACGCCATTTGTAACGATCTTGACATACCTCTCTTGCTTCACTCACTCCCATCAAGTTTTTCATGCACTTTAGTTTTAGAGAGGGTTTATTTACAGTAGACGCCAGGCGTATGCACAGGCATGATGTAATCGTTGTAGTTGTATTCGCTTTTTATTTAATCTATTCTTTATCTCTGATTGAGACTCTCTGGCTGTTTCAAACACCGATATATAATGATTTCTGTGACGAGGTAGTTTGAAGTTTGTCGTATTGCCCCTTACGTAGGTAAAGATTCATTAGTGCTTACCAATTGAATGGAAAAATAAATGAATACATCTTCAACATAGCCTTGAAGTTATTCCGGTTCAAGACTTTCCCTTCGGAATATGGACTTCACTTACTTACTTATGTTATCTTATTTGACAATCTAACCAAATTAATCGTAATAAGAGTAATAGGGTACTTCTAAGAAGAAGCGCAGATGGTTTTCGCACAAAGGCGAAAACATAATGGATGCTGCACCTCTTCTCCTTAACCAGCGTCATTTATATAAATCATTAGTCCTGACTGACCACTGCAGAGCCTGTTAAAGTTAGAAACATGACATTTGGACAGTGTTTCTTTATGATACAACGCGGGTTTTTAATTTCCTCCTCTAGAGGGGTTAAACAAAGGTGACAGTTTTTTATGGCATAGCAAGCAAACGAACAAACGGATTGCCTGGTGGTAAGTGATTACCACCGCCAATGGACCTAACACTTCAAGCCACTGCAGTGCAGTGCAGTGCAGTGCATTGTCGACCTGGCGCTACCTAAAAATACGAAAAAAAAACACGTTTTTTGTATGGGACCCCCCCTTAATATTTTTTTTTTTTTATTTTTAGTATTTGTTGTTATAGCAGCAACGGAAATACGTAATTTGTGAAAATTTTAGCTTTCTAGCTATCACGGTTTATGAGATACAGCTTGCTGACAGACAGACAGACAGACAGACACACAGCGGAGGCTTAGTAATAGGGTCCCGTTTTTACCTTTTAGGTACGGAACCCTAAAAAACATTAGCTCGGTGAAAAAAACAAATAAACATAAAGATAATTACCCAAAAAATATATACACGCTGATTTTTAATTGGTTTTGGAGCGAAAGCCATCTTATTACTTATCGTTAAGAGAACCTAACCAGCTAATAAAATTTGAAATCTAAGCTATAAAAATCGTAACAAAAATATTAAATTATTGGTACGAGAGTTCGTAGTTATGAAAGAAATCGCGCGCGCCGATGTATGTTCGATCGTGCCACACACATACCTACACAGATAGATATTAAACACATGACACACACAGATAAACATTGCACTGTAGGTAGTAGTACAGACCCCGCCCCCAGCGTACGCGCATAGCAACGCGGGGCGACAGGGGTAGGGGCGGGGGTCGGCTGCAATTTGCCGCTCGTCACTTCGACAGTCTCGCGAAATTAGGTCAACGGGACGCTCGTACGTCACGTTCGACCCCGTAATTTTACCCGTGTTACGTCGCGCGCGCTTCGTAATGGATCGGCATTATGAATATTCCAATATTGAGTTCACGTCTATGGTGCGAATGTATTACATGTCTGGTGAAAATATGGAAGAGGCGAGGCGCATGTATTCGTTACCAGACCCCCTGGAATCGTTGCGCACGCGAGGTATTCACTCACCCTAAGTGCCATCACCATCACCAAACACAATCCTGGCTGTAGTGCAAAGCCTCATAAACATCGGTCAGTTTAGCAGTGTATTCAGTGCAGTTTGAACAAGAAATTTGGCATCGTAATTAATTAGTGTTTTTCTAATTAGCTATCATTAACAAAAGACAATGTGTGAAAGGTGTAAATTGATTGTGATGTACGAGTACCTAGGCAGCAAACAGCAAAGGTAATTGGTTTATTCATTATTGAATACCTACTGTGATTACATTCTTATAAATACCATAGAAATACGCAAGTACTAAACTTTTCCATTGTTAAAATCTTTGTCTAGTTATTCAAAAGATAATGTAGGTACCTATGTCACAGAATAAAGAATAGTACTAACGTACAGAAAATTCACTTGTCAAACCAATTTATTGAATTTGCGACTCTTGCTACTAAGCAACAAAGTGCAATTCAACTCGCATAAGCACTCAGTGCCTAATGCGATATTAACCTAACCGTTCCCTTTCTTTTCTAACACATAACGCTGTCACTGTCTGGCGCGGAGTGGCGCGCTAGGGTTGTTGACTTGCCGCTGCAACTATAATATTTATTGATCGTCTATCTACCTACTTGACCACGTACCTAATAATAAATAATTATCATATAAGTATCCTATCCCACTATTTGAGCTCGTAGAACAAATACCACAAAAATTCTGGTTGTTTACATTTTTACTATACTGATTCTTAGTTATTTCCTAAACGCGTAGACCGATTTACATGATTCAAACAGATAAAATGGTTTTTGAACTAGATCTTTAATTTGACACCATAATCGTTAAGATATCTCAACAAACAAAAAATCAAATTTTCAAGTTGCTCTCGTAATATAAATAAAATCAAATCAAATTTTCAAGTCGCTTTCGACACTCAGTTAATTGAGCAATACTTTGCATTAGACTTGTGATGATACATTTTTGTTGTTAAAGGCATTTAGGTATATAATTTGAACAGTGTATGAACACGGCGCGTGAGAATACGGAGCGGTCGCACTCGTTGCGTTGCGTGACGTCTAATGTGAGCGGCGCGCGGCAACCCACTAAATCCAACCACGTCGACGTGGTCGGCCGAGGTACTTGTAAGTTTGTACCTAAAATGCGAAGTGCGCCAGGCCTGCCTATGTCTAATAATAACGTAACGAATAATTCTTAGTTTATCGTTTTTCTTCTAATAGTTCATCATGATTTCGTAAACCCACAGCTTGTTTCGACGAAATTCTAAGTCCGAGTAATGTTCCAAGAAATTATTGAATAGGTATAGCTATTTAGTTACATACGTTTATTATTTTAATTATTTATTACTGCACTGAAGTGCAAACACTACGCCAACCATGAATGGTTGGCGTAGTGGTTTAAGCGATGTTTGACACAACACTTTGTGTGATTCATAAATTGTTGTTTCGACTGCTGTGTCCGTTACGTATCATTATCAGTCGGCAGTTCGGCACTAACAACCTACAACCGCTGTAGGTAAACAACAGCAACAGCTGACGGCTGCGCCCGGCGCACGCGGCGACGTCATGACCGCGCGGCGCGCGAACACTACCTACTCATATAAACAACCGTGTGTACTACGTATTTCCAGCAGTTACTGACTTTTATAACTTTTTTGTTTTAGGTGCTAGGTGAATTGTGATTTTGAATATGAATAGAGGATTTTATTTCGGACATGAGGTTTTTTTTTCCTAAACCAATAAAAAATCAGCGTGTATAAATATACTAGTCAAAAAATGATCGGGAATGGATTATTTGTTAACTAAAAACAAAAAAGTAATTTGGAGCCACCCAAGTTTTTTTGTTGTTTTTTTGTTGTTGTTAGATTGGCACAACTGTTTTTCATTTTGGCGCGGAAATTGAGATGCATCTTTTTTTTTATTAAAAAACCTGTCAAATTGACTTCACGCTGTCTGATGGTAAGCTGACAGTGAAGTCCAATTGTGAAGGCCACCATCCCCAATTGCTGGTTAAGCATTGTGACTGAATTTTCTCCAAAAACTCAATCGCATGAGAGTCGCTGAGGACATGCTAGAACTGGTCAATCTGACACAAGATTCATGAAACGCATTGTTACTGGTGACGTGACGTGGGCGAGTTTGACATGCTAACTAGTCAACAAGCTTCGGAGTGGCGCCTTCCAACTCAACCGAAACCGAAAAACCACGCCAAACTCGTTCAAAAGTCAAAGTCATGTTGTGTTTTCTTTGACTATCGCGGTGTTGCGCACTCGGAATTCTTGCCGAAAGGTCAAACGGTAAATAATGAATATTATTTGAGCGTTATGCGGCGTTTAAGAGAGAAAATTCGACGAAAAAGGCCAGATTTCTGGAAAGAAAATTCTTGGATTTTGCACCACGACAATGCGCCTTCTTACAAGGCCATCATTGTGAACGAAGTTTTGACCAAACACTCAACAAAAACCATAGAGCAACCACCATATTCACTAGATATGGCTACAGACTTCTTCTTTTTCCTAAAGTCAAATTACCACTTCGTAGCACCCGTTTTCAATAGGTCGAAGACAAAGGAGACATCGCGGCGAGAGCTGAACTCAATTCCGGAAACAGCGTTTAAAAAATGTTTTGATGATTGGATTATTCCTTGGCGTAAGTGTATCGTTTCTCAAGGAGCATACTTTGAAGGTGATAAAATAAATTTGGATGAATAACAAACAGTTTCTGTTTTATTGATCTTTTTCCGGTACTTTCTTGATAGAGTAATATTACACCTACTTCTTTTTTCTCTGCACCACCTTAATAAGGTAGACTGGGAGATAATGCCTATGACATTAAGTCCGCCTGTATACAAATAAAGTTTAAATAGATAAATAAGTATCTTTATACGTACTTCGAGTATTAATTTTCAACCCTACACTTCAAAAAAGGGTGCTTCAAACCCGTTAAATAAATATAAGTAAGTACAAATGTCACTAAACAAGTACAAGTGAACAGCAAGTAGTACTAAAGTCGCTGCGGAGTAAATAAATCGAATTTGTTTGTCTCCGCACAGAGTTTCTTAGCACAAAGGTTGAACTATGAAGTTAGCGAAGTTTCTATTATTTCTCGCTAGCACAGCGGGGATTTTGGATTCCGTACAATCTAAATGGAAATCCCTTTTACATTTGTAATTTTGTAGTAGTTGTGAATTTTAATAGTGGATTTGTTAATAGAATAGTGAGTCTATTGTTAGTTATTACGTAGAAAAATGGCTATGCGCCTGAAAGGTTATGTCGTAAAAGCGAAACAAACAGAAATACATGGAATGAAAACATTCAGAAAGGCAATGAAAAAGACAGACAGTCTGATAGACAGTCAGATAGACATTCAGACAGATAGTTAGACAGTCGGATAGACAGTCAGACAGACAGCCAGACTAATAATCAGACAGACAGACAGTCTTTCAGATAGACAAACAGACAGTCAATAAGGCAGACAGTCAGACAGACTATCAGGCAGACAGTCAGGCAGACATTCAGGCAGTCAGTCAGGCAGCCAGTTAGACAGACAGTCCGGCAGACAGTGAGGCAGACAGTCAGTTAGACAGACAGATAGACAGCCAAAAGGCCAGTTCGCCGACATGATCCGGTGTCTGTAATGAAGTTGCTAGGTAAATTCGAACCATTCCTCGCTTTTAAATTGAGTTGAAAATGTGTGTACATATCCATATCGCGTGACAATGCAAATAATAAAGCGACACAGCCCCATCGAGTTTGGGCTAGTTTGATTCGTATTGACGAGTAGGTACTTTGACCCTTTATGTTTAGCGCATACGAAAGCTTGTTTTAATGAAATCTTTTAGTTTTCATTAATTTAAGTAAAGATATTTTTGTTATAATACTGATATTGCCAACTTTGAAAACAAACACACAGCTGATCACTAAAGAGGTTACATTCAAATCATGAAAAATGTAGACCAAGTCAAATATACTCCTAAGCTTAGGCCATGCAACCCTTCAGCCGCCGCACGTTATTCTGTCGTGAAAACCCGTCATAAACCCTTCAGTCCATACAAAAAATGACATTTTCAATATCTTGCCGGATCGTTGGCCAATATGTCCTAGCACGGATACATTTGGGTACGGTTCTTAAACATATTTTATACGCAGAGATCGTCAGGGGTTTACTATAGTTGATAATCTGACTATCACTTTAGATGTGCGGATGACCTAATAGGTACTCGTAAGGTATAAATATTGAGTTTGTAAGCGAGTGTTTTCTTTGGGACTGAAATAACTAGTGCCCATTTTTTTCGTAGTATAATGTCTCTCGGAATAGGCAAAGCTCCTTCCTTTAGGCGTTCGGGCCTTCCTATTAAATCTACGCGGTATCTACCGACATTTCGTAGCAGTACAAAATGCATAGAATCCACAATCCACTGGAGTGTATAATATTTGTGATATGTTATTTTCTTTTTATGTTGCTCCAAGCCTCATTTGGTCTAAATGCAAACGCGAAATGTTTCGGAGTGGGTACACAATAAAATTATTTTCAATTTTAGTCCCTTAAAAATTAGCAAGAACCGGACCTGAACTTGGATCCATATCACCCGAATTCTATCTTTATTTAAAACCTCTACACTAAATAATACACAACTAACAATCAAAACTTTTACTATAATTTAGGTACTTGTAATATTCTCCCAACAAAAGGCGCCGTAATTACAAACAAGAATTCTTAGGCAGGCCTTGCAAGCTGGGCCGAAAAAGTTATTGCACCCTCAAGGCATATTAATACACATGCAGCAATCTATTACGTTGTAATCTTTATTACAATGTATTATATGAGAATATCGACATCACTTTATGGCGTCCGGTATCCTTGGGGTGTAATTTTGAAATAACCCTATTGCTATTTACGAGGACCAAGCTTATAGCTATCAGGGCATTAAAATTTATATTATAGACGTCCACGCCTTAGATTTTTGTTTTCGTTGCTGTTTTTAAGATGTTCTACGTGCTTTTATGGTGCTACCAATTGTGATTTGGTGATCGTTTAGTAAGAGTTCAGTTATGTGATGTTTTCTGAACGTTTTTATGTAAAGGTTTCAAAAAGTATGAATGTTGAATGGTATTTGTTTCTTTAAGAATTTTTTTGAATGGGGAACACAATACGATACGATAACGTTTTTTAATATGCAAGAACTATGCCACGACGACGTCAAATTATGTTGTCAACTGTTCCTTCATTATTTATCAACTAGTCAACATAGTTATTAAGAATGGTTAAAATTATAGAAATATAATGTACAGTCGAACAACTTCCCGCTAGACCACCTTAGGGGCAAGAATCGCTCAGCAAGACATCTTCGCTTCCAGTGCTACTTTACACGCACATTGACTATCGTATACAAAACCAGTTTCTAGTGTGCCTCGACTCTATGAGCGAGCCAAGGGATATTTTTCAAACTGGTCCAGCGCCGACTTGTTTGATTGTACTTAATTATCTAACAAACGAAGTGGGCTATATGAAGTTAAGTAAAGTAATGTTTAATTACACATTCACTAGCATTAAATTTTTCTCCAGTAGCTGAGGCGGAGATTAAAAAGATTATCCTCTCCATTAAATCAAAAGCGGTTGGCTGTGATCATGTTAGCCGTTACATGATTGTGACCATTTTAGACCATGTCCTTCCTGCTATTACCTACATCATTAACCACTCCCTTGACTCTGGGCAATTTCCGGAGATTTGGCGCAAAGCCTATGTTCGGCCGTTGCCCAAAGTGTCTAATCCTGTCACTCCCAACCATTTCCGACCTATATCTATCCTCCCTTTCCTTTCCAAAGTCCTTGAGGCTTGTGTTCATAAACAACTGTCTCAGTTTGTGCATGAAAACAATGTCCTCAGTCCTTTCCAATCCGGGTTTAGACCTGGGCATAGCACCGTTTCCGCTATGCTTAAAGTGACTTGCGATATAGGGGCGGGCGTGGAGGATACCAAGATCACTGTGCTGGTTTTGGTTGACTTCTCAAACGCCTTCAATACCGTCAGTCACGATATCCTCCTATCTATCCTATCCTATCTTATGATCTCCTCCAAAGCACTGGAATGGTTCTCTTCATATCTTTGTGGACGCCAGCAGTCGGTCAGTATCGATGACTCCTCATCGAGTTGGCGAGACCTCGAGGCTGGTGTTCCACAAGGTGGCATACTATCTCCTCTTTTATTTTCACTCTTTATTAATCTCTTAACCCTGGATCTTCAGTGTCCGTATCATTTGTACGCCGATGATCTGCAGCTGTACTCGCAGGCTACTATTGAGGATTTGCCGAGTGCGTTTGACGCTGTGAACCGGGACTTAGCGATAATTCAAGACTGGTCAGAGAGGTATGGTTTATGTGTTAATCCTGCGAAATGCCAAGCAATTATCATTGGGAGCCCAAGAATAATCAGCAGGCTGGACTTGGCATCGCTACCACCTGTCACATTTAATGGCATCAACATACCTCTGAGCCCCACTGTCAAGGATCTTGGCATACACCTTGATTCTACACTCAGCTGGCAACCTCAGATCACAAATGTTTGCCAAAAAGTAACTGGTACCCTACGATCTCTGTACCGCCTGAAGAACTTCCTCCCTGCCAAGACAAAGACAATGCTTGTACAGACTTTGGTTTTACCTATAATCGACTATGGTGATGTGTGTTATTTCGACCTGAATGCAGATCTGCTCAACAAACTAGACCGACTTCTCAATAATTGCATTCGGTTCATTTTCAACCTCCGTAAGTACGACCATGTGTCAGCATATCGTACTCAACTATCATGGTTACCTATCCGACAGCGTCGCAATATGCGCGCGTTGTCTACACTATACTCTTTACTTCATTCTCCTAATAGCCCTAGCTATCTAACTCCGCATTTTAAATACCGTTGCTCTAACCATGATAGAAATCTTCGCTCTTCTCACAATTATCTTCTTTCATGTCCCTCTCATAGCTCAAGTCTTGTTCATTCTTCTTTCAATGTTCAGTCGATTCTCCTTTGGAATGCACTCCCTCTCGAGATCAGGATGTCGGCTAACCGGTTCACGTTTAAGTCTAAAGTGCGCCAGCACTATGTGAAACTGTTATCTACTTGAAGGTAAGACATAATAAAAATCTCTCATGATATGTTTTGTGTGATATGTACTTATATATTATATTATATTATATATATTTATATACATATGTATTCGTATACTATATATATATACATATATATCATTTTATAGTAAGTATATATTGTGTAGATTATTATAATGTATTTATAATATGATTGAAAATGAATATCAAGTTTTATATATTTTATACACCTGCCACACTCTTCTCTGCATCACCCTAAGGTTGACTGGCAGAAAATGCTATATAGCATTAAGTCCGCCTTTGCATACCATGTTTGCAGAAGTGTAAAAATAAATAAATAAATAAATAAATTATTGTTACAGGTACTCATAAGAACATCGACGTAATAAAGACTTACTTAACATTATGGAAACGAACATTGCACCGCAAGCCATGGTGGTGAGACCACATCACCTGGCAACTCAAAGCGCCTTAGCAATCCTTAAGAAAGGCGGTACAGCTGTAGAAGCCATAGTGACTGCAGCAGCAACCATGTGTATAACCAGTAGTATATCCCCATATGAGCAGCATTGGAGGTGATGGCTTTTGGCTCATAGTACCACCCAATAGAGAACCTTTAGTCATAGAAGCCTGCGGTGCTGCAGGCTCTTTGGCCACCCCCGTATTCTTCAAAGGTCTCAAGAAAATGCCTTACTACGGACCCAAAGCAGCTGTCACAGTAGCTGGTACCGTTGGAGGATGGGAAGAAGCTATTAAATACGTTACGAAATGCGGATATTCAAGACTTTCAATCGCAAGATTATTGGCCGATGCCATTATGTATGCGGAAGAAGGCTTTCCGATGACAAAATCTCATTACACGAGCTTAAAGGATGCACAGAATACAAGAAATCTGTCACATGAGTTTTCTAAAGTATTTATTCCTTCCGGAACACCACCCAAGTTTGGCGAAAGATTTTGCCAAAAACAACTCGCTAATACACTCAGGTTACTAACTGAAAATGGTCTGAACAGTTACTATAAAGGCCAAGTGGAGGCACTGATTGCTGAAGACATGGCGTCGTTAGGGATGCCTATCACGGAATCAGATCTTGTAAACTACTCCCCGGTTAGAAAAGATCCTTTACGATTATTGCACAGTCACGGTGAGATATACAACACTTTGCCACCGACTTAAGGTTTAGTTTTGATGGCGATACTTGATATTTTAGACAAGTTAGGCATTGATGGTCAAAATGAGGGTCAGTTTATTCACACTACAGTTGAAGCGACCAAACAAGCTTTTAAGTTGCGGGATAGTAACATAACTGACCCTCTTTATATGAAAGTTGATCCGAAATCATTGTTATCGAACCAAATGTTGCTGGCAATGGCTAGAGAGATTAGTTCAGACCACACGTCCACAATCGGAAAAGGGAAAGGTGATGGTGATACTATTTGGATGGGCGCAATGGATAGTAAAGGCTTTTCGGTGCCGTTTATTGAAAGTATTTACCAATCATTTGAGAGCGGCGTTTGGTTACCAAAAACGGGTATTTTATGGCACAATAGGGGCGCAGCATTTACGTTAGAAATAGACCAAGTACATTCGGTAAAACCTGGAAAGAAGCCATTTTATACCTTAAATCCTGCTGCAGCTCGTTTGAACGATGGAAGGTGGATGGTGTACGGGACCAGAGGCGGCGATGGTCAGCCTCAGACTCAGGCGGCCATTTTCCATAGATACGTAGTTCAAGTCCTTGACTTACAGCAATCAGTGACAGCTCCTAGATGGCTTTATGGTCGAGTATCTGGTGACGAGGATGATACGTTGAAACTAGAAGGTAGATTTTGTGCTAATACTGTGAAGTATCTAAAAGACCGAGGTCATGATGTTGTAATGCTACCTGAATATTCGGAGAGAGTGGGACAAGCTGGTGTTATGGTGAGACATCTTGATGGCATACTGGCAGGTGCTTTTGATGTACGAAGTGATGGAAGTGCAGCCGGCTTTTGATCGCTTCTAAAACATATCCTGTAGTGTAAGAGTATGGTTCGCCATGAATGTATGCATCGTGTCCTGTATTGATGAAGTCGATACAATGAACACACGATACGATCTTGAGGTGTTTTCTGTGTTTATGGCTATTTACACTAAGTATAACTCAGATTCTCGTCGGGCTGCATACTACGTAGCGCTATTCTGAGGTGTCAATACTTCGCCACTGTTGTAACGATTGTTATAACGATGTTTGTGGTGTTTACTGCCAACAAGAAAACATATATTATACATTTATTGTACATTTATTGTGATCTTAAGAATTTTAATGATAACGACTGATCATGTTACAAATTGAAGTGACAAACAAGAAACCACGGTTTTATATTAGCATGATTCTATAACAATAATTATACTTTCCATTATAATTATAGTAGCATTTTATTCTCATTTGTTTAACGTGAATGAGTTTGTATATTTAGGTACGCTGGTACCTAATATGAATGAATGATGGTAAAAATGTAGAAGATATTGAAAGAAGAGTTAATGCAGGTAATAGAGTGAATGGAGCTCTGAAGGCGTTTATGAATAGCCAAAACGTGTCCAAAAAGGCACGTTTGGCTGTGCATAGAGGGGTGCTAGTAACCTACTCTTATGTATGGTAGTGATAGTTGGGTATGGCAGAAGAGTCACGAAAGTAGAATAAATGCTGTAGAAATGAGAGCACTGAGAAGTATGTGTGGTGTCTCTCTGACTGACAGAGTAAAGAATTGTGTGATAAGAGATTGTTGTGGGGTAAAAGAAGATGTAGTGACAAGCATCGAGAAAGGTATGCTAAGATGGTTTAGGCACGTGGAGAGGATGGATGACGAAAGACTGACCAAGCAGATATATAAGGCAAGTGTGGAAGGGACAGGACGAAGGGGAAGACCTAGGCGGACGTTCTCTGACCAGATTGGAGACATTCTAAAAACAGGACAGGTGAGAAGTACCCTGAACAGAAGAGCATGCATGAGGAATCTGATGGGAGTGAATGAAACAAGAAAGATATGTCAGGATCGTTGCAAATGGCGTTCCGTAGTCTCTGCCTACCCCTTCGGGACACAGGCGTGAGACTATGTATGTATGTATGTATGTTGTTTTACGTTAATTGTAGCAATAGTAACATTTTAAACATCTGCATGTTTTTTCAATACGTTCTGCATTCCTTAGTATAATTAAATACCTATGAGACTTGTTATATCAGACGTAATTAATGTACTTATTTAATTATGTACTTTATTTTATTGTAATTTAATAATAATTCATTTTTATTCGAAGTAACAGTATCTAACATATCGGTCTTACCCCTATAGCACAACATCATTACTTGTAATAATTATGTAGCCTGATTTGCTAGTAAGTAAAAAAATACTGTACCAAAAGCAAGTGGATTAATAAGACTAAGATAAACACATTATTGTTAAATATGTAATCTATTAAAATAAGTTATCAATAAATATATGTCACAAAGAAATGCTTAGGTATGCCAATTTCATAGTTTTTGAATTTAAGCTCTAGGGACTTTTGGGAATAGCTATCTCCTTTTTCCTATTATAATATTACCTATGTAATCAGACAATCATTACAGTCTTGTCAATTGTAAAGTTCCGGAAAAATAAAGTAACTTGCCGTAACTAATTTATGTATATTGGAGCAGATGGAAAATAAATGATCGACTTTTAATGCTTTATATAATGTGGTTGAAAAATAAAACAAATAATTTTAAGCTGAAGTTAATGAGATGCCAGACAATTTTAAACGTCACTTGACATCACCATCATCTTCAAATGGCTGCAGTATACTGCTAGATATAGGCTTCACTAATTGGAATTTTGAATAAAATGGTCGCTCATACATTGCTTCAAAACGCATCAATGTTTAATAATATAAATAAAAGTCTGACAAGTATAGCTATTTCATTTCATGAATGTGGTATGTACTATTAACATGTTATAAGAGCAAGTTACGCCGACAGTCCCGGCTGTCACGAAGGTCTTTAACAGTCTTTATTGGCCCGGTGAATAGTTTTAGTATAGCCAGCACCCCCGAATAAACTGACAACCGAAACTGAAACCTTCTACGTTATATGTGCAGCCTTTTATAGATGTTCTGTGAATGTATAACGGTTTATGTAGATATTGTCTATTGAATTAAAAACGGCCTGGCATAATGGCGGACGGAATACCTATATCCGCTACGTGCGAAGTGCATGGAGGGGGTAGCTAAAACGATCGCAGCGCATGCCGAGGCAGAAATCCGTAACTATTCGGGAAGTCAATTCGATTTTTTATTTGAATTTTGTCATAACAAATACATTATCTGATAATTTAATTCTTGATCTTAAATATTATCATCTTTGAAATGGGTCATAATTGTTGTTGTGTTGTGGACTGCAAAAATAACGGCACAAATAGTCTGTGTATATTCTATATTTTTTCCAATAGTAGAGTGGAAATTAGATCAAAGGAAGATTAGATACGATACCTAATAAATCAATTATTTTTATTTGTTCTATATTTTATGTGATATTAAATAATGTTTTATTTTCCAGTGTTGACGGCACGCCATAGACTCCAAGACGTCACGACACAATTTGTAGTGAACGTTTTATTGGAGGCAAAAAATCTGACGTGCAAACAAGTCCAAGTTATGTTCCTACGATATTCCCTCAAATATATTGTTACGAATGGCGATAATTGAAAATAACGCCATCTATCGGTGAATGAGAGAACTAGAAGAGATTGAATGTATCGGTGGTTTAGAGGTATTTAATCTACTGTCTACTAGATGGCGTTGCTGTATCGACTGTTCCCGACTGCTACCAGAATATCTCAGAAACGTCTCGAACAGACTAGTTATGTGTTCCGGCCGGTATAAATACCGCGTGAACGCGCGAGTCAGGCAGTTCAATTGAATAAGCCAAGCGATAAGGATCAGCGGAAGAAGTGCGAAGATTAAGTGAGTCGGAAGTGTTTAGTGGTGTTTCTAGTAGTGTTGAGGATTAAGTGTGTATTGTGTGTAAATAAAGTGCAGTTTAAGTGGCATAGTGATTTTAATTTATCGCCGAACCCCAGCTCGTAACAAATTGCTGTCAGAAGAAAGAGATAAATTATGCCGGTTATGCCGAAGGAAGAAACTGAAGGAGTGCGTACCAGGAATCAGCGCCAGCAAGACCTGGACCAGAGACGCTTCGGAGACGTTCCTTCTCCATCGTCTGGTGGACCAGGCGACTCCGCGGCTGCAGAGAGAAGAGCCTGCAAGCGCCACACACTCCGTGACGGTGCCCGACATCGCGGCTCTGATGGCGTTCATGCAGGAGCAGGCTCGTCGTCAAGAGGAGCACGCGCGCCGCCTGGAGGAACAGATACAGCGCGACAAGGAGGAGCAGGACCGCCGTCAACAGGAGCAGGCTTGCCGTCAAGAGGAGCACGCGCGCCGCCTAGAGGAGCAGCTGCAGCGTGACAAGGAGGAGCACGCCCGCCGTCTGGAGGAACAGCTGGTGCTCATGAAGGACCTCAGCGCCGCAGTGGGGAAGGACTTGAAGGCGGTCAAGGAGGAACTCCAACAGTACGAGGCCCGTATCAGTGACATTGAGAAGCGTGTACATGACCACCACGAGACCTGTGTTGCTGAAATAGAAACGAAATTGCGTGGGCTCGAAGTAACATCAGCGGCTGTAGCACCCTCACCTCGTGGATTTAAGGTTCCACCATTTGATGGCTCATCATCATGGTCTGCATACAAGATCCAGTTTGAGGCTGTGATGCGATCGAATGGGTGGACCAAAGAACAAGCCTTAACCGCCCTAACCTTGGGCCTTCGCGACCAAGCCTTGACAGTGTTGGAGCCACTCGGGCAAGACGTCACCTACGAAAAGCTCCTAGAGGCGCTGGAGGCGAGATACGGCGACGCGCACCTAGAACACGTTTATCGTGCTCAGCTGAAGGACAGGACACAACGGACCGGAGAATTTCTGCACCAGTGGGCTCTGGAGGTGGAAAAGCTTGTCAGGAAGGCATACCAGTTGTCGCCCACACTGATAGATGGGAACCTCGTACAGGCTTTTACGGATGGGATCCGGGACCTGAAGGTAAGAGCAGCGGTAAGACTTGGGCACTTCAAGAACCTGGCTACCTGCCAGGCAGCGAGAGCAGGGAAACGAGTAGAAGCCAGGACTGCGGGGCGGGTGCTGGCTGGTAATGGAAGAGCCCCAAGTATCTCGATCTCGCAATCATGTGAAGGAATCAGCCTGATCATCGAAGGCGAAATTAACAGAACACCATGCAAGCTGACATTAGACACGGGTGCCTCTCGGACAGTCGTCGGTTTTCATCTGGCAAGACGGGTTCTTAGGGGCTGCTTCAGGAACAAGGAATGTGTGAATCTGAGAACAGCCACCGGTCAGAATATAGCCGTCCAAGGTGAAATGGAGGTGGATCTGAAGCTAGGCAACAAAGTTTACCGTCACAAAGTCATCGTGGCCGATATAGTGGACGACTGTACCTTGGGCCTAGACTTCATGCGGAAGCATCGCTGCGAGATCGATGTTAACCAGGGAGTGTTGAAATGTGGCTCAGAAGACGTCTTCATGGAAGGTGCAACTTCAGAAAAAGTGTACTGCCTGAAGAATGTCATTCTTCACCCGCGGTCGGAAACGGTTGTACCAGTTTGTCTACCAGGGAATTCGGGTCAGGGGAACCGTTGTGTACTTATCGAAGGCCTAGGGAAAGATGCCTCATGGAAGATTGCATGAACCTTGGTAAAGGGTACCAAAGTTTCATCTGTACGCGCACTAAATGCAAGTGACAAGCAAGTGTTGCTCAAGAAAGGGACGGAATTGGGCACCTATGAAGGAGCGGCTTGGATGTGTAGATGTCAAGGGCAACCTACCAGTGCCAACGTTCAGAGTGCACGATTCGACGTGTCTTCACTTTTGGAGGACTGCCAAAGTACCCTGCCAGAAGAAGAGAAGACCAAGGCTGAGAAGATGTTAAACCGATTCGCCGATATTTTCTCGACCAGTGATGCCGACATAGGGAAGACAGTACTATCCAGCACAAAATAAACACGGGAAATGAAGCACTGATTCGCCAGAGGCCAAGACGTGTGCCAGTGGCACGGGAACGTGAAGTGGAAGCTATGATCGACGGTATGGTGAAGGAAGGCGTAATTGAGCCTTCGTCTAGCCCGTGGTGCTCTCCGGTTGTGCTAGTTAAGAAGAAAGATGGCAGCATGCGCTTCTGTGTAGACTACCGTCGATTAAATGACATCACTAAGAAGGACAGCTAACCACTGCCAAGGATTGATGACACACTGGATACACTGACGGGGATGAAGTGGTTTTCTACCTTAGACTTAAAAAGGGGCAGGCTGGTGGAAATAGATCCTCGAGACAAGGAAAAGACGGCATTCTCCACAGGAAAAGGATTATGGCAATTTAACGCCATGCCCTTTGGATTGTACAACGCTCCGGCTACTTTTGAGAGACTGATGGAGCGAGTGCTTATGGGATTGATTGGAGACGCCTGCCTGGTCTACTTGGATGACATCATCTTCGTGGGGTTCACTTTGCAGGATCACCTTCAAAACTTGGAGCAAGTGCTGTCAAAGGTACGAGGAGCTAATTTGAAGCTCAGTCCGAAGAAATGCGCGTTATTCAGACGGCAAGTGAACTTTCTAGGACATGTGGTCTCAGAGAAAGGTATTCAAACCGACCCGGATAAGATCATTGCCGTGAAGGAATGGCCAGTTCCAGAGAACAAAACGCAGGTCAGAGCATTCCTCGGATTATGCTCCTACTATCGACGGTTTGTGAAAAACTTTGCTGACATTGCTCGACCTCTTCATAAGTTCACCGAAGACAGAGTACAGTTCTGTTGGAATGAGAGCTGTGACGTTGCATTCCAGAAGCTCAAGGAACATCTGTGTACTGCACCTATCCTAGGCTACCCTGACAATGTGCATGAATTTTATTCATAGTTGACACAGATGCCAGTAACACCGGAATTGGCGGCGTGCTGTCACAGAGGAAGGGTGATCAAGAAGTTGTTATAGCATTCTTCAGCAAGGCCTTAGCCAAACCCGAAAGAAACTACTGCGTCACCCGACGGGAACTTTTGGCTATAGTAAAGACATTGCAGCATTTCAACAAATATTTGTTGGGGCGTAACTTCCACCTGCGAACCGACCACGCTGCGCTGAAATAGCTACTTCAATTTAAGGACCCAGAAGGACAAGTATCCAGATGGATTGAGCTACTGCAAGAGTTTGATTTTGTAATACAACATCGCAGCGGTAAGTCCCATGGTAACACAGATGCCCTATCGCGTAGGCCGTGTCCCGACCAGTGCAAGCACTGTACCCGACAGGAAGCAAAACAGGCAGCGCTAGTGAGGATGTTGAAGACGGATCTAAGCGACGAATGGAAAGAAGCTTTGCAGAGTGCTCAGCAAGATGACAAGGATATACAGCCGATTCTTGAATGGAAGAAATCAGGTGCTCCTAGGCCCAAATGGAGTGATATCGCAGCAATGAGCCCTATCACCAAGAGTTATTGGGCACAATGGGAAAGCTTGGTTGTCCAGGATGGAGTTCTGTGCCGCAAATGGGAAAACGCTCGCGGTAACCAGTGCCATTTGCAAATGGTAGTGCCCAAAACTAAGGTGCCGGAAGTCTTGCAGCTCTTTCACAATAGTGCCTTGGGAGGTCACATGGGAGTTAAGAAGACCCTTACTAAGATCCGAGAGCGGTTTTATTGACTCCACTGTCGGGATGACGTCGAGGATTGGTGCCGCAAAGCACAAGTTGTGCGGCTGTCAAGGGGCCACATACTCGAAGCAGAGGTGCATTAAAGGTGTACAATATGGGAGCCCCATGGGAGCGCATAGCATTGGATGTCGCTGGACCGTTTTCGGAGAGCCAGGACGGAAACAAATACTTCTTGGTTGTGATGGATTACTACACGAAGTGGCCTGAAGTGTTTGCAATCCCAAATTAAGAAGCTACCACAGTGGCCGATAAGCTGGTGTATGAAGTCTTTTGTCGGTTCGGGGTGCCCTTGGAAATCCACAGCGATCAAGGCCGGAACTTCGAATCTGAGGTGTTCAAGGAGACTTCTCACGTAATGGGTGCACATAAAACCAGGACCACGGCTTATCATCCGCAATCAGATGATATGGTTGAGCGATTTAACCAATCCCTGGAAAGGTACCTGGCGAAGGTCGTGGAGAGCAAACAAAGAGATTGGGACAAGCACATTCAACCATTTCTCCTGTCATATCGCAGTGCGGTCCACGAAACTACAGGAGTAACACCAGCTTTTGCCAATTTCGGTAGAGAACTACGTTTACCTGCAGACTTAATCACCGGTATTCCACCAGAATCTCCACGCAATATAACGGATTACGCGACCGAGCTACGCAACAAGATGAACGATGTATACGAGCACATCAGAGAGTCAGGACAACAGATGTCTGAAAAGATGAAGACTCGCTACGACCGGAAGGCGAACCACAAAGGCTTCGATGAGGGATCATTGGTGTGGCTTCATAACCCAGTACGAAGCAAAGGTAAATCGCCTAAGTTACAAGCTAGATGGGACGGGCCGTATCGCATAATTACCAGGATGAACGACGTCACCTATCGAATCCAGAAGGGGCCGCGAGGTGCACCGAAGATAGTTCATGTGGACCGGTTGGCTCGTTACTATGGGTCCAACGATGTTCGAGACGAACACGTCTAAGAGGGAGGCAGTGGAACGAATGGCGGTAATTAAAAATAACGCCATCTATCGGTGAATGAGAGAACTAGAAGAGATTGAATGTATCGGTGGTTTTGAGGTATTTAATCTACTGTCTACTAGATGGCGTTGCTGTATCAACTGTTCCCGACTGCTACCAGAATATCTCAGAAACGTCTCGAACAGACTAGTTATGTATTGCGGCCGGTATAAATACCGCGTGAACGCGCGAGTCAGGCAGTTCAATTGAATAAGCCAAGCGATAAGGATCAGCGGAAGAAGTGCGAAGATTAAGTGAGTCGGAAGTGTTTAGTGGTGTGAATAGTGTGTTTTATTAGTGCATAAAAATAAGTGTGTGTATTGTGTGTAAATAAAGTGCAGTTTAAGTGGCATAGTGATGTTAATTTATTGCCGAACCCCAGCTCGTAAGAATATCGACAGAAGAAAGTTAGAGAGTCACAGGTGTTAGCTAGATATACACGTTTTATAAAACGTAGTACCACAAAAGTCTTAGATATCACATCAAATCAAGTAAGAGTAAGAGTTGAAGATGAAAATGAATTTAATCAAATCGAACCTCGTGTGGCTGATCAAGGATGCCAAATCGATCTGTTTTCTGAATCGAATTTAAAAGAAACAACCATTATTTGTAACAGATTAATTTACAGTGATCACTCTGATGCTGAAATCCAAGTGGATATAGCAACAACTTCAAAAATTGTAGCAATTAATAATGCAAGAATGAAAGATGAAAGTTGTTGCACTGACAAAATAGTGTATGATAATCAATGTACCGTACTGTAAACAAAAAGCCAATAATTTGTTGGTATTTCATCAATAAAAATGATTAAGAACCCCTAGATCTTGCTGGTGTGTCATTTAGCAATTTGCAGTTTTTAGTAACAAGATTAACTACATATTATTGTGTAAAAATGTACAGTTTCCATTAATTACCGACTTCTTATTTTCTATAAAAATGAAAACCGGCTTGACATTTTCAGCATTGAGTGTATTATTTGGTGTACAGTAGAACCACAATCTCACAAATATTTCATTCGATCTTACAAAATCTAGCTTGTGCAACTATTAATTTAATCTTTTGGCCGAATAGAGCCACCGTAGAAGCAACAATGACCAAGTGTTCCAGTCCAGATTACATCAATACAAGAGTTATTATAGTGATCGGATAATCGGATGCATATTTACCTAAAGTTGAGGTGTTGGCTATTATGGAATGCACTTTTGAATCGAAAAATCCCGGGATTACGGAATTGACAAATTTAGTTTTTTTTTACTATAGAATCAAATGGGGTGTGGGTATATTTACATATTTTAAGGTGTTGGCTAATATGGAATACACTTTTATATCGAAAAAATCCCGGGATTTCGGAAACGACAAATTTCGTTTTTTTTACTATAGAATCAAATCGGGTGTGGGTATACTAACTTATTGAAAAGGTGTTGGCTAATATGGAAAACACTTTTATGTCGAAAATATCCCGGGATTTCGGAATCGACAAATTTAGTTTTTATTATACACCACTATTTTTTAATTAGTACAAAAAAATTAACGGGGCACTAAGTAGCTTTAACTGATCATATTTATGTAGTTAAAAAATAAAAACACTTAGTCCCAAAACTGTCTCAAAACTGTCCACAAAAATACGTAATAATTGGTTAATGCATAACTACTAACAGTAGTAAATTATTCCATTGATAAATTCCCCCCAGTCTCTCTGCGCGCGCGCCGCGCTTCGATGCTACAAACTGTACTAAATTAGTAGCGGACGTAAGCGTGTCGATTGTTTTCGCTGCAACAGTTAATTGTTTGTCTACGTTTTCCCGACGCGATGGCTTATCAGTTCATAATATCCCGGGAGTATGTAGCTATGCTTCGTGCGTACTTTTTGAGTGGAGGAATCGCGAGTGCAGCTGTGTACCCATGGACATCATTTTGTGAGTGTACAAAAGTAAGCCGATTAGTGTCTAACGATTAAAACAGCGCATATTGGACGCTTTTGACGAAGTAAAAAGACTGTGATCTTTGAATTGACAATGGTCGTGGACATTTCGAAGGACAATGGAAATACTTGTAAGTTTAGTAAATAATACCTACTTAAGTAAATAATAATTTGAGGCGGGCGTCTCAAAATCGGTCTGTGTTGAGAACCTTGAGGGAGGCCTATGTCCAGCAGTGGCCGTCTAGGCTGACATGATAATTGGTAAAATAATTTGTAAATAGCAGATGATTCTAACTTCATAAATACGCTTAAATTACTCTTTTCTTTTATTACAGAATACCTTCTTTATTTTGATATGTGTTTGCTTTCTAATTACATACCTTCGTATTTAATTACTTGTAAAACGGTGAATTTTGCCGGTCTTAAGCCCAGATAAACTATGAAGGAGAAGGTATAATTAAGAAAATTAAAAAGTAACTACCTACTCTGATTATTTTATTATCCAAGGCTACCTACATTAATAAGTGCGACGGAAAGAGTGCGTAAGAGTAGGACGGAAAGTAAGTACTATCAATGAAGTAGTGAATGGATTGTAAAATATGTCTATGATTTAAGTGAGATTTTCTACAAAAAACAAATGATTATAACTTAGCTATTTATAGATATTATGAAATTCTTATGTCACATATATGATAATAATGTCTTCACTAATATGTCCTTAAAGTTTTTGTACTAATTAAAAAATAGTGGTGTAGAATCAAATCGAGTGTAGGTATATTTACTTATTTTAACTTTTGTATCAAAATAGAAACTAAAAATAATAATTTTCTTCAATTTTCAAAACATTTATCTCAAGCGAATAATAAATAAGAATTACAAAAAAAACCTATTCAATCTCTTAATAATTATTAACTTACAACGGCATCACCAACGAACTCCCGCGCTCAACTGACTCTGACTGACAGTATCGTTGAAAGTTTAGGATACATGTATAAATGTTTTTTTTTAATTAACACCCACTGCCTACCATTCCTTTTACACTCAACATATTCATAAATTGATAAGGAGCTCAAAATTAACTTCAAGTAAATACACATTAATATTAATTATGTAATCCCGGAGACCAGATTTCTTAAATAAAAACCACATGTTAAAGACGTCGTTTCCTCACCATGTTACAGAGTGGTTTCACATTCCCAAATTTTCTGGAATCCCGGGATTTATATTTTGAAAAATATGTTTTAAGAAGCCGCTTCTATAATATCCTATCCAAAAATGAACTTTAGGTGAATATGCATCCGATTATCCGATCACTGGTTATTATTGACTGTACTGAATTCCGAATTGAAATACCGACAACAGTGGATGACCGTTGATAGTAAAAATACCACTTCGTCTTTTTATTTATCTTTAATTTACTATAATTACATAGGTACTTGAAAGCAATAAAATACTGATGTCATTATTTGGCATAATCCCGAATAGTTGCGCATGCTAGGTGGCGCACGGTTGTCGTGCACGGTCTCAATAATCATTATGCACCAACTGTATTCGACAGACAGCTCTTTAATTAAAATATCTAGCACTATAATTGAACTACTGTTACTGATTTATGTTTGAGTTCGAAACAGATACAATTCTGTGTATGAGTTAGTTATGCAATAGGTATTTATTATTATTATAATATCTACCTACAAAAGCCGATCAACAGCGACATAAGCTATAAAGGTACAGTTTTCTTATTCCTTTTATCTTGCCTGTTTATGTTATTTACACTTTGGTGTCAAGTGGCGGCGATAGCCCAGTGGTGTACGTAACTGACTGCCGACACGACGGTCTCGGGTTCGATCCCCGGTACCCCGGGCACACACCTCTATCTTTTCGAAGTTATCTGTGTATCAAAAATGTTATTTATCGATCGCTTAATAATGTGCCCGGTAAATATGGCAATAGGCCTCGCCCCCTGTTTCATTGGGACCGAAACATAACTGGCGAAATGTATGTGGGTGTGTAATATACCTCTGCCTACCCCTTTGGTGATAAAGGCGTGCAGTTATGTACGTATGTATGTTGTGTAAAGTGATATGTTTTTAATTCAAATGGGGGAAGGATACTTCGTCCGAGACAGGTGACCGTCCCCTGTGGACCGCGAGAACTTGTATAGGTATAATAATATTGCAATCGTGAGTTAAACTTTTTAAGAGTGATTTAGGATCTTCAACCATCTCTTTGTAGTTCCGTCGGTGACCGTTAGATGTGATCGGTGTTTGTGTCTTCTTAAAGTGTCCCTTCCAAGACAGTGATAGCAATGTCATATTATGTACTTAAGTAAAAATAACTGCTGCTTTCGCAAACATATTATAATACACGCTCTCGTATCAGTTGTTACCATATTATTCATGTAAGTAATATGGTGGCAAAAGAAATCACTTTTCAAATTCAGAGCACATAAATAATCTTCAAAGCACCATAAAAATAAGAAAATTAATCTGAGAGCGTGTTATGAAATTTCATATTAAATATTTTGACAAAGTAGCTGGGCGTATAGAATAGATTACATTAGATGGGGAGCGGGAACGTTCCACGAGATGGAAATTGGCAAAGGCATTATCTTTGCAGCCTCTTATGTCACATGAATGTTCCATCACTGCAATTGACCTCGTTAGTCGAAGCTTCGCATTTTGTCGTTCGTCAATTCCTTTACGTACTTCCTTTTTTGTTTTCAAGCCGATCTGTTCGATTGCAAAGCATCACGACTCCGGCATTCTTGTTTTTGTGCTTATTATTATAAAGAGGAGCGATAAAGGGAAGGATTGTTGCCGTGATTGGCTCTACGGTTTGTATTACAAGGGCTGCAGAGACTTCAATGAACTTATTGAGATCTTATACAAGTATTGTGATAAATGCGCAAACTTTAGCCTTATTGTCAACGGCAGGTATAGTATAATTGTACCTATCATTGGCAGAGAAAGAACAAATTGTTGGATGGTCGATCGGTGTACCAATAAGATGATACAAGCTTGATGTTTTATTCTTGTAATTAGGGGACAAAGGACATCACTTAACTTTTTGTATCTTCATTTGGATAAACCTCTCTATATGTCATGGTCCACCTGGTAAAATCTTTTAAGAGTGTTCAATGAGTACATTACGTAGATCGAAACAGTAGATTCAAAAGTGTTTCTTTTTTCTAATTTACTTGTTATTTCTTTTGCCACTCTTACAATAATTATTTTATCTAATGAGAATTAAAATGATTCTAAGATGCAAATAATGTACTATTTATTTACATTATGTGAGAATTAAATTCTGCAATTAAAATAAAGCAACGTAGTATTCTTTCGTTTCTTAGCGTTATCCCGGTTTCAATCTGGGATCCGCTCACTAATCTAACCGGATTTGGCTGAATATTAGCTTTTCCACAGAACGACTGCCTGTCTGACCTCTGCAACCCGAAGGGATAGCGATATTCCATGGTTTAGACTAGTGTCAGTTTATTTAGAAGGTATCGACGCCCTGTAACGACTGCCAAAGATCTTCATGACAACCGGGACCGACGGCTTAACGTGCTCTCCGAGGCACAGGACAAGCGATAATTAACAATTCAATACGCACATAACTCCGAAAAGTCATTGGTGCGCGCCATGGATTCGAACCCGATAAGGGTATCGGATATACCAACAGACCGCCATGCGGAGGGCCGCATGGCGGTCTGTTGGTATATCCACTCGGCTATCGCTGTCTTAAAATAAAGCTAGTACACTTTTGAATAAACAATCACACTATACCTCCCGTCTTCAAAAAGACGGAGCAACTTTAATCCAACATTGATCCCGCGAATTCCATTCCTACTTAAACATTCAAAAGAATAAACAAGTTCGCGGGACAGCTAGCTATCCCAAAAGGATCGGACTCAAAACAAACTTTATTTTATTTTACGTGTATAAAAAAGCAATGATTCCTTATTTGTCAGGATTGATGCTAATTTGAACAAATGGTCTTAACATCGCGAAATTAAACTTACAGAATAATGAACTGACCGCATAGATCTTAATTTAAGTGATACGGCAGGGACTACTATGAGCCCGGCGGATAGCGTTCGGGTTTCAGTTCACTGATGCTTATATTAGTATCCATTTTGGACGGCCTGTAAACACTGTTACATTGATGACTTAATAATTGTCGACATTTGTGGATGTCACTTGCGACAAACTTTCAAAGTATGTTATACAATATTAAATGCCTTGTGTTCAGTATTAAACCTCTAAATTACTACTTTTAGATAAATGGTCACGCCGCTTATAAAGTGTTCTTCCTGAAAGAAAAGAATTGGCATCACATTTTGAATCATCCCTATTTTTAAGAACAGCCGTAGTGTTGTACTCTTATGGAATCCCCGAGGGACTCTGCAAATGGATTGCTAGCTTTCTGGCTGATCGGAGCATTAAAGTCGTCGCAGACGGCAGCTGCTCCGAAATGAAGTCGATCAACGCTGGCGTCCCACAAGGCTTGGTGCTCTCCCCAACGCTGTTCATCTTGCATATCAATGACTTGTTGTCAATTGAGAACATGCATTGCTATGCATATGACAGTACGGGTGATGCGCCGTACACCAGCCACCAGAATGTCCCTCGGAGCTAGGTACAGGAAAGACGATTGCAACTTGTGTCTGAAGTCGAGGACTCTCTAGGGCGCGCCTCCAAATGGGGTGAAGAGAACCTTGTTCAATTTAACCCCACTAAGACACAAGTATGCGCGTTCACTGCGCAGAAGGACCCTTTCGTTATAGCGCCTCGGTTTCAAGGAGTACCCCTGCATATTGCCGAGAATATTGGGATCCTCGGCGTCGAAATATCGAACAAAGTCCAATTTGGGAGTCATATAGAAGATAAAGCCAAATTGGCAAGCAAGAAGCTGGGAGTGCTGAACCGGGCTAAGCGGTACTTCACACCAAGCCAACGGCTTATGCTTTATAAAGCGCAAGTCCGGCCACATGTGGAGTACTGCTCACATCTCTGGGCCGGAGCGCCAAAATATCAGCTTCATCCACTTGACTCCCTGCAGAGACGAGCTGTTCGAATCGTCGAAGATCCCGATCTCACGGCTAGACTAGAGTCGCTGGAGCAGCGGAGAGACTTTGGTTCTCTCTGCGTATTTTACCGACTCTTTCTCGGGGAGTGCTCCGAAGAATTGTTTAATTTGGTACCAGGGTCACCCTTCTACCAACGTACCACTCGCCGACGCAGTAGAGTTCAGCCGTACTACCTGGACGCGTTCTCATCTAGTACGGTGCGCTTCCGGCGATCTTTTCTACCACGTACGTGTAGGCTCTGGAATGAACTACCGGCTGCGGCGTTTCCCGAACGCTATGACTTGTCCTTCTTCAGACGAAGTTTAAAGAGAGCATAACTTTCACGGTAGGCAGCGGCTTTGCTGTGTATACCGTGACATTAGCGAAGTCCATGAGCAGTGGTTACCGTTTACCATCAGATGGGCCGTTCGCTCGTCTGCCACTAGCAGCAACAAAAAAATGTGCTTAATATAGATAAACGTTAGGACTTTGATCTGGAATAAAAACAACAATTTACGCAAATACTGGCGGTGTATTATTTCATATCTTTTATATTTAACTACGTTCAATCTACGTCAATTTACAACAAAAAATGTTTAAATTACAGTAAATTTATACAAAACTCTGCACACATAATAACTATTTTAGAATTTAATCAGAATGTTACATTGAGAGGAAGTATAAAGCGGAATAAGCCCTCCAAAGTCCATTGGAGTAGTTTTATTTCAGTGAAGACGAAGGTTTTATCACCGCTTAAACGTTACGTTAAGTAATTCTGGGAATAATCTGAGGGAAATTCCTGAGTCTTGAGAAAAAATGCCACCGTTTTCTTTACGACGCCTTCGAGTGATACTATGGTAATAGTATCACTCGAAGTTTATTAGGTACGTATTAAGTTGTATAAGTAAAGTTGCCGGTCACAGTTCGGCCAACCTCCCAAAGAGACTCTTTGACAGTTTTGGGCCAGAACACTCTATTAATTCTGGTATTTATTAACCTCTGTATGTAATAATACAGTTTAGTAGGAGCTCCAACGTGCGTAAAATTATGTTATGTGACAAGCACGGGTAGAGGGATTTAGAATACTTCTATTTTACGAGGGTGATAATATTAGTGATGTATTGCGCAAGTTTATGGGTTTGGACGTGATGTGGAATATGTTTATGTAGGTAGACAAGTAGAATACCTATTTTAGATGTCTGAAACATATTTGTTATAGTGCTAATGGTGCTGTGTGTGAAATAAAATGTGTAGATATAAATTTTCATACCAAACGTCCTGGAAAGAACTAATAATTTTCAATTTCAATCGGCACTATGAATAAAAAATTAACACATGTAATTGTAAAATATAAACATCTTAAAAATAGCCTGTTTATGCGACTGGATTATGTTATTCAAATAATTGGCCCATTATTTAAATTAACCTACTTCAGACTCGCACTCAGAGCATTTGATCTTGCTTTGTCTTCTAACGCAATAATGCATTTTCCAGAAATAATCTAGAAAGAGAAAATATTGAAATATCTACATTTGCATTATTTTTATAAGAAGGTATTTTCGTTTATTTTGCGGTCAACAAGCTTGTACATGGTTAGGTATATAAAAGTAGTTACTTTATGTAGGTTACGATGCGAAAAAAAATCATGGTGGGTGTAATATTACACCTCTGCCTACCCCTCCGGGGATACAGACGTGAGTCTATAAAAATAAAAAATATAATAATATATGTCATACAAAATAAATTAGCGGGTCTTAATCGCGTACAACTAACTTATTTAAGGTATAAATACCTATTTGGTTCCGACGTTTCGCTTGTCTTGCACCGAGCGTGGTCGCGGAGAGACTGATGAGAGCTCAGCGCCGTCTTGTGGAAGTGCGGTTTTCGGCACCTACCCTCACTTGGTCTTTATTTAAGTTCGCAATGTCGGTACTCCGACACACTACACTAATGACGTCTACACACTGTTGAGATTTATCACTGCGGCGGTGTCTACACTTGCTGATGACTGGATTCCAAGTAGCCGATAATCTTTATCCATCCTCTCATCAGTCTCTCCGCGACCACGCTCGGTGCAAGACGAGCGAAACGTCGGAACCAAATAGGTATTTATACCTTAAATAAGTTAGTTGTACGCGATTAAGACCCGCTAATTTATTTTGTATGATGTATACAAATCGCGAAAGTTTAAATTCGATTAATAATATATGTGTATAATGTAATTTTTCTATATGTACTATTTGCCCTCTTCATGTATATTCCTTACTCAATGGTCAAAATTCACGTGGTGCGTGGTGCGCGCGACGTCGACGTATAATCCGTCAGTACGCTCGACGTACTAACGGATCTTCGGTCAGGTGTGAAAGGTTGAACGTTTTTCTATACATTTGTATGTATTGGCGTTACGTGACGGATAAAACGCGACGGATCTTCCGTCAGATATTGTACGCCCCTAATAAACAATCCCAAGTTATGACAGTCGTTTATCACTGGCTGGTTTCAACGTCCCTTGGAAGCTATGTGACGAGCAAAAAATTCACAAATTTCGAAGAAATTTCAAATCACGGAGACGAATGTTTGACTGTTGCTATTTTAAAATATGATTTGTTTTGAGGACGATAACCGCATCTATGGCCAGAGTGATTTGTATCTATCGATATACGTCATAATAATTGTAAGACAAGTATTTGTTATTTATCTTATACAGGTAGTAAAGTCTTGCTGATATCAGTATGAATAGGCCGGCTCGACCGGGAAAGTACTACCCTCTCACAGGAAATCGACGTAAAGTAACAGTATCTAAACTGTTACGTTTCGTTCGGTGAGTGAGAGTGCCGGAGGCCCCATCCCTTTCCTTCTTCCTAATCCCACTCCTCCTTCTATCCCTTTTCCCGTTTTTTTTTTATATTTTCAAACAGCACATGACACAGCAGGCTAAAGCTTACATCAACAACAACGCTTGACTGACTTGACTGTGTCGAGTGTTGTGGGTTCGATTCCCACACGGGACAACACTTTGTGTGATCCATAAATTGTTGTATCGAGTCTGGGTGTTCATTGTGTCCGTTAGTTGTATGTTTGTAAAAGTCCCCCGCGACAGAATTTATTCCTAGTGCGGGAATTGTCATTTTGTTATTTTTAAAGATTCAGGCAATTTCAGAAATGTATTAAAACTGTTTCAGGAGTATCAAGGAATAGATTACTTTGCCGTTTATAATATCAGTATGGATACGGATGGAGCGCAGATAGTCATGTTTAATGCGGTGCACTTCTGAAACTCGTTCGACTTGCAGACATCGCTCAGAGACTCTAAATCTCGTAAGTTAGAAGCGCTTCATAAAAACAGGTTCAAGTTTAAAGACTTTGCTTCCTCCAAGTAGTCTCAAGTTTTACAATATACCTATGCGTGAAATAACTTACAATATTTTTTTCATAGTCTAGCGCGCTGCTGTAGTGGAGAACGATTAACATAATAACTACTTCTGAAAATTATTCAAGTGCATTTCTTGCATAGACCAATGATTGGTCTCGCTCTGGTATAGCGAAGCGATACCAAACATTTGTTTAAGATTTCTTGTATCTTTATGGTTTATCAATTCATGCCATGCTTAAGGCATGTGCCAATTCACCATATCATCATCCTCCTAGCGTTATCCCAGTTTCGATCTGGGCTCCGCTTTCCAGTCTACCCGGATTTGGCTGAATATTAGCTTTTTCACAGAGTGAGTGCCTGTCTGACCTCTGCAACGCAGAGGGTATCGGGTTCGAATCCACGGCGCGCACCAATGACTTTTCGGAGTTATGTGCGTATTGAATTGCTAATTATCGCTTGTCCTGTGCCTCGGAGAGCACGTTAAGCCGTCGGTCCCGGTTGTCATGAAGATCTTTGACAGTCGTTATGGGGCGTCAGTATCTCTAAGTAAAGTGACACTAGTGACCATGGAATATCGCTATCCCTTCGCGTTGCGGGGGTCAGACAGGCAATCCTGTTAGACTAGTAAGCGGACCCTGGGTTGTAACTGGGATAACGCTAGGAGGAAGAATAATGTTTACGCGTTCCAGGACTTCGTTCTAATTGATAGTGAGAGATACGTTGTGGTTTATGCTTAATATTTCGAAATGTAATGGATCTTAAATCCTTAGTGTTTACAGAAGATACCACACATATAAGGTAATAGAGAAATAAGAAAGAACATTGAAATAATATTTTTGTGTGATAATATGATGATAATCATTAAAAATAACAGCTTGTGAATATCTGTCTAATTTCTGCTAGCTCATCGATCGATGATTAACGATAAACATACATAAGGTGTATTCTTAAATAAATCGATTATAATTATCTTAACGGAAAATGCAGTTGCAATTTATTAAATTATTTTATTTTATTTATAGGCTCACGCTTGTATCCCTGAAGGGGTAGGCAGAGGTGTAATACTACGTCCCACGTAATAGGGGGCGACGAGCCTATTACCATACCGTACCGGGCACATTACCAGACTCCGTGCTGCTACTGAGAATTTCCTAACGGAAAAACCCAGTAAAACTTTTCGCGACCCGGGTATCGAACCTTAAACCTCCCAATCCCACGCGCACATTTATGCCGTGAGACTAACGAGGCAGTAATTATTTATATAATAGTTTTATTAATCGCCAATCATAAATACTCGCGCGGGTGGAGTCACGGGCTCAAACTAGCTTCCTAGTATTATTACAGTGCGTTCTTACTAGTACTATAAAAATTTCTTGACGATACAAGAGCAAGATCGCACTCTGGCTAACTTCAAATCTAAAGTAAAGTTTTAAGCGGTACTACAAGGTGTACAATTAGTTCATGCTTGCGGACATTTGTAAACTATCTAGGAAAAGGTCAAAGACCAGTAAGGCTTTATTTAGTTCATTTGATGAATAATTTAAGCGGCTCATGAATGTTTTGACTGTCAGTGTTTTATTTTATTTTTATACACAGCAACTGCATAATTACATACCTACTTAATATTCATACATTTATTCATTTTCACTTAAAGAAGTTACTATACCTTCAATTGCAAGGCATTTATGCCTTTTGATTATTGTTTCTTAGTGACATTTGCTGAAATAAAATCTTCATTCATCAGAAACAGAACGGAAAGTAATGAGCAATGAATACTTGAACCTCACACCCATGCAACGGCAGCGAAACGTCAAAGGCATAGATTTTCTCACTGCATAATAGATCTGGATATTCTCAAGGAGATTGATCGACAAAACAGATAATTACAAAGTTGTATCTTTAGGACAACTAATGGAGAATCCGTAAAACAGAAGCAGAGTAAAGGAGTTAAATCACTGTAACAAAATCAATAATGTCAAAAAAGAACATATTTTCCCTTTTTCCATTAGGGTAACACAGGTGTAATTCTATGCAAGCAGTTAAAATAACATGCAGTCTATTACCAGCAGCAACTTACCTAGACAAAAAACATTTAAATGCCAGTTATTTCAGTGAGAGAACAAATATTTTTTGTATGTTAATTTATATACAGAGGTAGGTGTCAGTGTGTGCGTGTGAATAATGAATACGGTTTTTTGTAGCGGACGCTCTGCTATACCAATTATCTAGGCACCTCTAAAAGAAATCACGTTTATTTACGTGTCGGTTTTATTTTTGTTCTGTGTGCAATCTGTGTACATGGAAATCATTTGTATTGAAAGATTATACATTTTAGTTGCCAGATATTGTACCTACATAAATATGATGTAAAAAAAAAGCGGCGATAGCCCGGTGGTGTACGTAACGGACTGCCGAGGCGATGGTCTTAGGTTCGATCCCTAGTTACCCCGGACACACACCTCTGACTTTTCGAAGTTATGTGTGTATTAAAAATGTTAATTATCGCTCGCTGAACAATGTGCCCCGTAGATGGCAATAGGCTCGCCCCCTATTACATTGGGATCGAAACATAACTGGCGAAGTGTGGGTGTGTATCTAATTATACACCTCAGCCTACCCCTTTGGGGATAAAAGGCGTGAAGTTATGTTAACTATGATGTAGAAGCCAGCCAGCCAGGAATGAAAGTGAATGTAGGAAAAACTAAAGTTATGGTATTTGAAAAGGAGGAATGCGTTATGGCGTGTAATGTTTTGATCGATGGACATCGAGTGGAGCAAGTGAATGAGTTTGTATACTTAGGTACGTTGTTTACAAGAGATGGTAAGAATAAAGAAGATATTGAAAGAAGAATTAGTGCAGGTAATAGTAATAATAATAATAAATTTATTTATCAACAAGTAATGATACAGCTTGTACAAAACAAGATTATAGTTGATAGACAGAATCACATTAACTGTAATAAAGCTGCTAATATCATACACGAAAATAGCACTGTGCCTTAAACTAGGTTATACCTGTATCTTAAGGAACAGTTTTAAAATAAACTATACCTACTTTACATTTATGACATATAGAGAGTGTGAAGCAAATGTTGTACAACTAAAGATTACTTATTATGTTTTGCTACAAGTCTAGAAAATAAGTAAAAAGTGAAAAATTTTATAATTAAACTTAGATTGAGTTTACATTTAATTTAATGTATGAGGGAATAGAGTGAATGGAGCTCTGAAGGCGTTTATGACTAGCCAAAACGTGTCCAAAAAGGCACGTTTGCACATGGAGAGGATGGATGACGATAGACTGACAAAGAAGATATATAAGGCAAGTGTGAATGGGACAGGACAAAGGGGAAGACCTAGGCGAACGTTCTCTGACCAGATTGGAGACATCCTGAAAAAAGGACAAGTCAGAAGTACCCTTAACAGACGAGTATGCATGAGAAACTTGACGGGAGTGAGTGAAGCAAGAGAGATATGTCAGGATCGTTGCAAATGGCGTTCCGTAGTCTCTGCCTACCCCTCCGGGAAACAGGCGTGAGCCTATGTATGTATGTATGTAGAAGCCAGTCTAAACCGATAATTTTGTTAATACCTTGGTTTTACAAAGGTTATTTTATTTTTATGTTTTTATAGACTCACGCCTATATCCCCGAAGGGGTAAGCAGAGGAGTGATATTACACCCACAATTCGCCACGAATTTTTAGGTCTCACGTAATAGGAGTCGAGCCTATTGCCGTTACCTGGCAAATCACCAGACTCCGTGCTGATACTGAGAATTCAGAAAAACCCAGTAACTCTTTTGCCCAACCCGAGAATCGAACCCGGGACCTCCGATCAGCAGATGCATAAGCTATCCGCTGGACCAAGGAGGCAGGCCACACAGGCCTTATTATTATTATTAAGGCTTTATTGCCATTTTATTTACATTTTTACATAATTATTGCTAAATATTTACAGTATAAGCTTTTTATGTAAATAAAAACAATTAATGTAACGAATATAATTTGTTGAACACATAGGGTGTTGGCGTGTTTTTGCGACACGAAGGCTTCCTCCAGCTCTTTCCATTTTAATGTTGATTGGGCTACTCTGTTCCATAGTGGACCTCCAATGGACTTGATGTCGTCAAACCCACGTTTTATTTGTCTTCCTCTTTTTCTCTTCGTTTGGAATCTAAGGCTCCATTCCCATATGGCTTTTGTCCATTTATTTTTATTTTCTTTCATCATGTGGCTTCCACTGCCAATTTAGTTTTGTGGTTTTGAATATAACATCTTCGTCGATATTTGTGTATTGTCGTATGTCTACTGCTCTTTTCTTGTTTCTGAGACAGGAATTTTATAAAGGTAAACCACTACAATTACCCAAATATTGGTAAGCGAGACGAGCAAGAAAACATACTATGTCATCAACAGCCTTTAACAGTCCACTGCTGGTCTAGGGCTCTCCTTTTAAAGGAGGAAATGGCCTACTATACCACGCTGGCCAAACGGGTTGGTATAGAGTTTGTATCAAGTTTTCCTTCTCTTACAGTGCTGTTCTCTGCATAATATGCTCCCTCTGGCGGCTCTTGCGACACCCATGGGATGATATGGGGTGGCGACATTCCGTATTCTTAATCCATCACCACAAGGACTATGCTCCGGCAAGAACTCGCATAATACGCTAACCATGATATGAGTGGCCCCATCATTATATCGTGTCGACGGAAAACACGGTGTTTTTGGGTGTAGGACACGCTTGTAATGAAGAGTTACAGGCATCCTCTGCTTTCTTAAGAGGCGGAGGATCGGTTAGGTAGATACGTTTTTGCTTATGTATATATTATTACTACCATACATATATTTACCACAAATAATTTCTAACTTTATCTAAAAAACAATCACCCTTGTAATTTTAAAGTACTTTTTCAATCACCATAAAACTGAGTGTTGAATTTACATTCCGATTGCCGTAAAGATACAGAATATAAACAAGAGGATCAATAGTGATAGCACCGGTGACGGAAAGATTAAAGTAGTCTGACCTCAGGGACTTCAGTGCCTCTCGTTGTATAGTTCACGCGTTTCGAGGCAGACATAGTTTTTACGGCTTTAGAAGGTAATGCTAGTGATTCGTTTTACACGTAAATTATGTGCAAGGAAAGCTGATTAGAGATTTTGTAATTATTACAGGCTAGCTTTGCTTCTATAATTGATAGTGAAAAATTGTTTGTTTGTTTAAGGTTTTGGTTATGTGATTTTACAAAGTTTGACTTTAGAAAAATCGCATTTACTGTATGCAATTTGCTTCTATAATTGACCTTGATCATGCAGTTTAAGCTTTTTGATTATTGTTTCTTAGTGACATTGGCAGAAGTGTAATCGTCATTCGTCAGAATTCAGGTTCAAAAGAACCAGCAAGATCAAATTAATCAGAACGTTTCGAAAATAAATCCTGTGGCAAGGCACATGACATGATCTAAACACTAGCATCCTTAAGAATAATATATGTATACTAGAGGACGCCAGCAGCTACGCCTGCATTTTTTTACATTTACCCGTTTTGGCCGATCCCGTGAGAATTTCGGGAAATCCCTTCTTAGTGCACTCCTACGGTCTCCAAGGAACATACATGCCAAATTTCAGCTTCATGTGCCCAATAGTTTCGGCTGTAGCGTGTCTGTCAGTCAGTAAGTAACGCAAGGATTTTATATATTAAGAAGATACAAATACGGCAAACGCTTAAAAGTAGCTGTCATGATCTCTTAAAGTTAGTTATCACCGACTTCACTCTGGAACAGAGTCACATAAATCGCTTACAATGGAGGCTCTGCCAAAGTAAGCTACCCTAAATTAAATAACAAAGATAGGTTCCATCTTAACAAGTTACAAGTTGACCTCTGATATGTGAGAAAGCATATACATTATTGCAATCCAGAACCTTAATATATCTCACGAAAAGTGACAAGAAATACTTTCTCTATACACTCGCCAAGCTTGGTAGTTTTACGTTCTAAGTCATAAAGTTCGGTGATGTATCTCAGCGGATACATATACCCACGTCTCATTTCTGCATTATATTTTATGTCGCGAAAATGTTTGAATAATATCTTCGCTCCGTAATTTGTTACGTTTTGTTTGGTATAACTCGTAGCCTGTAGGTGTTTCAATGGATACGTTCTCCAGGGATTTACAGATAAACTTTGTAATAAGACAAAGAAAGAAAATTCATTTCTTACGAGTGTAAAAATAAACAGCCTCTCCGCTTAGTATATTTAAAGCTATATTACAATACCTAAAATTGCGAACTGTGTTTTAAGATTTCATACTTTTTCTGCGAAATAAATTCGTCTACGGGAGCATCAGATTCCATAGCACAAAATAGTTAAAAAGATAGAACGGTTAGACACGCAGTCTTCTTCATCTTTGAAAAGGCCCATAATTGCATCTGTAGACAATAACGGACTGACGATGGTAATAACAAAAAAAGTCAAATCATAACTTTTAACCTGGACGCCGAATCGAAAAAAGATTTTCTATTCGTTCAAGAACAAGCTATGAAATCGGAATTTGCTGAAATAAACTTTGTTTCACGTAGCTTGCTAAAGCAATAGCTACGTCACTGGCAAACCGCGTCGAAATCCAATCAGTGATTTTTGCTTCAAACAGAACCGGATCAATCTAAATACCAGCATGAAGATTTATGTCATAGATTTATGAATACGTCTGATATGCTGTTACAAGAAACATAGTGGGCTTGGTTTCAATCTTAAAGACATTCACCAGCATATTAACGGTTTATAAAATTTATTTAATGCGCATTCAGATGGATGGATCATCATCATAATCCTAACTAAGAACTCATGACTGCCTTTGACAATGCAGTTAGCGTGGCTGCTTTCTGTGCATCAAAAATATAGGTGAACGATACGCCAAGAAGAAGATAATATTATGTTATACCATTTACCATCTGCTGTACGGGGTTGGATTTCTAGTTAAATCAGTATAAATATTTCATTTAACGTTCGGCGACGGCAACAGCTGCCTGATTTCTGCAACAAAATGGATACCTATTAAACAGTTTAATTCACAGTCAAGATTTAAAGGTATTGACGTAAGGACTGTAATAGATCACAATGAAAACTAGAAAATGACAGATTTTCGGGGCTCATAGCATAGGAATTTTCATGTTTGGTCACCCATTTGTAAATCGAACAGAGGCGTTAGTACTAAATCTTGAGCGACGATAAAGACAGTATGGTTGCCACTTTACCATAGGACTCTCATATGATTGGAATATATTACATACAATTAGATAATCGCAGCTGTATTCATATCACGAAACGACACCAACTTTCTTTGTCATTAGTAAAGTAAGGCATTAATAATTGCTCACCTTGGTTTGCTTTACTGTAATTTGTCTGCTATAGCAGTGATTGTCTGGTGAACAGACTGCTAAGCTGGAGGTCTTGAGTTCAAATCCACGGACTTGTTGTGGTAAAGAATAAGAATTTTAGTGCGTGTTAAATTAATAATGGTTGCTAGACAGTGAAGAAAAGCATCATGAGGAAATCTGCGAGTTTTTCATGATGTGTTGGAGAGACATGTATGAAGTTTGCCAACTCGTACTTGACCAGCTTGGTGGAATGTCGCTTCACTATTATAATAATAATAAATAATAATAATAAAGTTTATTAATTTTCAATTCATCACAAAAAGATACATACAGTTCTTAAAAAGTAATTTAGGTAAAATAATGAGGTGCCAGTACTAGGGTAAACCTGTGCCACAGGCGTTAATAGTATTATGATAATGAGAAGAGGTTTGTGCCTGATTCCGATTTGAGAATCGAACCCGAGATCTTCCCAGTCATATACACTGCCACTTCATCAACGAGCAACCCTTTATTATCGATGGGGCTACAAAATCGACTGCCACAAAATGCAATAATTAAAAAATAAAGAAAAAGATGTCTAGACGTGCGCCATTACATTTTAATCCAGAACTATAAAGTTACCTTTCAGGTGCTCTTAGACCTTATCTTACCAATATTAATCTTAATTACACTGCACCTAAAAACAGAGCCGAGCTTCGCACCCGTTTATATGCAACTGACCATTCGTGCACATTAGCAAATAATATCAAAACAGCCGACCAAATGGCATATTACTGTGGTCAGCTATCGATTGTATCGTCCATTCAGTCGCTACAGCATGAAAAGCCCTCAACCAAAAACGTCCACCAACACCAGTAGGCTAAGAAAAGTGTTCAAGAAAATATACGCTGTGGCTACAATTCAATACGCAACGAGGTAGTGTTTGCAATAGGTTTTTACGAGTAGCATTGCCAGCTGTAATTGTTATTAGAATTGTTTTCACAGTCTACGTTGTATGTTTACTATTGCAATACTTAGTGCAATTCGTACGCTATGATATTGCTGGACGTGCTTGGAATGGGCCTAAATAATGCAGATTATATATTATGGCGAAGCTGCTAGCAATCCAAGCATATACATTAATTTTCTCTTGAGAAATTTTCTTTACCGCAACACAAGCTTAGACATGAAGGCAGAAAATCGCAATATAACCCTGAAACCAAAACCGTAAGTATTCTATCGCAGTGAAAATTGGTCAACTACATTTTTTATTCCTACATATGTGTGCGTGTGTGTAAACCCGCCCTTAGCTACCTAATGGGACAGCGCCTTGTTGCAGCTGAGCCGTTAAGGACCAGTTTCACTGTCTAAGCTGTTTGATATTTTCCTGTTAAATATTTTTTTAAGATAACTCAAATCGTGCCAATTTTGAATTAATCTGGAAGATACGTTCGATACAGTTGGTGAAAGTGGGCCGTATCTAATTAATTTACCAGATTCAAATATGCTACGGGCCATAACCCTTTAGCAATTCCTTCATCTGCCAACATACAATATGGTTAACAGCTTCAAAGCTTGTAACATAAGTCAGCGGTTAACTTAAGCCAACTAAAATATACATTAAACAAACGACGTGGGATTGCTGTAATGACTTATACTTTTTACTGTTCACTGTTCTGTGTGATTTTATTCAATAGAAATACATATTAATTGGCTACTTAACTTGATTTCAGTCTTTGGTTGAGCAATTTATTCATTAATCAATTGTTTTTTTAGGTAATATCAATTTTAGATATATTTGAATCGAGAAAGCAACACTTGCAGGGTGACATTTGATAACTTGAGCAACTGTCAAAAATGTCAAATGTCAACCCAATACAACGTCGCATACGCGTCGTTCGTGTTTGTTTGTGTTATTATTTTGTTTTTATCCGTTGAGTTGAGGTTTGTTCTTCTGGGTCGAAACTACGTTTATTTTAACTTGTAACATCATTCACTTATTGAAATTGTTATAAACAATTAGAAATCAATGACGAATTCGTTCCTTTGCAATATTCATGGCGGATTTTTAAAAAATATGATTATGAGAAAATCTCAGAACTGCGGATTCGAAAATAAAAACGCTTCATGCTAAAAATGTTTAATATTTTCGTAGGGTAATATTAAACAATAAGCAGGCTAAAAATGTTCATTTCATGAAAAAGCAAACGGTACAGGCTTCCATACAAAAACCGGCATTCTCCTTTCAAACAGAAGAGTTATGGCGGCACTCCAGAAAAATATACTGCAGTTTCACTTCAAAGGTATAGTCAGGACATTATCAATTTCTGCTTAAATTAATTAATCTTAAATGTCAAAAAGATTCAACTGCGTTCTGCTTCAATAAAATTGAAATTGTATTAAGATAAAATCCTGGATGGAATCATAAATTCAGCTACCTTTTATTGACCGTTACAATAAACTTTATCTCCCGCATAATTTTAAGTTTTCCAAGCGATTTCAGTGCCTCAAACATGCGGAATAAATTAAACGTTTTGATTTAGATGCAGACTTGTTATAACGGCTGGTTTCTTTATTATAAAATATACTTTGGCAATTATTTTAAAGAATCTCCACTCAATAGACTCATGGTTATTTTATGGATAGTAAGACCTGACACATTTCAGCTGTGTGGATTTTGTCAGGTGCCCAATTATGTAAGATTTTCGGGATTTTAAATGAGCTGTTTATATTTCAGACTGGCAGAAAAATAGTTTAATGTCTTTCCATTTTCACATATTTAGCCATAGATTGCCAGATGTCCCCAAACATTTAAAACACTATTACAAGAATAATATTGGTAAATTTGGTAATTATAAACACAAACACTAAAAAAATACTAAAGAAAATAATGATTACATTTGTATAACACTGACTGTTTCCCACGGCTTCGCCCGTGTGGGGGCTTTTTATCGGTAGCCTATGCGCTATTTTGACGTGTATACTATAGAAACTTGCCAGTTACGTAGCCTATAAGTACATCAGCACAGCACATGAGCTACCATTTGGTGGCCCATGTGAAAAATCAGTTCACTAGATTTTGCATAAAATAGTAACAAACAGCAAAACATCCATCTTCACAAACATTTCCATATACATTTAATACACACCAATAGTAGAAACATAACAGAGATAAGAAAGCAAAACTATCAAAGTTAGCCAATTATCCCGATCTCGTAACATAAACTATTGTATAAACAACCGATACGTTAGCAAAGTGTCTGTGCCACCCAACTTTGTGATTCAGACGATGGATTAAATGACAAAGTTGATCAGAGTGTCGCCTATACGGCTACACTTGCGACTAACTCCCGAAAGCTTTCAGACTATCACTAGCGAGAGTTTCAATTATTTATTGGTCCTTATGAGATGCATGATATCCTCTATAAACATTATAGCACTTTAAAAAGACTAGCAATTAACAGAATTTTGTCCTGTTTATGAATATTGGCATTATATTGTGACGTCGTAGCGGACGCCCTCCTCCCACTACTCCTTTCTGGCCGCCGCAGCATCGCAAGTTAAGCCGTCTTCCTTCTGCATAGCCGGGAGTGCATTTTACTTGGACTACACGAACCCCGCCTCTGTTAACTTGTTTTAGAGTCAAAATTGTGTAAATCAGTTTTATTTTCCTTTGCTAAAGGTTGTATAGATTCATTTAACTGAAATATACATATTGTTACCGATATATTATATCGATTTTTTATTTAACTAAATAGCGTTTACCACGTGCAACGTCACAGTGGTGTCCCAACGTGACAGTGGCGCCCAACGTGACAATATGATGCAATTTTTGGGACCTATGGCTAAAAGACTAAATCACTATAACACATATTTTATCCTAGTGATACCATAAATGCCAATGTTTGTAATAAAATGCCAAAGTTTATAAATTGTTTTGTATCACATTGTGTTCGCATTATTGTTTACCACTCTACCGCATTAGGATACATTTTGTAAATTGTCAAATGTGTTAATATAAATAATTATTACTACACTATTCTTTTGGGGACCAAATTAATTTCGCACAATCGCCTCCGTCCCACCATTTAAACCATCAACCAGTCTAAACTGCAAATAAACACCAAATCTACCAAACTAAATAGGTAGGATCGAGAGGTCAAAAATCTATGTATCCAAACAATAAACGGTTTAAACAAGTAATAAATAAGCTGGCTAAAAGACCATTATATATAAGCCGATGTGCCGTAAAAAGTAAACGTTGGTTCTCTTTAAGGGGCATGCGTTATTCATGAAGGCTTATGCACTGGTGGTAGAGTTTGGTAGATAAGTGAACTTTCCTGTAACGGGACACAGATTCATCCAACGGAGTTTATATATTTATTTTGTGCGAAAGTTGTTGCTGGTTTACTTATAGTAATGGATATTTTCAGGTTGTGTTTGTATGGAATGCGATTAGGCCTTGCGGTTTTGGTTACGTCATAGGTTTGTTGAGTTTCAATATAAGAATGTCGATATGAGAGAAATGCACTCAAGAACGCTTTGAGCTTCAATCATTGTGGTGTAATGAGGATTCTCCATAATGCTGCATGCGTTATTGAGCAGTTAATGAGGCATATTCGTTAGTTATTTTTAATTTCTGGTTGATTACTCATTGAATAGCGTAAGTATGTACGGATCGCGTAGTAGCCCTTTATACTGTGCTAAGTGTTGGGGACTCGATTCCAACTCTAGATATCACTTTGTGTGATTCATGAACTGTGCTGAGTTTATAGTGTCCGTTTGTATGTCTGTTCAGTCTGTTGCGATACATGATTCAAATTTAACACGACATTCCTCTTTTAAGAAATTGAGCATAAAACTTGAATTGACGACTTAAAATCATTCCGTACATTCTGAATCTAATAATAACTCAGAAATTAGAATGAGGTGACCTTTTCAATATTAAAATCTTAGTATTCTGAATGGCTTTGCTTAACGAATATTAACTATTAATTGATATTCCGTTATAATTGTCTAGGTTTAAGACTGTTTTGCGTTTTCTTATGTAATTTTGCCGCCGCTCATGGACACAAGCTACACCAGAGGAGTCACAAGTGCATTGCCGCCCTTTGCGTTGAGCAAAGGAATAAGTAGGCGGAGTGAAATGACGGAAAAGGTATAGGGGATGAGGCCTCCGGCACTTTCCCTCACCGAACGAGACGCTATATTGTATGTATATTACTTTACGTTGATTTTTTGTGAGAACAGTAGAATGTAGGTAGTACTTCTACGGTCAAGCAGCTAATTCATGCTGAAATCAGCATCTATAAATTTTTTCATTGTGTTCATTAATGTAAGCTATTAATGAAACCTGTAATTGTTTTGTTTGAAGTAAAAGTAGCGCTCATAGCGAGACTTGGCTTGCCGTTCGTAACAGATCGGCAAAGTTAAGCAACGCTTGCACAGGTCGCCACATGAATGGGTGACCGTATGTGGCAATTACATCTGAGCGCTACCGTGCGTCGGAGGGCACGTAAAGCTGTCGATCCGGTTCTTGTCTCAGGATAAGAATCGTCAGGCCATGTCGGAGGCTTTCAGGCGGTCTGAATACTCCGATACTAGAGTTGGCCACACACGAAAAACAAACAAACTAATGAAACCTAATAATGCTCTTACAAAAAGTATGAATAAAAATTACAACTTCTCTTTTACTACAATTGCGTCATGTGATACATTCTTGTCGCTACGTTTGCGATCAGAACATTTAGTAGTACATTATGACCAATAAACCGTGCCGAATTAACGAATTCCACCCACATTCAACGACATATGGATGTGTTCGCGTTCGGATTGTGGTCGGAGCTATATGTGATTATAGCACTATATCTATATGGGATTAAATTTAACTTTCTTTTTCTTCCATTTATTTAGGACAACAAACAGTAACACTGATACATTACTTAACAATATTTAAGTACACTAAAACATACTTCTAGTGAAACCAGCACCATTGTCCACAAATTAACATATTATATGGTACCTACATATGTACGGGTTATACATGTAAAAAAAGACATAATTAATTAAACCCAATTACACTGAACTGACATTGCAACATAACTTACAACTATACAAAATCAAGTTTACGAGTATATAATCTTACTTATTTCATTTTTTAAATATGACGTTGAACATGCAAAAAAAAACTACATCAGTAATATAGGTGTTGTATATTTTCATTATTCTACTTAAGGGGCAGCGTTCACCAGCCTTAGTTCTACAATTCTTTGGTGCAAACAGACAAAATTTGCGAATACTTCTTAATAAAGTTGAACGTGTGGGTACAGAAATGTATATTTGATTCATGAGCCTATTACAATTGAAATTATTGCGAGATATGTTAAATAAAAGCATAATGTCTAAGAAACTTCTTCTCGACTCCAGTTTAGGCAAAGAGAATTTCTTAAATTCACGAAACCGTATAATTGAAATGATTTGCCAATTATGTGATTGATATGAATATCGAAATGTAGCTTATTGTCTAGTTACATACCCAGGTCTTTTATGACACAAACTTTTTCTAGTTGATTATCTTGTAAAACGTAGAAATATTCGAAGTTATTAATATTTTTCGTGAAGGTTATACTTTTACTTTTTAGGATACTTAGATGTAGTTTGTTAAGCAAACAATAGGCAGACAGCCGATTTAAACCATCTTGAAGTTTATGACAATCATCTAAGTAAGTTATATCACGGTAGATTTTGAGATCATCAGCATAAAATAAAAAGTGGGTATGTTTGAAACATTATTTTATATCATTAATAAATATTACAAATAGCAACGGCCCAAGAATTGATCCTTGAGCCACACCAGAAGTTACCTTTATAATATTTCCAGAAGTAATACCATTAATAACTACCCGTTGTGTTCTGTTTTTAATATACGAAGTAAACCACCGCAATAAATTGCCACGAATGCCGTTAAAGGCGAGCTTCTGAAGAAGTAAGTCGTGATCCACCTTATCAAAAGCCTTGCAAAAATCGGTATAAACAGAGTCTACTTGTACCTTACGGCACAGATTACTAAATAGTTACATCGTAACAGATACATCACTCCCATACAAAATCGAAAATACCTACGCTATAATCACCTACAAAATCTTAATAATAATAGCCGTTGTTTGCAGTGAAGAGAAATGTACCCTAAGTACTCACGCAAAGAGTTGCAGATTGTGTGGCTGTACGTACAAGCGCGTCATCGAACAAAGGCGCTAGGGTTGTTCTTATGATGATTTTGGTAATAAAACGAATGTTGCGAAATAACCATATTTTTAATTGCTTAATACTTAGGTACCTATATATTATACACGAGTCAGTTAGTAAATACATATTGGTAACATATTTAATAAAATTACCAATAAGTATGCAATATGTTATAAAAATTAATAAAATGTATAATAATCGTACGTAGTAGGGGCCGATTGCCTATTTCCGTTTATCGGACACAATACCAGACAATACAGTAAATACGTACATAAGATTCTGACATTAAGTAGATTTTACTTAATAAAAACAACATTTATATTTATTTCTAGTTATAACCTAAACGTATCAATTAACAAACATTTACATACCTAGTATTTCCTTTCTTACCTTTGCTTTAAATAAAATAAACGGTGTCAATTTGTAGACGAAATTTTATATAAGTAGCCACTTATATCAAATCTTATATCATTCATAACTTACGACACAAATAATCGCTTTTCCTTCGGCAATGAAAAAAACAACAAGTTTTCGTTTGTTTTGTGCGTTTAACACCCATCCATTGCACAATAACTTCGTGGTTTCGGTATTTCTAGAAGAAAGCGCGGGAAACGTGCCATGCGTACACACTGCCGGGCGTGCGGCGGCCCTCTGTTGTTTGTATCCATATGGATACACGAAATGGTAGGTATTTATCGCGCGAATTTGAGCCAGTGACGGGGGCCTGCTTACGGTCCATGCTTTCAAATAAAAAGTTTACGTATAGCACTAAATTGCTAATGGTGGAACGCTTTTTCATAAATCCGTGTTGTTCTTAAATTATTAAGTTATGTAAGTACGGGTAAATGTAGTTATGTACTCATACTATGTTTTGTCTAGTTTTATATACTTAATTGAATTGAGTAAAGATGGAGACTCACTCTTTGCTTGTATTGTCATTAGTCTTATTGACTGCCTCTGTGGTCCTGCGCTAGTGTAAGCGACTGCGGATCATGAGGTCTTTTGAGAAGCGCCTAATGGAAAACACTAATAACAAGTGTTTTCCATTAGGCGCTTCTCAAAAAGCACGCACTCTCTGCTTCTCGGAAACTATAATACTTGCATAGTAACAGCAACACATTTTTCTCCTAGCTGTCAGAATCAGAAGTACTATTTACTGGATGGGTACTTATACTAAAGAGTTGATCTTCCAAGAGAATACAAAATATCTATCTGTAGAATAATAAATATCTTCCAATGTTGCGATCATAGCTGGATTGGATAGGCTCTGCCGAGGTAAGACCTTATACTATTCGTGACCACTTAGTAAGTGGTTTTACTACGTAAGTATTTACTCGACCTATGAATAATATATTGTCATCATTATCAGCTCTTAATACAGTCCCACTGCTGGACACGGGCCTCTTCTCACTATGAGAAGGGTAAGACCATAGTCCACCACGCTGGCCAAGTGCGGGTTAACAGACTTCACATATCATGTCTTTCAAGAACATTATTGAGAACTCTCAGACATGCAGGTTTCCTCACGATGTTTTCCTTCACCAATTAGCAAGCGAGAATTAACAATTTAATACGCACTTAACTCCGAAAAGTCATTGGTGCGTGCCGTGGATTCGACCCCGAGACCCTCTGCGTATCAGTCTCACGGTCTCTTCACTCAGCTATCGCTGCTTGAATAATATATTATAGTATCCTGACGTTTTTCTTGCTAGCAATAGACAGAAGAGCCGGCTACTTACTACCTTATGGTAAGTGATAACCCCGGCTCTTAGACAAGGCTGTGTGCGAAAACACAACCAAGCTACTGCTCCCTGTCGTGAGGATGAGAAAATAAATAGAAGGAGGAGTGGGATGAGGAGAAGGAACAGAGGATCGGGTATTACTTCTACTCACCAAATGAAACGCAAATTTGTGTATTTACTTCACGACCATAATCTGTTAAAGGGCAGGAATTCCTCGGTACTCTACTACGCAAAGTTTGTACTATTTAAAGCTATCAATCAACATACTTTTAATTTTAAATCCATATCCATATCTTTATATATATATTTCTTGTGTATGTCACCGAACTCGTGAAGTTTTTTGTGTGTATTCAAGGGGATGAGAGTGGTTTACATTCACAAAAAAAATACGAATATAATAAAAAATATGGCGGTACAAAGTTCGCTGGGTCAGCTAGTATAATATAAATAAATCACATCCGTGATAGTTAGGTAGTAGAGTCTTACTAATTTCAGCATGAATGGGCCAGCTTGACCAGGAAAATACTACCCTCTTACAGAAAAGCGACGTAAAATAACAGTACCCATACTGTTGCGTTTCTTTCAGTGAGTGAGAGTTACGGAGAGCCCGTGCTCTATTCTATTCCTTCTCCCTCATCTCTCTCTCCTTCTCCCCATCCCTTTTCCCATCAGAGGATCCGTCTGTTCATTTGCCGCCTATAACATAAATATAAAAAACGTTAAGTTAGAACAGTATCGAATCAACCTCCTGTTTAGACAGGCTAGGAAAATGAAGACACAGAAATGACTTGACTAATGTCATAAATATACCATGAAATTAAATGAGCGTCAATGAAACAAATCAACTGAGTGCGGCGCGAAACAGTTACATTTAACCACATCGCATTAAATAACACAACTCGGTCGACTCATTTAAAATATTCACTGAAAGCTTTCAATATTAATTGACATACAAATTATTTAAATTCCCCCTCGTTGCTTAATGATGAAGCTTTGTGCACCTATAGGTAGGTAAGTTGTATGAAAATAAACAACCTTGGTACTATTTGGTATATACCTCTATCTATTTGTATCTGCCTCTGGCTATTTCTATCTGCCTCTGTCTTTCTGAACCTGTCTTTTCTATTCTCTACATGCTAAATAAGGTTTTTTAGGAGCTGATTGATGGTGTCGGAGAAAAATATACGAATAAATAATATCTATTGCTCCACCTATTGTACATGAAAAGTAGGACTAAATATGAGCTGCCGGGCGGCAAAATATGTACATCAATGAAACTATGTTTATAACTTTATCTTGGCACTAAAACCTACGAATGAATTTTGGTAGGACTCGACCAAAATTTAAGGATACGAACGATACTTACAAACTAGGCGAGTGAGGTATCATAGCATCAATATTTTGTGGGATTCAAGGTTTTTGTTTCAAGTTATTGGCGTTGCGGATTATTGGCATTGCGGATTATTGAATTGGACTGTGTGGAATGGTTTGGCGAAACCAACGTTTAGCAATGAATGTCTTTTGTCTGAGTCGATGATGACAATGATGTTATCTTCCAGTATTCATTATAACTTGTTTTGATAGTACATTCATAGATCATGATTAAAATTGATTACAAATTTCGATATGCACGATACCAGCTCGCAATGTGCCAATCACTGACTAAAACATTTACAAGGCAACTGGGACAGTGAGTGCTTGAATAAATGGCTAGTTAGTTCAGTTTACGAGTCCATTGTAACACTGAATCAATTTGGAGTTGATCGAATAGCGATAATTCATGTATTGCTAATTGTTTGCGACATCGCGAAAACAATCGAACTCCCCGTCTGTTGGGATTATTATGATTGACGAGAATATAGTAATGCCTTTTGCCCGATATTTTCCGCGCGCGTGAATGTAACTGAATTAAAGAGTTTTACATAAGCTCTGATAGCATTTTCTACACCTCGGGCGAAATTCCAAAACTCGTCACTTAGTGTTCTCCTTTACTGCACTCCCAAAGGAACATACATACATGCCAAATTTGCATACAACGGAAAAGCTTTTCTATAATATGATTTTCTTATGATACCGATAGCTTCTTGTATAAACAAAAAAGTGGCCCTGACTTTCACTTTCACTGGCCAGATATGACAAAAAGTTATACGTCCAGAATATAATCTCAGGCGTTATCAGTAAACATAACATGGATGAACACAGTGCAACGCATTGTTTGGGCAAAAATCACATCTTTATTATCTCCATATACTTATGAAGACTATACTTACTGTATTCAATACTCAGCTACCATCCCAATATCCTTTTCTGCGATTTCATAAAATAACAAATTCTAGTCGCCAAATTTTCATTTATATAATTTGTTATTCTCAAAATTGAGTTGTAATTTATACGTCCATTCAAGAGACGAGTTTTAGTTTCGAAAGTTTGCTCGTAAATAATAAAATCTTTGTCAGATAATTTCTTAATCTGCAAAATTTTGGTAGTTGGTAGCACTCAAACGTATTTTTAGAATATGAAACCTGTTTTCTTAATCTAAAAGTGTGAGGGTTATTTATACGTCATAATTATTTTATATTCATGAACTTTTGTGATTTTTATATTAGCTCATATCTGTGTTTTAACTTTCTTAGATGATAATGTTAACTTCACTTGGCTATAATTATGTTGAGGTTACATTTACTTCACTTTGAGATGTATCACGTGCTTTCCCTTCACCGGTGCTGAGTTTTGTAGAGGAAAGCCTGCAACTAGGCTCTTCTGCGAGATAAAAAGAAAGCAATGGCGACTAGGGTGAAGTTCGCCTCAGCGAGTCTTGATTGTAAGGTTTTAATATAATATGAATTTGAAGTATGTTCACTGCTACCTTTATTATATCTCCAGTCTAAGTCATTTCTTCTCGGCCTTGGGTTTATGTAAATGAATGACCAGGTTCTAAACTTCTAATCGGAGGGCCAATTCTCCTAAATATATTTGTTCAAAATGCAGTTTCGGACTAATGTCCGTGTCATAAATAATATTCTCCTAAATTAACTAATATATTAATGATATCGCGACTAAATTGTAAATTGAACTAAGTGTCAAACTATGGTGTCACCGACTAACTAAATGTATCAAAATAGAAGATAATGACATTAAGGTAGCAGAATACGAATTTTGAGTCAATTCTAAATATAATCTTATTTTGTTCAAAGTACAGTTTCGATGTAAATGTTGTAAGAGAAGGAAAACTTGATACAAACCCTATACCAACCCGTTTGGCCAGCGTGGTATAGTTGGCCAATTCCTCCTTTCAAAGGAGAGGCCTAGTCCAGCAGTGGACTGTTAATGGCTGATGATGATAACAGTTTCGATGTCAACATTGTAACGACTATATTCTCTGTTGATATCAGTTGGTACAGAAACTTTAGAAATTTTGTTAAAGGAAAGAGTAAAAGGATCTCATCACACCTCTGTATATGATTATTTTCCCATAAACCGTTTTATCATCGTTCTTCAGGATATACACCTCGCCTCCTGAAAATGTTTTACAATTCAATGGAGCATCGCCCCAGCTGTTAATTGGAGGCGTTTTAATGAATATCAATTGACCGTGAGGGGGCGCCTCTGGCGACACACTCCATAGTTTCCGGGTTGGAACCAGTGGCACATTTTATCTGTGCCATTTTCGACTGCCTACTGACAGTGCGATGTATTCAGATGACGTTACCATGATTTATTTTTCGTATCAGGAGATGTCTATATTAATGGTAGTTTTCTGTCATTTGGTTTTTCTAATCTGCGATTTTTCTTCAGCTTCTTTTAGCCGTGAGGTCACGCAAATCTATCGCTACTAATCTACGCGTATGGTATGTGCGATTCCGTCAAGATGCGGTTACTGTCGGCAGTGACTTTAGTAAAGTCGAGCACTGCGGTAGGACTCTATCAAATGCATGGCTCAAGGAATTTAAGATGCTGCATAATATATTTGTATTTCAGAAAAAAGTATAGTCTTAAGGGCTAACCATGCGATGGTAGTATGGCAGAACACTTGCATCTTTGGTTCATGCTTGGCAAATAAGCCACTACTATTTTTGCAAGATCTATGGAAAATCTTAGTGCAGCCCTATGTACTGAACATAGGAGTCCACGTATGAAGTGAACTGCCATCGGCTCAAATGATGGTGAGGTTCACCTCAAGGGTTGAAATTGTTCAAACTCTACAAGTAGGTACACTAAATTGTACCTAAAGTGTAAACCGTAAGAACGGCCAGTATTTTCCAAAAAAATACGTTAAATTACTAAGATGAATATGGTCACAGTAGTAACACATTAAGTGCTTGTATTTAAAAGTGACAGGTGTGTTTGTGTCGCAATTCGTTGTACATTGCACTTTCACGGATGAGCGCTGAATTAAGCGTTTTTAATACGAGCATAAAACATTTCACTTGCCAGTGTTGTAATTAATTGGATATTGTATTGGCCTGCCACGGTAGAACTGTGGTCGAAAGTGGGTTGTTTGGGGCAATCGTGAGGTTTATGTGAATACATGAAGTAGATGGAGGTTTATAGGGGACGTCTAAGAATCTGTATATATTATATCGCTTCCACTAACATTGTAAGCTGGTGGAAACGTTGGCAACACATGGGTGTTTCATACAATTGTATGGAAATGGGTCTTACTCGCGATATTTAATTAATTTAAGGTATAAGCCGTGGTCGTGGCGGGGCTGATATGTTCTCAGCCCCGTCCGGGTTTCGACAGCTTGTCTTTTATTTTTATTTTTATCTGATCTGTCGGTACTTCGATACAATACACTTATGACGTCTACATACTGGTGAGCTGTGTTACTGCGGCGGGGTTTACATTTGTTGATTACTGAATTCCAATTCATTTCCAAGTTGTTACATGGGTACATTTTTTTACACACCTTTAATTAGTTGATGTACGCGATGAACACCCGTTAAATAAACTTGTATGACATATCTATACGTGTTTAACAAATTGAGGCAAGAGTCGTATCCTAAGCAAATTCAAACCGTGTTACTGATCATGGTTTGTTACCAGAAAAACCAGACTTGTCCACAAGAGAATTAAGTACACTTGGACTCTCACATTGAGGAACATCTCACGACTGGTCGCAAATACGGTATGTATCCCTACAATTACGCTAGTTTCCTCCGTAGAGCCGCTCTTCGGAGAAAACCTGCAGATTTTGCATCTGTACAAGTGAAGGTACATCTATGATGGTGTCATTAGGTTACACAATTTATTTACTTGTTCTTTGTATAAATTCATTTATCAAATAGACAAGCCAAGTTTATCAACAAATTACAGAAATATTACCTAAAACAAACAATTAAAGTATTAAATTTGTAATAAAATTTATGTGTAAATAGCCACTTAGTTATAGTTAGTTTTAAATCAAATGTTAAAAAAAGAAAAAATAAAAATATAGCTGTTTAATAAAATATAATAAACTACATTATTTTTGTACTTATTTTATAATTACATTTTTTTGTAAATATTAATAGAAATAAATGTTATTAAAATTAAAACATTCCGAGTTATCATCCTCATTAACTCTACAATAAGTCATCATCATCGCCCTAGCGTTATCCCGACTGCATCCAAGACATCGCCTTAGAGTCCGGGGTGCGTATTTACAAAGCCTATACCATTAGAGTGAAAATGCAAACTGAACTGGCTTAGCTTTTGTTTGACAAAAACTTGACGAAACCCTAGTCTACTCTAGTACAGAAATTAACTGAACTCGCGTAGACTTTGTAAGATAAATTCATTCTAACATTGCAGCAACAAATGCCATTCAATTTGGGACTAGGTTTAGGACAGTGTTGGGCAAAATTTAATTGCAAGAACAATTAAAAATTAACAATTTATTAATTGATAATTGTTACTACTACAGTTAACAATTAATCAATTGTAATTGTGGAAATTACAATTAACAATTAATTAAGTGTTAATTGTGATTTACTACAATTAACTATTAATTAATTTTCAATTGTTTTGTGAATTTTAATTAAAACTAAAAATGTTTGTTGTTTGTTTTTCGTGTGAGCGTGTGGCCATCTCTGGTGTCGGAGTTTTCAGACCGCCCGAAGGCCTCCGACATGGCCTAACGATCCTTATCCTTGGACAAGAACCGGGACCGACAGCTTTACGTGCCCTCCGAAGCACGGTAGCGCTCAGATGTAAATGCCACATACGGTCACCCATCCAAGTGGCGACCTGTGCAAGCGTTGCTTAACTTTGCCGATCTGTTACGAACGGCAAGCCAAGTCTCGCTACGAGCGCTACTAAACTAAAAATAAAAAATACACTGCTGTGCAAAATACAGCCGGTATATTTAAATATATAATATACCCGTGTGGCTCTGGGTAGTAGAATAGTGCCCCCACATCTATTCCTGTGGTTAAATACATATGTTGGCAACAAATAAAAGACCGATTCAAATAATGAAATAAATAAATATTCATTTCTTTACCAACAAGCAGTTTTTGTAGTATATAGAAAGTATGTATGTAGAAAGAAAGATTTAAAAAAATTAACCTATAGTTACAGCCTTTGCCACTTTTTTAACCGACTTCAACAAAGAAGGAGGAGGAGGTTCTCAATTCGGCCGGTATATATATTTTTTTTCGATGTATGTACACCGATTACGCCGAGGTTTCTGAACAGATTTATGTCTCTTTTTTGTTTGATGCGGAATAGTTTAGAATTAGTCCTATAAAAATTAGATTCAAGTAGGCCCAGTAGTTTTTATTTTATGAGCATTTTTTTACTAACTTTCACCTATCCCGATGTCTGAAATCAATCTCGCAAGTAAATTTGATCCACTTCGCGGCTACTAATTGAGCTGAAATTGTGTATGCGTATGTAAATCGGATGACGATGAAAAATTATTATGACATAGAGCTGACATAATGATGGAATCGATAGGCACTCAGTAACTAAAAGACAAAACTATCGAGAGTAGGCTCGTTTGTTCGTCTTGACGATCACTCTGGTGCGGGTGGTAACTAGAATCCTCTAGGTTACGATGAAGGAGCCAGAAGGTGGCCATACGAACTCAGTAATTACAAAAAGCAATTTGACTTGCACAATGATGATAATGGTGACTTCTAGGACGTAAAACTTACGATAATGCCATGATTAAAGATTTGTCGATTATTAATAAGACCAAATCTATTAGCTCTCAGCTCAAAAGACTCATTTGCTAGACGCTCTTGGATCTTACAGAGTCTGGAATTATATTGTTCAAAAGTTTCTTGACGTAAACGTGATTTCATATAATTATATGCTTTTATGGCTAACAAACGTTTTTCACGATCTTTAATAGTCTCACAACAACGTGAAATTGAGTTTCGAAGAGCATGTTTACAGAGACGACTACTTTTATCCGTTCCTGTTTCTTGAGATCTTTATTTACTAAGGCGCACAGCACCTTTTGTAGGTCTACCTATAACTAGTTGACAATACAACAATACACTAAAAGTATTAAAAAAAAACTACGTTTAAAATATTATTATTTGTTTAAGGCTAGGCACGGACTTCAAACCTAATAGTAAATAGCACATATAAATAATAAGTATTTAATTAATATTTAATCTTTATTATTTTTACTTTTTCGTTTTTGAAGTCGATAGTTTTCAACGTAGTTTTTTTATACGTCTGAGACTTACAACTTAATTTTCCTAAATCTTTAACTAATTTTGTTTTGATACATAAAGTTAATTGTTAGTTTTAATTGTTTTATAAAAACACTAAAAAAGTTAATTGCAATTATTTTAATTGTGAGTTACAATTGACAGAACATAATCAAATAAATTTAATTGAAAGGTGCAATTATAAGTTTAATTACGATTAATTTAATTGTAATTAATTTAATTGTAATTAATTTTTTAGTCAATTAACCAGATAATTGACAAATTAATTGATTAATGCCCAACACTGGTTTAGGACCACAATGTGCCTATTGCCTAGTTGGTTAGGTGCGACTGTATGTAATTCAAGTAACTAAATATATTATATTTGTGATATAATATAATATAAACTAAGTAGATGGAGACTGAGGGTTTTTTGTAAGGTTTACATCAATAGACAGTTATAATATATGTAATAGTAAAGTTAACACGGGAGGAGACTTTAGGGAAGTCCAGTGAAGAAATAAAATATTCAAAACATACCATATTTACGAGTCTTCTAAACAGACTTGTGTTTATAAAATGTCTTCAACTCGCGAGGTACGCGTATAGACTGGATGGATCTTTATGAAAATATTTGAAGACTTTATTAAAATACTTCAAATACACTGCGACGCATGGAAGGAAAAATAACATATGAAAAGACTATGTTAAACAGCGTCCTCACCCACTAACGCATTTTAAATATATTTCATTGAATATATTTTGGCACCTTGATAATTTTAGACTGTAAGGTCCCAGCCCAATTATGGTCAATTGAAATGCTGTATCTTACTATCGTGTTCGAGGTTGATGCGAGGGAGCGGAATATGAACAACGTTACTTCGAAACAAAGGTTTATTTGCGACTCAAGAAATATTTCGATCGCGGGCGCAGCCGCGCTTAGGCACACACACCAATACATTATGTCTACTCGACAATAACACACATGTGTCCCTACAGTAGCCCCCCTCTTATAAGAAGAAGCTACTTTACAAATTATCACACAAAAATAAAAACCTGTGTATTTTCTATCGAACTGCAGAAGTTTCATACATTTCGGTACATCATTACAATAATTATAACAAGGCCAGCAATGTGGCTCGACTCGCTTTAATGCTGACTCGACAGTAAAATCGTACCGGCAGCGCTTGTTTACATTAAGCGTATAAATTATAAGTAAGTTTTATAATTATGGCTAACAGTTTTAGAGTATGGACATGATACTTATATGCTACTTATTTCTACACCTTTTATACCTGTTACTAATGGTGGTTGCCATGACGACCCGCTCTGCTATATTTAAGTATCTCCCCTTGGGTCCCGTCAGCGTCCGTCATGACAACGCCTGAAAGTCCTTCCATTCATCACTACTCGCCGTACTTCATTCTTACAGACTTTAGACATTGCATCATTTAACTACAAAAATACAAAGTCGGTATATCGTTTACGATTACATTTACCCCTCTGAAATACACAAAAAAAGAAATATACATTTAATATAAACACAATGTTCACTTTACTCTTTATTACAAATTCACTGTACGTTTACATGTCCAGATAACGTAAATTTTACAATATGTTTCTTACTGATACACGTCTGCATTATGCGACGTAGCTGCAGGTTGCACGGTGTGCACTTTGACCACCGGCGGTGACCACCCGGCCACGGCGGCTTCCTTACGGAACCAATCTCGCACCCGCTTCTTGCATTGGTTTCGCAACAGAAACAGGCACACAAGTCCTAACAATATAGCGAATACCATTATAATAATTTCCAACCCATTTAATCTTTGGCCAATTCCTTCATTAGACACACTTTGTGTAATTGCGACATTGTTATGTTCGGGTTTACTTTGGCTATAACCCATCTTAGACACGTGAATACACAATAAAATATTTACTGTTAGCAAGCAAAGTCTGGCTACAGAATGAATAAAACATACAGTAAAATAATTAACATAAAACTCATATAAAAATTGATGTGTCAGTATTTGAGTCACTAAAGTGAAACATTGCTATATTTCATAGCCTAATTACAAATATTACAATACTGCAATAAAATGTTAAAAGTTATACATTTAGATTGCAACACATATTTTACATAATAACAAAATAAGTAAGTATCTGTATATGCGACAATAGCGCAGTGGTTATAGTATCATAAGTATTATTTCGCACTGGTCGAACAATAATAGATTTGAATTTCATTCACTGCATTACTGTCGTATATAAGGTATGTCACACACAAATAAAATAAACACAATAAAATTCAATTACAAAAATAGCTTTTGTATATAGGTTATGAAGTTAGCCCTACGACTATGTCTTGGGTTCGGCGGATATAACCTGCCACTAACTTTTTACCTCGTACAGGAATCGAACCTGTGCAAGACATCTACGGCACTCACTATACTGTGAGTCTCGTTATAGTTCATTCTGCGAACCTTATCGGTCGCTTGATAGCTCTACCGCTACGTGTGGTCCGAGTTATCGGTTTGGTACCGGACTCGTCATTACTAAGATTATTATTAACACTAGAATTATTTATGTTACTATGTTTACATTGTTCGTCTAGCGAAATGGGATCATAGTTAAGGACGCGTTTACGCTTGTATCAAAAAAACACATATTTCCGGTACATTTTACGACAATTTTAGATAATAACTAATAAAACTAATGATTACGATAAATTGATTACTTCTTTATCTATAAATCAATTTGAAAATAAATAAAAAATATTTAATTAATATTAATGTAAAATCGATTCGAAACGGCCTCTTAAATCAAAAATAGGCATATACTGCTATTTTTGGGTACAATTTTCTCTCTATTTTTACATTTATTTAGATTTTCAAAGATAGAATAGGGTGGTAAATATAGTCAACTCAAAAACAATTAGATTTTTTTTTTTCAAAATATTGTAAATTGACTCAAAAAAGCAAAAAATCATCTTACATTTTTCTTCTATTTTGCTCGCATACGTGTGTCTTAATGTGTGGCAATAAGGTTCGTTTTATTTAGCCACTTTCTTGATTTATATATCCAAATTCTGCAATGAGATCTCAGTCTGCGCTTGAGCGCCGTCGGGAGTGGACTCTATGTCGCTTGTTGCTGCAGCCCGAAGACGAAAAAAGCAATTTACGAATACAAATTATTCGCTAAAATCAATTTGATACTTCTCGTATTCTGTGCGAATTACGTACAAGTAAATTTCTTTTGTATAAATGGATATTATTACTTTATTTTCTCCGTTATGTTGAGTCAGAATATATTTCGGTATTTAGATATTAATTTGTTTCTTGCGTTGAAATCTGGTAAGATTATCTGGACTGATGGTATACCATCCCGTTCAAGTGTTGCGACTGGAACTCTTAAAAGAGTAGACCTAGTTATGCCAGGTTGGGGCTCATTTTATTTGTTTTGGTGAGGCCCTACCACTGGTACTAGTGAAGTAACCTTCCAAGGTTATTCGGTGAGTCTTGCTGGTACTCATATGTGAGTAGAGCTAGGCATGCCGAGTTTGGGCTCATTTTGTTTGTACATAAGAGACCCTACCACTGCATTTTATGAAGTAACCTTCCAGGGTTATTCAATGACTCTTACTGGTACTCATATGTCAGTACAGCTAGGCATGCCGAGTTTGGGTTCATTTTGTTTGTACATAAGTGACCCTACCACTGGAACTTATGAAGTAACCTTCCAGGGTTATTCGATGACTCTTGCTGGTACTCATATATGAGTAGAGCTAGGCATGCCGAGTTTGGGCTCATTTTGTTTGTACATAAGAGACCCTACCACTGGAACTTATGAAGTAACCTTCCAGGGTTATTCAATGACTCTTGCTGTTACTCATGTGTGAGTAAAGCTACGCATGCCGAGTTTGGGCTCATTTTGTTTGTACATAAGAGACCCTACCACTGCATTTTATGAAGTCACCTTGCAGGGTTATTCAATGACTCTTACTGGTACTCATATGTCAGTACAGCTAGGCATGCCGAGTTTGGGTTCATTTTGTTTGTACATAAGTGACCCTACCACTGGAACTTATGAAGTAACCTTCCAGGGTTATTCAATTACTCTTGCTGGTACTCATGTGTGAGTAGAGCTAGGCATGCCGAGTTTGGGCTCATTTTGTTTGTACATAAGAGACCCTACCACTGGAACTTATGAAGTAACCTTCCATGGTTATTCAATGACTCTTGCTGGTACTCATGTGTGAGTAGAGCTAGGCATACCGAGTTTGGGCTCATTTTGTTTGTACATAAGAGACCCTACCACTGCATTTTATGAAGTAGCCTTCCAGGGTTATTCAATAACTCTTACTGGTACTCATATGTCAGTAGAGCTAGGGATGCCGAGTTTGGGCTCATTTTGTTTCTACATGAGAGACCCTACCACCGAAACTTATGAAGTAACCTTTCAGGGTTATTCGATGACTCTTGCTGGTTCTTATATGTGAGTAGAGCTAGGCATGCCGAGTTCGGGCTCATTCTGTTTGTACATAAGAGACCCAACCACTGGAACTTATGAAGTAACCTTCCAGGGTTATTCGATGACTCTTGCTGGTACTCATATGTGAGTAGAGCTAGGCATGCCGAGTTTGGGCTCATTTTGTTTGTACATAAGAGACCCTACCACTGGAACTTATAAAGTAACCTTCCAGGGTTATTCAATGACTCTTGCTGGTACTCATGTGTGAGTAAAGCTACGCATGCCGAGTTTGGGCTCATTTTGTTTGTACATAAGAGACCCTACCACGGGAACTTATGAAGTAACCTTCCAGGGTTATTCGATGACTCTTGCTGGTACTCATGTGTGAGTAGAGCTAGGCATGCCGAGTTTGGGCTCATTTTGTTTGTACATAAGAGACCCTCCACATCATACCACGTTAATTTTGACCATTGAGTAAGGAATATACATGGAGAGGGCAAATAGTACATATAGAAAAATTACATTATACACATATATTTTTTTTTTTTTTATAGACTCACGCCTGTATCCCCGGAGGGGTAGGCAGAGGTGTAATATTACACCCACATTTCACCATGATTTTTTTTATACACATATATACGAAATCGACATAAAGGCACCAAACATAGTGTTGTCTCGTTTTGTCTTGGGGATATCTCTGTCAGAAAAAAGAGATAGCCCTAGTTTACTGAATAAGTTAATCATGACGATATTTTATTAGAAATGTCATTCGTGCCACTGTCGCCATATTTTTTGCCAAGGTTTGTGGTAGGTACATCTGCTGTAAAATCGTTGTATATCGAACATAATAATTTTGTTTTTGTGCATAAATATGTCTAAAAACCAGATAAATCAGTGCTTTAGGCTGTGTGTTTCATTGCTGTATGTATGGTGCCATTCATGTCCGGTACTTTTTCAGCGACACAGTATCGATATTGGCTTTCAGAGAATATTTTGTTACATGTTTGATACAAGGGTCGTCCTTCGCTTTGCCATGTTCGCCCATATTTGCATTATGAAATAAACTAATCTGGCAAAAGATTTAAACTAACTAAAGTAACTTACTACAAAAATGTATTATTTTCCTCTGACCGGCTCCATATCGATATCGATTATATTAGGTTTAGGTTGAAAGAGATCTTTATTATTACTCAAAGAACATTACAGTCCACTTAGTGAGCATAATATAAATTATATTGAGCATAATATTCTGGAGTACAACCCAAATGGCAGCCATTTTAAATTGCCCAACATTTCGTAGGTATGCACGCTGATTTCGTAGGTATGCACGCTAAATTCGTAGGTATTGGACATCCCATACCCATGTCATTCCCAGATCGGTGATTTTGAGTGACGCGTAGTAGAGTAAGATTCCAGGGCCGCAAGACCTTACTTATTTTTTCAGAAACGAAATGTGTAGAAAAATGTAGTGTTAGTATGTGCTATGAGTGTACGCATACTTGCTAGCCTGGATCGTGGGTCAATTTTTAGGTATGAGGTTCTAAAGGTCTACAGGAATTACTGCCGTCGTAGAATTATTTTATCGCCGTGGCAGAATTATTTATGATTTTAATAATATTTTCTAAAAAATACCTAAAAACCAGCACTGAGAATTTAAAAAAAGTAAGTAACATTAAGCACAAACAAACAAACAACAAACATAATAATTATGTACACCCAAATTTTCTCTGAATTTTTCACCTACAGTTTTTGAACAAATTCTTTGAGTTTCGTAGCTGATAAAGTTTTGATGATATTAGTATGATTTTCAGGAGTCGTTTTTATATGATCATTATTCACTGTACGTTTTTTGGTCGTTTGAACAGACTCGGGTCAATATTTAATTAATTATTGGTTAATTATTTCTACTAAATATAATTTGGCCTAGGCACCGTCATTTGCCTTTCTATATAATTAGCATAATTAAAAATAATCGCAATATAATGTAAGTAAATGATTTTATATACATTTCAGATAGCCAAAAGATGAAGTACCTTCTGAAAAACTTATGGTATAGCTATAGAATATGTACTGCATGGTTGGCATAGTAGTTTAAGCGTTAATCGGCCTCCTCGCCGCTTGACATTGCGCCGAGTGTTGTGGGTTCGATCCCCACATGAGACAGCACTTTGTGAGATCCATAAATTGTTGTTTCGAGTCTGAGTGTTTATTGTGTCCGTTAGTTGTATGTTTGTAAAGTCCCCCACGACACAGGATTTATTTCAAGTGCGGGAGTTGTCTTATTAAACAAAAAAAAATTGAATATAAAACATGAAGAACACGATTTGTAACCAAAATCCACTTTTACCAAAGATTCTACATTTACAGTTAATGCGACGTAGAGGCGTAGAAGTTAGAACCATGAGAAAGAACAGGCAATAAATCTCACGGCTACGCCTTTTAATTTCCAAACTTTATATGTTAAAATACCTACATAGAAAACATTTTGTGTCATGCGCTGCAACTGTAACCCCTTCTTTATCATTTGTATAAATTTTCTTAAAAACCGTTACCAAATCGTATCATCGTCTTTTAATTTTGAACCTCCATACCTATATAGGAAATATGTCGGACTTAAGAGATTTTTATAGTAATAAAAATCTCTTAAGTCCGACATATTTTTAATATTGAAACTCGAATTACAATATAAATAACTATTGGACTTCAGTGACTACATAACATCAGGGAACACGAAAAATTATTAAGTAAAAGAATATGACAGTAAAATATTGAGCTGCCCTGAGTACGGCCCTGCACGAACAAACTTATATGTGTGCATAATAGCCACGCTTTTAGCAAATGTGTGCAGATACGCTCGACGCATTTTCCGTCAGATGTGTACCGACTCATTTGACGGAATATACGCGACCGAAGATACGTTCGACGGATCTTCCGTCAGATATGTTCCACCCCTAACCCTGGAAGGTTACTTCATAAGTTTCGGTGGTAGGGTCTCTCATGTAGAAACAAAATGAGCCCAAACTCGGCATGCCTAGCTCTACTCACATATGAGTACCAGCAAGAGTCATCGAATAACCCTGGAAGGTTACTTCATAAGTTCCAGTGGGAGGGTCACTTATGTACAAACAAAATGAGCCCAAACTCAGCATGCCTAGCTCTACTCACATATGAGAACCAGCAAGAGTCATCGAATAACCCTGGAAGGTTACTTCATAAGTTGCAGTGGTTGGGTCTCTTATGTACAAACAGAATGAGCCCGAACTCGGCATGCCTAGCTCTACTCACATATAAGAACCAGCAAGAGTCATCGAATAACCCTGAAAGGTTACTTCATAAGTTCCAGTGGTAGGGTCTTTTATGTACAAACAAAATGAGCCCAAACTCGGCATGCCTAGCTCTACTCACATAAGAGTACCAGTAAGACTCATCGAATAACCTTGGAAGGTTACTTCACTAGTACCAGTGGTAGGGTCTCACTAAAACAAATAAGATGAGCCCGAACCTGGCATAACTAGGTCTACTCTTTTATGAGTTCCAGTCGCAACACTTGAATGGGATGGTATACCATCAGTCCACAGAATCTTACCAGATTTCAACGCAAGAAACAAAATAATATCTAAATACCGAAATATATCCTGAATCAACATAATGGAAAAAATAAAGTAATAATGTCCATTTAGGTATATAAAAATAAGAAACTTATTTGTACGTAATTCGCACAGCCAGGCCTATAACACATAAATACATATCACAAAAAATTCTAAGTCTCAAAGTTATTTAGTTGAACTACATTACCGCAAGTTACCGTACGTAGTACGTACTGTTGCCGCCGTGTCGCTGTAGTGACGCGATTTTGTACCTACTAATTTTGTAAACGCGTCCTTAAGTATGTAGGCCGGTTTGAGCCTATCTATTGATACATTTACCTGTCTATCATGTATTTGCAATCGAAAATACTTGTCACACCTGTCTATGACCTTATAAGGACCATCATAGGGTGGCTGTAACGAGTTTTTAACTAAATCAACCCGTACAAATACATGTGAACATGTACGCAAATCCGATTACACGAAAATGTTACGTGAATCGCGTTGCTTTGTCGGTCTTGGTATAAAATTTCTAATAGCTTCCCTAACCATGATTACATATTCATTCGAATCGCTAACTTTTATGTTTTTACTGCCGTAAAAATCACCGGGTAACCTTAACGTTTTACCGAATACTAACTCAGCGGCGCTAACTCCCGTATCGCTACGTGGTGTGGCCCGCAATGCAAGCAAAGTGGTATTCAGCTCCTGGACCCAGGTACCTTTCTCCCTGCGAGCCATGAGAGCTGCTTTCAACACACGATGAAATCTCTCTACGGCGCCGTTCCCTTGCGGGTGATAGGCCGTAGTTCTTAATTTATTTATACCTAAATATTGCATTAGCTCGGTAAATAGACTACTCTCAAACTGCCTGCCCTGGTCAGTAGTGATCCTAACAGGACAACCATAACGCGTTATCCAATTTTCATACAGTGATCGGGCTATCGTAGTAGCATTAATATCTTTCAATGCGTATACTTCCGGCCAACCCGTGGTGCGATCTATTACCGTCAAACAATACCTGTAACCCTCAGGTGATATAGGTAATGGACCAACTAAATCCACGTGTATGTGTTCGAACCGATCGCTAGCCTGAAACTGTCCAAGTCCAGAAACCGTATGTCTGATAACCTTCGACTTCTGACATGGAATACAGGTTTTGGTCCAATTTCGAACATCGACATTCATATTAGGCCAAAAATACTTGGATGCAACTAATTTCCTAGTTGTTCGATTCCCAGGATGAGACATATCATGAACCACGTGGAATGCCGTTTTCCTAAAGTCTACAGGTAGGTACGGCCTGGCGACGTTAGTTGACACCTCACATGTAATTTCATCCTGACCGTCCGGCAAAACAATTCCTTTAAATTGCAACCGCTCGCTAGGTTTCGATAACAACCTACGCAATTCTTTGTCCGTACGTTGCGCTAATGCTAATTCTACGAAGTCGAGCGCAGTCGGACACGCAATCGTCGCAACGCGCGATAACGCGTCTGCAACAACATTGTCGGAACCGCTAATATGCCGTATGTCCGTAGAAAACTCACTGATAAAGAGGAGCTGCCTAACTCGTCTAGGCGTCTCTTTATCGCTGGGTTTTTTCGAAAACGCGTATACAAGCGGTTTATGGTCAGTGTAAATAATAAACGGTCTACCTTCTACCATATACCTAAAATGTTGCACTGATAAATATATCCCTAAAAGTTCCCTATCATAGGTACTATATTTTAGTTGAGCATCACTAAGTTTCTTAGAAAAATAACCTAATGGAAGCCAGTGTGTGCCGACCCTTATCTGTAATGCGCTACCAACGCAGTTATTGGACGCATCACACATAATTGCAAGCTCCGCATTTGCTATTGGGTAACACAACACAATTGCATTCTGTAGGCTACTTTTACATTTTGCGAACGCTGCATCCGCTTCGTCCGTCCACTGAACGAGCGATTTGTCTTTCTTTTTCGCGTTTTGTAAATATCTGTTTAATACTGATTGATATTCCGCGGCCCTAGGCAAACTAGACCTATAAAAATTCACCATTCCCAAGAAACGCCTCAACTCGTCAATAGTTTTGGGTTTCGGGAATTCTGAAATTGCCTGTACTTTATTTGGCAGCGGGCTAATCCCTTCTGGCGTAATTTCATAGCCAAGAAATTCTAATTTTGTTTGGCCAAAGCAACATTTCGATAAATTGATAGTAATACCGAACTTATCCAACCGTTCGAAAATCGCTTTTAAGTGACGCTTATGAATTTCCGCTGTTTTGCTAGCCACCAAAACGTCATCGATATAACAAAAATAAAAATTAGAATTTAAATCATCGCCTTCCTGCCTAAATTCTTCTTCTAATCCCTGAAAAACAGAATTATTCATATACCGCTGAAATGTCTGAGCCGCATTTCTTAACCCAAAGGTCATACGCATAAACTCGTATAGTCCGAATGGTGTAGTAATCGCGGTTTTCTCGACATCTTCCGGCGCTACTAATAAATTATGATATGCTCTGTTTATGTCTAAACGAGAGAAAATTGTCTTATTACCTAGGATGTATGTAAAATCATTAATTCGCGGTATGGGGTACCTATCCGGCTTAGTTATTGCATTCAAGGCCCTATAATCGCCGCACGGACGTAACTGCCCATCCTTTTTAGGTACGACGTGTAGGGGACTTGCCCAAGGACTCTTCGACGGCCTGCAAATACCTAACTCCTGCATACGCCGAAACTCTTCCTTGACTTTAACGTACCTCTCGGGTGCTAATGGCCTAGCACGCGCAAATACCGGAGGACCGGTGGTTTCAATATGATGAAACACAGAATAAGGAGGGTTTTCCTTAAAACAAACAGGTTTAGTTATCTCCGGAAATTGTAAAAGTAAATCAGAGTATATACTATTGTTATCAATTGTAGTTAACGATGATCCCTTCCACTTTACAATCGATCCTATAACACTTAAACTAGTTATTTGGTCTAAGAGACGTCGTCCACTTATATCTACAAGTAATTTATTTTGCATTAAAAAATCTGCGCCCAATATCGGCTGACTGACTTCTGCTACTATAAAATCCCAAATGTAGGGACGTCTCAAGCCCAAATTTAATGTTAATGTTCTAACACCATAAGTTTTTATTAGAGTTCCGTTTGCCGCGTATAAGTTAAAATTATATTTATCACTGTACTTGTTTACACGATTTCTATTCACTGGTATGACGGACACATTCGCACCGGTATCAATTAAAAATCTCATACCTGTAGTCCTATCACATACTATGAGACGGTTGTGCGTTGTACAGCGTCCCGCCACCGGCTGCACGACTTCTAGTTTCCCGACGGCTTCGGTTTGGCCCCGTTCCAGTTACAGGGTTTCACACACTTCGCTGCTTTCTCCCTGTAACGAAAGTGGTAAAAACATAACCAATTAGCATTTTTCCTCTTAGCCGCCGGATTACCGCTCCGCGATGCCGATCTGGATCTCTGGCCAGTCCAGTGATCTGCCCTGGGTCTGCCACGCTCCAATTCATCGAGTCGCAAGCTAATCTTCGCCAATTCCCCCAAGATCAGGTTGGTATCCGTTGTTCCGCCAGGCGTAGGCTCCTTCAGCGTCTCCGATCCCCTGACCTCAGATATCTGGTTGGGACTTCCTGCCGTGCTTTCCAGCACTTTGTCCGCTACCGCCGCGAGGACATCCAGACTCTCCGACTCCGTAACCGTCAATATGTCGGCAGGTGTGATTGCCACATCAGCCTGAGCGTCTCATCTGGTACCTTTTCTCGTGCCAACTCTCGCATACGACGCAGCAGTTGTGATGGCCGCTGATCACCCAGCTCCATTTCTCCAATGAGTTTTTGTAGTTTCTTGGTCTCGGACTCCTCAAACACCTGAAGTAATCTCTCCTTCAAGGTCTGGTATTTCCGCGTTTCCGGTGGGGCAAGCAAGAGGTCACTCACTTGCTGTATGACGATTTTGCTCAACTTCGTCACCACGAGATTTTGTTTCGCAGCATCGCTCAGTTTCTGATTTTCCACGGCAGCCTCGAATTGGACGAACCAGAGTCGCGTTTGGTTCGCCCAAAATACGGGAATCCGCGAGGCCACGGTAATGCTGGCTAAGGCCTTTTCTCCGCTGTCGCCGCTCACCTCGCATTTTGCTTCCTGCGCACGTGGAACCGAACTTTGAGGATTCATTGTTCAAAATTCTAACACGCTATGCCAACGTAAGGGGTCACCAGTTGTTAGGTCCCAGCCCAATTATGGTCAATTGAAATGCTGTATCTTACTATCGTGTTCGAGGTTGATGCGAGGGAGCGGAATATGAACAACGTTACTTCGAAACAAAGGTTTATTTGCGGGCGCAGCCGCGCGTAGGCACACACACCAATACATTATGTCTACTCGACAATAACACACATGTGTCCCTACAAGACTATGATGATATTCTTTAAAATCGAGCCAAAGCGAGCAAAAATCATGTTTGTTGTAAGAGAGCCTTCTAAAATATATATTTATTTAATTCTGTTTTTTAATCAACAAAACTACATCATCTGTCAAAATGTCAGCTGTCTTACTATCACGGTACATGAGATAAAGCCTGGTGACAGACAAACAGACCGACAGACGGACGGATAGCATTCTTAGTACTACTCCTTTTACCCTTTGGGTACGGAATCCTAAGAATGGATGATATTATTTGGGGCTTTTGTTCAAATCGAAAAAGTTTAATAATATATCTAATAATCTAATATATTAATATCAGATTATAATAATTATACATACATACATAGACTCACGCCTGTTTCCACGAAGGGGTAGGCAGAGGCATATTAAACGCCCACTTTTCGCCAGTGTTTTGATCCCACGTAATAGGTGGCGAGCCTATTGCCACTTTTCGGGATATTTTGATTGCCAGAGCCTCGTCCGTTGATCGGCAGGTGCACCACTTGCAGGTGAGGTTGGCTTGGGACCCTAAGTTCTTGGTGGGAACCATATGCACCCGATGGGAACCATATGCACCATAATTATAATTATAATTAATAATAATTTTTATTTATTTCAGAAAAAAAATACATCCATATTGTTGTTAGTAATTACAATACATTCAATTTAATTTAATTTAGTGTTAGTTATATTAATTTCTTATAAAAACATGTAACGGGGTCTTGAGCATCGAGTATTGATATGCGTGACTACCCAATTTTTTAAAAAAGGATTATCCATTTTTACAATTAATGTCCTCCGGATACTGTTGGAACTCCCACGCATTCTAAGAAGCACTCATTTGACCATCTCACACGATTTATTTGCGAGTTATTCCAATATTTCAGGATATCTACTACTTCAGATGGTATTTTTAGGCTATGCAATTTATTCCACAGTTTTTCATAGGATACAAGATCGAAAGCCTTGGAGAGGTCGAGAAAGGCAGCGTATATCGGGGTTTTCCTGTCTGTGTAATATTTCACAGTTTGCTTGAGCGCCAGAATAGCAGTCTCAGTAGAAAGATTTCGTCGAAAGCCAAATTGTGCATCATTTAATTTTAAATTAACATTCAGTTGGCGGTCAAGCAGACCGTCAAATACCTTACCAATAACAGTTATGCGATTAGAAAATAAGTATGGATAAGTTTTATTTATACTTATACTGTGTGCCAAATCTTATCTTTCAAAGATACACGTGTCGCATGATTATTTCATGATGACGAGTTAACCTAAACCTCTTACTCCGTGACACGACGCTAGCCGGCAATTTTCTATTCACCAACAGAAAACACCTCAATAAACAGCCACACACAATTGCCCCAAACCTTCCTCACTCTGCCTACTGAATATCCAAGTCAAAAGATAAAAGCACACACTTTTCGCTCAATTAACGCCCTTGAACAGATAGAGAGTGGGTCTTAAGTGCCTCAATACGGCCTGAGATAAGACTGAACCATTATTTTTCTCATTAGTCCGACCTTTTGCGATAACGCAGCCCACGATGTAGAGGTGTGAATTGCTTGACTAATTTTTTCCTTTATTGCTTAAGATTAAAAGAGAACTGTTATAATGGAGTGCGTCTTATTTTTCCTTTTTGTGAGTGTTTTTGTTAATGATTTATTGGCAGGAATATGTGAAGTATTTCTCTGTGTTTTTGTTGGGGTTTTTTGGCGCTGTTGGGTGAGAATTATGAGGTGAGCGATGATTTACTGATGAGCTGGTGAGTAAATTGTGTTGTAGACAACGCGAATAAATAGTGCAGTCTTAGTTAAGAGCTGAAGCGTGTCATGGGTCACAAGTGATAAGAATTTGCGGGCTTAGTTCAAAATCAGCTTGAGACATCTCTCGAATAATTCTGAAGTACCTACTGTGCTTCGTTGTGTTCTTATTTTTCTACTTCCATGCCCAAGCATTTTTTCAATGCAACTCCCACTCTATTTTTATAGCTTGTATAACAGGGGACTTTATAAACATTCATCCAACAGGCACAAAAAACACCAAGACTTGTAACAGTTATTTATAGATTACAAAAAGTGTTCTTTCGAGGTGGGAAAAAGTATCAGTGGATCACCCAAATGTTCATCTATCTTGGAATATAATTAGGGGCACGATGGAGGTTTGGGGTAACAATTTTGCTCATTTTGGACTTAAGTCACATGTCTGGTGCTGCGATGCATGTGAATATTTTACACATGGTTTTCCACAAAGGATCATCATCATCATCTGCCCTGCATTTAGACTATCTTACTTTTGACTATCTTACTTTGGATCTTACTTTGGGTGTGGCTAGCATAATCTACCATGCTGGCCAAGTGCGCGTTGGCAAACATTGTGTCGTGTTAAGGTTTCCTCGCAATGTTTTCCTTCAGCAGTTAGTAAGCGATAATAAACAATTTAACATGCATTTGACTCTGAAAAGTCAGTGGTGCACGCGGCATATTTGAAGTAGTAACTCTGTGCGGAGTCAGTCTGTTTGTCTCTCCACAAGGCTATCAAGCATTTTTATCCACTAAATATACTAAAGCACAATCCTTCATATTAAATCAGCCATTGCCTTACATATTCTGAAATTTAATTAAAGATATATAATAATAGAAAAAGAGTGACCGTGAGTTTTATTGCCCGTTCTTTCTCATGGTTCTACCTATTGCTTTGCGAACGTGGCGGTAAATGTAAATGTAGAGTCTATAAGTAATTATTTTATAAATTTATTATTTTGACGTTCATAAGCGTCACATTGTGACCCTAATGAATAAAGACCCTAATGAAAAATGAATAAAGGATTTTGAATTTGAATTTGAATTATGTATAAAATTTACGATAGTTGTCCGAAGAACTAGTCTGAAACACTTCACATGAATCAAATAGACCTCCTATAAATCTAAGACTTAAGGTGATTTTCCACCAGAGGGGCGAGACGAGGCGAGGCGAGGAGAGAATTGAAATCGCACTGACCCTTTTCCACTAAAAATAGCCATCGCGAGCTCGCGCGTGACCGCCGCACCACCCACAGGCTTCATTAGATAAAGATATAGGTACAGTGATGTTTGAGTTCGTCATAGGTACAGTGATGTTTGAGTGTCGTTTCCACCACTCTGGTGGAAAATCACCTTTAAGGTGATTTTTCACCGAGTCGCGAGACGAGATTAGGCGAGAAGAGAATTGAAATCGCACTGACCCTTTTCCACTAAAAATAGCCATCGCGAGCTCGCGCGAGCTCGCGCGAGCTCGTGCAAGCACGCGCGTGACCGCCGCGCCGCCCATAGGCTTCATTAGATAAAGATATACTGGTACTGGTTAATTTATACTCTATGTCGGAAGCAATACGGTTCATTTTTACACAAACAAATATTTCAATTCACACCTCGCATATTCTCGTCAATCCACACTGTTTCCACCAAATATGCGCTGGGAGAGAATTGAAAATTTGCCATACAAATTTCAATTCTCTCCTCGCCTCGCCTCGTCTCGCCACTCTAGTGGAAAATCAGCTTAATACAGGCGTTTCGGCTTTACTCTTTCACAGTACTAGTGTACGTGTATATCTCAAACAGAGAGCGTACCTTTGTACCGAATGAATATTTGAGCGGCCACTCAAATTCTGTTCGACCACATGCGTGCTTTATTGCCCAATGTTTTGCTTGGTTTTTATGTATGTAGGAGGTTGAGAGAACTTTTGAGTGCAGTTGTGTTGGCTTATGCTTGTGTGTCCTAAATGGGTTGGCAGAGGTGTAAGATATATTTTCATTGTTGATCGGTTGATTTTCTACGATAAATATATAAAAATATTTCTGCAAAGGTTCGTCAAAACTCGTTCAATAGTTTTAGTGCAAAAGGATGACAAACTAACAAGGCAATTAAATACACTTTCGCATTGATTATTTATAAGCATATGGATTACTTGTCTTGTCCTGATTGACATATCAGCGCAGAGCCGGATTCCAGCATCAGTAAACTACTGATGCTATGTCATCCAACGTTAAATGAATCGTCACGAAATACTGAGAACACGTCCCTAGGCCGCCACCAATTAGCATCCATTGAATCTATAACCTCTTAATCCCGAATCAAATCAAGCCGCCGACGAAACAAAAACATCGAGAGGATCAAATCTTCCATTATCGACAACGTGAGTTTTCCTCGCAGTTTTTCGTATATAACATAATATTCGCAGGCACTCAAATTTTTTCGACCGCCGGCTTTATTACCTGCGATGAATGTAGAAATGCCTAGTTATGGCATCCGTGTACCAACGCTGCCTGAATCTTAATGTACCCACTTACTGTACGTAGTTTTACGAAAATACACGTATTTTATTTGAGTTTGAGTTCGCTGTGTAGCGTTTTATGCTGCTTACGTGTGGGTTTTGGTTTGCTATTAGCTTGTCGGGTTTACATAGTAAACCCGACAAGCTAATAGGTACTCTGAAAAAGTCGAAATTGTAACGTATTTATATAAAAAGAACTATATGATTTTATACAATTCAAATACCTATGTGCAGAGTTATGACATACATGAAAAGCAAAGCATTTATTGACTGTAACTTTTGGTTACAATTCTATGATTCTGGCCATTTATCAAGGCACATTCACATTTAAGACTTCCACCTTGGTGCTCCGCTTTTTCTCTTTAATTTAAGTATCAGGCACCTATCCTGCCGTCCTTACGAAAAGTGCAATAACTCGAATTTTGCACCGAATTGAGATAAGTATATATTCGGAATCAGCAGAACGAGATCTATATATTCTTTTAAGACACTTTTAACGTATCTATGACGCAGCCGGTTTTAATACTAAGCCTGAAGCTAACTGCAATATCTAGGTCGATGCTTTATGATTTACATGTCAAGACCAAAATAACTATATATACGAATAACTTACTAACGCTATTAAGAAATTTTAGTAACTATATCTGCAATAAGTATAGTATACTATATTTATAATTAGCATAGTTCGTCATTTGTAATATTCATTTACTAGTTATAAATGCAATATGTTTGAGTTATTGCAGATATGATACGGATCCTTATTTACGGTATTAAATAATGTACTAATTATTTCTGCAATAAGTAGAGTTACTGCATTTATAATTACCATATTCCGTTACTTGTGATTCTCATTTACTAGGTATAAGTACAATAAGCTTGAGTTATTGCAGTTATCTTATGGGACCTTATCAATAATTATGCGAAGGATACTAAAATTGATTTAGTAAGTAGATATATATTGCATTTATTTCTAGGAAGAGTAAATGAATCCAGTATACCTAACCGATATTAATTGTAATAAATTCACAATTTATTGCGATTATAACAAGCACCAGGAAGTTAGAGGGTACGAGGGGAGTAAAATATGTAATGCAGAATAAAACAACCTTTAAACAACTTTATCACTATATGTATTAGTGTATGTATTACGTCTATATGTATTATATATGTACTTATTTAAATAAATAAATTGAAATTGAATTGAATTTATACATTCAGTCAAAAAAGAATCGGGAATGGATTATTTGTTTATGGTTCCAAATTATTTTTTTGTTTTTTTTTTATTGTTGTTAGAATGGCACAACTGTTTTCCATTTTGGCGCGGTGTTTGAGTTGCATATGTTAGTTATATTAAATACAGTGCTGTTTTTAGTTATATCATATCTAGTGTGTATTGCGAATTTCATAATGGACAAAAACACCGAAAAAAGATTTTGTCGTACGAAGTCAACGAAAATGTTACAGAAGGCTTACGGTGAATAAACTTAATCAAAAACTCGTGCTTATGAGTGGTACAAAGCGTTTAAAAGCGGTCGAGATGTGATGGACGATTTGCCTCGCTCTGGTAGGCCATCAACGTCTGCAACTGAAGCTAACATCGCAAAAGTGAAGGAAACAGTGACTGAAAATCTTCATTAAACTTTAAGGGCAGATAGCCACCGAATTTTCTGTATCTCACGAGTCGATCCGTATCATTTTAATAAATCATTTGGGTATGAAACATGTTGCCACTCGGCTAGTTCCAAAATACCTGGCTTTTCTCCAAAAACTCAATTGCATGAGTGTCGCTGAGGAAATGTTAGAACGAGCCAATTCCGACCTATCATTCATGAAACGCATTGTTACTGGTGACGAGACGTGGATTTACGAGTTTGAGATGCAAACTAGTCAACAAACTTCAGAGTGGCGCCTTTCAACTGAACCGAAACCGGAAAAACCACGCCAAAGGTATCACACTTAAAAAGTGGGTATTTACTTATTGTTCACAGAATAATTATGGCTTAATACACCTACTCATGAATTTTCCACTAATATTAGTCCATGAGGTGTTTGCTTATAATCGGTTGTATATTTAAGTCTAGTATTAGTTAATTTTAAGACAAAATTGTATGAAATGTATGGACTGTTAGCAAACATAATAAATAAATGAAAGTATTTTCTTTGACTATCGCGGTGTTGTGCACTTGGAATTCTTGCCGGAAGTTCAAACGGTAAATAAGGAAAATTATTTGAGCGTTATACGGCGTTAAAGAGAGAAAATTCGAGGAAAGAGGCCATTTTTGTGGAAAGAAAATTCTTGGATTTTGTACCACGATAATGCGCCTTCGCACAAGGCCATAATTCTGAACGAATTTTTGACCAAACACTCAACAAATACCATCGAGCACCCACCAAATTCACCAGATATGCCCCCAACCTACTTCTTTCTTTTTCCCAAACTCAAATTACCACTTCGTGGCACCCGTGTTCAATCGGTAGAAGACACAAAGGAGAATTCGTGGCGAGAACTGAACTCAATTCCGGAATCAGTGATTCAAAAAGTTTTGATGATTGGATTATTCGTTGGCGTAAGTGTATCGTTTCTGAAGGAGCATACTTTGAACGTGATTAAATAAATTTGGATGAATAACAAACAGTTTGTGTATTATTGATCTTATCCCGGTACTTTCTTGACAGAGTATTAGTAACCGTTGAACTTTATATGCTGGATAATAGACCAGAATTAATAAGTAAGATAGCGAAGTGATTCCCATTATAATTGTACTTCTTTTAGTTTGAAATAAAAAAGATTTAAAATTAGAATTTTTTAATTCATAAAATTATAACCGATTTCACATTATTTTAAAAACACATCAAAACGCAGCTATTATGAGTAGAATTGGATTTACCGAAAACAGTTTCAAACTAAATCGGTGAGAGGAAAAATAATGTTTTACAAACTTCTGTTTATTCATAGGTATTTGACATAAAAGTGTAACATTTCCGTTTTTCTAATAGTAACAAGTTAAAACTCAGGCGTTTTAAATTTGTCTCTTACTAATGAAAACCGCAATAAATTAGAAACTTAATGCACATTTGGTTCTCATGTTGGTTTCCTAACCATTAATGCAATAAGTACGTTACTTATTGCGGTTATGACTAGGAAACATTCTTTCTACATGGTAATAATACTAAACATTATTTTATTTATTGGTTTTTATATCGGGAATAAATGCGGGCACAAACATTAAGTATCATATAATATTCTCTACATTGTTATACATCATGTAGTAAAAGTTTCAATCCGATACCTTGTATAGTGATGGAGATACAAACAAAACAAAAATAAAATCTTTACCCGCGTTTTTCTCGAAATCAGGTTTGACCTAGTTATTGCACTTTTCGTAAAGACGGCAGTATTTATCTCTATTAAGTGTCATCTTCTTAAGTTCCTTAGAGATACTGACACAAGCAAATTCTTACAGCTGGTCTGTATATTTCGCAGGCACTGGAAATTAAGAAAGAGAGGAAGACCAAAAATAAATTTTCGAGTATAATAAAATCTGATAAAATATTAACTTATGCACATGATATGCCGTTTGGCCTTCTTAACCCAAAGGACAGCCATGTTCTACGAATCAGACTACGACCGCTTGGACAGACGATTTAGAACGGGTACAGAGCGGTACGAGCTTAGAACTTAGAAGCGCGTCAACGCTCGTACGAGTTGCGCGTGTGACAAAAAGCGCGCCTATGCATCTACATGCGCTTCCAAAAACAAACTTATACGCGCGTATTAAACGCTAGTCTGAAACCGCTCATACTCTCAGCACACATAAGGTGTGACTTTTTGTGGCTAGTCACATGATTATTACACAATCGTTACGAAACGTGCTTAACCTCGCAAATGTATACATTCATACTTCACCACTTTGCCAAGATCTCGGGGTTTATACTTAATAATAATAATATTCTTCCACTTAACATAATATGTAACATCACTATATAGCCCAAACTAAGCAGAGCTTGTACTATGGGTACGAGATAATGGATAAACATACATATATAATTATTTTTTGTAAATACATAAACATAGAAACACCCAGACCAAGTAACATCCATGTTCATACACACAAATGTTTGACTTGAGCGGGAATCGAATCCGCGACCTTCGGCGTAGCAGTCGCTTACACTCACACTGCGCCAACTGGTCGTCAAAAGTGACGTAATAATATAATAGAAAAGTAGGAATAAAAAATAAATTGCATAGTTTTTGCCATATTCAACGAAAGCAGCGATACTTTAAACTTTCCTCATAATAGTGAAGGGGCGCAAAAAATGTGGGTTACTCCCATTTATCACTATTAACAGAGAGTGCAGATTAGTTCACAAATAAAAGCTTTATCCCGCCGACTGATAGTTCTTAACGAGGCCGGTGCTTAACCCGCGGCTACACTACCGTACATATGAAATATTTATGCTGCTTAAACTGCTTTATCATAGCGTTGGTACCATAGATAATATAATATGAATTAGATATAGCATCACAGAGTACCTTTTTAACCCGGCAGATGTGAAGTATTCATTGCAATTGAGGGTTATAAGAAAGTATAAAATGAATACTCAACGTCAGTAGCTTTTTATAGCAATCTGATTATTTTCTCAGCAAATTTTGCTTCTAAAATGATTGTAAGGGACTGAAATGTTCGTGTTCTACATAAAATGGAAGACTGCACTCGCGGCTCCGTCCGCGTAAATTATACACAATACTTTCTTAGGAATCACATAAAATTCCGTGCGCTAGTTTTTAAAGTAATTTATCGCGTTCATTCAGACAAGAAGAAAAAAGGGAGATAGATCAATAACATTAAAAGTACAAAGATTGTAGAATAAGTTAAATAGCTGACTACACGATACCTAAAGTTATTCTAATAGGTACTCTGCCCTAGTTGAATCCAAAAAATAAAACTAGCAAGATAAAACCAAAAATTGCCAATACAGCATTAAAACATATTGTTGTTGTATTACATTACCACCGTTTGTTACATTTTCACTGCTTGTTACATTACCGCAACAAGAAACCCAAATGTCACAACAAAATAGAGTCACCAAAACAAAACCCGTAGATCTTTTATCATCGTTTCTGTTCAACCATTTATTATCAGTGACGTTGCTATCTTTCCCGCGTCTGTACCGACCTCTACACAGTCCCTCATCATCTTTAATCGGTGCCGACAGCTCAACGCTAATGAGAAAAATAATGATGAGCTACAGGCTCAAAGCTTTAATCAAAACCTACGAGCATCGGGATTGCGCTTCTTTTTTTTCGGCTCTAGACCTGGAAAATGAAAAGTTTCCATTGGAAAATGATGTAATTTAATTACATGTGGATTACGGGTAGTTGTGTCTTTGAATATAGTTATGTATTTGCCGATAATAATGAGGGTGACGCTTTTTAGAGATGGTAATGTAATTATGTTATTTGCATGTTAATGAAATTAGGTTGTGTTCTAAGTAGTATGTCTTTGTTATCATAGGGAGCAAGCCTGTCCTTGAAGGATTCGAAGCGGAGTCAGGAAAAGGGATCATTGCATTGTCTGCCTTACGGCTGGTTTCAATATTCGATCTATGCACGAATTAGGCTACTGGAGAAACATATTTTTGTTAGATACACATTGCGTCAAATATATATTTATTTTATTTATAGACTCACGCCTATATCCCCGAGAGGGAAGGCAGAGGTGTAATATTACACCCATATTTCGCCATGATTTTTTTAAGTCCAACGTAATGGGGGGCGAGCCTATTGCCGTTACCGGGCACATCCCTGGACTCCGTGCTGCTAGCTGCTACTGAGAATTCGGAAAAACCCAGTAACGCTTTTGCCCAAATATATATTTCTAGTAGCCAAATCCAAGCACGTTTAGATCGGAAATTGAAACCTACAAATTTTATATGATGTGTACAAATTGCGAAAGTTTCAATCAATAATAGATTTACTTATGTATGTAAATCCTTTACAACCTTCGCAGTCCAGTGCTGGACTTAAGCCGCTTCAAATTCCCTTGACAGTCGCACTGTGACTCGATAGGAGAATTTGTTTTACTATACAATGGCAGGATAAGTTGATATTGGGTTTGATGTCAAGTTTTCTATGTTTTCACAAAATAATATTTGCATCGTGTATTTTGTTAATTGCCTTTTACGACACGGAATGAAAACGTGTAGTGACATTTATATAATCTGCTATAACACGGAGATGTCATGTCTAATTATTGTATACTTATATGTATAATATTGTGTTTTCAGACACAATAATAATAAACTGAAAAGAAGAAACTCGGGTGTCGCCACTCAGTTCTATTTGAAATAAGTTTATTAGTAATTTGCGCATAAATAAACAGGATTTGTCCAATTTCGCCCAAGGGTTAACGCGGTTCAAACAAATTGGGTATCATTAGATTTATGGAGGTAGCTAGAAATATCACCTTATTTTACAGCCCCTAGCTGAGCCAGTTTTAGTTTCACGAATTAGTTTTATTATAATATCGTATGAGAATTTGAACGGACAGGCTGAATAAATCATTACGTAAGCCTGTGTCAGAGATTAAACTGTTTGTGAGTAGTCAGTACATCTTTTGGTGGTAAAATCTTGACCTTGTTGTAGTTAGTAGTAGATATTTTTTTTCGTTTTGGGTGGTAATAGTAGTAGATACTAGTTCATCATAATATGTAATTTAATAATGAAAGATACTGTCCTTTAAGGTTTTTTGGCATTGTGACCTTGCAAAAAATTGTTTTTGAACTTTGTTCTAACAAAGTTATTTATGAAAATACACACATCATTGGGTGAATCCTACCATGAAATCGTTGACGCACTTCGAAACGTATATAGACGGACTTAAAAGCAAACTTAATCTGAAGTACATACTATTATTCTATCTCGCTTTTGTATTAATATAGTTTATATAAAACATTAAGGCCGTATTGGAAATACAAATAGTAGTTTGACGCCTTTTATCTCGTGGAAAAAGCCGACAACGTCTAGACAAGGGTAAGGAGGCTAGGGCTGCCACATTTAAACAATACCTACTTATTCAAACACCGGCTATTTATTTTAGAAAAATATTACAATTGCTACGCTAGATTAATATTATAGTGTAAATCACTTATTTATTATATTACAATAATTAACGATAAATAATTATTATAAAACAGTTTGCATTTTTTCGTGTGGTGACGGCTTTGCATACAAAGTGTCGGTCAGCACCTATTTCATACCGCAAGTGTCGTAGGAGGCGGTTAAGGATATGAAGCATTTTTTCAGATATACTAGGTGGTTATCGTACAAAACTAAAATAAAGCGATTGACACAGCGGTCGTTTAATGGATGAGCAACCATGGGATCAGCTTGCAGAGCCTATGTTATCGATATGAAGTATTTTGCAGATCTATTTTCGAGCAAACTAGCATTCGACAGCAAGGTCATTTTATGGATGGGTGACCGGGCTTTTAGTTAGTTGTACGTGGGTTTTCCGCACTTAGCCACTTATTTGGGCCATTGTGCGTAAGTGGCGACTTGATTGACGCCAACTACTCGGGGTGACCGAGCTATGAGATTACTGAGAACATGTGTGGGGTTTATAAAAGGGGGCCAAAAATATGGTTACTTTTAGCTAGGACGCGCCGTTACCAAGATACATAATATTAATATTTGATAGGTACACTTACCTAATACGAAGGTACTAGGTTATGTACTTATTGCATGAAGTTAAAATCACGCTTGAATCGTATATTATTTAGTACATATAATATATCGATGAATATTACCTTACAACGCTTATTTTCTTACGTCTGCCATGCATCGATATATACGTACCTACTAAAGTACTACTTGGTACTACTTTAAAAAGTTTTTTTAAAAGTTAGTAGATTAGTAGGTACGTGTACATTATTTTAAGTGGTTATAGGTACATACGTTTCAAAATAATGTAAATAATTATAATTAATGAAATTTTCATTTTTTGTGTAAGTAAATTGATGAGATCGCAGATTTTCAATTTTTTTTTTTAATCTTTAAGCTGCATGAAGAATTGCAATGTCTCACAGCATAAGTCGTATGCACCATCTGAATTAATATTCATAAGCAAATAAATAAGTAACGAACAAAAAACAAGCACCCGCCAGCCCCCAAAAACATGTACCTATTTAGGAACTAAGGCGACATACGTAAGTAGGTACCGCTCTTCCCGCGTCTCACCTCTTGCCCCCCGCACGATTGACCCGTCTAGACGCGTTCGTCGAACGACTGTATGGATTATTTGACTGTGCAAATACTATGTAGATCTGAACATAAAAACTTTTTGTTTCTATAAATACATACATAAATTATTGTGAAAACAGAAAGGTATAAAGAACTAAAATATTTATGTAAAGGACTAATCTAATTTCGAAGCTTTATTAAGAATAATTCAGTTACTCCCACGTCTTTTAAAATAAATGTACCTATTCTTTAAATATTACACATTTTATCTCTTTTTTCGTTATTATGAAATAGGTAAAAAATAGAAAATGAAGAGAAGTTATGTACTTTGCTAAATATGAGCATTTGAATCGCTCCCCGAGAACTTTGACTTAGGGATTGGTCCAAGTCAAAGAAGTGCGGAATTTTATATGGGTAGGAATTAGGAATCCGCTTTATAATCTCAGTTAGATTGTTCATGTTTTTTCCGCAACTTAATAAACTGAGAAGGAATACGTAAAATATTTAAATTATAATTTTGGCAAAGTGGTATCTGTGGCTAGTCAAAATATTTCTTAACATTTCTAGGACATGTTACAAAAAGTTCAGTTCCTTAGAAACAACTATTAGTTTATATAGCGCTGTCACATCGATGCATATACATTCAAGTGGTGTTCAGAGTATTATTTCTATTTAAAATGTCTTAAGTCTGTATCATCATCATCATCATATCAGGCGAAAGACGTCCATTGCTGGACATAGGCGTCCCCAAGGCTACCCACACAGACCGATCCTGAGCCACCCGCATCCATCCGCTGCCCGCGATCCCAACAAGATCGTCAGTCAACCTTGCGGGAGGCCTACCTCTGCTACGACGTCTTGTGCGTGGCCGCCACTTCAGAACCTTTCTGCTCCAACGGCCATCAGTTCTTCTGGCTATGTGCCCTGCCCACTGCCACTTCAGCCTGACTATTCGGAGAGCTATGTCGGTGACTTTGGTTCGCCTGCGGATCTCCTCATTTCTGATTCGATCACGCAGGGAAACTCCGAGCATTGCTCTCTCCATTGCCCTCTATGTGATCTGAGCTTCCGGATAGGGCACATAGTTAGCGACCACGTCTTGGCTCCGTAGATCATCACTGGCAACACACACTGGTCAAAGACTTTCGTCTGTATACCTAAATGAAAATCTTATGTAAAGGTTAGGTGTGTACTGCATTGTATGCATGTGCCATCGTGATTGATCATAGCTGGAACAAGAACCTAAAATGGCAATAGAAGTTGGCATTGTGAAAAATAAGGTTTTGCATCTATCAGCTAAAACTGATACACAAAAACGCATGAAAATTATAAGTTTCATTACCGTATTGAATACAAATAATCCTATATAAATCTCTAAACACAACGCATTATTCTATTACTCCCGCTCATCCTATGCCATTGTACCAAACCAAAATCAAGCAGGCGTAGAACAGTGCGACCCCCGAATCCCGCTAGTAAATCTCGTAAAAAGGCTTAGCTTGGCTTCATGTGCCATCGATTCACCACAAGACAGACTCGTATATAATTCAGACGCGTTTAGTTACGGGGGTTGGTTCGATAATGCTTCAATCTTAACAAGTGTTTCTGCTGTAATGTAGTACAATGGAGCGACACTAATATATAGTCAATTTGTATTTTACTGCGTCGTTGGCTTTACGATCTTAAGTAATATGAGCTCATTTTATACTGGAAAGTTGATCGTATATTTTAAGCTTAGGAGGTGATTTTATCATCATCATCACTTATCTTTATAAGTTATAAAATGAAGTCTCTGCCGTGTCCTGTCTGCGCGATAAATCCAAAAAGTACTGAACGCATTTTTGCACAATTTACACAAATAGATAGTGATTCCTGAAGGTAAAGGTTTAGGTGTATAAGGTGGAGCCGCGGGCCAAGTCTAATTTTACATATAAATGCACTCGTCTTGACTGAAATATCTTCGCAGAGCCTAAATAAACTACTCAAGCTGGAAAGATAAAAAACTATTTCTTATACTCCAGCTGTAAGAAGTAAAATAAAAGATGTCTTTTTTTAAATGCCATTATTTTGCCGGCACCATATTGTTTAAATATAGAGGCTAAAAATGAGGGCAAATATAAATTACTCTGAGAGAGATCATATTTAGAACGTATTCGCTGACCAATAATTTAATTTATTGGATACTGGCCGCCGCCTACATAACGCCCGCAGGGTGTGTTGATAGAAATTATTTTATGAGTTAGACCAACGGATAATATAAACTATCAGTATAACCATTTCGTCCGGATCAGTTCAATCGTTTTTTGCGTGATTGAGAAAATATCTAAACATCAATTTGACATTTGTAGTATTAGTACATAAAAAGACCGAATATAGTTTCTCTACGGGAGATCAAAATATAGGTATAATTATAGCTTTTAATAGTTTTAATAAGTTACTATTATTATTATGAAGTTTCCCCAGGTTCATGTTTAGAACTAGACTATAACAGTCCATCTACCAACACCAGTCATTCATGACTTTACGCGATGTAAATGTCTTCCTTTCGGGTCTTACCAATGTAAGTTGAGTTCGGTACCTGGTTGAGGAAATATGGCAAATCATGAAATGTTAGGCCTACTGACTCCCCCCCCCTCCCCCCCCCGTGGGATCTCCACCTTGTCGTGGCGAGGATGCTCAGTAGCCGTGGTTAGGTCACCCACGGTGAAGCTAAGCGAGATCCCGGGAGGGGACGCTCCGCGTGGGCTTGACGGAGGCCTGCGCAGGATGCGTCCAAAGGTGCGGGTGCGAGGGACAGAAGAACTGTTCCTCGGGCGCGGTCGCGGGAGGATAGGCGTGTTGGTGTTGCGTTGCCGCGCGTCCTATCTCCCGCGACCAAATGGGGGCGCACCATTGTTGCGTCGCGGTGGAGCCGCAGAGGAAGAGGAGATGCAGTGTTGCGTTGCCGTCCTCCATATCCTCTGCGGCCGCTGGGTGTTTTGGCGGCGGAGCCCAACACCTTCATCCGCCGCCAAGGGGGTTTCGTTCGGGGCCCACCTGACCAGCTGGCGGGCCAATACCCGTCGGGGGGTAGCGAGGAATGCTTCGGCGATACCCGACTCTCCGACACACGGGTACATGAGGAACACGGTTTGGTTTTTAGTCAGTAAGAGTCTGACAGTCCCCTTCGCCCTTCCCCGAGGGCGGAGGGACTCCATGAGGATTTTCCAACCCGACACCAAAGAAAAAAAAGGCCTACTGATTTGTTGAGCTTCTACTTCGCGGTGTCTTTGACTTCCCTTAGAGCAGTGAGGTAACGCACAAATATCACAGGGCAGTGTGGCATATGCGGCCCCACTGACAATGTGGAACACCTCATAACTCTATGACTATGCCAATTTTATTTTTATTGCTACAATCTTATATGTACTCCTAAAACAAGCACCCTCAGCCTCACCAGAAATCCATGCAAAATCTCACTAAATGTTTTGAGTCACATACTGAAAAATAATAAGAATATGTTCTTAGGGAAATTATTGTTATTGGTTTGCTAATCCGAGTAATATATTTTTAAGACAAGTAATAAGCGAAACGAAATACAATCTTCTACGAACCAAATTATAGCTGACGGGAAATAATAGGGCTCGTGTGATGAAAAATATTCACACGATTTAAAAAATCTCGTGAAATGCGAGTCTCAAATGAAGTGGCCTTGTAACAGTATTTTTTATATAGACGCTGGAAATTGCTTCCATGCGTTATACAGTTTTATCCTAATTAGATTTTAAGGATTCTGCTTAATCTTTTAGTTTTTATAGTTTACTATGATAAAATATATTTCTATGTTAAAACATTTTAGGCATGATAATTTAAGAACAGAGAGGAATCAGATAGCTTATACTCGTATTGATTAAATCAATATAAGCTATATTTCTTATCCATAAAATCTATTTGATTTTATAGATAAGAAACACATATACATACCTAGAATAAATAAGCGTGATCATCATGATTTGTCCTGGGCGGGAATTGAACCCACTACCTGCATCTTAGGAGTGAGTTTCTCTACTTAATTATTTAATTTGAAATGTAATATACAACATTTTTATTTATAACTTAATTTATAGGGACATAATAATAAAACATAATTTTGTATCTGAAGCTTAATCTAATCTAACCTAATCTAATACAAAAAAATATAAAACAAATCTAAAAGTGAAAATATTTACAAGGTTTAGGCGTCGTAAAATGCCTCCGCATCAATGTCATCGGGTAACGTGCCCAGAAGGCTGGCAGCATTGCCACGCTGGATGGCAATGCTGATTCTTTGAGCAAAGAATAAACCAGCCTTCTGGTCACGTGAGACGTCGATTAATCGTTTAGAAATTTCCCGGAATAGAGAACGAGCACTCGGACCCCATGAGCCTAGCGTTTCCACCCCAAACGGCTCAAACACGTAATTACTCACTAAATTACAGTATTTGCGCCGTTTGAGGGTTTCCGCAGTTGCAGCAGCAGCGCCGGCGTGGCCTCCCGTGCTTGGAACATGTGATGGCGCGAGGGTGTCTACGCAGGTTGCGTCCCACACCAAAGGCCTACCCATTTTCCAAGGCAACAATGACATACCATCAGGTCTCTTACCGTCGTCACGTACCAAACCATTTGGTTCAAGTACAGCTGGTACGCCAGACGCGACAAGAGCATCGGATTATGTCATTTAGATGGGCATGACGAGGAATTCTACCAGCGCTTCTGCTGCAAGATAGCCCATGGTGTCCGAGGCTATCGACGTCTTCTCCACAATGACATCGATGCGGAGAAACACACGGAGCACCTAAACGCAGACAGGTGGCAATACGGAATGTCTCATCGTCCAACATGGTTCCTGTGTTAGACGATGGTAGTGCCTGAAGCCATAGACCGGATTCCCACTCTCCCACAGCCAGCAAGCGAGCACGCTCTGTAACATTAAGAGATGTATCCAAAAGACTTTTTCTTACTATGTTACAAAGCGGCGCGTCCCACTGTCTTTGGGAGAATAGGTTGGTAGGCAAATCAGTGCTTGGACACGCCATTTTCCAGGCGTTTATAGCTTCGGTTTTGCACAACACTTCTGAGTTAACTAGTGTAGGTAATAAAATTTTCCTAGTTAACTCTTCCGTGCTGTGGACCGAAGATAGAAACACCGGTAAACTAACACTAGAAATTTTGCGTATACCGAGCCCACCTAGAGGTATGGGCAAAGACTCTTGTAGCCAGGCTCGGTCGTTCAAATCCACATTTAATATTCTCTTTAAAGTAATTTGGATAATTTTGTCGATTTGTTCTAAAAGTGATTTGTTTTTCCAAAGTTGGGAAGATCTTAAGGCATGTGTGAATTTTGGGACGAAAAGACAATATCGAATAATGGTATAAGCCGAATGAATATTAATTTTGAATAAGCGATCAGAAATTTCACAAAAATTTTGTATTTTTTCCTCTAAGAAAGAATCGAAAGATTCTTCAAATACTGGAGAACCCAGGAGGCGGAGAGAAGTCTTATCAACAATTTTTAAGTTTGATGCCAAATTATTAAATTTTGATATTATCGAATGTTTTTTTGTGGAGTCTGTTGTATTTACAAACAGCTCACATTTACTATAATTTAGTTCCAAACCAATAGAAGCGAATTTATTTTTAAGATAAGTCAAATCTTGCAATACTATGTCTACTTCGCCCCCCAGGGTCCCGTCGTCCAAAAACCATACATTAAATTTAGAATTTATTTGTCGAATAATGTGTTGTATAGCTAAACTAAAAATGACTGGTCCAAGAGGGTCACCTTGTTGGCATCCAACTGCAGATTCTAAAAGATTGTCCTGATATAGTAATTTTGTGGGATACCTGTAACATTGCCAAAGAAATTTAAAAATTTTGGGAGTTTCTAATTTTGCTTGTGTCAACAAGATGTCCCTATTCACTGAATTGAAGGCGTTTTTCAAGTCAACCTTCAAAATGACCTCTCCATCACCACTTCCAAGGTACGTGGAAAGGGCATGTATAGCAGCCTCACAACCCCCTTTGGAACCAAAACCTAGCTGTAGGGGTTGGAATTTTTCTGATAGCTCCCTGCTGTAAAATTTACAGCATATCTTGGCTGCTATACGCCGATATGTGCAACCTACGGCAATGGGACGAATACCACCATCCCTCTTGTTAAGGGCACATAGATTCGCCCCATACAAGATGTCAATGATGGCATCGTCCACATTACCGGAGAGCATCATATTGACTAGCGCAGTCAACTCCTTCAAGAGTGTATCGCCAGCCACCCCAGCACTTGCACACACAAGATCTTTAAGATGCTGTGGTGTCAAGGCATCAAGGCCACCTGCCGAGCCACTCCGGAAGGAGCAAACTGCTGCTAACACGTCCTTGGCCGTGGTGATCAGGTGTTCTGATTCACTGTCGGGAGCTTCAGGAAAGGAGAGATCATTAATGGGCGCTGGATGCTTGCTCTTCAGACCCGCAAGCGTCTCTGGAGAGCATGGCGCCACCACATCACTACTGAATAATAGTCTAGACGCGCCCCGTATGTCACCATCCCTTAATTTGGATTCCACATATTAATAGAGTGATTTATGCTTGTATAACGTGAATTTAGGGTCTAAAGTGTTGGCCGAAATTTGACAATTATACTTAATTTGGGATGCTAATGAATTTTGGGCTGCCTGATTTTTATCAATATGTAAAATCCTATAAGGGAATGTCAATAATTGCTCCCAGGCCGTTTTGGAATTCTCCCTTACGACAAGACCTATGCATTCAGCCAATTTTTTTGACACTGATGGTCTTGCCCCACGGGGAATTCTTTTAATAATCGGAACCGAATGTTTTAATTTAGATAAAATTTGCCAAAAAGGAATTTGGTGGGTGTCTCCTGATCCAGATTGTGAAAGTATTGAAGGGCCTGGAAGTACATTCTGGGATTTATGTACTTTACCAAAATGCACTTTCAGGCCCCGCTTACCTTTGAAAAAGCGGTCCTGGGAACAATCCGGACACCGCACCAGACCAGTCAGTGACGTGGCAGGTTGACTGGCACTCACATCCGTATCGCCATAACGGTCTTGCATGCAATTTATTTCAAAAAAGAATTACAAATAAAATATACAATAAAACATATTTACAATATAGACAGATACGCATAAACTGTCAAAGATTTGTTGTTTATAAATTGAATCCACAGATTGTTGTATGCGGGCATCCAGACTTTTTGGGTGCAGTGGCACCGTCCTGTTTGCTGTTTCCTGGTATCTTGTCGTATTTGCTTCTCTTATACGACCGTAAAGCGAGTTATTCTCCTGCTATTGTAGCACTTCTGACTTTGATGCAAACGGCTTTAAAATAATTTCAATGGGAATGTGGTGTACACATGACAGTTAGCTTTTGGAATCGTAAACTGAACAAATATCATTGATTGGAACTCGTTGTGAACTTGGTTAAATATATTGCAAATTTTTGCTATTGTTTATTTGGTATATTATGTGATATTGTATTTATAAGGTACTATTATTTATATTTATTTTATTTTCTTAGTTTTTATAAGCTGTCAAACGTACACGTTCCGGTTTCTCTACTTGGATTCAATTCCACTCAAAAGTAGCGTTATCAAAGTTTACACACTATTTTGAACGCTGTTCATAGTTGAGCACAACGACAAAGTAAATATCTCTTATAAGGTTTCGTCACATATTACTCGTACAATGCCTAGTCTCCCAGACATTTTATTATAGTTTGCATAATTCTACGCCGATCACATTGTTAGATTTTCATCGTATTCCACCTTTGTGAGAACACGCCGTTTGACGGTACGTGTATTGTAATTTAATACTTGAAATGGCATCCATAACTTTGTCTTTGAATGTAAGTTGAGTCTTTTGTTAGAGACCGTATATCAGTTTCTTGTGTGGTAACGCAGGAACTGACTAAAGCTTTGAGCGTGAGGGAATGTAAGTAAGTGAATAAAATATCAGCTCAGATTTTAACGAGCAACTGAGCAACCTATGTTTGGTACTGTAAGCGTGGCAAGACTGCTCTTTGCGACGAGAAGCAAGCGACAATAACACAATCATATCAAACAGTGTTTTGCAGCCCACTGCTGGACAAAGGTCTTTGCACTCGATATCGATAGGAAGATTTGTCTTCTGTACCCCGCTGATCAGAAAGCTTGGTAATAAATAAATAATGGTCCATGAAGCAGATATTGAAGGGAAACCTTCCGTTATCACTGAAACGGAAACTCGTTGACATGTGTATACTGCCCATCCTAACCTACGGTGCTCAAACATGGTCCCTGACCGAGATTTAGAAGTCCAAGTTGAAGATTTGTCCAAAGAGCCATGGAGCGTAGCATTCTGGGGGTGAAGAGGACCGATCACGTCCGTAACTTTACGCTGCGCTCAAAAACGGGCTTAATGGACGTAGGAGCAAAATCAGCCCGACTAAAGTGGGACTGGGCCGGACACGTCAGCCGAATGCACACAGAAAGGTGGGCTCATGTAGCTACCAATTGGGTACCAGGTGGTCGGCAGCGACATGGACGTCCTAAATGGATATGGCGGGATAACCAAGACGCTTTTGGGGGCGACTGGCCAGAGATCGCAAAGCACAGAGATTTGTGGCAATCCAAGGGAGAGGCCTTGCTCAGCAGTGGGATAATACAGGCTAAATAAAAAAAATTAAAAAATAATAATATTCTACCAAATTCACACAACACCATCTAGTCCCAAACTAAGCAGAGCTTGTACTATGGTACTAGATAATTGATAAACATACATACATAATAATATATACTTTTCTTTTGTAAATACATACATATTATACATAGAAACACCCAGACCAAGACAAACATCCATGTTCATACACACAAATGTTTGACTTGAGCGGGAATCGAACCCGCGACCTTCGACGTAGCAGTCGCTTACACTCCTGCTGCGCCAACCGGTCGTCAATGGGTTTAATGTTAAGTTTTCGGTCTCTTCCCAAAGATACTTTTTGCTTTGTATATTTTCTTTAATTAATCGGCTTTTACGACATCTGTGATCCCCTGCATGGCATTCTGCTGTTCAACTGATGACAGGTAAAGGAGTCATATGTATAATACATACATACATACATAGACTCACGCCTGTTTCCCCGAAGGGGTAGGCAGAGGCATATTAAACGCCCACTTTTCAGTGTGTTGATCCCACGTAATAGGTGGCGAGCCTATTGCCGCTTATCGGGATATTTTGTTTGCCAGAGCCTCGTCCGTTGATCGGCAGGTGCACCACTTGCAGGTGAGGTTGGCTTGGGACCCTAAGTTCTTGGTGGGAACCCTATGCACCTATGTATAATATAAACTATTTATAATTTTGCCGTGTGGTTGACGGCATAGAATACAAGTGTCACCACCTCCTATCTTCCCGTGGGTGTCGTAAGAGGCGACTAAGGGATAACACGATGCAAATACCATTTTTGCGTAGAGACGGAAAACTCGACATCAAACCCTATACGACTGCTTCGTTGGTCTCGCGGCATAAATGTGCGCGTGGGATCGGGAGGTCCCGGGTTCGATTCCTGGGTCGGGCAGTGTTGTTGGGTTTTTCAGTCACGAAATTCTCAGTAGCAGCACGGAGTCTGGAAATGTGCACGGTACGGCAATAGGCTCGCCCCTTATTACGTGGGACTTAAATATATCTAGCGAAAAGTGGGTGTAGAAATACACCTCTGCCTACCCCTTCGGGGATAAAAGGCGTGACGTTATGTATGTATGTTTGTATGTATAATTTGTTATTCATAATGAAGAAATGTTTTACTTTAATCACGATCACGTATTACGAGAAGCACACTGTTTCTCGTGATACAGTATGTTTAGCGGCGTGTCTGTAAAACTGAGACACTCCAGCATTTAAGCTCACTTCCTAATTGTAATCAGTTACGTTGTGTTGTATTATAAAAACTATTGTTTCGAAAACGTAAAACCTTCAACCATCATTGGCACCAAAAACAAAAAAAAACTACACGATTAACATTTTACAGCAACACGCTCATATTTGCTGGCATCAGCAAACATTGCAACGAAAATAGGCACTTATAAATGTTTGTCCCGTGTGTGTGCTTGGTACTTTTATCACAGAGGGTTTACCACCGATCCATTAGGTTGTAAAAATAAAATTTCAACGATCTGCCACTATAAATTGAGATGCCGTTCAAACCTAGAAGGGTTTGACTGTGATGTTTGTCACAAAAGATGAACAGAGGTCAAAGCAAAGATGATATAAATCTGAAATAAGAACGTAAACTATCCTTTTATGGAAGTCCTGGATACTTTGAAGCTTTCGAAACTTACCCTAACCGATTTGATAAAATATTAACATAACTACAGAGTGACTACAATCTGACCTTTGCAACCATAATGGATAGCAATATTCAATAGTTTAAACCAGTGCTCGGATATTTGAAGATATACCGAATGCCGAAATTCTTCATGTCGGTCAACATGGACCTAGAGCATGGACGGCTTAACATCCACTCCGCGTACAAGCAGTGACAAATAACAATTTAATATGCATCTTACTTAGAAATATCAGTCGTACGCCGTAACTTAAGCCCAAGTTCCTTTACGTAACAGTCATATTATAGGTCTCTCCTGTAGGCTAAAAATATATATAATAATTATGTTTGTTTCATTGAATACCTAATTATAATATACAGAATGACTGGAAATTTTACCTTTTCTCGGCAAGTAGTCTTTGAACAAATTAACCTACATTTATACGTCAACTAGGGGTCGCTTTGTAACAGAGAGTCGGTATTTTTTTTTTTCATTTATTTAGGACAACAAACAGTAACACTGATACATTACTTAACAATATTTAAGTACACTAAAACATACTTCTAGTGAAACCAGCACCATTGTCCACAAATTAACATATTAAAATATGGTACCTACATATGTACAGGTTTTACTTGTAAAAAAAAATAATTAATTAATTAAACCCAATTACACTGAACTGACATTGCAATGTAACTTAAAACTATACAAGATCAAGTTTACGAGTATATAATCTTACTTATTTCATTTTTAAAAAATGACATCAAACATGCAAAAAAATCTACATCAGTAATATAAGTGTTGTACATTTTCATGATTCTACTTAAAGGGCAGCGTTCATCAGCCTTAGTTCTACAATTCTTTGGCGCAAACAGACAAAATTTGCGAATACTTCTTAATGAAGATGAACGTGTGGGTACAGAAATGTACATATATTTGATTCATGAGCCTATTACAATTGAAATTATTGCGAGATATGTTAAATAAAAGCATAATGTCTAAGAAAGTTCTTCTCGACTCCAGTTTAGGCAAAGAGGATTTCTTAAATAGATTTTCATAAGACGACTTAGAGCGGAAACATCTGTAGTTCATGGATCGTAGGAACTTACGTTTTACTGACTCTATTTAGTCTTTGTATTTGGAGTAATAAGGATTCCACACACATGTTGCATACTCTAATTGTGAGCGAATAAGAGATTTGTACAAGAGAAGATAAGAGGAATGGCGTTTGAAGGCCTTACAGGACCGCATCACGAAACCGTATAATTAAAATGCTTTGCCAACTATGTGATTGATATGAATATCGAAATGTAGCTTACTATCTAGGTATATACCAAGGTCTTTTATGACACAAACTTTTTCTAGTTGATTATCTTGTAAAACGTAGGAATATTCGAAGTTATTAATTTTTTTCGTGAAGGTTATACTTTTACATTTTTGGATACTTAGATGTAGTTTGTTAAGCAAACAATAGGCAGACAGCCGATTTAAATCTTCTTGAAGTTTTTGACAATCATCTAAGTAAGTTATATCACGGTAGATTTTGAGATCATCAGCATATAATAAAAACTGGGTATGTTTGAAACATTCTTTTATATCATTAATAAATATTACAAATAGCAATGGCCCAAGAATTGATCCTTGAGCCACACCAGAAGTTACCTTTATAATATTTCCAGAAGTAATACCATTAATAACTACCCGTTGTGTTCTGTTTTTAATATACGAAGTAAACCACCGCAATAAATTGCCACGAATGCCGTTAAAGGCGAGCTTCTGAAGAAGTAAGTCGTGATCCACCTTATCAAAAGCCTTGCAAAAATCGGTATAAACAGAGTCTACTTGTACCCTACGGTCCATGCTTTCAAATAAAAAGTTTACGTATAGCACTAAATTGCTAATGGTGGAACGCTTTTTCACAAATCCGTGTTGTTCTTCAATTATTATGTTATGTAAGTACGGGTAAATGTAGTTATGTACTAACCTCTCAAGGACTTTTGACAAGGTGGAAAGCAGTGATATGGGACGATATTTTGTGACGTCATTCTTATTACCACTTTTATAAATTGGCGTTATATTAGCTAATTTCCATATGTCGGGCACAAAACCATCTTTTAAACTTTTATTATACAATATATATAGTGGTATTGCAATTGTATCTGCAGTACATTTCAAAAAGAAAGGTGTAATGCCATCCGGCCCTGGTCCTTTGGTGATGTCAAGAGCTTTAAGTTCTTGAATAATTGCATTTTTACTTATTTTTAAGTCTGATATAATATAATTACAATTGTGATTAATAGGAGATGAATCTGGATCCAGCCCACGCCCTCCTTGTTCATACACAGACCCGAAAAAGTTGGAAAAGAATTCAATAATCTTTTCAGGTTGATCAGATTCATGATCGCTATATCGCATAGTGGACGGAATACCAGACTTCTTATTAAAGTTTTTAATAAATGACCAAAAATTTTTGACATCTTCTTTAATATCTTCTTCTACAGAATTTATATAATCATCAAAACATTGTTTACTAAAAGTCTTAAACCTAGCACGAAACAGAAAATTCCTCATAGTACACTTTCGATTGAAATCTTTTCCATCTCTTCCAAGCTTTTTCTTTATCTTTAAACATATGTCTAAGAGGAGAACTGAACCAAATAGGGAAGTCACTGGTTTTAGATTGTCGTAATGGAATATGCATCTTAAAAATCTCATATTTTTTTTCATAAAATATATCAACCGCACACTGCACAGACAAGCCTTTAAAGAGCTTGGACCAGTCTGTATTATAAATACAATCATTGATAAGTTTATAATTTCCTTCTAAAAAGCAATACTTGGCAGGATAACTAGACCTTAATAGCTGTATATGGACATTAAGTGATATTAAAACAATAAAAGGCGGATGGAGTGGATCTATTGGCACAAGTGTGTTGTGAGGCGATAAACAAGTACATTTATCATCATTACTAATAAACAAGTCTAAAATTCGATTCATGCAGTTCTTTAAATTGTTAAATTGTACGCTCCCAGTCGATTGCAAGACAATATCTAGTCTATTTCCTATAATACTGTTACTATTCTGAATAGACGTACCTTGCCACTGCAGAAATGGTAAATTGAAATCACCGGCAATGTAAAAATTATCTAAGTGGTCGTTACAACTCAGTTCAAATTCTAATGCGTTTAAAAAAGTGAAATATGTATCTTGATTCTGGTTGGGGGGTATGTACACGCCACAAACTAGGAAATTTACACCTTGTAAATTTAATTCTAATGCAACGTAGTCAATACACGGATTTAATGGACTATCGGATAAATAAATACCTTGGCTAGAGTGCAGATAACGTCGTTTGGCCACGATCCCTCGGCGTACAGCCACCAAAACACCACCACCATCACACTTACCTGTTGCCGTCCTATCCCGGTCACAACGATATAAAAAGTAACGGGCATCTATGACTTCACTATCCGAAATATCCGGGATCAACCACGTTTCTGATAAAATAATTATGTCATAAGAATCACATAATATATTCATAAGTAACGTATTTAATTTCGTTCTAAGTCCCCTACAGATTTGATAATACACTGCAATTTTATCAAACACTATAACAAGATTCTATAAACAGTATTACTAAGAGTGAAGGCAAATGAATAAATAAGTGTAAATTAGATCGCCATAAATTGTCGACATTCAATTTAGTTTCGCCAAAATAATAATTATATTTAACTTTAACACTAATTAACAGATAGAAAACCACTCGTAAAATATTCATCACAACTATTAATAAATTAAGTAAGGAGGTAGACTGAACGCTGCCGATTAACAAAAGGAATGTATGCATAGAGTAGCCAACGTGACAGACACCGCACTCGTAACAAGCGACGAGTGAGACATTTTTTATATACCGGGTTACAATATATGAAATTAAAAATAAACATTTAATTAATATGAAAGCGTTATGCATCTGATTTAGTTTTGATTTTAGATAGGTCTTGCTCAGATCGTATCGTAGTAACTGGAGATGTTTCGTTAGCCCTGACGAGGATAGTTCCATGCTTGATCCAAACAAATCTATAATTGTTCTTTTTTGCTCTCTCGCGAGTTTCACGAAATAATTGCTTATTTTTCAGTGTAAGATGCTCGTTGAAATACACTTTTTGTGATGGTCCAGATATGCCTATTTCTTCAGTGGTAACTCCTTTTTTCAGACGAATAGCTGCAAGAAAGTCGTCGCGCAACAGACGGCTTGAGAATTTGACAATTACATTTTTAGGTCGTGAATTATTCGTAGCTGTTGGTACTCGGTGTATAGAGGTTATATCTTGCTTATTCAGCGGATGTTTAATAATGTTTGCGATATTCTCGATGATACCAGTCAGATTTTCTCCACGTTTTTTCGGTAGGTTATGAATTTCTGCATTACACACGCGTGCTTGTTGTTCCATATTATCAATTTTAGTCTCTAAAGCAGAAATTTTCGATGAGTCGATCGAACAAGCATGTGAACGATTCTCAAGAGCGGTAACACGGGCAGACACTTCTTCAGATTTCGCTTTCAATTCTTCAAAATGAGTATTCATAAAGTTTATCGACGTTTTCATGTCACTAAGCTCATTGGTAAATGCTGATATCATACGTTCTTGCTTTGCAAACCAGTTCTCAAGACTGGCTAAAATGGAAGATTGGAAACGTTGAAACTCACTTCTAAGGGATTGTATTTCTGAATTGCACGTACCTTGACGGTAGGTTATTTGAGGCGGTGGCGACTCCTGTTCGATTAGGGAATTGTCGATACTCATTTCATCAATCCTAGCCGCATGTTCGGTACTGTCACCACGATTAAATGTACTATTTAAATTTTCCATCATTAGCGTTGGCGGTCTCTGATGTTAACAATACTCTGTGTAACTGGGCGCAGGTAACAAGTAGGTACTCAGTTAAGGCGCTGTCCTAAGCGACTGTTTTGTTAAATGAGGGGGTGAAGCAGGGGAGGTGTAGGGAGCTTAGCTCCGTCTACTGCAGGGCGCCCCCCTTCATTCTCGTCGCGTGCGGCCGTATTCTGGCGACATCCGTATTCCAATATTTCAAAATCGCAAGCAAAACGTTTTAGCATATTGAATTGAGATACTGATATTAAAATTTATATTACATACATCAATCTGTTTGTACAACTATAGGCATAGCGCAATTTTTGTTCTCAGTGCAGCCATGAGCAAAACTGGTTTACATTAGACGTTATAGGTATTAAATGTTGACGAAAGTAGGTAAATACATACGTGCCGTAAGATGATAAAAATAATTAAGTCAGTTCCATGTATGGAGAGGCCATTATTATGTTTTTTTTTTGTTTTTGTATAAAAATAGTGAAGCAGTTCATAGAATACCTACATCTAATTCCATTCCTGCCAGTTTTCAAATCTGTTTTGCAATAAATTGGCTGTGACATACGGGCGGACAGACAGACAGACATTGCGAATCTATAAGGGTTCCGTTTTTACAATTGTTGGCTACGGTACCCTAAAAAACACAATACTGCTCTACTTAGCGCAAAAGCCGTATCTCAACTAAAGCGAGTTACGAGATAACTGAAGTTTAGTAAAAGTTGATTTCTTTTATTTATTTATGGATGTTTATTGTTATTATAGGTATACTTATTATGGCAAATGTTTCGAAATACGTCGCCGTTTTTAGGGGTTGTGAGTGATTGGAAAGGGAGCAGGGGAGGTCTTGAAACCCCCCTCACCATTTTCACTTGCCGGAAATACTTGGTTTCCTCTGAAAAAAGAAATCTCCAAACATCGGTATATATGGCACTGCCAACTTCCACATTCATCACACTAGTTTAATAAACTAAGGTTGTCGGAGCCCTGCGAAGGGCTCCTATTTTCGGATTAAGGGTCAAAAGAGAACCTAACATAACCTATTTATTTACTTACTAGAGGACGCCAGCAGCTACGCCTGCATTAGTTTTTAAATTTACCCGTTTTGGCCGATCCCGTGAGAATTTCGGGAAATCCCTTCTTAATGCACCCCTACGATCCCCAAGGAACATACATGACAAATTTCAGGTTCCTGCGCCCAATAGTTTCGGCTGTAGCGTGTCTGTCAGTCAGTCAGTAACGCAAGGATTTTATATATTAAGATTACAGTCGCACCTAACCCAAGGCACTCGAAAGCAATGACGCACAAATTTGACATTAGCTGTCAATATGATCATTCCAAGATGTTTTTGCGTTTCGTTTCACGTTTTTCACATAAAACCTAAAAATTACATTTGTAAAACTGTACTAAAGTATAAAAACTATATTCCGTTTTGCATAATTGCCGAAGTATTTATGAAATTTTGGAAATTGTTTCAAAATATTTAGACGCAACTCCGGCAGCCAAAATTACTTTTAGGAGATTAAAACGAACTATCTTAAGCCCCCTACACTACCAATACCCTCAAATTCAGGCGACTCGTTTCGAAACCCAACCCATTATTATTTTTCAAAATAGATGAAACATCAAAAATATATATATAAGTTAAAGTTAAAGTTAATGCAAGAAAGACGAAAGTGATGGTGTTTGAGAAGGATGAAAGTTTGACTGAGTGTAATATTACGATTGAAGATGAAAATGTGGGACAAGTTGAAAGATTTGTATATTTGGGAAGCATGTTTACAAGAGATGGAAGATGTGAAGGTGATATTGAAAGGAGAGTGATAGCGGGGAACAGTGTGAATGGAGCGCTGCATGCCTTTATGAACGGCCAAACCGTGCCTAAAAAGGCGCGACTGGCGGTTCATAATGGAGTGCTGGTGCCCACCTTGATGTATGGAAGTGAGTGTTGGGTATGGCAGAAAAAGCATGCCAGCAGAATTAACGCAGTTGAGATGCGATCACTGCGTAGTATGTGTGGGGTGAGACTGATTGATAGAATTCCGAATGCAGTAATACGAGAGCGATGTGGCCTGAAAGAAGATGTCGTGACAAGGATTGAGAAAGGAATGCTGAAATGGTTTGGACACGTGGAGAGAATGAGTGAAGAAAGATTGACGAATCAAATATATATGGCAGAGGTGTATGGACAAGCCGGTTGCGGCAGACCTCGTAAGACGTTCGTGGACCAAATTGGGGACGTCTTGAAAAACGGAAAAGTCCGAAGCACCCGCAACCGGCGAGCATGTATGAAAAGAATAATGAATGTAGAGGAAGCACGTGAGGTTTGCAAGGATAGAAGCAAGTGGCGATCTGTTGTCTCTGCCTACCCCGACGGGAAAAAGGCGTGAGCATATGTATGTATGTATGTAAGTAACATAGTGAGTCATAAAAGACTCTTATGAAAATAATTTGTGTAAAAATGTTACATATTTCATAATCACTTGGCCATGGATGAATTTATATTTTATTACGACGCTTTCTTGTACAAATCCTTCGTAGAACTTCATTTCTCTAATTGTCCATATTTTATTCTTCTAATTATATATTTATAAGCACAGAAACAATAACACATTAAACGCAACAAGAGTATAAACTTAGGTCCTAATTATATGTGCCCATAGTTACATGAAAAGCCTATTTGATTCAATGTATTCAGTCTATAACATAAAACATGAAATTACGAACTCAAATCGGCGTATTATAATAACAAACAGGTTTACGTAAAATTTCGTGCAGCGGAGACGCAAGCGACATGACCTATCTCTCACAGGGCTCATAGCCGAATGATGAGGTCTGGGCGGGGCGTAAACTAGCAACTGACACTCAGTACACCGCTTATGCTGAAGCGTTTGATATTGATGGGATCTGCCGAGCGTCAAAATCATAGACGTTTGGCAGATTTTATTTAATTTTACAAAATATACACGTATAATATGAAAATAAATAGGGTAATTCTTTAGTTCATTAGATTTCCTACAATATTATAAAAAAAAAAAATGACAGCTTACGATCAAAATATTGCAAACAGTGAGACGAAGGATTATTTTTTGCCTCGATTTTGTGATTTTTTTACCGTGATTCTATTTTACGTACATGAAAAATTCTTTCAAAAGTCTTTTGTTCAGACTTTTGACTTTAAGCTCTAATTTTTGCTAGTTTGTAATATGTACCGTTATGGCTAGATGCGCGACGAAAAATTAGGTGTTTCACGGCTTCTGAGGTATAACAGCGCCTTAACTCGTACAGCGAAATACGGCGCATAGGTGTCTATGCTCGACGTTGACACTACTAACGCGTACGACGAAACGAGACGGAATGACTGGTATCAACAGCTCTAGATAGATAAAGAGTCAGAAAGAGGGTAGGAAAGCCTTTGTATTGCAGTTTAACAGCTAGACTGCAAATAATATTCTACAGAAAATTGTTTGTTCTTGCAACTGATTTTGTATAGATTTGTCGCGCATTTATACTGTCATGTTTTAATTTAAAAAATTATTTAATTCAAAGGTGAAATCACGTGGTTATCTACAAGTTTAAAATAACTTTCACAATAACTCAAACCCCTAAAAACCGTCACTTAATTAATCCTGTGTGTCGCACGAGTGATTGATTTCCACGGGGTAGCCGGGATCGATCACTCGCCGAGCAATTAAAGAGAGATAATTAGGTTGTCTTACGGGAAATAAATAAAAAATATCACCAGGAAAGTTTAAACTCGCGTTATATTCCAGTTACACAATGGCTTTAATTACACAAAAAAACTGACACTTGAGATTAGCCGACTAGACAATTATCCAGGGCGTGGGTGGTAGGTTGGCACTTCACAGGTCTTCAGATGGGGTACTCAGCTTTGGTCGTGTTGTCCCGAAGCAGAAAAAAGCCCAACCACGTGTGTCGCCGGTATATATAAGGTCGGCGAGCGGGAGAGGGCGAGCGGGGCTCCCCACTGCCGTGCGTCACTCGTAGCGAGGCTCGCGAGCGCCGGGGCACGACGTCACACACCCCCCCCCCGTTAGGCCGGGATTTTCCCTAAGGAAAATTCCCTAGCCCAACGGGCGTAGCAGCCCTGAAGATACTCCCTGAAATTAGAGAAAACAAGGGCATGAGTACCTTGAACAAGTGATAACCCTATACGCTAATTAGGATACCTAAATAATAATGACCCACGCTTGCATTCTTCACGCGTACAACGGCAGTCTGAACTTGAACATAAACATTTATCATTCATAATTCATCACACATACCTACATGTAAATGCCAAGGCCAGTGTAATAGCTTAATATTAAAGATAACAATCTATGGAGAAGCGCTTAGGGTAATTATTAGGTAATAATGATTTGTAGATATAAGAAACTTGATCTAGCCCTACGACTTAAAAATCTTGGGTTCGGCCTTTGCCACTAGATAAGTAAACATTTTGAATATAGTTAGGTGTAACAACAGATTTTTCGTAACGATGAACAAAAATAATATAAGCCGCAGACACGACCGGACCGCTCAATGTCGAAGGAAAGAATTTAATAAATATTTTGCTCTAATTAATAACTACAACACGACCAGTAAACACCTTTTGAATGTAAACAATGGTGAATCATTAGTTAGGCATTTATTTATCGGCGCGTCGCTGAGTGAACGCGCGTGCGTCATAACGACAACTAGGTAGGTACGATCTAAATGGTAGGTACTGTTCAACTGTTCCGAGCTCGCGACGCACGGTTAATTACCCCGAATGTTTATAAAGTACCTATTATATCAACTCGATTACGGAACCTATACAGGATTAAGAATAACAACAGAACTTCAGAACAAGGCACGGCGAAAAACAATACGCCAATCAAGATGCATTTCAACAGTTAGATTTGTGGAAAGAAAATACACATGCGAGAATCGAACCACAGACCGATCCGACAACAACTTTTTAACCACTGAGCCATAACTGATAGTTAGATAAACAACAGATTCTTTGTAACAATATTACATGTAATAAACTTTATTACAATTTATAACTGAAACATTTATTCATTTTATGTTAGCATGTTTACATAAATCATTAACACAACACAATGCATTATCTTGTGAGCTTCGACTCGAAAACAAAAGAACCATTGTTGGCCTTCACAAATAATTATGCGGGCAATTATAACTCCGCATAGATATGCGTCTTACATTGTTGTTTTTATACATTTATTATTCTTTGTAATTAATCAACTTTAAATCCTTGATGTGCCATTCGCCTAAAGGTTTTCCGGCCATGTCGTTAAGTTTGTATACTAGAGGTGACTTTTTTGAGGCAATCTTACATTTAATAAATTTAGGCGCCAATTTCTTGCTAAAGTATTTATCCTTGTCACTAAGTAGAAACGTTCTGCGCCAAACTATATCACCGACATTGAATTTTGCCGGTTTACGGCGAAGATTATAAGATGAACAATTTCGTTGGTGGGCCGACAACAGAGCTGAATGTACCTTCTCGAAAAATAGAGGATAAGTAGCCAAAGTTTCGGCATAGCCGTCCCGTGGTTCAAGCACCATATTGGAATTAAATTCCTTGTCAATATACTGAGAACCACATGTTATGACCTCCCTACCAAAAACAAGGAAATTAGGAGAATAACCAGTAACCTCACTAACTGCGCAGTTAAGGGCGAATTGAACCTTAGTGATTAAAGTGTCCCAGATTCGATGATCAGATTCTATGAAAGTTGAAATAGCTGTCATAATGGTTTTGTTGTAACGTTCAACTGAGTTAACGTGGGGAGTATACAACGGTGTAAAATGCAAATTTGGAATTTTATATTTTGACAACATACTTTTAAAGGTTGCGCTAATAAATTGTTTACCGTTATCCAAAACAATAGTAGATGGAATTCCATGCACCAAAAATACATTTTCCTCGAGAATTTTTGTTATCACTTCTGCAGTTGCCCGTTTAATGGGGAAAAGCAAACAATATTTAGAGAAACAACAACTGACCACAAATATAAAAGTGTTTTGTTTTCTGTTGGGAGGCAATGGACCAATCAAATCAATACTAATCCTCTGAAAGGGCTTTTGACATGATTTGGGTTTTCCCATTAGACCTAAATTTGGGTGATTTTGGTGTTTATGGGTGATACAAGGTTCACATGAACTGACGAACTTGACAACATCGGAGTACATACCAGGCCAAAAGTTATTAAGTGCGAGACGTTTGTATGTCTTAAAAATACCCAGATGTCCAGCAGTGGGCGAAGAATGATTCTCCCTTAGAATGTCAATTCTTTGGTCAGACGGAATAACCTCTTTCCATTGAAATTCTCTAGTGAGAGGGTTTAATGTTTTTTTAAAACAATACAATTTATTGTTTATTACTTGATAGTTAACAAAGGAAGTCGGAGAACTTAAACAGCCTTTATAGATATTTAAATACCAAGGACCATTAGTAGAAACTGGTAAATTCTGATTAGAATTAAAATCTATATTTATATCATTAGCAATAGCAGAAACGGGTAAAGAGCGAGACAGAAAATCAGGTAAAACGTTATCGGAACCCCGACGATGACGTATTTCGAAATTATAGGAAGATAAGCGAACTCCCCATCTGGCTAACCGGCCAGTAGGGTTATTTAAGGTCAAGAACCATTTCAAAGCAGCGTGATCAGTGTAAACAATAAACTTTTTACCATTTTCAACATAACAACGCCAGTGTTCTATAGCAGATAGAACAGCCAGGGCCTCGCGCTCTGTGGCACTGTAATTTTTTTCTTGCTTAGTGAGTGATTTGCTATAGTACGCTATGACTCTTTCCTCACCATTTAACCTTTGACAGAGGATCGCGCCAAGACCAAAATCGCTAGCATCTGAGTGTATTTCAAACGGTTGCGAGTAGTCAGGCCAAGCCAACACCGAGGAGGAAATCAAACAATTCTTTAGGTTATTAAACGCCTCATTAGCCTCTGTCGTCCAGCAGAATGGAGGTGCGTTTTTACTTTGAGATGTTAACTTATTTAAGGGTGCAGCAATAGAGCTAAAATTCGGTATAAAACGCCTGTACCACGAGGCTGCGCCTAAAAATCGACGTACTTCTTTTCTATTAGAAGGAGTGGGATAATTTTTCATTGAATTTACTTTATCCGGATCGGGATGCAATCCACTAGAGTCGACAACATAGCCTAAATATTTTAGTTTATCTCTAAAAAATTGACATTTTTCGAGATTAATTGTTAAATTAGCGCTTTTTAGTTTATCCAGAATGCGTAATAAAAGAGTAATATGCTCGTTGAAGCTGGACGTGATACAGATTATGTCATCGATAAAACAGAAAACCTTATTTTCAAATTCTGGACCATAAAATAAAATATCAACTAATCGTTGTTGAGTAGCTGGCGCATTCGTAAGACCGAAAGGCATTCTTTTGAATTGAAATGTGCCACGCGTGGGAATATAAAAGGCTGTTTTGCAACAGTCCTCTTCTTTAATTAATGTTTGCCAAAAAGATTTAGACGACCTGTCTAAATCTTTTTAAACTAGACAAGTATTTAGCATCTCTCAGATTATCTAAAATTTCCGAAATATAAGGCAAGCTATAAGCATCTTTTTTGTAACGGAATTTAATTTACGACTGTCCAAACAGAAACGCAGTTCACCATTCTTCTTTGGTGTCAAAATGACCGGGTTTGACCACGGGCTTTCGGATCGTTCAACAACATCCTCTGAGAGCATGTCGTCAAGATGCTTTATTAAAATTCTTTGTTTATCGGGAGACATGCGATAAAATCTTTGCCGAATAGGGGGGCAATCACCTGTATCAATTGAATGAGAAATAATATTTGTGCAACCGAGACCCCGCTTCTCGTATGAAATACCGGTAAATTTAGAAATAATGTTGTCAGCGGTAGCTCTCTGGTCGACTGTAAGATGATCGTAAGAAACAAGATGTGTAGGGGGAACTGCCTGCAACTCCATTACTTGAGCGTCGGACTTGTTCACAATCAAAACAGACTCTAATTTGTTAGGAAATAGGCCGAAGCTTCGCCAAAAATCCATGCCAAGGATAAGGGAATTTTGAATCCCAGGTACAACATGAACTTCTAAGTTAATCAATTTATCCTGAAACTCAAAGGGTAGAAACACCGATCCCAAAGACGCAAATCGTTCGCCGCCTGCTGTTATTAACGTTAAAGGTTTCGATTTATCCAAAACATTGTCTTTCAAAAATAAGTTATGCAAATTATTACCTAAAATTGTAACGCAAGATCTGGATCTTGCGTTAAAATCTAAAAGACCAGTGGTAGGTATTCCGTTTAATTTTAGAGTAACGTAAGGTAAATATTCTACTTTAGAATTACGGATTGAGGAAATATGATAGCTATTAAAGATTTTTTTTTAAAAGTCCAACCAATTATTCCACTCTGTTTTATTACAATTAGTTGTATAATTTGATTTTCCACAATCCTTATTAACTAGTTTTTTGAATCTATAGGGGTCGACTTAGATTTACAATTGGGGCAGTCTGACACCTTGAAACCCTTTGTGCCGCACTTAAAACAGATTAGGTAGTGTGGCTGACGGCAATTATGTAATGAGTGCGAATTGCATCTACAACGCACGCAAAAAGTTTTATTTATATTAGAAGTACTCGATACGGCGTTGACTTGTGGTACAGACTTGTATCTCGATGTATCGGCGACAGAGTTATATTTATTGAAGTGATTATGATTGTAAACATTTTTGTTTGAAGAAAAATTAGAAAACGGATAATTATACGCTAGATTGGGTGCTACAGTATTCTTTGAAACTTTAGGGGGTTCAGAAAATTGCTTACTGCGACTTTGGTAATTTTCGAAAAGACGACAAACTTCGACCAGTCTATCAACATCAACAACCTTTGCAGTCAGCAGACAATTAGTGTAACAAGGTCTAATATTATTTAGTAAAATTTCTAGCTTCTCCGAATCAGCGATAGGAGAACTAAGTCGCGAAAACAGACCGTGCATTTTTGCCACGTAAATAGTTATTGATTCGTTCTCGCCCTGTGAGCGCTGACGAATCTCCGTCATAAGCCGATAATCGTAGTTATGCGGACTAAAATCTCGTTTCAAAAGTTCGCAAAGTTCTAACCAAGTCTTTACATTATTTTTAACAGAACGATACCAAACTAATCCCGAAAATATTTCAAAAGCGAAAGACAACATCTTGTCGTGTGGAATCGATCTACAGGACATAAATTCATCAATTTTTTCAATAAAAGATCTTACACATGATTTACCGTTAAATTTGAATTTACCTAATTCCGAAAAAAGCTTAGGGTCGTAATTATAGGAAGTGTTTCCCTCTGCCACTGAGCAATCCGACCGCAAACTACGGCTCGTGATTAATTGTAATTTCGCATATAAGTCATTAAATTTATTCCACACAGACTCAATTTTTTTAATATCAAGACTGCCGGTATCCACCCTATTCAGTCGATGAAAACAATGGTGTAGCACGGTTTCGACCTTCTGTTGAAGCTCGGAAGTATAGTTTGTTTCCAACATAGATAGGTGTTTATTTGATCTTAATAACGACTTTTCCACTTCAGCCACATCCTCCTCTGGTGGGAAGGGTGAAGATAATATATCCTCCGAGGGAATTTTAACTGAAAGTTTAGCGATTTGTTTGCGGGGATCGTCAGGCTTTGAAACGCCGCGTATTGTAGTCTCATATTCTAATTCCGCTTTAGTTAGTAATGAGAAATTTATAATGTAAGCCATTATTACAAAACAATAATGGAAAATCTAAGTATTTACGCCGGTACTAGAAAAAAAAATTAAATATCGCCAGAAAATCGAATACCGTGCTAAAAAAAGCTGAAATACACTAAATTATACAATGGTGTGATGATTGGTAAAGGATTAAAAAAAAAATTCTTAAAGGTCACTCAAAGGTTGAATCACAATATTTTTTTCGCGAACACGAGGCACGTTAGTTCAACGGCTAAGCGGTTAGAACCGGTTGGCGGCTGGGCACGCTGCCCGCGGTGAAACGTGATTTTAGACCGACGTTAATTAAATCACCGTTATATTATTTACACAGTTAAATTACTTATGGCCAACCAAAATAGATAGAAACTGTACCTGTATGCAATTCACCACACCAGAATATATGCACACACAGGAGAAAAATATACAAGAGAAAAATAAATTATTTCACTCACCTGTAAAGTGCCAACTTACGTTTTAAAAATATATTTAAAAATTCTATTGGGCGCCAATGTCGCACGAGTGATTGATTGCCACGGGGTAGCCGGGATCGATCACTCGCCGAGCAATTAAAGAGAGATAATTAGGTTGTCTTACGGGAAATAAATAAAAAATATCACCAGGAAAGTTTAAACTCGCGTTATATTCCAGTTACACAATGGCTTTAATTACACAAAAAAACTGACACTTGAGATTAGCCGACTAGACAATTATCCAGGGCGTGGGTGGTAGGTTGGCACTTCACAGGTCTTCAGATGGGGTACTCAGCTTTGTTCGTGTTGTCCCGAAGCAGAAAAAAGCCCAACCACGTGTGTCGCCGGTATATATAAGGTCGGCGAGCGGGAGAGGGCGAGCGGGGCTCCCCACTGCCGTGCGTCACTCGTAGCGAGGCTTGCGAGCGCCGGGGCACGACGTCACAAAGCCTATTTTATGGCTGTGAGTCTCAAACATTCACTTTGTTTAAATCTATTTTTACGACTGGTCTGTATAAGGACTTATCCTGGTTCGCGGGGGACTTTGAAAACATCAACAAATTCTATCAACAGACACAAAAAACACACAGTAAGAGTTCAGCCTACGACACTGGGCTAGTTTTCAACGCCGATGCGACTGCATAAATCTCTCTTTCATACGAGCAGTTAAATCTTTATAATGTATCCTTTTTCACTTTGCCTCCTCTAACGGCCATGTTCAATATTCCAACTATAGATAGATCTGTAGATTTTAGATACGTTTTTGACATATTTTGTATGGAGTTTATGTCAAAAACTGTCAAAAACTAATCTAAAATCTACAGATTTATCTATATTTCGAATATTGAATTCCGTTGTAAAACCACTTACCACATTGCAGTCAGTCACATCTCATATAACAAAATTATTAGCCACCAAAATAAATTCATTCGGCACAAACTCCAACTCACAGACATTTGACTTCACGATTGATTGTTTTTCCATGTATTTATTGATATGGGCACGGAGTAAATAATGAAGGACCTGGTAGCCACTTTATGTGTTTGCATTATGCATGAATAGTGCGAGAAATTTACCATCAATCGCGTACTGAATACGCACAGACTATTCGGTGAATCTTATACTTGGGTTCGTTTCATGAATATAGAATTTACTTGGTTAAAAGTTGTGGTACGGTTTTGGGAAAGCTTTATATGGATACAAGAATTAATATTGTGTCTTATGAGACAAAATAATTTCGGTATCATGAGTAGGTATCATTATGTTATACTTGTAATAACCTGGATCAGACAGCCAGGCTAGACATGAATAAGGTGCGAACTGGAGGAGGTACAGCCGGAAAGCGGTCCTCGAGCTCCTATGCGTGGGTCTCAGAACGTAACCGGGACGGCACTAGGATGATAATGATGTTGGTGAGGTAGAATATAACATGAGCCCGTTATACAAAATTGTCTAAAACTCACTGCTGGGCACGGGATTTCGAGAATGAAGATTCATTACGAGAAAGGTTAGGTCATAATCCACCCCGGTAGCTTAGTGCTGGTTGGCGGGCTTTACATGTCTTACGATAGTATTATGGAGAACTCTCAGACATGCAAGTATCCTCAGGATGCTTTTAATCATGGTTTAGCAACCGATTATTTACTTTTTAATACACACTATTATCTTGGAAGAGCCATTGGTTTGACGCTTCCATACCCCTATTTCGTAGTATGTTACTGAAAGTCACTGTTTTACTTATATAAAAGCCAAAAGATGCCTGACTTCGATTGACTTTAAATTTTAAACTACATTCTTATACGAAGGAAGTTGCTATGTCCGTAAGATATATTGCGTCATACTTTACTTGAGCACCGAACGTAAAGAAAGCGTACATAATAAAGTGTTATTCAGGAAGTCTAAAGGCCGCCTTATCGCTAGATAGTTATGTCGTCCACATTATCTGAACTTGAAATATAATGGCATTACAAAATTATATTAGCTGTGTTTGTTTATTAATAGTTGTTTAATTATTCAACCTATTCTTCCAATACCCATTCCTCATCATGTGAAATGCACGACATAAAATGTCTTACTATAAATCAGTTGTAGTAATAAATTAATGATTGTATAATGAAAAAGTTGGCCATTTCGTATCGTCCTGGATATTATTCATTAGTATTTATTTAGTTATGTCGTATTTATTAACAGCTTTTGATTTTTGCATTCGTTGCCTAAGTAACTATCATATGTAGAGAACTACAGACAGGACCCAACCACTATATTTTACACTGAAAAGCTCATTAAAATTGGTTAGACCGTTCCAAAGACTACCCAAACAAACGGATTGGTGTGTCTGTTTCTGTAGGTCTGTTAAATAAGTAAAATCTTCATGAAAGGTGTTATAAATTACGGTTTTAAACAGAAGGAAAATCAATAATACACCAGACATCACACAGCACTCCCTAACACCAACACAAACAAGTAGTAAATATACGCAGGTGAAATATGCTTTAAAATACACAATAAGCCGAGCGAAGCTCCAGTGGTAAATACTAATTAATTGGGGGCGACAAAGTTGCCTCCCAGTTGCATCGTTCCAACTCCGTGTTTTATCACGGACTCGACCCGCGGGCGGGACTTGCCTTTTGTCCTCTAAGGTGTGCAGCACATGCGCTACTTTATACACACCGACTATGCTTCGTCGGTTTAGTCACCTTTTGGTGAAAGCTACTACAAATTCAGATGTCAAACGCTTCTTTTCACATAAATAATGATATTCCAGAGAAAATAAAGAATGTGAATTTGAATTTTTTAACATTCTTTTGATTTTGATTATTGTAGGTAAATGGTTATATTTTCTTGCCGAAATCTGATGAACCGTCTTAATTAAGTAAATAATTTCACAATGTATCATCTATGAAATAAAGCTGATCGACTGACCTGGCCACGTCTGATGTAAACGATGCGGCAAGAACAAATACCTATAAATATTCTCTATACTTACTCTCTTTTTACATAACTAAGCAATTGAGATCCGTTACTATTATTGTCTTGTTTCCGTAAATAAAACACCCGTTGTCGACGGTAAAAAAGAACGAGTGCTTTGACCCTAAGAACACGTTATATTGTATAATGCCAAGGAAAAAATGCAAGGCAGCGAGCTTGCAAGAGAAAAAGAAAATGACGCTTGCCTAATTTAGTTTTAGTCCCATTTGTTTATTAAGACATTTTTGTTTAAGGTTTTGTACTGACTCCTTTCGAATTTCAGTAGTGTAAGCCAGAAAGTCAAATTGTTTCAGTCGGATTTATTATATTATGTAATGTTCGACTAACAATAATTTGTTTGTTCTTTGCGACATTCTGGATTTTCGGCTTTGGAGTTTCTTTATTATTATGCAATTACTGGTATCTGAGAGAGAAAAAAAACACTTCCTTTTCCACAACCACGATTTGGCTTTGTGGCATTTTTCGTAACAAATGATATGTAGAAGCTCGGCTGCATAATTTGCCAGAGTAATAGACAAATAGTGTAGTAAGTTTTGCCATTTAAACCCCGCTCTTTAGGTTTGCTGCTTGTTAAATAATAGGCAGTAAATATATCTTCAAATACATTTTCAGGTCTTAGGAATAAAATAGAATTTTAATTCTGTCTAGTATTCTGGCAAATGAGCAGACACTACTAGTTTTGGATTGGTTTTCAAATTATCTTCGAGGTCGCCAGCAGTCGATCCACGTCGACGAGCTATCGTCGAGATGGTTTGATACTACTTCTGGCGTTCCTCAGGGCGGAATTCTCTCTCCTCCTTTATTTTCTATTTTGATAAATCTCTTAACTCAAAATCTTCAGTGCGCTTACCATTTGTGTGCCGATGACTTGCAGATTTCTCCTAAGTAAGTGTGGAACACATCATTGAGGCGATGGACAAAATCAATAACGACTTGCACGCTATATTGTCCTGGTGTGACAAGTTTGGGCTAACCGTTAATCCTAGCAAGACCCAAGCCATAATTGTGGGTAGTCCATGGATGTTAAAAATACTTGACTTATCGACACTGCTGCCTATAACCTATAACGGGACCACCGTCGATTTATGTCCTGCTGCCAAAAACCTTAGGCTACACATAGATACCACGCCGAATTGGCAAGTCTAGGTAACTCAGGTGCGTCAAAAGGTCACCGGTACTCTGCACGCCCTCTACCATCTAAGGAACATTCTACCATCCGAGACAAAGACAATGCTTGTGCAGACTTTAATTTTCCCTCCCATCGACTATGGTGATGTATGTTACTTTGACCTGAATGCAGATCTCTATGTTTAGACCTATGTTTATCTTTTGATCACAATTTATTTAGTCATAATTTATACATACATACATAGACTCACGCCTGTTTCCCCGAAGGGGTAGGCAGAGGCATATTAAACGCCCACTTTTCGCCAGTGTTTTGATCCCACGTAATATGTGGCGAGCCTATTGCCGCTTATCGGGATATTTTGTTTGCCAGAGCCTCGTCCGTTGATCGGCAGGTGCACCACTTGCAGGTGAGGTTGGCTTGGCACCCTAAGTTCTTGGTGGGTACCTTATGCACCCTATAATTTATGTTACTTCAAATTCATTTTCATTGTATTACACTTACGTCTTTTCTCTCTGCACCACTCTAAGTTAGACTGGGAGATAATGCCCATGGCGTTAAGTCCGCCTTTAAACTATTGTGTATATAAAGATTTAATAAATAAACACTACTATTTAAAGTCGGATTTTCAGCAAGAAATAAGCATATCGCCTTAACACATCCAATTGTGAAGCACACAAAGTGTCCACTGTCTAATAGAATCTACTAACACCCGGCGCAGTGTCAAGCGGTGTGGTGTCCACTGAAACCACAAACTTCTGTCAATATTAAAACAAACACGCAAATAAACCAACCCAGACATCGTACGCAAGACCTTATAATCAAAAGCCCCCAAAATTACACCACGGAACGAACGTTTCAATATAAAGTCGTATTTTATTTACGCTTTTAATCTCAAGCCTCAGAGATATATTTAATAAGAGTTGATTCTGTTGAAAATTTACCCAAGTACAACGGTGTAAAGTTACGGTCTAATGAGAAAATAATGAATTTTCAGCATCGTCATAAGCTTGCTGTGCCTTAGATAATACCGGTGAACACTCTGAAGTAAAAATAAGTTAACGAATTTGTGGATATGGTATTTTTTATGTTGAAGTTAGTTGGCAAAAACCTTTAGACTATCTTTATTATGGTCTATAGATGGTGATATTGCTGAAATTCTCACTTTGTTCACTGTGCAAGAAAGTATCATTTTGCTATTGTGCAAGAAAATAAAGTGGCCAAGTGCGAGTCGGACTCGCACACCGAGAGTTTCGTACGTAAAAATATTTTTATTATATGATGTAACTAAACATTTACGGTTGTCGCAATGTGTCCGCATTGATTCCCGAGTTTCGAAAATGTGCGGTATAAAAGTCTGTTTAGTCTTTATCTTTTAGGCTTCGAAGTTTCATTTTTCACAGCTCAAAAGGTCAGTAGACTTGAGTGTTTGATATATGAGGAATGATGAATTTCGTTTGATACCTCCACGCATTCCTGAAAAAAAAATGGTCATAACAGACGGATGGACGGACAACAAAGTGATCCTATAAGGGTTCCGGATCGTCTGCAAAAATAATGTTGAGTTGTTTAACTATTACTAATTAGTCACGCTCGTTATTAAGTAACTTTATTTTATATGCCACTATTTAGCATTTTATAAATGTATTTATTTAAAGTACGCAAAACATAACCTAGAACAAATTAAGGCAAAACTTTAATAAAAATTAAAATTTAATTCTGAATTAGACCCCTAAATATGTGTGCACAGCATAATCAAAATAAATAGTGTAAAATATTAAAATTAAAAATGGAAACTAATTATATAATAATGACATTAAATAGTTTGCAGGTGTAGGTACACCAGTTCATGCTCTTCTATTATAGACAAAGCATTGGAGTGAATTTGAGCTCCTTATTGGTTATAGTTTTCCAATTAAATTGGGGGTGGACTGATGAATTGCCGAAGTGGACGGATGGACATGCCAAAACAATATAACATGACAATTCACACACAAATATAAACATACCCATACTATATGGACCATAAGAAAAACCTTTTCTATTTTGTACTTGATAGCTAAGACCTACTTTATTTTGTAGGTGCAGACCTTTATAAGTGATAATAGTGCTTAGTTTCCAAGATTATTACTTTTAATCATCATGTACTAGTATCACAATATACCACATCTTCACGGCTTTGGTGTCGTAGTGCGATGGTCTCATTACGCGCCTACGGTTTATCCAGCAAATTCCCAAAGCCTAGGTGTAGCGCAAAAGCGAACTTCATTTTCAGCCATCCATCTGCCGCAGATTTTTTCTTTTAAATAGGAAGTTACATAATGTTTTTTTAAAGGATTTAATCGTAAAATACCTTTGTAATATATGGGAAATACGTGATAGGAATTTTGTTCGTATGTCTGTCTGTTCCGTATGGCTTATCTACTGAAGCGATTTTGAAGAAATTTCACAGAGAATTGTTTGCACAGAATTAACAGCAAAATGAATTAGCAATATTAGAATGTTGTTGTTTTCTCCAAGATCTTTTCAACAACAGTATTTTAAAGCTATTTTGAATGAGTAACAAAATAATAAAACTTATTTGAAGTATAAACTTTCATGGCCATTTAAACTGATTTTAAATTGTCTTTCAGAATGTATACCACGTACCTTTATTTGGAGTAACCGATATTTCGGCCCTGTTGTAAGCGCCATGTTCACGAAAGACAATTTAAAATCAGACAAATTATTTTATTTGACGATCGGTTGGCGCAGCGGGAGTGTAAGCGACTGCTACACCGAAGGTTGTTGGTTCGATTCCCGCCATGGATCTTTGTCTTGGTCTGGGTGTTTCTATGTATAATATGTATGTATTAACAAAAAAAGTATATATATATATATATATATATATATATATATATATATATATATATATATATATATATATATATATATATATATATATATATATATATATATATATATATATATATATATATATATATATATATAGTTTTATTATATTTATATAGTTTATCCATTATCTAGTGCCCATAACACAAGCTTAGTTATTCGGAGTAAGTGTTAAAACAATCTATTAAACTAAAATTATTTCAACCTCTTGGGCATCAAATCAAATAGAATTTTCACTCTTTATTTTAAACAGTAGTAGCAACATAAACAAACTGAAGCACAAAGCGTAGTATAATAATTGTAATAAATCCGTGTAGTTTCGTTTACAGCAGTCATAATTAAAAGCTCCGTCTTAGAGCCGTGATTAAATATACTACGGTTATAAACAGCGAACTATATTGACCGTTGTTTTAAGGGCGTTACTGAGGAAATGGATTGGATATTATATTGTGAAATACCCGTATAATCAGATATGAAGGTCTATCGTTACCATTCCTAGGATATTTGAATGAAGCGGTCTGTTTTTTTTCTTTTATGATAACAATACATATACCTTATTATCCTAGTTGTGATCTGGGTGCCGCTTACTAGTCTAACCAAATTTAACTGCAAATTAGCTTTTCCACAGAGTGACTACCGTCTGACGTCCGCAACCCCAAGGGATAGCGATATTCCATGGTTTAAACTAGTGTTAGATTATTCAGAGGTGCTGACTCCCTTCTCATAGTGAGAAGAGGCCCGTGCCCAGCAGTGGGACAGTATAAAGGGCTGACGACGACTACTGACTCCTTATAACGAATATCTAAGATCTTCATGACAACCGGAGTACTTAATGTACTCTCCGAAGTCCGGGACAACCGATAAGTAATAATAATATAGTAGATAAAAAAAGGCCGTGTACTTTTTTAACACCATATATTAGAAAAGTACGCGTGAAAGAGAAACATATAATATAACAATAATATAATAATATTCTAACTACATTCACGCATCACCATCTAGTCCCAAACTAAGCAGAGCTTGTACTATGGTACTAGATAATGGATAAACATACTTACATATATACTTTTCTTTTTGTAAATACACTACTATGTAACAATTCTAAACGCATATAACTTCGAAAAGTCAAGGGGTACGCGCTGTGGATTCCACCTTGATACCTTCTGCATGGCAGTCTGTTGATATCTACATATGGCTATCGCTGCCGACATGGGCTAGCGCATACATACAACTTTTAGTTGAACAACTGTTTTGTTGTGTATCATATGTTTGAAAGAATATATTAAAGTGCACATACTGTCAACTCGATAGTTGCTCGACAAAAAAGTCAAAAAGCTTATCGATTTGCTTTTGATTTAAAAGTTTGACAAATATCGATCAAGCGCTCAATTTGTATTGCATTGTATTGATGTGCGCAGACCATCAACTAAACAGTCGATCCGCGACTGACCGCGACTGCCAATCTCGTATAAGCATTTAAAGCGGCGCCACGTCTCTTGTCGCCATGGCGGGAACTATTACGGACGACACGGAGGAGTTCATTAATAGCGTAGAAAAAAGGCCTGCGCTTTACTTGAAGAGTCTAAAAGAGTACTCAGGCATCAATCTGAAGAAAAAGCCATGGGAGGAAGTTTGCATGGAAGTCGTATCTGGTTATCTGGTCGTTGCTGAATTAAGACTGGTCGATTTGAGGAGATAAAAAAATCGATTGTATGCGCACGTCCATCAACTAAACTGTTTCATTATCAGCCTTTAAAAGTCCACTGCTGGACTAGGCCTCTCCTTTGAAAGGAGGAATCGGCCTACTATACCACGCTGGCCAAACGGGTTGGTATAGGGTTTGTATCAAGTTTTTCTTCTCTTAAACTGTTTAGTTGAGTAGAAATCACGAAAAGTACCAAAGTCGACGAAACAGTTTAGTCGACGCAACAGTTGTATGTAAGCGCGCGGAACAAACAAAATACTATGTTTTTTTTACCTACAGAGACACAATGAGTGCAGACATTCCTCTCAAAACAAAAACCAAATTTGTAATCGGTGTGATAAATTCCGTGCAAGCAAAGCTGGTGCACACAGCTAGACGTAGTAGCCGACATCTTTAGTATCGTTAAAGGAGGTAAGCAGGAAGCAGATCAATAGTGCAACACCTTAACTCCATTCATCCGAAAATGAGGTTCACCTACGAAATGGAAACAGACAGATCGTTGTCATTCTTGGATGTCAAAGTGACTGTAAGACCAGATGGGTCCTTAACACACTGCGTATACCGGAAGCCTACACACGCAGATACCTGCACGCCACATCGCACCACCACCCTCGACACCTGCAATCCGTTGTGACGTCACTAAAAAAAGAGCACATGACCTCTGTGACCCTGAGCATTTGAAGCTAGAGCTAGACCATGTTCAGGAGGTACTCAGGAAGAACGGATACCAGGTATAACGACGAACGACGCGGCCTACCAAGCGAGAAAAACATCCGGCGGTAAATAGACAACCGACCTACATGCCCTACATTAGAGGTGTTACGGATAAAATAGGAGCCAAGTTAAAAAACTACTCCATTCCGACCGTATTTAAACCAGGGGCCTAAGTATACAACATGGTGGGCACACCAAAGGATGTTCTACCGCTACAAACCCCAGGTGTCTAAAAAATTAACTGCAGCTGCGGAAGTTCTTACATAGGGCAAACGAAGCGGACTATCGCTGAACGTATAAAGAAGCACATCGCAGCTGTAAAGAACCGTCAAACGAACAAATCGGCGATTGCGGAACATTTACTTCAATCGGGCACCAATCACTCGATTGAATTTCATCGTCCCCAAGTCCTCTCCACGGAACGCCACTTTTACCCAAGAGTTGTGCGTGAAGCGATCGAAATCAGAAAACATAAAAATTTCAATCGGGAAGAGGGCTTCAAATTGTCATCGGCGTGGAATCCAGTGATTCGACTAACAACACCCCACTAATGCGCAGTCGGCGAATGTTCAATATACAGATACGGTTAGTGTGTTTTGCGCCGGTACTTCGAAAATAAACGACACGGGGGTAGAAATGGAAGCTTCTACCTCGCACTCGGAGACGTGACACCGCTACACCAGTCAGCTTGCGACCACGGGGCGTGCAACCGTCTCGAAACGTCAAGCAAAATAAGGTATGTAATACCTAATGCATGTTCGCGTTAATTCCTGTATATATATATTATTAAACATGCAACGCGAGTGTTTAAAAGTTTCTATTCATTGAATTATTACCTACAGAAACCAAGTAAGCGCACGTAATACGCGCCGTTCATTTGGGTCAGAATCTGACCCAATCGGCGGCCGCACTGTCTGTAGTCCGAGTCGCATGGTAGCGTAAGCATCTCTCGCAAAATAATCGAAATTATGACATTGTACAGTGTTTTTGTGCCACAATGCTTCAGAAAAAGATTATAAGGTTGCTGGAGTATCATTCCACCGGTCAGACATAAATATCATTACGTAGATTGTCTAGAAATACAAATACAGTGAATCATAATAACTAAATCTAAGTACGAGCGGAGTGTTGCCAGTTGGGTGTGAAATTGTCCCAGTTTAATTTACCTACACATTCCTTACCAAAATTTATTCTATTGACAGTAGTTAATAAAAAAAGGAATTAGGTAGTTACATTATTATATAAACTTAACCTTTCAAACACCTCTGGCTGGTACATACCAATAGGTTACGACAAATTTGTCACGTCAAGTTCGGCTAAGACGACATCGTCTCAAAGCACTCGATTTTTCCGTTCTTGTATTGAAATGCTTGTATCTAAAATCTAGGATTGTCTTGTAAGTGTAGGTACGCGTAACTAACTTCGTTTTTGTACGAGTGACCTTCCCGACCGAATTATATTATAATTTTTTTAATTTTTATATTAAATCTGTTGTGAATTGGATGGGGGATAATAATTTAAATGTTAATCTTACAAAAACTAAGTATATTCAATTTACCACATACGGGCGTAAATCAAGGCAATTAAACGTAATGCATAATGGGTTTGTAATTGAGGAAGTTGATCATACAATGTTTCTTGGTATAGTCTTGGACAAAAATATTAATTGGAAGTTACATGTAGACAAAGTGTGTAATAAAATAAATGGATTTGTGTATGTTTTAGCTAAATTAAGACGAATCTCATCAGAAAACACGGTCATGAGTGCATACCATGGTTATGTGGCCTCCGTCCTTAATTATGGTTTGATTCTGTGGGGCAATTCTACTGAGCTAAACAGGGCTTTCATTGCTCAAAAGAAATGCATAAGAGCAATTTGTGGGGTAGCACCTTGGATATCCTGCAAACCTGTTTTCAAACAGTTACGGGTACTTACTTTGCCAAGCATGTATATATTTGAAATTGCCAAATTTGTTAAACTTAATAAAGATCTGTTTACTAAAGCAAAGGATATGTACTTGAGAAACACCAGGGATCCGGACAGAATTGTTTTGCCTAAAATTCCTAGGACTGAACTTTACAAAAAGAACTGTTTTGCAATGTCTGGATACGAGTATATATTCAATTGCATACCTAACAATATAAAGGACCTACCCTATAAAAAAATTGTTAAAAGCCTTAAGAGTTGGTTAATAGATAGAGGATTTTATACAGTGAAAGAGTTTCTAAATTATAAATAGACAGATTATGTGAATGTATGATGTGCCTTTAACTACTTGTCTTTTCTATTGATATTTGCATGCCCAATTTAGGCAGAACATTATATACATTTAATTTTAAGACGATCTACCATCTATGTAACAATGTTTTTGCAAATAAAGATTATTATAATTATTATTATTTTAAACTAGTCGCCATTTTTGGTCACCATAGTGTATCGGCGGCGCACACATAGTACTCGCTGTTGATTTTTGTTAATTTTTCTCAGAAACATACATAAATACTTTTATATACTTACTATAAAGAGCATTTAACTAGGAAATCACTCGGCACTAATTAGTACTTACGTTTGAGCGCACAAAGTTTCGTCAAGATTGACTTAGCCATCGTTAGTCAGTCGTAAAATCTTAAAAAGCTTGACTTTAGAATTTATAATATAGGTACAATTACTTATATTCATGCAAAAATTATGAATTTACCCTATTCTTAGGGGAAAGACGTTGTTACTGGCAACTCTATTATGGCGTCTGTGTGCGTGATGCAGCAAGTAAACACAGCACAGTTCCGCACACATAGCGAATTTGCGGCTTAGCTTCTGAGCTCGCGTTGTTTGAATACTGACTTTCTGTAGGTAATAATTCAATGTTTCTATTTATAGATTATTAAAGTTATAATTTCTATGCAAATGTATAAATGTTTGGTTCGGGCATTTTGTGTTTTTATTCGTTAGGCTTAATGCTTAATCTGCAATTTGATAAAAGTCTATTTCTCTTCAACTTATCAATACATACATTCTTAAGATTTTTATAATATATTCTTAAGAAGTATTTCGATGTACAGCACACACTGTTTAATTATATAGTTTGGTAAAAAATCCCTAAGGTTCTCACCTACACTATTGTGGGTAATTTTACATGCAGCATTATGATTGCAAATTCTTATTATTATTGTTTAAAGTAAGAGAGAAAGAAAACTCCTCGACATAAAATAATATTTATTTATTTTTCACTGTAGCATACCTTACATTACTCATGTTACAGATTAAATGAGGGAGACCAATGTCTAATCGAAGTCGAGTTAAGTATTTAACGACACTAGGTCCCCACCCCTTTCAAGTTAACAATGTAGTCGGAGCAAACAAATTAGAATCGAATTCTGAAAGATATTTTCAAATAAAAAATACCTATAAGTACACTTAGTAAAAAAACATAATTTAGGACACCAGTTCTCACTCTATTTTAAATCTTAAAGCTGGCGTGGTTACCAAAAAGGCCTGAGCTCCGGCTGATTTTTTTCTATATAGGTAAGCTGTTACAATCAATTCAGCTATCACTCACATTAGAATAAAGAATGCTTTTATTGTTCTTTATTTTATTTTTAAAAAGACAACTCACGCACTAGGAATTAATCAAAACATACAACCATCAGATACTCGAATCAACAATATATGGATCACAAAAAGTGTTGTCTCGTATGGGAATCGAACCCACGACACTCGGTGTAGTGTCAAGCGGCGAGGCGGCCGGCCGCATAAACCACTACGCCAACCGTGTAGTCAATTTATTTATTATTAACATCGAATTTATCACAACCGTCACAGACAACCATCGTCGAGCGCAGACGTGCTTGCGCGGCTACGCGCCTATTAAATAGTAATTATTTAATAAATGTAGTTCGTGGTTATAGACGTTACACGATACTGTAGCTATGAGTTGTTCACAGCAACTCATAGCCAACGAGGTGTTGGCATTCATACAACATGCCATCGACACCATGGACGAGGTCAGCATTCTGCAGATCTGCAAGTCCAACTTTAAAGAAGAAGATATTAGTGCTGGTAAAAAGCTGCTATATCAGACGCTAAACAAGTTGGACCAGATGCCGTCTCGGCGAAGGGATGGCACGGAGAAGAGTGTCCAGGACATCATCACTTTATTAAAGGTGACTGATCCGGACGACGTTCCTGCTTTCGTGGCGAAAGATCTTCATAAGCTGCCGCCCGTCACTTTCGACCACGTCGATGTAACCAGGCTGTTGAAAGACATAACATCCCTGAAATCCAGCCTGGCCGAAGTACAATGCAAGTTGGAGAAATCGGATAACAACATAGCTGAACTACGTGAAGAGTTAGTGTTATTACGAAACACTATGTCTGCAAGTAGGTCACCGCATGCGTCAAACGTCAATACACGACGCGGGGCTCAAAATGCATCTGTCTGCAGTTTCGAGTCAGCGAATTTACTTACGTCACCTATAGCCGCGAGTAATGCAAGCGGTGTAGCGTGTGCTGTGGATGACCTCGGGTCGTCGACACCGGTCAAGGTTTTGTCGCATTTAGGTGCGACAAGCCCTAAGCGCGACTATGCAGCTGTTACCGCCGAAAGCAAAACGCTGGCAAATCGGCAGCATAAAAAGGAGGTAAACAGAAAGTTTGTGAACCCCCTTGTAAAAAGGAAGTGGAACGGGCAGTCCCAGATAAGACAATGTGCGACAAGGACGGCTTCATCAAGGTGGAGAAAAAGAAGAAGAAGAAGCCATCTTGCCGTACCTACCAGGCATTGTAACCTTTGTGGTACCGGACTAGCAGGACCTAACTTGCTGCTACGTCCTGCAATACCAACCACACAGTTGTACGTACGGGCGGAAGCCCGTGCACCTCATTTCATTTCAACTCCATTGAACTGCACTGACTTCCACTCTCTGCATTCGCGTCCGTTGCAGAGTTTGGCGAATGGCCTTAGGGGAGAGCGCAAGTCGTGTAGATCCCTAAGGCAAGGCTGGTGGACTATCCTTCCCGAGGTTGCCGCCCGTTCTTGGTTTGGTTCCCTATGAAACAGACGTAACGAAAACCTCCAGCCGCCCTCACCCACACACATGCACAAACACGTACACACATACATTCACTACACTAACCCAATCATTCATACGGACGCGCACACACACACATACACACACCACACCTACATAGAAACACATACACATACGCCCACGCACACGCTCATACGGAGCCAAAACAAAAATAAATTATGAATGTGAAACAAAATAATAAACTACCCCAGGAGGGTACCAGCGTCCGTGACGCTGGAGAATCCCTCCCTGCACTCTCGGGTCCAGGCTGCCCCACGTATTCTGGGGGGGGGCAATGTTTCACGTGAGAGTAGTTTAGACCTGCACGACCTGGCAAATGCCATGCCTCGTGCAGTACACATAACCAACACCTCCTGGACGGTTGTACCGCGTCGAGCAGACGAACGCCGCAAGGCAAACGTCAGCTCCGCTGCAACCGTAACCGGTAGAGGTAAACACCGCGGAAAGCGCTCCCGTCATCATAGACGTCAGCGTGAGTACGCAGCGCACGCGGGAGGTAGCGAACTGACAACGTCGGCGAACGCACCCCCCGCGGGAGGTAGCGAACCGACAACGTTGGCGAACGCACCCCCCGCGGTAGGTAGCGAACCGACTACATCGGCGAACGCACCCCCCGCGAGACAACCAACAGCTGGTGCAACGCACCAGCGCGGACATCCGCCCTCAGCCAGCGCGATGAGGGAACCACCCAGGACGAAGCATTCGGCAGGACGCGGCGCGATTGGTGGACGCAGCAGCTCAGGCTTGCAAGCGGAAACCACGCGGACGGCGAAGAGTGAGCCTTCGGGCTCGCTCCCGCCGGCTGCACGCGCCGCTCCGGCCGGTGCAGCGCCAGGCATCCCCCGTCGCGCCCCCTCGACGGCAGTCGGGTAGAACCGTCACGACGACACACCACCAAGCGCCACGACGAAGCGTGCGAGAGTGGACGCCACACCGAAGAGGGCAACGATGAGCTACGCCGATGCGACTAACTCGCATCTGATGGTGGCCGTCGTTGCCACTCCACCCACAGACCTGACGGTGGAGCAAGCACGGCAGCTCGAGCTCTCCATAGAGGAGCGCATCATGGAAGCAGCCTTTACACCACCGTCAAACAACGAGCCCGCACTCGCGCCATCCTTTAGAGGCAAACCGCTTGCAGCAGGAGGAGTCCTGAAGCTATGGTGCGAGGACGAGAAATCGCTGGCATGGCTCAAACGAACGGTAGCGGGACTGCAGTCACCGATCGAAGGAACCAGGCTGGCTGTCATCGGGCAGACGGACCTCGCGAAGCGCGTTCGCGCATCGCTCTGGCTGCCGAGGTCGAGCAACCTGGAACTCCCGAAGATCCACCAACTCTTAGCTGCCCAAAACCCATGGTACGCTGTCCAGACGTGGCAACTGTACAGCGCTACCATGCAAGAGCACGGCCTATACTTGTCCCTAGGCATCCCCGAATCGGAGGTCCCGAGAATCGAGGCGCGCGACCGCCGAGTCTCCTTCTTCACCGGCAGCGTGTACGTACTGTTCCACGCTGCCGGGGCAGGAGCTGGCGGGACGGTTGCCGCGCCCAGGGAAATGCCGCCCGCCAGCGGGCATACACAGGGACGAGAGACAACATCAGCCGTTCCCAGCACGTCGGGCACAGCCCGCGCACACACAACGCCCGCAGTGACAAAGAGCGCTGTGACGGCAGTTGACGACGAGCACGACTCATCTGACGGGGAGTCCGTGGACAGCAATGTTCTCGGATCTTCGTCAGACTAGAGTCGTACAGACCAACCTCCAGCACAAGCAAATTGCAACGGCTACCCTACGCAGGCTGCTGGAGGTTAACCACCACACAATAGCCCTAATCCAGGAGCCGTGGATTAGAGGCGACACCATATGTGGACTCAACAACATCGGAGGTAAGATATTGCACTGGAGCTCGGCTTCTAAGCCGAGAACATGCATATACATTCCCCGAACAATACCAGCATTGCTGCTGACTAACTTTTGTTCTAGAGATCTCACAGCCGTGGGAATACGAACAGGGCCCAATGATCAGATGCTTGTACTAGCTTCGGTCTACATGCCCGGTGATGAGGAGATCCCATCGAAGGAGCTGGCCGAGCTGGTGCAGCACTGTGAGGACCACGGCTGGCCAATAATACTCTCGGCAGATGCTAACGCCCACCATCCACTGTGGGGGAGCCCCGAGGCAAATAGACGAGGTGATATCCTAACTGAATACATCTACACAACAACACGAACGGTAATCAACAAAGGCTCAGAGCCCACATTTGTCAGCTCCAGATATCAAACCATAGTAGACATTACACTGGCATCGGATGGGGCCGCGGAACTTGTCACGAACTGGCATGTGTCCGCCGAACCATCCTTTGCCGACCACAGACGTATCTGCTATGACATACGAGTGCAAGAGAGGGTCATACAACCAAAACGCAACCCACGTAATACCGACATTGCGAGATACAAGACCCTGCTCGAACAAGAAATAGCCATGTCAAATTTCAACGACATGAACACAAGCACTACACACATAGAACACAACACTAATTTACTAACAAAATGCATACAACGCAGCTACCAACAAGCCTGCCCCACCACACTACCGAAAACGAGTAGTAAAACCCTATGGTGAGGATCGGAACTGGAGAAACTCAGGCGCAATCTGAGACAACTCTTCAACCGGGCCAAAAGCACAAGAAAAGACACGGACTGGGACAAATACAAAGAAGCCCAGTCCCACTACAAGAAACGCATACGATTCCGCAGGGGAGAATCCTGGCGAAATTTCTGCACCAACATTAATTCCACATGCTAGGCAGCCAGGGTAGAAAAGATCCTATCCCAGGACAGCAACAAGACCCTAAGCTCCATAAGAAAGCCTGATGGCACCTACGCAACCACAGACATGGAAATAAGCCAAATACTAATCGAAACGCAATTCTCAGGTTGCACAGTGACCGAAGACTGTGATTGGGAAGAATCAGAACACAGACCACCGACCCAGACAGACTGGACGATAGCCAACAACATGGTTACTGGGGACCGGCTGAAATGGGCAATTAACAGCTTCCAGCCGTACAAATCTGCAGGCCTGGACGAAATAACACCAGCACTTCTACAATGGGGCTGCACAACGATTGTGCCACAGCTACTCAGCATATATAGAGCATCTATAGCGCACAATTACATACCACGAAGGTGGAGGGAAGTAAAAGTCATATTTCTCCCAGAACCGGGCAAAACGGATTATACGCAAGCAAAATCGTTTAGACCTATCAGTTTGACCTCCTTCTTGCTAAAAACGCTGGAAAGGCTCGCTGACAGATACCTGCGGGAAGGCGCACTGCTACGCAGACCACTACACCCGCATCAACACGCCTACAGAAGTGGTAGATCAACGGAATCAGCGCTTCACTCCGTAGTGGGGACCATAGAGACAGCGCTATCTGACAAACTAATGATCTTAGGCGCCTTCATTGACATAGAGGGCGCCTTCGACAAGACTAAATTCACCAGCATTAGCCGTGCCCTTAACAAGTTCGGAGTTGAACAAACCGTCAGTGGATGGATTGATCAACTCCTGAAACAAAGGGCTATTCAGTTCACGGTTAATACCACCACAAGGGGGATAGTAGCAAAAGGCTGCCCACAGGGCGGTGTCCTATCACCCCTGCTTTGGAACATAGTGGTAGACGATCTGTTGAGAAATCTGAATGACAAATGCTTCTTCACGGTCGACTACGCAGATATTACCATCCTAATCAAAGGAAACTCAGAAGACATGATCCATTATCGGATGCAAGCAGCGATCAGGATCATGGAACAATGGTGCAACCACCATGAACTGACGGTCAACCCAAATAAAACGGAGCTAGTACTTTTCACCAACAAAAGGAACACCCGTATGACCAGAAAACCAAAACTTTTTGGCACGGAGCTTAACTTATCGAGTGAAGTCAAGTACCTGGGCGTAACACTCGACCACAAGCTCAACTGGAATAAACACATCACCACTAAAACTATAAAAGCATGTACAACCTTCTGGCAGTGCAGGAGAATAATAGGCAAGAAATGGGGTCTAAAACCATTCATCACCCTATGGATCTACACTGCCATAATACGCCCCATGCTCACATACGGTGCAGTAGTGTGGTGGCCACGCACTCAACTAAGCACAGTCAAGAGCAAACTGCAGAGCATACAACGCCTCGCCTGTCTGGCCACAACAGGCTGCATGAAAACAACTCCAACGGCGGCACTGGAGGTGCTTCTCGACTTGCGAGCACTGCACCTCATCATCCAGCAAGAAGCAGGTGCCGCTGCGATCCGGCTCGATAAGTTCGGGCTCTGGAGGAGAGATGACCGCATAACCCACGCACGCCTGAAAAGGACGTTAACTAACGAGATCCCGATGCTAGATGCAACGTGTGATCTCATACCTAAAACTTTTGTCTTTGACAAAAAATACCGCATACAACTGCAAGAAGAGCACAAGGATAGTTCTGGTATACACGAAATTAGAGTATACACAGACGGCTCAAAAACAAAGTATGGGACGGGTGCCGGAGTGTTCTCCCATGACTTGAATATCAATCTCTCAACATCGCTTGGTAAACTCAACACCATCTTCCAAGCTGAATGCGTTGGGATAACAAGGGCGGCGACGGCGATCGCGGCCAGAAATGTGAGCAACCTGTCAATACGCATCATCACAGACAGCGCCTCAGTACTACAAGCTCTCGATGGCAACTGCTTTAATAGCGGCCTAATTATGGAGTGCCACCAAGAGCTGCAGAAAACTGCAACGAGAAATCGGGTCACGCTCCAGTGGATACGAGGACACAGTGACTCCACGGGCAATGACGCAGCAGACCAACTGGCAAAGAAAGGATCGGACACGACAACTCTAGGACCCGAACCAATTGTTCCGATACCGTTCAACCAACTAAGAACATGGTTACGCGAGAGAACCCTACAACAACACGAAAAAGAGTGGGCAGAGTTAAAAGAGTGTAGGCAATCTAAAGATGCCTTTCCCCAATTAGATAAACGACTCGCAAAAACTGTTGCACTCCAACAGGAAAACACTCAAGCATCTGACTGGCATAATAACCGGCCACTGTCCACTAAACAAGCATCTCTACAACATCGGCGTCACGGACAGCCCACTATGTAGGGGCTGCATGGGGACCGAAGAAACACCCGCTCATATAATCCTACATTGCACCAGCGTGAGCGACCAACGGACGAAGTTCCTGAACAACCCCAGAACCATGAGCGAAGCCATACGCAATACTGGTCAACTCATGGCCTTCTGGAAGGAGCTTGCATGGTATGAGTAGCAGGCGACTACCGCGTCACTGCTAACGCACAATGGCCCAATTAAGTGGCTAAGTGCGGAAAACACCTGTCCAACTAACTAACTAACTAACAGTTGTACGTGTCCCGGTTGCATCACTCCACAAAGGACAAGGAGGTCATGGAGTATTTGCGCAAGAAGACCAACTGGACCTTGAGAGTCGAGAAATTGGAGTCGCTCCATAACACGAACTTTAAGTCGTACGTGGTGCGGGTGCCGACTAATCATCACCAGACGTTCCTCAAGGAAGAGTTTTGTGCGAAAGGTGTAGTCTATCGGCGTTTTTATGGAAGATTACGCAATAACACACAGCGAAACACGCCAATTTAAACTACATGCCGATGTCATTATATTATTAGTTATTAGAAATTGTATTGTAATAAGTATTATGTATGTTAGTCTGTAAGGTATATATCTGTATGGGTTTTATTACCTGAAATAAATAAATATTATTATTATATTATTAATGTAATGTAGAACATAGTTTGCTATTGTTGTGTTGTTCATAAAAACCTATTATTAATATAAAATATATTGTGTAGTAAACTCAGTATTACTCCAATTAGACAGAATGCATTGCAGAAAGCATTCCAGACAATTTGACGACGAAACTTTCATTGCAGTAAAAATATTTTTAAATTTGAAAGCAAGACGAGTGGAAATATTCATGAAATCGAATAAATAAGCTAGATTTTCCGAAGGGTGATTCAATTACGATAGTTCATTAGCTCACAATGCACATGCTCATAATAATAACCAAAACAATAAGATTTTATATCAGCTATAACCGGTAATTACAAAACTAAATGGAAAATACTTAGAAAACACACCCCTCACTCATAAATCTAACTTTTAATAGCAATTTTATTGCCAGCAGCGAAAACTATTATTGCACAATTTTAAACTTACCAGCCTAATTAGAGAAATGGCTTTTGATTCACTGTAATTAACTAAAAAGCGAAAACAGTGTATCTGACTCTGTATGTAAAAAAATAAGGTATATTTTTGAATTTTATTTTTATTTGGTTATTTAGTACGTCATCATTGCGCTAAACGCTGTATAAAATTGCAAAGAGTAGTTGAGTAACAGAAATAAGGCGGCGAAAGAGTAATTAGACTGATTGGATAATAACCCCGACTATTATCTTTTATACTGTCGAGTAGACAAATGTTACAAAACCTATACTTACTTATTTTATTCTTCGAAGACGGCCTTTTCCTTTTAAGCACTTCAGTAGCTAGAGGTTTCTGAAAGTATAAGTGTTTACATGTATCAGATCACAATTTTACGTCATGCATGAGACATAGCTTAGATTTCATTTTACTCTAAGATGACCTCTATGATTATTTATGATAATAATGTGTGATAGTCTCATAATTTTCAGTATATTTGATGAAAATTATGAGAATATCACATATCACATGAATATCTGCCTCAATGCCAGTTGTAAGTACCAACATCAAAATATATATTATCGTAACTGTTCGAATAGTTACTTGCATTAAACATTCAATTCACACAATATCTTTAAAAATAATGAGTCTCAAATTTATTTTGCATGACTTTCCTACTTGTATTGTTCTCGAAAAACCCAACTTCTAAATCTACGAGTATCGACGTATCGCTCAACACTTCATTTCTCGACTGTACATCCACCCGACTGCATTGCAATTCTTTCCCGGCTTTCGCACGCTCAAAGCGTTTTTAAGAAAATGAAAATATTTTCTGACTCTGTTAAAGATTATAGTTGCACTATAGGGGAGAGAAATGAAGTCGACGATACTATGGAGTTACTGCTTTGCACACAGACAATTCTCGGGCAAAAAGTTCTAAATCCAAAATAGACTTGGAGAAGCACGACTTTCAGACATATATTTCTCACCATCCTAATAATTTACGTTATTTTCGGTACTGCAGACGTTCTCGAAAAAGTGACCGATGTCACCTCTAAAGGAGAAGGATATTACACTCTTTTGATAACTAACATATTTCTATTCAAATACTCGATATACATGTATAACCGGAAGAATTTTCGGAAAGTGTATTCAATTGCTAAACTGACGTTATTTGAAATCATAAAGAAGACATCTGCAGTTACAGCAAATGATATGACCAAGAAGATGACTATAATGGTAAAGTTGTTTTTCATAACGATTTTGGTGCCAATACTGATGTATATGATGCTAGCAATATGGTACAATATACATGGAGAACGAGTGACACTTTCAAAGACGACATCAATCTTAATGCCAATGACGACTCTTTACTATGAAATTGGTTTTCTATTACACGCCATATATTTATTCAATATGGCTTTCACTATTTGTGTCACAGATGTCTGGTTCGTGGTTGTTATGTATTTCTTCTGTGTGACATGCGATTGCCTTGTGATAACGCTAAAGGTTGAACCTGAATCAGAAAATTAATCTGATTTGGATTACGCTATCCGCTTGAATGATCAACTCAGGGAGTATTATACAAGCCACCAGAAGTTAATAGAGTAAGTCTTTAAAATACTGAATTTTACCTATTTCATGTATGGTATAACGGGTTTTTTCATTTGCGATTAAAAAGTGAAATGTCACTTTTGTCTTGGTTGAATAAAGCTTAAGAATACTTGCTACGTGAATTGCAAATTCATGTTAATATTCATTAATTAGTTACTTCTCCGTAATTCTCGATTGTCTTCTCTTACATATTACTTCGCTTATTTCCATTAAATAAAATTACTAATTCAACTAAAAAATAGAGAAAAGCAATTTACTTTTATTTTATATTTTTATTACCTACTGTAGGATTTTATTCCAATTACTTTTTGCCCAAATCAAATGTTATTTTCAAAACGAAATGAAAGGATTACCAGCGTTCTGCAATAAAAAAGGCATATTTTTTCGAGGACAGATAAATAGAATTTTACGGGTTAAGCGAAAGTCAATAATTGTTGAATACACAATAATTTACGGTGGTATCCTTTTTTGGATTGAAAGTATCGAAGGTTCTTGGTAAATGTAGCAGAAGTAGAAAAGTACGCAAAAGTGCATATGTTGCTCAAGCAGGCTTTGTCTACAAGTCACACACCTCATGGTAAGCGTCCATCAATAATCGATTGGTGCCAGTGACGTGAACGGAACTATCTTTGTTCTCTTCTACCAAAGCACTTTCCCTTCTTCATATTTCCACCCTTCAAATATGAAAAGCGAGAGAGTTCAGAATCGAGTACTTGAGCTTATGGATTTCTGACTCTGCCGCTACTTTGCGTCGATCTCCTGTGGGTGGTATTGCCCCGGTGAAGCCAGTGTATTCATAGAGTAACCAACTTCGATATGGATTAACCATAAATTGCTCATGCAGACTCCTGAGTGCTTCTCCAACATCCGTCTATTCAAGCGCTCGACAGTCCCGTACACTCGAGTGCTCCGCCAGCATTAGGCCAGTTATAAGCTTTTAATGCTAAAGTTTGTTGAAAATGTATTGTAAATGAACCGTTGTTTCAGATACCTAAACATTTTAAGTGACATGTACAAGTGGGCGGCGGTTATACCTCTCATTAGTGTCTTGTTGGCTTCTTGTCTTCTCATGTTTTTAATGAGCGAGGTAAAGGATATTTATCATAACCAGATATTCTGTAAAAATCTTTCCTGTTTTCATTGTTACTTAAAGCAAAAGGTAACAGAACAGACAAAAACAAATTAATTTTTTTATTAAAACAACACTCGTACCTAATTGTATTTTCATTTCGCACGAAAAGTCTTCAGTCCCTGTTCTTGTCTCAGGATAAGAATCATTCGATCATTTTGGAGGCTTTCGGGCCCATTGACTTAGCTACACATTCTATTAAGCATAAGGTTCGTTGCGTTAAGGGTCAATCGTAATTTGATCTGCTAACTACATATATCTTAATTTTTGGGTTCATGTGAACTGTTATAAGTTGTGCCATATAAATAAATGAGGTTTTAAAAGGAAAATGGTTTTAGGTAAATAGGTTTTTTCGAGATCGTACGAGGCTGTGTTAGCATTTAATAGGTATTTTTTTATATTTTAGGAAATAAATTTGACCTTTTTAGCGAACTTTCTACCAACTATTGTTGAAATCTTTGCCTATAACTGGTTTGGTGAACAACTTAAACTGAAGGTAAGACAACCATAACTGTAAACTGCTCCTTGGGTACCATTGCAATACAATTTTCTTCCATTTTAAGGCATCAGATTTAAAAATGGCCTTGCTTAACTTCGACTGGATGAGCATGCGGCTGGCAGATAAGAAAAACTATTTGATAATTATAACATATATGCAGAAGGAGTTCTGCATCAGAACAGCTTTTGGAAACGATCTGTCATTAAACACTATGACTGATGTAAGTATTTAAAATAATATTTTTAAGTAGAGTTCAGCCGCGTAGATAGATAGATTGATACGCGTTATTGTACACCAACATAACATTGTACAGTACATATTTTGTAAAGTGATTTAAAACTACGATAATGTACAATCGGCGGCCATATCGCCTAGGGCGATCTCTTCCAGGCAACTTTGAAATGGACAGGAATGATATAAGCAAAAATATAAGTAAAAATATGGATACAGTGGTATAGTTGCTTACGTTCAAGATTAAAATAATACGAAAATTTTAGATTAGATATATACATATATACATACACACACACACACACACACACACACACAAACACACACACACACACACACACACACACACACACATATATATATATATATATATATATATATATATATATATATATATATATATGTATATATATATATATAAAATTCGATAAATATACGTACGTATATAAAAAAATACAAATATAAAATACACTTAGGTATACAATATAATAAATAAGCAGACAATTCAGATGCAGTGAATATGGATGATGTAGCAAGAAAAAGAAATTAAATCAGGTAGTGTATTTTGAACAAGGTTTTGAAAACGTTTAAGGATTTTGCTTTTCGAATCTCCAGTGGTATAGCATTCCACAGACTTGACACAGCACACACACACACGCACAGCTTGAGCAGTGAAGAATTTCGAAAAGTAATTTGTGGAATGCTTTGGCAACTTCAGTGTTAGATCCTCTGACGACCTCAAAGATTTCACATGTGTGTCACGCGCGTAGATGTTGGTTATCGTAACAAAAGCTTATTGTGCTATAATATTTTGATGTATGAGACTGCAAAATTTAATCAGAATACCATGTAAAAATTTTTTGCATTTACAAACATAGCAAACATCAATTTCGCATTTATAAATAAATAGTTAAGCACAATACTAGCACACACATAAAAAATGTAGGAAACTTCGTTCCGGTTATAATATTATGAGGTAATATTAAAAGATTTAAGGGTAAGGATTTAGACATTCAATATGCCATTTTATGTTTCCAGGTTTTGAAAGCCAGCTACCAAGCATTCACCTTGCTGAAGACTATGGACGTTTAATTACAGAAAATTGCGCAAATTTATTCATAATTTTTCAAAAACTGATGCCGCACATTCGATTTAAAGATTTTTTAACACATACAGTTTATATTAAATCCACCTTGTGAAAAATTAAAAAACAACACAAACATTGTTTCATAGACTATGCTATTAGAAACAATATTAATGCACAATAATGGCACAATAGTTGCACGAAGCCACACAAAAAATAATACAACAAAGAAAATAACAAGCAAAAAGAAATGCAATACCGCCTTCTTTTTCAAATCGTTTTCCCAGCGATCCGATGGCATTAATATGGTAGGCTTAAAGAGAAAAAGGAGTGTATTATAGAAATCGGACATTGAAAAATGTGAAGCATATACCCCCGTACGAATTTCCTATTCCGGGACATTTCTTCGCGTGGCGTCCTAATTTTTTCGACTGTTATAAATATACGAGTGGCATTGAGTTACCGTTTGTTTGAATATCGAACAAGTGTAGAAAGAGTTCGGAGAGTTTTTGTACTCGTTTGAGATGCTTTGACCAGGCCTCCTTCACTCGGCCGTACCTACAGCGATAAGTGCCTACACTTTGGCGCGGCTTCCAAGCCGCGTCGTCACCGCTCGCGCGCAGGGCTAGCTAATAACGTGAATTTTAATAGTGAACAACAAAAATGTTCACATCACAAGTCTGGTGCGAAGTATTGCTCATTTAACGGATGTGTGTCGGAAGCAACTTGAAATTTTGATTTTATTGATTTTACGAGAGCAACTTGAAAATTGTACTTTTTATTTGTTGAGATATCTCAACCATTATGGTGTCAAATTAAAGATCTAGTTCAAAAACCATTTTATCTGTTTGAGTCATGTAAATCGGTCTACGCATTTACGAAATAACTAAGAATTAGTATAGTGAATATGTAAACCACCAGAATTTTTGTGGTTTTCGTTCTACGAGCTCAAATAGTGGGATAGGATACTTATAGTATAAATATTTATTATTAGGTACGTGGTCAAGTAGGTAGATAGACGATGAATAAATATTATAGTAGCAGCGGCAAGTCGACAACCCTAGCGCACCGCTCCGCGCCAGACAGCGACAGCGTTATGTGTTAGAAAAGAGCGGGAACAGTTAGGTCAATATCGCGTTAGGTACTGAATGCTCATGCGAGCTGAATTGCACTTTCTTGCTTAGTAGCAAGAGTCACCATTTCTTTAAATTGGTTTGCGAAGTGGTGCTTCTGTTCGTAAGAACTATCTATTCTGTGCTTTGACCTCAATTCTCTCGTTGGATTTATTAAACTACAATTATTATTATTGCCTTTTAGTTATTGTTTATTTAGTAACACATATAAAAGATCTGTATGTGGGATTTATTGTTAAAATAAACGTTCATCCTTTTAATTATGTTGTACTTATCTATGTGTTTCTAGTTTTACTAGAAAAGAGCCTTTAAATTACAAAAAGAAAAAAAAGAGGACCTCCTCTTTTTTTTCTTTTTGTAATTTAAAGGCTTTCCTTTTTTTGCTGAAGACAAATAAAATTATTCTCCTATCAGATTTAATCCATTCTGAATATTTAAAAGTATTGCTTTATGTATTAAGTTTGATAAATTCTAGTGTCGCCATTCTATGCACCACCTGTAGGCTTCCGAAATTATCTGAAGATTGTTGCGCTAATATGGATTTACTGCAGTGACCATTTTATGGTGATTGAAATTTTACTATTTGTGTGTTGGTACGTGCAAGTCAAACAAAGGCATTTCGTCACCTAGGTCGGATATGACGCATTTGAACGTCAAATTTAAAATGTTTAAGTACTTTAAGATTCAACATTAATGTATGAAGAGTGTGGTACCGCTAGCCTAGTGGAGATACCAACAGACTGCCATGCAGAGGACATCGAGTTCGAATCCGCGGCGAGCACCACTGACTTTTCGGAGTTACGAGTGTATTGAATTGTTAATTATCACGTGCCCCGTCCCTCGGAGAGTACGTTGTCATGAAGGTAGGTCGAGACAGTCGCTATATGTAGTCTGTACCTCTGAACAAACTGACATTAGTCTACTCTAAACCATGGAATTTAGCCATGTCTTTGGGTTGCTGAGGTCATACAGGCAGTCGCTCTGTGAAAAAGCTTATATTCAGTCAAATCCGGTTACCCTAAAAAGCGGACCCCGAGTTCTAACTGGGATAACGCTAAAAGGATGAGGATGATGAGTTACGTATGAACCCCACGCTGTTACATCTCGACATGACGGCTACTAAATCATAAGTCTATGTAGTGGTTTCGACGGTCACGTCAACACTTCCACTGCCTATCCTATCGCCTGTCGTGGTATAGTCATGGTGTTGGACAACTGGCAACATAATCTTCCTAGCGTCCCAGTTACATCCAAAAAAATTGCTTCGGAGCCCGGGGTCCGCGCTCTAGGCTTCCCAGATTGAACAGAATATTTTTATAGACTCACGCCTGTATCCCCGAAGGGGTAGGCAGAGGTGTAACATTACACCCACATTTCGAAATGAATTTTTAGGTCCCACGTAATAGGGGGCGAGCCTATTGCCGTTACCGGGCACAACACCAGACTCCGTGCTGCTACTGAGAATTCAGAAAAACCCAGTAACACTTTTGCCCGACCCGGGAATCGAACCCGGGACCTCCAATCAGCAGGCGCATACGCTATCCACTGGACCACGGAAGCAGTCATTGAACAGAATATTTATAAATTAACTTGGAACATGATAACTATGTGATCTAGAACTTATGACTCCAACTCCTTGTACTCTTTGTTTTCGTTTTCTAATGTGAAGTCCTGTGGGATATAGTAATTTATCCATGAACGAGGGCCTTCTTTTTGAAAGAGCAAGAAAAATGCAAGAAACATCTTTCATTTTGGTACTAACACGGCAGCCACTCCGCATTTTTATGATTTTATGCTTTAATCCACGTGGTATTTTTTTTTTAAAATCAATTCAATCGTTATTATTGGTTCCACAATGAGTGGAACGAAACTCTCGAAATTTGATACCCCAATATCATATGGACTACCGCATCAAATCAACAGAAAACATAGTAATGGCTGCAAATGCGGATCTAAACAATGGCCAACTAGATCGCATAACAACTAAATATCCTAAAATAAAACTGATTCAGAACGTGACTTGGTTCAAAGTCCATTTAAATACACACACAACGAAAACCGCTTTGAATTGCTTTTAACTGCTTTCAACCGGTTTTCTACCCGTTCAAACCGGTTTGATCTGGGTCAGTGTTCGGTGCGCAATACCGTGAAAATGCTTTACGATCATTGCTACGGTACATTTATGGTCGAGTTAAAATTCTCACTGACTGTACTTCACTTGAGTTGGTTTTCAGTTCTTACTCACCGTTTTACAAGTCGATTTTTTTTGAAAAATTATGCATGTACATATGTTCGTTTACCTTTAAAGTTTTCAGCTACGTCAAAAAACCGCTATTGATAGTGTAAGCTTTAGAATGACATTGAGCGCGCACACCTATGTAGAGTAGCGTTAGCCTAAAATTCAGCTCAATCTAGAACTTTGTTTTGAAAATATGCTTTGAAAGCTGCCGTGTTTTCCGTTGAATAAGTCATTGCAATTTTATTTTTTATACTTAATACTCAATATCCAATCCTTAACGTTTATAGTTATGTAAGGTTTATGTCAAAATAGGTTTGATGTAAGAAGGCAGCGATAGCCTATTTGAGATACCAACAGACTGCCATGCAGAGGGTATCGGGTTCGAATCAACGGCGCGCACCACTGACTTTTCAGAGTTATGTGCGTATTGAATTGTTAATTATCGCTTGCACCGTGCCTCGGAGTTAGTTTGTTAGTTATTAGTAAGATCATGAGTACTGTATTTCTATTATATAATAAAATTGTCACCACTCCAAAACATGTAGTAGAGGCGTTTCCGTAATCCCGTGAGGTAATTCAACTCTTTCCCCCCTTTGCCCCGACTACCCTCTCTCCCCTCCACGGAGACCATACATGTGATGATTGAACTCCAGAACGTGGCGCTAGAAATAAAATAGTTCGCTATTGTAAGATGTTATTTTAAAACTTTTGCTGTAAGAAAATTCAAGAAAGGTGAAATATTTTATAGTCATTTAGCACTTTCGTGATCCGTGTGACTTTTAGGATGACTTAGGCGCTTTGTTCTTTGAATTGATTACATATTTATATTTATTTGGTTTACTGAAATTACTTATGGTACCTACTAGAGGGACATTTTGTATCTGTCACTCCCCAAGGTAACCCTTTCAGTACCGCGTTTTCAGCTTTTTTAACCTCTGTCAGGTTGCAGTTAAGAGTATTTTTGGGGTGAAAACTTCATTTTGAAGACTAAGAAAGAGTTGGAGAGGTCGGTAATAATGCTTTTAGGTATGCAAAGCAGGAATGCCATATGATTTAAAAAAATGTAATCCCAATTATAAATCGAATTATGTCCTTTAAAAATTAAATAGAAGCCGTAAATTACAGCACGTAAGAAGAAACCAACTTATAAATATACCAAAAATAAAAATATTCCGGCCGAAATAAAAAGTTCCATTCCGTAAATAGCCATTTCTCGTTCAACGGAACAAAACTCTCTCAACCAAATGAAGATACTCAGTGTCGTTCTTGTAAAGGACAATTACAAAATTTAAAATTTAAGAGTCGGTGTACAATATACTAACAAAAAAAAAGAAATACACTGGAAGGTGTTTCAGTTTGCAGTGCCGAGCGCTTTTTGTTACACGGTGTTTACCTTGCACAAAGTTGACAGAGGAAAAGATGTGGAATACTTAGAGCATTGGTTCTGTATGAGATGTAACATTATTTTTTGTTAGAGTAGGTTAAAAAGCCAGTGGCTCATCTACTAGTAAAAAATACTTTTAGCATTAGATCTATATTTGACGCCAAAATAAAACTACTTGATAGAGATGTTTATTTTTTATTTCTGTCGATGGCAGTTATCTTTGATCCTGTGTACTATCTGCTGACAAACGATCACATAGCTTAACTGCCATGGATGTGTTATTTTAACATTATAATGCCTTATTATATTAATGAGCTCAGAACAACATAAGGTATAGTCTGAGTTATCCATATAACGGAAAGCGTTTCTCCAGAATGACTTCCATATATGGTTTGCAATATGTTGTTTTCTTATATATAATGTATTACAAATAAATTCCATAAATAGATTAACTTTTTGCACAGTGCAACAATTTGGCCAATATTCAATACAGCTGACGTCCTAATTCAGCCGACACAGTTTCCAAAGAACCCCAAAAGTTTAAGGCAATCAAAAATTATATCCCACAAAAAGTGTTCGTAGAGTAATGAAATTAACAGTCTCAGTTGAGTTTAGTTAATTTCAGTTTCACGGCAACTCGAGGCAACTGTTATATTTCATTCTGAAATAACACCTGTGCGCGGAGAGGGAAAAAAACCGCTCCAAGATTTGTTTGTTGTCTTGTGTTTATATGACTAATAATTATTGTATAAGATGTGCCTTTGTTGAGAATGTCTTTGACATTGTTGGCTGACTGATATATTGTATCTCTGCAAATAATGAAATGCTTCCATTACTGACTGACAGAGAGAAAACCCACAGCCAACTATTGGGCGCAAGAAGCTAAAATTAGGCATGTATGTTCTTTGGGGACCGTAGGAGTGCACTAAGAACGTATTGCCTGCGAGTGCCACGGGATCGGGCAGACAGTAAAATTAAAAAAAGTGCGGACAGTAGTAGCTACATCATTGCATCCTCTAGTTAGAGATAACAGATTAATGTAGGGCTACTGGTACGGAGATGGATGTACTACGAAAAGAATGATTTTGTTTATTCTTAAAAGTACCTACTGGTGATCTATTTATATTTAAAACGTTTAAATCTGTGCTTGGGCGTCAGCTGCATGATAGAAAGACCTAGCTGTAATGTGGATCGCGAACAAATCAGTAACTTTCTGACAAACTTTAAGTAAAGGGTAGCTTAAGCCATAAAATAATATATAGTCTAAGGCTTAAGCCGCCATGCAGATCAAAGAATTTTGTGAAAACATCTTAGCAAAGTAAACATATCACGATGCGGTCTTGGTAGATTTTTGTTTGAAATAATTAACAGTTTTATTCGCACTGCATTGAGTCAAAACAAAATGCATCATGGTTTTTATACCCCTTCGAATTATAATAAACTTGATTTATTCTGTCAGGTCCGTTTTCATCTTAGGGTTCATTTTATTAATATTAATTATTTTCACCCCGTTAATTATGTTAAAAATATCCAGCGCCCTTCTTGCATTAAATCATGGGAGGATAATTTATTAGTTCTTAGTAATATTATTAGCTAGAACGCTAGATTGAAAATTCTATGAACAGGTGTGTCTACATATGTTGCACATTTTACATCACATAAAATGTAACAAAGAAAATATGATCTTTTATCAAATTTATTTATCTTCACAAATTAAGTATTCTTCAATCTTGTATTCAATTTACTTTCATTATTTATTTCAAAAATTAATAATATTGTATTGGGAAATAATTTAGTATTATGTTGTAGCTAACCAGGTACTAAGGTTATGATTTTCATTGCTCTATAACATATATACACTCATTCCCATGTATATCATAACCTAGTAATAATTATTTTACTAATTACGTATAGTGCACGTCCATAGTTTTCTATTACATTAACAATGTTGAATAGGCAAATATTGTAAAAAAAAACATTCAATTATATTTTTGATAATACTTTACTCGTTTTCACTTTCTTATTTATTTATTCCTGGCTTTAAAATACGTTTTGACAAAATACAAAGATAGTTTACTACACAAGTTATTTTGCATAAAATTATATGAACTCACCTCCCATTATAATACTAGGTGCAAATTAGTTTCAACTTTGGCCTATTGATGTACAAAACTCACGTTCTCGTAGAACTACAGTTTACTGAGTAATTTCTTATTAAAGACTCCAAGCTCAAAGTTTTGAGGAGTAGTTCAAACTTTATCCCCTTTTATGTTTATGGTAATTAAAAATAAATAAGCATGGGTACGCGACAGACTTGGGTCTGAGAGTTCGTTGTGAATTTCACTGAGGTGTGTAGGCTGTCAAGTTGTACCTGTCTAGTATAAGAACTTTGTCTAGGTTTTTTAGGTATTCTGAACAGGGAATCAGACTTTTTAGAACATGATTGTAAGTAGAGTTGACGTTAAAGAGGTAGCGTACTTAGGTTTTATCAACAGTTACTCGATTTTTATATTTATATATATCTTACATGCTACTATTTATATATTGTACTGTGTAGTGAACATACGTTTTAAGGTTGAACAATAACCTGGAAGTAAGTAGTTGAATACAGCCGGTTGGTTCAAAAATGGTATATGGGAGAGGGCCTCGATTTAGCCTTTCGTTTATCCAGATTTTTATGGTGATTTAAACTTAATCATATGGTTTTTCTTGAATTTTGATCCACATGCCACCCAGGAATAGTCGTGCTTTGAAGAGAAGGCGGATTAGATACAGACAAAAATAAATAAAATAGCCTGGCATAGGGTAAATTGTTAGGATATTACTAAAATGTTTAAGAACCCTCTTCTATAAAATTCGTGGAGATCATACTAGAGACTTTGTGTTATTGTAAAGATTTCTTTACAATAACACAAAGTCTCAAGGGAAACGCACCAACAATACTTAATGCAGTTCTAAGAAGTGCGGCGATCGCTTAAGTCATTACACCATCCGTGCAGTCAGGCGAGTGTCGCACTGCGCAAGAAACTCAGGCACGTTTATGTTATATTAATACATATGTTATCTATTCAAAAGTACTTTACGCAAGATCGTAGGACACCTATGGTCTTATTTTGGAAGAGTTTTTACTACTTTGTCTGCAGGAAACAAGATGGAAAGGTACGAAAGCTACAGAGATCGGAGAAGGATCTTAGATATTGTCCGTGTGGTGACGGATTAAGAATACGGATTGTCACCACCCCATATCATCCCATGGGTGTCGTAAGAGCCGACAGAGGGAGCATATTATGCAGAGAACAGCACTGTAAGAGAAGGAAAAATTGATACAAACCCTATACCAGCCCGTTTGGCCAGCGTGGTATAGTAGGCCAATTCCTCCTTTCAAAGGAGAGGCCTAGTCCAGCAGTGGACTGTTATAGGCTGATGATGATAATGGAAAAAGAAATGGCGTGGGAATTGTGTTAGACGAAAATCTGAAAGATAGTGTGACAAGTGTAAATACAATTAATGATAGACTAATTGCTGTGAAAGTGATGTGGCAAGGTATTATTTTGAATGTGATAAGTGTGTATGGGCATACACACTTATCACATTCAAAATAATCAGGTAGGATGTGATGATTGTAAGAAAGAGAAGTTTTGGATGGATTTCGATAGCATGATGACAGGTATACCGGAGAATGAAGAGATTATTGTGAGAAGTGATTTTAATGGACATGTGGGACGAACAAGTGGAGAGTATGAAAGAGTACATGGAGGTTGGGGACTCGGCAGCCGAAATTGTGAGGGAGAAGCAAATCTCCAAGCTGCTGCCACTTTTTACCAAGCAGTTGCAAATACTTGGTATCAGAAAAGAGAGCAACATTTAGTTACATATAATAGCGGCCACCACATGACCCAGATTGATTATTTCCTACTAAGGCGTAATCGACTCAACTGGGTCAAAGACTGCAAAGTGGTACCAGGAGTATATTTAGTCTCGCAGCACAGGCTCCTGATGGTTAACTTCAGATTCGACTAAGCTCTCAAAGAATCAAGCAGCAACTGCCTCCAAAAATAAGATGGCATATGTTAGAGAAGAATGAATGTGTAGAAAAAATCTGAGATAGAGTGGTGGATAAAATGTTAGAAATGGGGGATATGAATGATAGCAGTGTCAATGAGTGTTAGAAAGAGATGAGTAAATGTATAAAGTGTAGCAAAGGATATTTTAGGAGAGTCGAAAGGGAAGCGTATGAAAGATAAGGACACGTAGTGGTGAACAAAAGATGTACAGAATGCGCTTAAGGAAAAGAAAGCAAGGTTTAAGGAATGGCTGCTGGTGAATGGAGGAAAAGAATCTTTGGAAGAAAGTAAGAAGAAAGAATACAATGAATGTAAAAAATTGGGCAAGTGCGAGTCGGACTCGCGCCCAAAGGGTTCCGTACCATCGTCTATAAAAGAAAATCACGTTCGTTGTATGTATACTTAAATATTTTTTAAATTTCTACCTGTATTAAGATCGAGTAACTAATTGCTTAAAAATTACGTTTGTTGTATGGGACCCCCTCTTAATATTTTTTTTTTTATTATTTTTTTTTTGTTGTTATAGCGGCAACCGAAATACATAGTTTGTGAAATTTTCAGCTTTCTAGCTATCACGGTTTATGAGATACAGCCTGGTGACAGACAGACAGACGGACAGACAGACAGATAGACAGCGGAGGCTTAGTAATATGGTTCCGTTTTTTACCTCTTAGGTACAGAACCCTAAAAGCGAGCCAAAAAAGCTGTAGCCGTTGCTAGATTCAAAGCCCTAGACCACTTATACGGGTTGCTGGAAAAACCTGAGGGTCATAAATATTTATACAGCATGACTAACGCTAGAGAGAGAAAGGCAAAGGATGTATCCCATAATAAGAGCATGAAAGACGAAACAGGAGCGATTCTTATGGACGACGATAGAATAAAAGAAAGATGGAGGACATACTTTGAAAAGTTAATGAATGAAGAGAACGATTGGAGCGGAAAACTTGAAAGTGAGGTGATGAATATTGGTTTAGTGAAGGAAACAAGTAAAGAAATAAGAAAAGGAAATAAGTAAAGATAAGGCAGCGACAGCCGAGTGGATATACCAACAGACTGCCATGCAGAGGGTATCGGGTTCGAATCCACGGCGCGCACCAATGACTTTTCGGAGTTATGTGCGTATTGAATTGTTAATTATCGCTTGTCCCGTGCCTCGGAGAGCACGTTAAGTCGTCGGTCCCGGTTGTCATGAAGATCTTTGACAGTCGTTACAGGGCGTCAGTACCTTCTAAATAAACTGACACTAGTCTAAACCATGGAATATCGCTATCTCTTCGGGTTGCGGAGGTCAGACAGTTAGTCGCTCCGTGGAAAAGCTAATATTCAGCCAAATCCGGTTAGGCTAGAAAGCGGACCCCAGATTGAAACTGGGATAACGCTAAGAGAAAGAAGAAGAAGGAAATAAGTAAAGATGAGGTAAAACAGGCTGTTAGGGGAATGAAGAAGAATGGGAAAGCGTTAGGACCAGATGGAATACCAGTGGAAGCATGGAAAGCGTTAGGAGATGATGGATGGGCGTGGCTGGCTTTATTCTTCAATAAGCTTTTGCATGAGGAGACCATACCCGAGAAATGGTGCAACAGTTACCTGGTGCCCATTTTTTTAAATAAGGGTGATATCCAAGAGTACAAAAATTATCAGAGTCAAAGTTCAAAGTCTGGGAGAGAGTAATTAAGCGACGCCTGCGAGACGAGGGTGAGAGTAGTGTCGAATTAAAAACCCCAATTCTACTTTTGAAATTGATCGATTAATATAAATGTGATCTATGTCACTCAGAACAAAGTGAGCTGACGCAGACGCTCCCAATAATACCGTTGTTATCTGCGATCCGTCTGATTCACGATATAATATTGTATTTGATTCACCGAAATATCATTGTAGTAGGTACCAATGCAATGGGACAACTTACTGTCGTTTCTAGTTTGAGATGCTAATGTATAAACAACATTCTCAAGTTCGACTGCTGTGTTCGGTCGACGCGATCAGTCCGATCGGTTGTTGTGTGTATCATAATCTGGTATGGTGTCGAACTGACTTAGCCAAGCAAAAATTATCGCGCGCACTTAAATAAGTACAATAAACAACAATATCATGTTCGATCGCGGCACATCGTTGCATCGAAACAATTTGGTGCACATCTTGTACTAATGAATGCATAGGCCTTCCGTATAATGAGAGGTTAGCTTTTACTAGCAACTATAACTCAATAATAGAGTTGTGGACACTACTACAATGCAACAATATAGCTGAGTATGCACATATTTGTCACTGACTAATGTTATGCCTTGCAATGTTTTCTTTTATATGTAATACTTTTTCTGTGTCTGTGACAAATAAATAGTTTTTCTCTTTCTTTCTTTCTTAGTAAGTAGCCAACAGTATTATGGAGACATAATAATTGATTATAATACAAAAAAATAAAGTAAAAAAAGCATAAAAACAAAATCCAAACCGCAACAATACTCATTTGTTCCGTGCGGGAATCGAACCCGCAACACGTTGGTGCATTAGTTGCTGCGTCTATTAAACCTACTATTTACATTGTGATGCGAGTCATACTCTTAGCCAATGCGCCAAACGTGTCGTCAAAGATGTGATAAAATATTGGACCACTTTGTCCTAACATGACGTGTATAGAATTATCCAAGATAATCAATAACTCAGTACAAACGTTTATTTTTTATAATTACGATACTGAAATCTTCTAATATATAATATATTTAAGTAGTAGACAATTAGGATTCTTGATGGATGATTTATATATCTTAGTCTTAAAACAAATAGCACTTTAAAATACAATAAATGTTAGATTAGGAATCACTTATTTCTTATAAGATTATTTAATTACTCTTTTAATAATAATAATTATATATATAAAAAAATCTGTTTGTTTCATTTCCCAACGTTTAATATTCACCCAGCTTAAACCTGTAAAATTGTAGAACGAGTTCTATAACAAAAATCTCTTTGAAATCCATTGTCATATCTTTAAATTAACATTAAAATGAGCAGGAAAGCTATATCTAACACAGCGTTTGCGACTTGAGAGTTTTAAGAATAAGGCAAGATTTCTCAACATGGCAATTAACTACCAGATACCTTATTTTTACTGGTTTCTTATGTGTTTGTATGTATTCCACCAGAGTAAATTCTTTTACGACTTTCGTCTCAAGTGCGTCAATAAAGTGCTGTGAAAACACTTTCCATATCTAGAGTATTCGAAAGCATTCACATTGCGAGTTCAGTATGAGAAATTCATAAAATAAAATCGACTTTATGTGCTCAGATGATAGAGATGAAATTTTAATAACAAATATTGTTTTAATTAAATCTTCGAAGTAATTATTGTTGGAAACTAACACTAAGGCTTTAGAATTGAGGTCTCTAAAATAAACATCTGAGATATTAGTCCCTATTTTCATCATTGTTGTGCTGAAGTGCATTTCACTGAACTGTGAGTTTAAATTTGTTTGTGGTGGTTTACAAGTGTTGCAAAAAAAGTATGTGAGTATTATATTTTAATCAATTTTATTCAGACGGTAATAGTTAATTGTTTTACAACTGAAAATACTCAATTAAGTTTAAGCCTAACACCTTCATCCGCCGCCAAGTGGTTTCGTTCGAGGCCCGCCGCATTCAATTCCTATGTCGTTTAAAGTTTTTTCTTCTGATACTGTTATTCTATTTGATGAGATTTCTAAACATTTCTGTGAAAAGTAACAGCTAACACCACACCAAGCCCTTTGAAGAATATGAGTCCTGTTATTTCATACTGCTAATGTTGGCAACAAAAAATACTTATTGCATTTTAATAATGTTTTCAGGGCTCATTTGGTAAATAACGCTTTTAGGGTTGATGAAGAAGACTCCGTGCCTTTAACATCTCGAGCAACAAAACAAAAACCGGCGGCATCTCAAAAAACAAGGCTGTGAAGAGAGATAAAAAGTGTCTCAGAAGAAAAAGGCTTTGCTTTCTAAAAACCCCATCGCTTCAGAATCAGAGTCTGATAGTGACGGGCTTACAACAAACAGAGTGAAAACGGAAAACCGTCGTTTCAGAGTCTGAGGTAAGATTTTTTCAAACAATATGTTAAAATTTAATTTCATTTAAAACATTAATTTTCAGTGTATGATTTTCTCCATGAAATTATACTTATTTGACGACATAAGAGTTTAAATAGATTTTTCTAATAGCATTGCTATAATTATCTATTGATAATTATGGTAATGTATGCCATAACTAATTATAATTAATGATACTAATAACTTAATAATTAATGGTAACGCAGATGAGACAATGTAGAAGTCGCAATATTTATCTATTTTTTAAATACTCTCACGTTTTATTATTTTTAATTAAGACTATAGAATCTTTCAAAACCAAATATATGATAGCAGTTCCGAATACAGATATTAAATTTATAACATGTATTTTAAATGCTCTGAAAAAATAATATCTACATGTTTAGAGTTTGAACTTGCCGAATCTGGTTGGACTATTAATAGTATAAGTAATTTGGAAATAAACTAAAAAAAGTAAAAGTCCTTTAAGAGCTGGAATATACTTAGAATTGCCTGCGGTTATAAAAAACACTAAGTCATGTTTGAATATACGCAACAATGACAATTTTGTACGCCACCACAAACAGATTTAAATTCACAGTTTAGTGAAATGCACTTGAGCACAACAATGATAAAATTTCAATACTTTACCTTTGGGCATTATAGTTCAATACTTTTAGTACGTGTAAGATTTACTCTATTTGTTCTACTTATCTAAAATAACATTGTAATATACCTACTTATAAAAGCTAATTACAATTTAATTAAATGTGTAATAAGTATATTATTATAATCAAATAAAAATATGTGTAATAAAGTAATGTAACTAAGTATTGTAATAATCAATAAATGTATACTGTGTATTTTTTTTTGTTTTTATTTGTTATGAATTAAGTTAAAAATGTTTTTATAAAATAAATATGTATTCAAATAAAGTTGTTTAAATTTACTATTCTATACCTTATTTTCCATTTTTATTAATTAAAAATTAAACGATAAGAATTCAGCCACAACATTTATTTAACTTTTACATAAATATAAAGCATGCATACAAACATTGACTCATAACAATTACACATTTTTAAACAGATAACATTTATTTATTTTTAGAAATACAACTAAATTTAAATAAAAACATTATCTTACGACTACTCAGTATCACAGAATTTCTTACTTATTTTTTTATTAATGTCTCTGTGATATCCATTACATCATCATAAGGCTCCTCAACCACATATTGTGCACTTAAGCAAGCCTCGTTTTTTTTTTATTTTTGTCTACATAATCTAATTCACGAATATCTATCTTAATTAGAAGACGTCCTTGCTTAGGACGATTTCTTCGAACAATGTACGAATTTGCCGATGACGTTAACAAACTTTAACGCTTTTTAGACGGTGACAATTTTTTTGACTTTGTAGAAAAGTTTGGTTCAATGTATGTTATGCCATCGTCTTGAGTGGAGAAATATGGGCTAGTAACCTGTAAAAAATAAATCACACATAAATATATAATAATGTGGACGCGCACAATAAATGTTTATAAACATAAATACATTTTATGCTTACCTGATCAGAGAATTTGTTCCGATGCTCTTCAAAACATTCATAATTTCCTTGAGAGTAAAAAAATGGCTTGTTATTTAACTGTCTACCATTCTCTGTCATGGCATTGTCCTGCAATACAATAACATAAAAAATATAAATGAAAAGTTCATAACAATATGAATTCAACTATGAGGAATAAAATAATTTTTACTAACCTCTTGTATTTCTGTCTGGTCAACTTCGTCCGAAGGACTTGGGATTTGAGAATCAACATTATCAAATACAAATCTGTTAAGTCCTCCAATGTCGAGAATGCTGGGGCTGTATGACATGATTCTGAAAATAAAACTAAAGTAAGATACCTAATTATTCATATAATTATATAATATAATATTGTAATAATTTATAACATTAAAAACTTACTTACCAATAAAACTTGATTTCTCTGCTAACAACAGGTCCTGTTTCGACTGACTATGACAGCATAATGAAATAAGGAATGCAATATTAAATCTGTATGATATTCAATACCAAATGAAATCAATTATTAAAAATATTATATTGTAATACGAGAATACAAAATTCCTAACTTTCTAGACCTGTACAAACATGTTAAATGCTGTTATTTATGCTATATGATATACCTATCTAATTTAGTGTTAAAGGTATAGCTACCTATAAATATGTGTGCTAGACACTGATTACGTTAATTGTCAAAATGAAGTTGATCAAACAACCCATATCTTTGAAAGTTAATAATATAGATTTAAATGAATCTTCTCACCAGATCAGACATAGTCCTTTATTACCGAATTTGATTCGATGTATAATGTGCGGTCCATCGAACTGTGGTAAAACAAACGTTATGATTAGTTTGTTGTTACATGAAAATGGTCTAAAATTTAAAAATCTTTATCTTTATTCCAAAACTTCATTTCAACCAAAGTATCGTTTCTTGAGTGAAGTATTAGGAAGAGTCTCGCAAATTAACTTCTACAAGTTTAGCGATGATAAAGAGGTCATTTCTCCTAGTGAAGCTTTAACAAATTCTGTGTTTATTTTTGATGATGTTGCGTGTGAAAATCAAGTAAATATTCGCAATTATTTTTGTATGGGTAGACATAAACAAATAGATTGTTTCTATCTATCTCAAACCTATTCCAAAATTCCGAAACAACTGTTGCGTGACAATGTGAATTTTCTTATTATATTCAGACAATATGATGTGAATTTAAAACATATTTATGAAGAGCATGTTACTTCTGATTTACAGTGGAAAGAGTTTAGAAATATTTGTCAAACTGTTTGGAGTAAACCTTATAATTTTCTACTTTTTAATAAAGAATCGTCATTAAATAATGGAAGGTACAGACAGAATTTTGATATGTTTTTTTAAATTTGACTGACTGTTTATATGTATATATAAGTAATTAACATGGCAAATCAAATTCATTATAATTTGTTCTTTAGCTGAATACAGTTGTTAATAAGTATAACATGGAGAAAAATATTAAAATAGAATTAATGAAGTCTGTAGACTCCATAAAGAATAAAATAAAACAAATGAAAAACCAGGAACACTCTACGGACTTGTCACTTGAAAAAATGTTAAAACCTGTCACAGATCCCCTTAAAACTCTAGTTGATTCAAATAAAACATTAGAAAAAATACAAAATTTTGAAAATACACACTCTAATTTTGAAGACGTGGAATTGGGTGACATTAATACTAGCTCATCTACTAAGTTTGAAGAATGCTATGAACCAGAACTGAATTCTGTACTGAACGTTAAAAAGCCTCCCCAGACGGAATTACTGGATGATTTAGAAATATCATTAGAGGGTCGTGATATCCATGATATTTATGACCTAAACATACCATTTGGAATAAGGAGTGAAAACAAACAAATATTAATGTGTAATTCAATAGCTTCGTTTTCTAAAATAGATAGTGCAAATAATGATAATACCATTTTAATTAAAGTTGGTGACAAAAGCTTCAATTTAACCCCTGGTTTAAAAGAACTTTTACTTCGAAGAAAACCTGATTTGAAACAAATATCGAGCAAAGATAAACTTGTCTATAAAGATATGTTGCATTATACAAATGCACATAAGAGAGATTTCAATCCTAATGGGCAAATTAGAGGCGATAAAGGTATAAAATATCGTGCAATAATCAAACCATTGTTTTCTGAATCGTCAAGCAATAATATTGTCACTAAATTTGGAGGAAGCTTACCAACGTTAAAGAAATACAAAAATAGCACTGACTTGGTATACTGGTTGACAGATTGAAACTATTAATTGCTTCCCGAGATGCCGGTAATACAAATCATGATAATAAAATTTTATCAATAATCGAAGAGTTAAAAGAAGCTGTCATAATTAAATAATAAATAGTCCTAATAATTTGCTTTTTATTCAGTATTATAGCTGAATTCGAGACAAATATACCTACTGAGTTGTGAACATGAGCAAAGCTGACGTGGTAAACGAAATTCATAAAAATGCGAGGGTGAACTATCCGCGAAGACATGTTGTCATGAGAGATAAAGATGACTTGTGGCAAGCAGACTTAATTGATATGCAATCAATTTCAAAAGATAATAAAAATTACAGATATATTCTTACCGTTGTTGATTCATTTTCGAAATATGCTTGGGCCTTTCCTATGAGAAGTAAAAGCAAAGATGTGTATAACTCTTTCAAAACTTTGTTGGATAAAGGGCGTGTTTCTAAAAATCTGCAAACCGATAATGGAACAGAATTTTATAATAACAAATTTCAGAAGCTTATGAAATCGTATCATATTAACCATTATTCAACCTTCTCAACAAAAAAAGCTTCAATAGTCGAACGATTACAATTGGGTAAATAATACCCTCAATGATGTTATTTACAAATACAATCACACTCACCATCGCACTATTAAAGAAATCCCTGCTAATGTGAACAATATTAATAAAAAACTGATATTAGAAAGGTATTTAAAGTTGCCAAAAAATGATAATTTAAAAAGCAAGTACAAAGTAGGTGATTATGTGCGTATCAGTAAATACAAAGGTACATTTGAAAAAGGTTATACTCCCAACTGGTCAACAGAAATATTTAAAATTCGTAAAATACAAAATACAACTCCTATAACTTACTTAATTGAAGATACTATCAGAGATCGGCCTATTTTAGGGGCATTTTATACACAAGAACTTCAAAAAACAAAACATCCCAATATATATCTAGACGAGAAAGTTCTTAGAAGAAAAGGTAACAGGGTTTTAGTAAAATGGTTAGGTTTGTCTTCATCTGAAAGCAGTTGGATTGATAAATCGAATGTAATATTATAAATAAAATAACGTTAACAAACTCAAATCACATAACTATTTATTAAAGTATTCGAACCGGAATCATCAGTCTTATAATGTGTTTTGGGGAGAGTAGTCTTCTCAATTGGCTTATTAATAATTTACCATTTGAATTACACTTACCAGGATATAATTACTGTGGCCCAGATACTAAATTAATAAAAAGACTAACAAAAGGAGATAACGGCGTAAATAAGTTGGACGAATACTGCAAAGATCACGATATTGCATATCACAAGTCATCAAACTTAAAGGATCGACTGAAAAACTTGCGGCACGCTTAGTAAGTAAGGCTATGTCAGCAAAAATTAAAACTGGTTCTGGTTTGGACAAAAAGCATTCTCCAAAAATTACACCTGGAAAAGGGTTAAAAAGTAAATTAAAATCTGTTATTACAAAAGCAAAAAGGCATATCAAAAAATTAAAACCTAAGAGCAAGAAAATGGCAATAGAATTAGCTATTGCCGCTACTAGAGAATTGGCTGATGATTCATCGATTAAGCTCCCTCGCGTTATTCCTATTCCAAAAACTGGGGGAGTATTACCTTTGATTCCTATTTTTGCGGGATTATCAGCTGCGGGAGCTTTAGCAGGCGGAGCAGCTGGTATTGCTAAAACCATAAATGAATTCAAAATGGATAAAAAGCTGTATGAAGAATCGAGAAGACATAATGAAAAAATGGAAGCTCTATGTATTGGGAAAGGACTACACCTTAAACTACATAAAGGCGGCCTTGGAATTTTCGTATCAAAAGAAAAAAACTAAGATATCGGCTACCCAAACGGGCCTAAAAGTTAGTTAACTTTGACATTTTAAAGTACGGGAATAGAATTCCTTATTTTAGAGGTGTCTTTATGAGAGATGAGCTCCCTAAATGTCCTTATAAAAATAATGTGGAGTTATTAATTTGCATAGTTCAAAAAATCCTGGTTCTCATTGGGTAGCCTATGCAAAATATAATGATTATGTTGAGTATTTTGACAGTTATGGAACCTCCGAAGGAATTTATAAAATATGTAGGTTCTAACATTCAATATAATTATGAAAACATACAACGTGATCACCCCTTCAATTGTGGACATTTATGTTTAAATTTCTTAAGGAATTTTTGGTATAATCATGAAATAAAATAAACAGGATCATCTAAAAGAGTTCAGTATGCAAGCATGTCTACTACGGTTACTATCTCTGGAAATAAATCGGAACTGATTTCGTATTTTCAACCACCTCTTCATTTATCTGATCAGTACGAGTGCGGTTTACTATACTTTTCAGTATTAAAAACAAGACCGAATGTGCCTGTTAATAACAGCAGTTTAACAGCTGTTATCAGAATTGAATGTGATCTTGTGCACGGTTCATACTGCAACGGATTACCGACTCATTTTATTCATGAATTTATATCTGATACTGCTCTAAGTCACGGCTATATAGAAATACCTCAGAACGTTATTTAATTTCCAGTTAACAAAAACATAATTTCATCCATAACTGTTAGGATTGTAGATCAGTTTGGTTACTGTATTGACTTTGGTGAAGAAAATATTCAATTACGTCTTCATTTAAGAAAAGCAAAATGATAGTATATTATAAAAACCGTTCAGTGAAAATAAAATGTCCTATTCCGTCAACGACCATTAAGGTGCAAAGACGTAAGAAAAACGTTCAAAAATTGACTAAATTAAATAAAGATTTTCTTAAAGCTTTAGGGTTTAAAGTATGAGTATACTACAGATTACCGATTTACCACACTTTGATAGTTCAATCGAAAGTTATGAAATCCATTCATACAATCCCTACAATAACAGTTTTAGAGAACACGATGAAATCAGAATCCCCATACACCAGCAAGATATATACGTGCTACCATCAGCCAGTTCAATCTACATCGAAGGTCAGGCAAAGCTGTTCGGTAAGGATGGGCATCCGATCAAGAAAGCTGTTACGTTTACTAATAACCCTGTTATGTACTTGTTCCAAGACATCAGGTACGAAATGAATGGAATTGAAATAGATTGTATAAAAAATTCTGGAATAATATCAACAATAAAGTCATACATCTCATTTAATGAAGCAGAAAGTAAAGTTTCTGCATTATGGGGTTGGAATTTAAACGGATTCCAAAGTGATGGACATTTTAGCGTTGTGGTGCCCTTAAATACGATTTTAGGGTTTGCAGAGGATTACAATAAAATTGTGATAAATTGTAAACACGAACTTATATTGAATAGGAGTAATTCTAACTTAAATAGTATTATTCTTACTGATGAAGTAGTTCAGCTTCAAATAGATATACAGAGAATTCAATGGAGAGTACCACATATAAAAGTTTCCCGATCGAGAACGTTTAATACTTTTAAAGCACTTAGAAAGAGATAAACCTATTCAGATGGCCTTTAGAAATTGGGATTTATATGAGTATCCTTTAATACCTAAAACCACAAAGCATTCTTGGTCAGTAAAGACTGCTTCTCAATTAGAAAAGCCTCGGTATGACATTTTTTGCTTGCAAACTAATAGAAAAAATAATAGAACTAAAGACAGTTCGGTATTTGATCATTGTGAGGTGACAAATGTTACGCTCTTTTTAAATTCGCAATATTATCCTTATGAGCCTTTATCTTTAAAGTTTTGTGAGAAGAAATATAATATATACTATGATTGGAATATTACATGAATTGATACACATTCATAAGTACAATAAAAAACTCAGCAAAGAGAACAGTTACATTGGTCACTAAGACAAGGAGTTAAATTCCTAACCTGAAAACATAATGTTAATAATCTATATCGTGAATAAAACGGATCGCAGATTAACAAAAGGGGTATTATTGGAGGCGTCTGCGTCGCGAAACGAGCGAAGCGAGTTGAGTGACGCAGAAGTCAGAACACATTTATATTAATCGATCGAACACTACACGTGCAGTCAATCTGTTTTATCTCTATACGTCCGCATCACCTGGAATCCGAGTTACCGCGGGTCCAAGTTCCATGTAGACGAAGTCAGAGGCAAAAGCTAGTTGTGGATAAAACAATTATAATTATCAGTACATACATTCATTGTCTTATGCCTGTAACCCTGAAGAGTAGACAAATGTGCACCCACTTTTCACCAGATATATTTAAGTCCCACGTAATAGGGAGGCGAGCCTATTGCCGTACCGGGCACATTTCTAGACTTCATGCTGTTACTGAGAATTTCCTAACAGAAAACCCAATAACACTTTGGCCGACCCGGGAATCGAACCCCACCCGATCCTACTTTCAACATTGTTAAGATTTTGCATTCATTCATTAAAATTATCAACGAGCTGTGCAAAGATAACAGTATGTACATATGTGCCCGAGCCGCACTGAGCGCGTCGAACGAACTTGAGAATGTTGTTTATATTATGTCATCCCAAGTAAAAACATTGTTACTATGCTACCAGTATTACGATGCATCGATGAATGAAATAATATTATACTTCTAATGCCAACCGTCCGTATCGCAGATCATGTTAGTAGTGTGATTTTGGGACGCTCTGCATTGCGAACGGAGCGAAGCGAGGTGAGTGATGCAGAAGCCCCAATATTACACTACTGGTGAGATTTCACGAAACCAATTTGGTTTTATGCCTGGTCGAGGTACGGTGGATGCCATTTTTGCACTTCGCCAAATGTGCGAAAAATACAGGGAGGCACATAAAAACTTGCATATGGTTTTCATTGACCTTGAAAAGGCATATGACAGAGTGGCCTCGTGAAGTCTTGTGGTGGGCCCTTAAGAAGAAAGGAGTGCCTGGAAAATACCTGACGTTAATTCAAGCCATGTACGCTGGATGCGGAACGCAAGTCCGATCCGCGGCCGGTATCACAGCCAGATTCGATGTGACCGTAGGCTTGCACCAGGGGTTGGCCCTTAGCCCCTACCTCTTCCTGTTAATTATGGATGCTATATCATCGGACATACAAGAAGAGGCACCCTGTTGCATGCTGTTTGCCCATGACATCGTTCTGGTAGCAGAGAGTGGACAAAAGGTGCAGAGCAAGCTGGAGGAGTGGCGGCAGAGATTGGAGAATGTAGGCCTGAGAATAAGCAGAACCAAGACAGAGTATATGTTCTGTGACTTTGACGGTCTCTCCAGTCCTATATCGGTTACACTCGGCGGTACAACTCTACCAGTATGCTCCGATTTTCGCTACCTAGGTTCACTCCTGCAAGATGACGGCGAAATTGATCGGGATGTTAGGCAACGAATTAACGCAGGATGGATGAAATGGCGACAGGTCTCAGGCACAATAAGCGATCACAAAATGCCTGTGAAGTTAAAAGTCCGCATGTATAAGGCGGTTATGAGGCCTATCGTACTGTATGGAGCTGAGTGTTGGGCTAAAAAGAAGATGGATGAGAAACGATTGCATGTTGCTGAGATGAGAATATACGATGGATGTGTGGAGTGACAAGAATGGACAGAATTAGTAATGATTACTTTAAAGGTAGTATGAAAGTGGCGTCCATTGATGAAAAGGTAAAAGGGAGTCGATTGGCCTGGTATGGACATGTTATGCGGCGAGATGAGATATACGTAGGTAAGAAAGTGATGAATATGCACGTAGAAGGACGAAAAGGGAGAGGGCGGCCAAGGAAAAGATGGATGGACTGTATGAGAATGGATATGAAAGAGAAAGGGATAAACGATCAGATGACTGGTGACAGAGAAGTATGGAAGCGAAAGACATACTGCGCCGACCCCAAATAAATTGGGACCAGGGCAAGACAATGATGACATTTTTACTAAGTAAGAGTAATAATTATGTACTTTCGTCCTAATAGACATTACACTTTCCACACGGCCACACGACCCTTTACACCGTAGGTATATACGTCATGTAGTCATATCAATGCACCCAGACAAGGTAACCAAAAGTCTGTGTAAAACTTCCAATATAAATTCACTAAGCCCTAACATCATTTCACACTTTTTAAGCCAGATTCTCAGCTCGTTATTCGCGCGTCCTCGCTTACTACTCACTAATCTATAGCTGGTACCTTCTTTGTCAACGTCTGCACTAAGAACGGCTATTAACTAGCACGACTAACCTCTGTTAATATTTAGCGTTAGATTTTTGTCGAACAACTGATGTTTACGTTGGCGCGCTTGCTAACGAGTATGTCTTTAACAGTATGTTAGCTTTAATAAAGCAATAATTATATGAAAAGGATATGCAAAGTTCTCTCTATAATTTTTTATACGCATAAAGATTTTTCTTGCAAAAATACATTTTAAACAAAGTTGACTAAACTTTACAGCTTATTTTTGTAGCCGTCTAAGTAATTTTCTTAAAATAACATAATTTTCTCTAAAAAGGCGACGCTTGAATTAATAAAAGGCCAAGTTCGAAAGACCGCGTGGGTAAAGAACTGATTGTATTACAAATATTAGCAAAAGTTATTTTTTTTGTTATATTACAATATTCTCGCTTGCACATAAAATACAACTTTTTAGAGTATCAAAAGTGCCTTTCTACGTGATATGATCACTGATAACTAACTATTTTTATAAAAAAGATTATTGTAATTCTTAAATTGTGATTGTTTTCTTAATTAAGTTTCTCATTTTAATGTCTGTTTCAGATTCATCTGGGCACAAAATATTTGAACGTCGATATCTTGAAAACTACTTTATAAAAACAAGTCCCTCATTCAAATATATGTTCTTTGGTATACCTATTTTCATATGAACATGCATTACAGAGCTGAAAGTGAAATTAAATGTTGGCCAGATGAATCAGTCGAAGAATGGCATTTCGAAGAACTACCCTATTACGTTGGCCATAAAATACAACAGGTATCACATTGACATTTGTGACATTCTGGGGATCATACAATGTGTTGGTACATGTGGATATCGAACCCGAGACACTCAGTGAGCTGAGATAGCTGCTTAAAGTACTACGCTATCTATCACTAGATTGAGAGTAAAACGTCATAACTGTTTACAATTCTATTGATCATAATAAGATGATAATCAGATCTATACACAGGCGCGCTTTGACCGCTGTAGTAACTGCGTTTATACAAATGCACAGAACCCAGCAACAAAATGATTGGCAATACACAGCTGTAATACAGCTTTAGACTACACTGGCGCCTGAGTATCACTATACTCATGTACAGTGGTAGTCCTACTAAGGAAGCTAGGTAGAACAGATATGTTATAATGCTTAGAGTACATTCTGTCCATGGAAGTGCCTTACAGCTTACCACAAACTATGCTACAAGTAATCTAGTCGATAAATCTGTTCAATTATTACTGTGCCACAGTCCAATATAAGGCTACACAATAGTAATAATATTGTATATAATCAAGCAGCATTCATAGCCCAGCGTAATACCAAGATAAAGCCGGCTATTCATCATCCGACATCTGAGCTTCGCACCTCGGCGCACGACAATAGTTGCACCAACCCGTCGCAGTTGCTAACAATGCTTGCGGAATGTTAATTGCTGTCGTTTGTCGCGAGACACTGATAAATGTTGACGCTTGTCACTTGGAGATTTTGGTTGTACGCACTGATTGAGTTTATGCTACGGTTTTGACAATATTAGGTACATCTATATGAGTATAATCCAGAATCAAGCTTTGTTGCAATTTGACTACATGGTGTTGTGGCATAAGTAGTTGCTTTGCAGTAAAAACTGCGTTGAGTCTCGTGAGCACGATCCCTTTCAGGGACAAAACTTAGGCGATTTACAAGAATATGTCTCTTTCTTTTCCCGTCCTCGTGATAAGCACATTGTGTACGCACACAGCAATGTGTATGAGCCGGAGCAATTATCAATAACAATTAGGAAGCTCACAAGTACGTATATCTATAGATAGAACTAATAAACAAAATACATACCTGATAAACCATATGTACACAAATCGTGAAATAATTTACGATTATTTTCAGATCGATTTAATTTTTTTTTTACATGGAAAACGTTACTCCTTTTGATACGTATGGGGCAATTACTTTTTCGAATAACGATTATTATTCGATGAGTATTTTAGCAGAATTAATCATTGATTACGCAAAATACCTTTTATGTACCAGCCACAATATTATTGTGGTATATAAATAAAATTAAATTTCGTAAATATTAGCATAACATAATTATAACTTTTGCAACGGACAATAAACATGGGCCAAGAACAATAATATAATAATAATAATATTTTATCACGTAGACCCAACACCAGATCTAAGCACCAAACTAAGCAGATCTTGTAAATATACAAATACAATCAACTTAAACAATTATAACCGCATGAGCATCATACACCGCGTGCCGCAATTCGGGCTGACACTCAGCAAACACTGCGATGGACGCCATAGTTCCAATCACAGTACTGATTTTCAGTGCCGCCACGTATTATGTCAAAAGGCCACTGAAACGTGATGATCACGTTCTCAGAATCTACGTACCATTGTATTTGGAACATGTACAAATATTTATGATTACTTAAGTACACCTTCAAAACATGTGTTTTAAAAGTAACAAGGGAATAAATAAATAGCAGGTATGCCTGTTTACTAAGTTTCTACAATTAATTTACTTATTTGTTCATAGAGGATAATATGACATTATTTTCGTTTAAAGTTTAATTTTTCAGGAGTTGCTGCAAGTACCCAACCAGGCCGCAAAGCAGAGATACTAATATGCTTTAGACAATCCAGACTAATGTTACTTGGGTTAAAGCCTCACAGGTAAGCAATATCTTGTAACTGTAGTTTCTGTTGAGAGAGTAAATAGCTCTTGAGGTTATTTTTAAATGATACTTTTGTTTTCAGATCCCTTATCGGAGGAGGCAAATTGTTCCAGCATTTCGTGCCTAAATATCTAAAAGAGCCACGGAAAGCCATTGTACGGTGTTTAGTTTGGGATAGAATTCTGGCTAAGGTTCTGGTGGAGTATGAAAAGTAGTTTTGTTTCCAATCTAGGCTTTCATACAGATAGTTAGGCTTTTTACTAGCCATTACCCCAAAAAGTAAAGTGGCAAGATGTAATTTTCTTCTAGGTTCCATTTTAAGGATGTCATTATCATTAATATATGGTGTGACATGATGCCGTCTTGGAATCTTGAAACAGAATCGAGCACATGCATTTTGCACTCTTTGTATTAAATTCTTAGTTCTTGCCAGCAAACGTGGGCCATAAACTACATCTCAAATCTCAATAATTGAAACGGGTTAAAATGAGACTCTCTACAAGCTGTTTTCTAAGGTTAATACTAAGATAGTTTTGAATGTTGTAAAGAATTTTTAACCTGTAAAAGCAATTTCTTACTAATTTAATTACATGTCCTTCAAACCTTAGCTCAGAGTCAATTAACAAACCTAACTTAGATGCCTCTTTTATCCCTTCTAATTTCTGACCGTCCAAAGTGATAGCTGGGTTAACTTGCAATATAGACTCTACCTGTATTTTACTGACCAGAATGATATTTTGATTTATGTGGATTTAATATTCATGAGTGTTTTTTTGACCATTCAATCACCTCTGTCAAGATCCTGATTTATCTTTGTAACAGCTGATAAGGTATCTTCAGGCTTAAAAGAGAGATAAAGCTGAAATATATTAAATAGAATATATAATTATATAGACGGGAATTAACGCGAACATGCATTAGGTATTTACATACCTTATTTTGCTTGACGTTTCGAGACGGTTGCACGTCCCGTGGTCGCAAGCTGACTGGTGTAGCGATGTCACGTCTCCGAGTGTGAGGTAGAAGATTCTATTTCTACCCTCGGGTCGTTGATATACGAAGTACTGGCGCAAAACACACTAACCGTATCAGTATATTGAACATTCGCCGACTGCGCATTAAAGTGGGGTGTTGTTGGCCGAATCACTGGATTCCACGCCGATGACAATTTGAAGCCCTCTTCCGGATTGAAATTTTCATGTTTTCTGATTTCAATCGCTTCACGCACAACTCTGGGGTAAAATTGACGTTCCGTGGAGAGGACTTGGGGACGATGAAATTCAATCCAGTGATTGGTGCCCGATTGAAGTAAATGTTCCGCAATCGCCGATTTGTTCGTTTGACGGTTCTTTACAGCTGCGATGTGCTCCTTACAACATGCAACGCGAGTGTTTAAAAGTTTCTTTATTAAATAGTTTGCTTCAAATTTCTGTCGTGCTTAATTTTTAAGTATATGCCGTATAGGGCTATACCGGCGCGCTGTGTTGCTAAGGGCGGTTTCAGATAAGCGTATTTTTCAAGCGCGTAAAAGCGCGTGCGAGTTGCTCGTGTGCCAAGCGGCACGCCTATATGCGCCTACATGCACTTCCTAAAACGAGCTTATACGCGCGTATTAAACGCTAATCAGAAACCGCCCTGAAACGTGATATAAGCCATCATTATCATAGCTACAGTGCAGTTACGTAAAACCTTTCACCTCGATTTGATAGACCGACGACGTCTGACCCCTGCAATCGCAACCCAAATAGACTGCAATATTCCGTGACATAGAAATTGTGACTGCCTCTGTGTTCCTGTAGTACGTCTGCTCATCTGTTGGTCTTGGATTCGAATCCCAAATCGGGCAAAAGTTTTACTGAGTTTTTCCGAATTTTCAGCGACAGCAGCTCAGAGTCTGGCAATGTATGCGGTAACGGCTATAGGCTTGCCCCCTGTTATGTGCGGCCGTAAAAATACATAACATGGTAATATGTGGGTGTAATATTAAACCAATGCCTACCTCTTTGGGTATTCTGGTGTGGGTCTATAAAAAAAGAAATACTGACTCCCCAAAACGACTGTCAAAAATTTTCTTGATAGTCAGGACCGACAGCTTAGCGTGCTTTCGGAGGTAGCAAGCCAATTCGTTTTATTTAATAGGCACTTTACTTCGAAAGTATGTAGTGTGAGTCGAGGGTTTGAACATGCACTACCGGATTTTTTTAAAAACCCTCCTTCTTGTCCTTTAATAACCAGTGTAAATATTAATGTAGTTTCGAGAATCGACAGTGCATCCTTCAGCATCCCATTACGGATCTCCGTTGTTATGAGATCTGAGATAGTAAAATTAAATTTTGATACACGACAACTTAATTAAAATAACTGAAGCATGTAGCACCTCTTCGTATCATCCACAACATTATTTTGGAGGTGTTGTTTGTTATATTGTGCAATGGAGCACGATCGCTAACATTACTCCCAAAAAAGATTGCAGGCATTACAATAAATTCATTTCGCTTCTACTTTATTTATCTTCTGCCAAATTAATCCCAGCAAACGCAGCAGTTTCCCTGTTGAGTGCGGAAACATTCCCGCGATTCCCTCTCGTATATAATCTTGTGAATAGAGCAAGATTCACCACCAACATCTCTACAATTTGATAGAGCCAACCAGGGCGATATTTTTAATAGAGATAGGCTTCCTGCGGGATGTATTGAAGTCGTTTCGAGTTTTATTGTTCTTTGACGAAATTTTGTTGAAATAAAACTGAGAGATTGCGCTCGTCTGACTGTTTTTGTTTTAGATTGCGACGAATGTTGTCCAAGATATTTGTGTGGGTAGCTTGTAAATTAACTGGTAGGCGAGTTTTTTATTTCATCTTCTTTTATATGAATGTAGGGAAATAATTTGAATGTTTCTGTTTTGTCATAATTTTATTCTCAATTTTAATCGTTCAGGGGTTGAATATTCGTACCTATTAAATAATTATTTTAAAAAGGTAATTTTAAATATCTTATCATCATTGGTATTTTAACTTCGGGGTAATTTGTCATATAAATAAAAGGAAAGCTCTTGTTTTATTACTTCGTAATTCTACTTAGTTTTTTAAAGTTGTCCGCACATTATTTTTATAAACTTACATAGACTGATGGATAGCGAGAGAAACTTTAATAGAGCGATTCAGAATCTCCACTTGTGTTTTAAAAATTCCCTCGCAGTCCGATAGATGTCGCTAATGTCTATATATTTGTACGATAGATGACGACGATACATTACTTGTATGTAGCTCCCGATACAGTACTAACTTACTTATCGCACAAAATCGAAAACCTATTATAAGAACGTGCTCCATATACCAAGCTTATACAGTAGTAGGTCGTAATTCTACTTAATTATTTGAAGTACATCCGAGTGGCGAATCGCCTACAACTTTATGTCGCGTGGGCGGGGTGTAACTCGGGTAGGCTTTAAATAGCTCTGCAGATGTTACAGCCGTTAGCTTGGGCTAAATTTATCTTTCAAAAGAGACGGAATACTGTGCAGGCTAGTGATGTCAAGTTTATGAGTTTTTTTTTATAGTTTAAGATAACACTGCAAGATTTCTACTTATGAGAACAATATAGTTATTATTTTTTTATATTTCACGTTTTTTTCTTACAAACCAAGAAATATAATCACGTGTCACGTGATTTGTATAGTTGAATTAACTTGAGTAAATACTTGTAATTGTCTACCACCACGTGCATCGTGTCTTGAAGATGCCGCTTGGAGCCTGGTAACTAACGATATTTCACCTCTGTTTGGCCAAATTAGTTGTGTCTTATCCTAGGTTTCCTCCAGGCCGCCAGAGAAAATCACCAGGTAATTGATTTGTTAGCTTAGTGCCAAGAAACTTGGCCCCATATGTCAGACTCCTTTCTTGCTGTAGTCAGGTGGATGCAATACAAACTTCCACTGCCATCTGCAACCAATTCCCAGTCTATCGAGGGCTATGTCTGAACACAATAAATGCTTTAATTACTTACTACAATAATTTTTGCTTGTCCTGGTTCAGGTATATTTTTGCAGGCAACGTCGCAGACCCGTATTAAATTGTTTGGAAAAAGGAGAATTTGAATTAAAACACATTTGAACGTAGAAATCTTGCAGTGGGCTCTCGTACTAGGTATATTATAAGTAGGTTTACGATGCTGCAATTGGCAACATGTACCTTTAAGGTAATTGAAATTGTATTATTGGTACCATTATAGATTATGCTTTTTGACATAATGCATGTAAATACACGCTTTTAGTAAACATTTATATCCCCTAAGGGGTACGCAGAAAATCATTCATATAATTTTACCCACACTTTGTCATACAACTAGTTTTCGGTAACACGTAATAGGAGGCGAGCCTGTTGCCGTTACCCGGTACATTTCCAAAATCCGTGCTGATATTCAGAATTCGGAAAAATTCAGTGACACATTGCCCGATCTGGGAAACAACCCCGGGACCTCCCTGTCCACAGACACATACACTATCCACTGGACCACGAAGGCAGTCATCAACAATAACTTAACATTGCTATCTATCCGCAAAACAACTTGTCTGATACTTATTTAATTTAATACCTTGCATGTTGCTTACTTGTGTAATTAAACAAAGTAGAACACGTACAAGTCTTACACTATGATGTCATTTGTGTCCTAAAAACTACTATCACAGGTAGTAGAGCCTTGCTGATTTCAGCATGAATGGGCCGGCTCGACCGGGGAAGTACTACCCTCTCACAGAAAATCGACGTAAAGTCACATTACCTAAACTGTTGCGTTTCGTTCGGTGAGTGAGAGTGCCGGCGGCCCTATCCCTATTCCTTCTTCCTCATCCCGCTCCTCATCATATCCTTTTTCCCAACCGCAAGGGGCGGCAACGCACTTATGACTCTTGTGGTGTTGCTTGCGTCCATGGGCGGTGGTAATTCCTTACCATCAGGCGATCCGCCTGCTCGTTTGACGCCTATTACTATAAAAAAAAAATCAACGAACTTGCTAAAAACTACAATAGCTACCAAATAACTACAAAACCATAAAAGCCATTCAATTGGCACACTAACAATAATAAATTATATTACTTGCGTATTTATTTCAGTGGTCGTTCCAACTGAAGCGGGCTTGGGCGTAACATGGCTGTCGAATGTTTGATAACTTATGGGCTAAAAGTAGGTGTAGCATGGAAGCAAATATGTGGGAAGTATTACTGTGGACGAGGATTTTGTATGCGGAATGTGAAGCTGCCCAGATTAATTATTTCTAGCCTTTCTAGGTTCTAGCCAGAAGTTTAGTGTATGCGTTGGTTTTAAATTATCTTGTGGTATATATTTAGATTCGTAATACATTAAGATCCACGATCGGGTTAAGATAGCGGGCAGCGGTTGGATGGGAGATACAAGATTGATCTGTGAGGAGAACCGTGGGGAAGACTTACTTCTGGTGATGATAATGAACACATTATAAAATTGTAATTTTCCGTTCGTAGTATGAAAGAGGTTGTAGGAGGCCAAGTATGATGGGGTACATGATGCATGCGAGGATCGGGGCCCACTTCAGCGGGTTAGCTCGGGCGGGGTCGCGGAAGTAATGCTAACGCAGTTTCAGTGGCCTCGCCATTCAATGAGATCGGATAGAGGAACACCATGGTGGTTTAGTGAGTAGTCCGGGCGCTTCTTGTCGGAGAGTCTCATTGTTCCCCTGGGCTTCGCCCCTTAATTCAGGCCTACGGGACCCCGCAAACAGATTTTTCCAGCATGCGTCAAAAAAATGTGGGAAAGTCTTTCAATACAAATTTGCTTCGAGGTTATAGTGGTAATTGTATTGATCTGTCAAAAGTGTCATACCCGCACAACTTCCAAATTCGCCGCTAGAGTCGCTATTTAGAATCTTAGCATCGCCAATAAGAGTAAAAGCCTTTATGTAATCTAGACATAAACCTCATCAAAATTATCGTACTCATGTTGAATGATAATATAACTACCTCCAACTTGATAGGCGTCTTAGTCTACTTGGAAATCGATCTTTAGAGCTAAAACGTCTTAGACTTGAACCCAAGATTATGCAAATGTCAACATCTATAATTCAGACTCTTAACAAGACGTCTTGTCTAGATTCCTGGCAACTTGTTATACCTATCAATATCAATTACTTGTATTTAAGCAATAATACTATGAAGGTATGAGTTATGGTGTTTCTCCAATAAGAGAGTGGATCCCCGATCAGGCTAGATGATTGTACCTGGTGGAAGGCAGCCTATCAGATATTATAGAGAACTTGTATATAATTATACTAATTAATTGTTAACGTAGTGTTGTGAACTCGATCAAGTGGTGGAAATCCTGCGGGATGAGGGGACGAAATTCTTTAAGACGCATCACACCGGCAGGAGATCTCACCTTTTGTGAGAGTCTCGGCAGCAAATAGAGACGCGACGACAAAACCCAACACTCACTTCGTCAGATCTAAATAAAAAGATCTTCAAGTTGGTAAGACGCAACCTCCGTAGCTCCAATACACGTTCTATACAAGAAGCGATCGAGCAAAATCGGGGGTTGAAAGTCTTTATCCAGCATTTAGGTCGAAGCTATCTGTCGAAGCTGACCACGTCAGACGGGAAAGTCGTCACTTCTAGGCCAGAGATTCTTGCGGAAGTTCAGAGCTTCTACGATAACTTCTACACCTCGAAGGTGTCTCGTCCCCAACCCGACTCCGAGGATCCCAGAGCCACTTTAAACCGCCACCTCACGGAAGTGTTGCCAGATGTCAGCCAGGGCGAAATTTGGCTTTTCCATTTTTGAGCTGCCTTGGGATGGCCCTAAGGCAGCTCAAAAATGGAAAAGCCCCCGGGGACGATGGAAAAGGCAGGTGGTAAACCAGATCAGCTCCAACGCACAATTAATTCTGTCGTCTTCTCGGGGAGAAATCTAAGGGCGTGGAGCAAGAGCGATGTCGTTCTGTTCTTCAAAAAAGAGACAAAATTTTTTTTAAGAACTATCGACCTATCTCGCTCTTGAGCCACGACTATAAGCTGTTCTCAAGGGTCATTACGAACTCGCGCGTAGACTTGACGAGTTTCAGCCACCCGATCAGTGTCGGTTTTCGAGGCAGATACGGCACCATAGACCACATCCACACAGTGCGGCAGATTATACAGAAAACAGAGGAGTATAATCAGCCCCTGTTGCTAGCGTTTGTGGACTATGAGAAGGCCTTTGGCTTCATTAAAACCTGGTCTGTTTTGGCAACGGTGCCAAGTCGATTGGCGATATGTCCAAGTGCTGAGAGGTCTGTATGACGCCGCGACTATGACCGTCCAAGTACAGAACCAGCAGTCTGAACCTATCCACCTGCATCGAGGTGTGAAAGAAGGGGATGTTATCTCCCCCAAATTGTTCACAAATGCATTGGAGGATATGTTCAAGACGCTGCACTGGAAAGGACGCGGTATAAACATAAACGTCGAGTACCTCTCACACCTAAGATTTGCAGATGATATCGTCATCGTGGCTGAAACCGTGCGGGACTTGCAATATATGCTGAGCAGCCTAGCCAATTCTTCTGCTTGAATCGGTTTCCGGATGAACTTGGAAAAACCAAGATAATGTTCAATGAATATGTCTGTCCGGAACTGATTACCCTAAACGGGGTCCCTCTAGAAGTTGCTCAGGAATACGTCTACCTAGGGCAAACCTTGCAGTTGGGTAGAAACAACTTTGAGAAGGAGGCTGGCATAAGAATATGGCTGGGCTGGGCAGCATATAGGAAACTCCGTCAAGTCTTTTCGACACCCCTACCGCAATGTTATGATTTACGGAGCCGAAGCGTTAAACACTGACGGTGCGACTGGTCCACCAATTTAAGGTCGCTCAGCAAGCTATGGAGAGGACTATTCTCGGAGTTTCTCTGAAGGATCGAATTCCTAATGAAGTGATCCGACGGAGAACCAAGGTAATCGACATAGCTCAAAAAATTAGCAAGCTGAAGTGGCAGTGGGCCGGCCACATTTGTCGAAGAACCGATAATCCTTGGCGTAGTCGTGTTCTAGAGTGGAGACCGCGCCTTGGCACACGTAGTGTAGGACGCCTTCCGGCTAGGTAGAGTGATGATATACGCAAAGTAGCTGGCAGCCGCTGGATACGAAAAGCCAAAAATCAGGCTCAGTGGCGTGCCATTAGAGAGGCCTATATCCAGCAGGGTACTCTTGCAGGCTGATGATGATGATGATGAATTAATCGTTGAACGCATTTTTGGAATCACTAGATTTGCCTTCAAAAACTTTTAACTACTATTACCCTCTTAGTATTGGTATATTAAAAACCCTTTCTAAGTGGGTCCCTACATCATTAAGTGTTAGTAGTCTAGGTTTTGCGACGATATTATGTCAGCCAGAAAAGAATGTTTTTATAAACTTACCTACGTAGGAATGTAGAAAGATGGTTAGCGTGCGATTTTTTTACTGCAGAATTCAATATTCGATCTATACATTTTTTTGTGATTTTAGATTAGTTTTTGTCATGTGCTTCATAAAAAAACCGGTCAACTGCGAGTCGGACTCGCGCACCGAGCGTTCCGTACAAACCTGTAGGTATATAAGTTAAAGTTCACCAGTCATAGTTATGGTATTTTTATTGCCAAATGAAATCCATAACATTACAGTATGGAAAGCTGGAGGAGCATAAATTAAAGAAAAAGGGGTCTTTGCCGTTTGCAATCAGTCATACTTTATTTTATATTAACATATATCGCTTATTTTATAATATAACTTATTTAAGTTATATTATAAAATAAGAGATACCAGCCTTGCAGCAATACCTATACCAGCCTTGCAGCAGCCTTGCAAAAGTCTGCTGATGAATGATGGTAAGATTTTTTATCAAAGTTATTGATTTACAAAGTTTTCAGTGACTATTAGAAATCTGTTACAAAAATACTTATAAAGTACGGAATAATAATCAAAAAGGTTTGAAGACTATGTAATTATTTGAAATCTCAATCTCAATCAGCCTATCGCAGTCCACTGCTGGACATAAGCCTCTCCCAACACGCACCACAGCACACGGTCCTTAGCCTTCCGGATCCTATATCTGGGCTATAATACGTTGCTTCGTACCAAATTTCAAGATTTTGTGTTCACGGGAAGTACCCTGTAGGTTTTGATTCCCTTGCGAGGAGTCGCGTTTAAAATATGATTATATTGCTCTTTCTTTTGATTGCGTAGACATAGAAGTTTGATTTTGTTACAGGTGTTATATACCTGAGTATTTGATATGAATTTCAATTTAATACCTCTACGCGCTCAAGAGAAAGTGGTAGTAACTTTAAATTTATTAAAAATATTTTTTTATATGCTGTAACTAAAAAAATGTGGTTTTCGCAATTTTTCCTTTATAAGTGATATAAGACGTTGCTTCGTGCCAAATTTCAAGATTTTGAGTTCACGGAAAGAACCCTGTAGGTTTTGATTCCCTTGCGAGTAGTCGTGAGTTTGAAAATATGATTAAATTGCTCTTTCTTTTGATTGCGTAGACATAGAAGTTTAATTTTGTTACAGCCTAATGGTGTTATATACTTGAGTATTTGCCATAAATTTCAATTTAATACCTCTACGCGTTCAAGAGTAAGGGGTAGTAACTTTAAATTTATTAAAAATATTTTTATTATATGATGTAATTAAAAATTTACGGTTTTCGCAATTTTTCCTTTATAAGTGATATAAAAAGTTGCTTCGTACCAAATTTAAGATTTTGAGTTCACGGGAAGTACCTTGTAGGTTTTGATTCACTAGCGAGTAGGCACGAGTTTGAAAATATGCTTATATTGCTCTTTCTTTTGATTGCGTTGACATACAAGCTTGATTTTGTTGCAGCCTAACGGTGTTATATACTTGAGTATTTAATATGAATTTCAATTTAATACCTCCACGCATTCAAGAGAAAGGGGTAGTAACTTTAAATTTATTAAAAATATTGATCTTATATGATGTAACTAAACATTTATGGTTTTCGCATTTTTTCCTTTATATGTGCTATAAGGCGTTGCTTCGTACCAAATTTCAAGATTCTGAGCTCACGGAAAGTACCCTGTAGGTTTTGATTCACTTGCGAGTAGGCACGAGTTTGAAAATATGCTTATATTGCTCTTTCTTTTGATTGCGTTTACATAGAAGCTTGATTTTGTTGCAGCCTAACGGTGTTACATACCTGAGTATTTGATATGAATTTCAATTTAATACCTCCACGCGTTCAAGAGAAAGGTGTAGTAACTTTAAATTTATTAAAAATATTTTTTTATATGCTGTAACTAAAAATTAACGGTTTTCGCAATTTTTCCTTCATATGTAATAAAAGACGTTACTTCGTACCAAATTTCAAGATTCTGAGTTAACGGGAAGTACCCTGTAGGTTTTGATTCACTTGCGAGTAGGCGCGAGTTTGAAAATATGCTTATATTGCTCTTTCTTTTGTTTGCGTTGACATAGAAGCTTGATATTGTTGCAGCCTTACGGTGTTACATACCTGAGTATTTGATATGAATTTCAATTTAATACCTCCACGCGTTCAAGAGAAAGGCGTAGTAACTTTCAATTTATTAAAAATACTTTTTTATATGCTGTAACTAAAAATTTACGGTTTTCGCAATTTTCCCTTTATAATTGATATAAGACGTTGCTTCGTAGCAAATTTCAAGATTCTGAATGCACGGGAAGTACCCTGTAGGTTTTGATTCCAATGCGAGTTTGAAAGTATGCTGCAATTTGCAGCATATACTGCTGTATCTTTTGATTGCGTTGGATTAGAAGTGTGATTTTTTTTACAACTCTATGGAACCGTAGATTCGAGTATTTGGTATAAAATTCAGTTTGATACCTCCACGCATTCCTGAGAAAAAGGGTCTTGACAGACGGACGGACAACAAAGTGATCCTATAAGGGTTCCGTTTTTTCCTTTCGAGGTACGGAACCCTAAAAATATGTCAAACACGAATCTCGAATCTCGAAATCCATGGATGCAACGAATATGGAAATCAGAAGTTAATAGTGATTCAGAATGTTCAACCATGTCTCCGTAGTTTCGTCGCTGTCCAGTAGAGGTCACCAGTGTTTGTGTCTCTACAATTATTGTTCAGTTAAATAGATGATATCACTTGTATGTAGCTACCGATACACTACTAACTTACTTATCACACAAAATCGAAAACCTATTATAAGAACGTGCTCCATATACCAAGCTTATACTGTACGATATAATAATATTCTAGATAGACGTACTCGGAGTCCTAGATAATCCGTTGTGGCAGGCGGAAGCGGCGGCTCAAGGATTACTAAGAAGGGTAGTAGATTGCCTGCGCGCTCTTAAATATGTAGGTATTCACTTTTATATATTTTCTTACTGTGTGTTACACTCTATCTTGACAGTATAAGAACATAAATTGTTTTGCAAAGTTTTCATCTAACCTAGTTATCGTCTCAGGAAAGTTTGGTTTATGAGACTGTGAGGATACTATTTGAATTGAAGTGTCAGATTTGGTGTATAACAAAATACAGATCGTCTTCCTTGTCTAATATAAGAATAAGTTAATGTACACTTAAGATATACGTATCCACGATGTAGCGAAAAATATATTAAAAGTTCGTTCACGCATAATAAATCTGTTTACAGTGTAAGTCTTGAAATATCTTGCCATTGACTGTGATACCTATAAGCCTAAGACAACGAACACATATGTCAACCAAACTTCGAAGACATCGTTTTAGGGACAGCGTCATTTTAGGGACCCCTTTTACCCCTGAAAATATGTTGTATCGCTACAACATATTTTTTTAGGGGTAGCATAAAAATAAAGAAACCTTTTATACTATTCCTCCGTCCGTGCAGTAATACGTCAATAAGCACTGGCTGTATTTTTAACTAAATACAGACTCAAATGGCCCGAACAAAAACATTTCCAGCAAAAGTAGAACAAAAATTCTCTCAGGTCTCACCTAAAAATTGTCCCTCCTTTATACTAGTTTTTTACTACTAAGTAAAAAACTAGTATAAAGGTAGTGGCAACACAATGTACCGTGTAATCTACGCTAACAAGCTTACGGCGTAGGGAAGTTTTACGTCAGTTTTTACCTGATGCTTGAAGCATTGTAAATGAAAACATTCTACTATAGAAGCTAGTGCGAGAGCTTTGATAAATTAGGAAATATTAAAGTACAACCTTACAGCTTCGCAGGCGGAATAAATACACGGATCATATTGTATATAAAACTGTATGTAAAGTATAATAATATCGCTTTGCAACAGATTTATATCGTAGCATAATATTGGCGTGGTTAGGGAATGGCTACTTGTCCACGGCTGGTGTAAACCATGCCACGTTACATTAATTATGTGTGTATACTCGTGAAATAAATAATCTGTAATTCATATATTTACTTATTTTGTTATGTATATGTTTATATTTTATTATGATTCGGTTCAGCCGTTTGACGTGAAAATTAAACGTACATAAATATATAGTCATATGCTTTATGCATAGTATGAGCAGAGATGTAGGCTAGGCTAGAATATAAACTTTATTTCAGAGGTAATCTTAATAGCGTATATATTTAATATTATATATACAATAATAAGTACATATCACACAAAACATATCATGAGAGATTTTTATTATGTCTTACCTTCAAGTAGATAACAGCTTCACATAGTGCTGGAGCACTTTAGACTTAAACGTGAACCGGTTAGCCGACATCCTGATCTCGAGAGGGAGCGCATTCCAAAGGAGAATCGATTGAACATTGAAAGAAGAATGAACAAGACTTGAGCTATGAGAGGGACATGAAAGAAGATAATTGTGAGAAGAGCGAAGATTTCTATCATGGTTAGAGCAACGGAATTTAAAATGCGAAGTTAGATAGCTAGGGCTATTAGGAGAATGAAGTAAAGAGTATAGTGTAGACAACGCGCGCATATTGCGACGCTGTCGGATAGGTAACCATGATAGTTGAGTACGATATGCTGACACATGGTCGTACTTACGGAGGTTGAAAATGAACCGAATGCAATTATTGAGAAGTCGGTCTAGTTTGTTGAGCAGATCTGCATTCAGGTCGAAATAACACACATCACCATAGTCGATTATAGGTAAAACCAAAGTCTGTACAAGCATTGTCTTTGTCTTGGCAGGGAGGAAGTTCTTCAGGCGGTACAGAGATCGTAGGATACCAGTTACTTTTTGGCAAACATTTGTGATCTGAGGTTGCCAGCTGAGTGTAGAATCAAGGTGTATGCCAAGATCCTTGACAGTGGGGCTCAGAGGTATGTTGTTGCCATTAAATGTGACAGGTGGTAGCGATGCCAAGTCCAGCCTGCTAATTATTCTTGGGCTCCCAATGATAATTGCTTGGCATTTCGCAGGATTAACACATAAACCATACCTCTCTGACCAGTCTTGAATTAACACTAAGTCCCGGTTCACAGCGTCAAACGCACTCGGCAAATCCTCAATAGTAGCCTGCGAGTACAGCTGCAGATCATCGGCGTACAAATGATACGAACACTGAAGATCCAGGGTTAAGAGATTAATAAAGAGTGAAAATAAAAGAGGAGATAGTATGCCACCTTGTGGAACACCAGCCTCAAGGTCTCGCCAACTCGATGAGGAGTCATTGATACTGACCGACTGCTGGCGTCCACAAAGGTATGAAGAGAACCATTCCAGTGCTTTGGAGGAGATCATAAGATAGGATAGGATAGATAGGAGGATATCGTGACTGACGGCATTGAAGGCGTTTGAGAAGTCAACCAAGACCAGCACAGTGATCTTGGTATCCTTCACGCCCGCCCTTATATCGCCAGTCACTTTAAGCATAGCGGAAACGGTGCTATGCCCAGGTCTAAGCCCGGATTGGAAAGGACTGAGGACATTGTTTTCATGCACAAACTGAGACAGTTGTTTATGAACACAAGCCTCAAGGACTTTGGAAAGGAAAGGGAGGATAGATATAGGTCGGAAATGGTTGGGAGTGACAGGACTAGACACTTTGGGCAACGGCCGAACATAGGCTTTGCGCCAAATCTCCGGAAATTGCCCAGAGTCAAGGGAGTGGTTAATGATGTAGGTAATAGCAGGAAGAACATGGTCTAAAATAGGGACAATCATGTAACGGCTAACATGATCACAGCCAACCGTTTTTGATTTAATGGAGAGGATAATCTTTTTAATCTCCGCCTCAGCTACTGGAGAAAATTAAAAGGGGTTATATTAGGGCGAGCTAAGCCATCGATGTAGTCTACCGTTCGTCTCATAGTCTGGCGATTAAACACTGGTGTAGAAACAAAATGAATGTTTATATCATCCAGATTAAGACCCCGCGGCGGATCTATATGACTCGCTTTGCCGATACCTAGAGTTCCTAAGAACTTCCAGATATCGGCAGGGGAGGAGGAAGAAATATTACTAAAAATGTGGCGGCGTTTAGCATTCCGTATCATTTGATTGCAGCGATTCCTGGCCACTTTGTAAATGACCCAGTTCTCATCACAACGATCCTGTTTGAATTTGCGAATAGCGCGATCCCTACGTCTCATCGCCATCTGAACCCCTTGTGTCAACCATGGTGCAGGAGGTCGCTTTAATTTGATTTTTCTTATTGGAGCATGGACATCGTATAAGTTCAGAACGATTTCATTGAAGATGTTAACTTTGGCATCAATAGTAGCAGCAGCCTCCAGAGGCACCCAATAAATTTTCGAAGCATCCATTAGCAGGTTATCAACATTCATACGGGCAAAACAACGGCTGTACAGTACTTTAGGTTTAGGAGGTTTAAGGATATAGGAGATATAGATGAGGTCATGATGGGAAAAGCCAGGAGCAGGATGTTGGCCGTGGGAGGACACAAGGGATGGGGCTGAGGTGATGATCAAATCTAGCCATGTATCATCACTGTGGATATTGTGATGTGTGGCCTTCATAGGAAGAATACGTAGACCAACAGATTCGATCATGGCTAAGAGTTTTCGGGAACGATAGGAGTTGGGAGAAAGGAGATCAGTATTTAAATCACCCATGATGATATGGTGTTCCCATGATGTCCCAGCGCACCTTAAAAAATATATTTCTTCTGAACTATTATGCGTTCAAAAATCAGCGTAAAAGAATCGGAAATTTGATAGAGTGTCCATCAAAAGAGACTTGAAATACAATTTTAGTGTGTAATTGTAAATTGTAATTTTTATTGTAGTTGTGTAATTGTTAATTGTTATTGTTGTTGTGTAATTGTTATTGTAGCTGTGCGATTGTTTTTTGTTTAACTTGCTTAAATAAGAATTGTGTTGTGTTAACTGAGTAGTTTGTATTGTAGTTGTGCGTCAAAACAAATTGTTACTCAGATGGAAGGGTCCAGCTGAAAATCAGTGTTGTGCCTAATAGGCACAGCGTCTATTGAGCTGTATCCTTGCCATGCATATATTTTTGTATTTCTTTTTAATTTTTATAAATTATTGTTTACGTGTCCATATGTGTGGTATAAATAAATGGTTTAAATGGTTCATAATCAGACCCTAAAGGCTCTAAAACCAATTCTAAATCGGTGAAGTAATCAATATTAGGGGGACAGTAAATTACACCAAGAATGGTACGCGCTCCTTTGACACAAACCTCAATGAAAAGGAATTCAGCAGCAATAGTGGAAGAAGAAGAGGCAATAACTTTATAAGGAAGGTCACTGCGTAGGTAGATGGCAACACCACCACCCCTTTTACCAGAACGATCATTCCGAATTAGAATGTAACCGGTTAGGGGGTAAGTGGTGGAAAGAAGTTGAGGCTTGAGCCAACTCTCAGAGACCAGTATGGCATGGACGTTTGTCTGAGTAAAAGCCTCAACAAGATCACTATGATGACTCGGCAAACTTTAGGCGTTAATGTGGCAAACATTCAACGATTTGTGACATTGCAGACTGAAGGTTCCACGAATAAGTCACCAAGTGTCTCTGTTACCGAACAAAAACTATCATCAACAGAACTGTGTGCGGAATGGAATGACGATTCATTATCATTTGTCATAAAAAAAAAATTATGTACTAAATAAATACGTAAAGTAAATAAAAATATATATTATAAATAAAAATTAATAAAAATATAAATACAAGTATAATATAACTAAAATAAAAACAATATATCTGGGTGCAAAACTCACATCTCTGCACCACCCGCCAGCTGACACCAACACAAATTACTTACTACAAAATTAAAAAGAAGTCACAAATTAAAGCTCAGATTATACAAAGAAAATAAGGTTACAATATTAGCAAATCCTGGAAAGTGATATTAATAAAATATGCTAGTACATTTCCGAACGCAATATTTTGCGATGACATTAAGCGTCAATATGTCAAAGTGACAGCAGTGTGAATGTGAAAAAAACTAAGTTTAGCAAATGAATGGAAAGTGAAGTTAATATAAATTATTTTGTAAATTTCGGGTAAACAAAAGTAAACATACACTCATGAATTGCATAACAAGTAATGCGTTAAGTAACTTGAAACACAAAATGTCTATATCAAGCGAAAGAAAATGCAAAGATACTTAAAAGTTCTAATTACGTTGGGTCGAAGCTTTGGTGTCGATGTTCGCTGTCACGACGCTCTCACCTCCCTGACGAACAGCAGGACGGGGATCACCTTTCGTCTGCGGATGTTTGGACATCAGTGGTTTCAACTCGTCCAAAGACGTTATTTTGTACCGAGTGCCATCCGCCGCTTTTATGTTTATGTCACTGTCTTGTGACCAACACGCTCTGATGCCGAAATGTGCTCGCGCCCTGGTGAATGTGGTCTGCCGAGCCTTAGTTAGGAACTCCTTGACCGTGATCGAGGAGCCTTTTAACTTCATTTTCGCCCTCCAGACAGCAGCCTTCATATCCAAACTACTGAACCGCACCAGAATGGGACGATGACGGTCCTTAGTGATTTTTCCAAGCCTGTGACATACCTTAAAGGTTGTTTGTGGAGCTGCTGATATGGCCAACCTCTTTGTTATTATATCCATCACAAGGGCAGGGCAGTCTTCATTATCCACCTCTGGAACTCCAAAAAGTACTACAGCCTTACGTCGGTGCTGGGTCTCAAGTGTGTTCATCATCCGGGAGCACTCATCGATCTGCTTGCGGAGCAACCCCAGCATAGTGAACATAAGATCCCGAAACGTCCGGCACTACTCAGCAATTTTGGTGACGGTGTCCTTTGCGGGTCCGCTACTTTGGATCTGGGCCTCAAGTTCAGCCATTCTTTTAGTGAAGTTTTCTTCCAGGCTTCTCTGTGCAGACTCAATATCGGCTAGTTGGGACATTGTTGGTTAGGTGATTCCAAGATAGGATGTTAATATGTGTCAGTGATAGCCGGCAGGTGGTTTTGCTAATACTAAATTAACTAGTGCATAGAGTGATACACTAACGTAAGTACCAGTGAGTTACAATATGTTGCACTCAGTAAACTAGTTTTAAGTTCTGGATATTACTTGATAATAATTTAAATAAAATTTTCGCAAATTCGTAAGTGTGTACACTTTTGACACCTACCGCCGAAAAAAAAGGCTTATAATAAAAAGGAAATATTACTTTATCATTTTGTACTAGCTTTTGCTAAGCTTTCGTTTTTAAAATAATCCTTAGTAAAGGAGGCATTTTATGTCCTCTTAAAAGCGTATGCAATTTGATGATGAAAAGTTGAGTAGTTGCAGAGTAAGAGCTTTACAAATAGACACATACTCGCGTTAATAATATTAGTAATACTGATTTCGGTAGCTGACTAACCGTTACCCCACAATACCTGAGTTAGCATACAACAATATTTCTTTGTTTTGTGATAATAAACTTTAATACAAATATATTATAGTTGTCTTTCTATTAAATTTCAGGTCCGTTTATGGCGTTTATAATTTTATTATTTTAGAATATACAACGTGATTCCTGTTTTAATAATGTACATATTTTAATTTATTTCCAAAATATTTCGATGGTTTTCGAAATCTCAGAGAAATGGTTAGTTATCTCAGCAATACAGAAGCAAAGCCACTGCCGTATTGCGAGGAAGAAAGTATATTGAACATCCGGTGCTATGAGTCACCGGTAGCAATAGAATTGTTACCTACTCGAATGGCTCATCGACCCAAAATATGCCTCGGCCAAATACAATTGTTCCTATACTTTGAGAGAATGTAGCGTTACATTGATTGGCGTGACGTTAAATAATTGATTCATGCAGTAACTAGATAGGATTAACTAATTACTCTTGGTATTTGAGTTTTTTAATGAGCACCTGTAGTTGTTTTTCACTAAAAAGCGAGCTTTTTACTAATTAAGTGATTGATCTGATCACTAACTATAAATCTACTGAGAAAAATTGTAGTGAAAAACACACAGAGTGGGTTCGGTCTATGACCGGTCTGCATCCGTGAAAATTTTATACATACAATAAAATTCCAGAAATCTAGCACAGAATTCGATAGAAATCAGATGACGGATGTTGGATGTAGTGTGTAATGTGCCATAGAAATAGTCCTATGCCTACTCCCTTTATCGGACTACTTTTGAACTTTGCTTTGTTGAACCGCGTTTTGACGAGTAGGATCGGATTCGGATCGGACGTAATGTGAAACCGCTCAAATCGTTACGATCGTGAGTTCATAACTTTCTAGTGCTGACAAAAAGAAATATATCGTTAAACATTTTGTACGAATTTACCTTTCCTTTAACCCCTTGAGTGTCCTACGGGCACGGTGTGCCCGTAAGAGAAATAGGCCGGTAGTGTCCTACGGGCACGGTGTGCCCATAAGGATTCGTGTAAACTTCACTCCAGTGCCAGTGTTGTGTGATTGGTTACAATAATAAAAACGTACATCGACTAGTTACAGGCTAACCAACATAATATCATAAATTTTTACCATATTTCCAAGCTTGCAACCGAGAAAAATCACAAAATTGCTTATTTTGGTGCTCAGTTTTCTCCGTGCCGCCATATTGCGCTGTTGCGATCAACTAAGTTGAATTTGTGATTTTTTTTTAATGTGTTCTCGCCGCAAACATTAAGTGATTGTATTAGTATTATACACCACTATTTTTTAATTAGCCGCTTGACCGCTAGCGCCAATTCGCCGAATTCACTTGGACCGCTCACGTTCTAAACAAAATATCGCGCTGCCGCTCGCCAGATGGGCGCGCTAATATAAACATTTATTGTTGATAAGTCGGTAACATGAGTAAGTTGAAGTGATGTTTTTCTTCAACCTTATAAATGACTCTTTCAAGTCGTATGAATTCTTTGTTGATATTTACTTTCTAATTTATTATACTTAGCAGCGAACATTGACTATCGTTGAAAAAAACACTTTGTGTATTTTAAACAGGATTATTTTAAAATGTAAATCGATGACATACATATTTTATGAGTTTTCACTGTAGAGAGATTCTTTCTACACCGAATTAAATAAAAAAAAACATGTATCATAGTATAAAAATATTTAATTACACGCATACGATAAGCACGTAATCACGGAGCGCTCGAAACAAAGAGTGGCATTTGACATTATTTTTTCGTTCCGGGTTAACGATTTTAAGACTTGCTTCGTATTTTTGGCATGAAAAAATGTTCAATGATTTGAATAGAACAGAGAAAAAGAATTTAAAACATTACGTAATAGAAAGAAATATTAAATTCAGACCGAGTATAGCGCTGTAACCAAAAAGGGAAAATAGTCACTTGTGCGCGGTCTACGGCATTTCGAAAAAGGGAGAATAGTCACTTGTGCGCGGTCAAGCGGTTAATACAAAAAATTAACGGGGCACTAAGTATCTTTAACTGATCAAATTTATGTAGTAAAAAAATAAAAACACTAAGTCCCAAAACTGTCTCAAAACTATCCACAAAAATACACAATAATTGGTAAATGCATAATTACGACCGCGTACTATGACTTGTAACATTAGTAAATACTCCATTGATAAATTACCCCCTGTCCCTCTGCGCTCGCGCCGTGCCGCGCCCCGACCGATGCGACAAACAGTGCTAAATTGCTAGCGGAACCAAGCGCATCCATTTAATTGTTTGTCTACGTTTGCCCGACGCGAAGCTTATCAGTTCACATCATATGTAGCTATGCTTCGTGCGTACTTTTTAAGTGGAGGAATCGCGAGTGCAGGTGTGTACCCATGGACATCTTTTTGTGAGTGTACAAAAGTGAGCCGGTTAGTGTCGAATAGTTAAAACAGCGCATATTGGACGCTTTTGACGAAGTGAAAAGACGAAAGCGTACTTCTTGACAATGGTGGTGGACGTTTCGAAGGACAATGGAAATACTTGTAAGTTTAGTAAATAATACCTACTTAAATAAATAATAATTTGATGCGGGCGGCTCAAAATAGGTCTGTGTGGAGAACCTTGAGAGAGGCCTATGTCCAGTAGTGGACGTCTCTAGGCTGACATGATGATGATAAAATATTTGATGATAAAATTACTCTTTTCTTTTATTACAGACTATCTTCTTTTATTTTGATATGTGTTTGCTTTCTAATTACATACCTCCGTATTTAATTACTTGTAAAACGGTAAATTTTGCCGGTACTAAGCCCGGATGAAGTATGAAAGAGAGGGTAGAATAGAGTATTACGGGGTGAAGCGTTGCTGGACGTCGGAAGGTAATATTGTGGTGCAAGTCACGGACAAATCCCGAAAGAAGATCGAATCAGTGGCTGAACTTCGTTCTTTGATGACACAATTCCCGGTAGCAGACTCTTCAGGAATAGAAACCGCGGTTGCTGGGTCCAAAACTTCGCAGCCAGCGCTTAAATCTCAGGCTGTTGATAAGAGGCCACGCAAAACGGTGAAATAGTTACTTTATTACTAATTTTGTTCTGTTGTTTTGGTTTTTGTGATCGTGACCCTTACTTTGTTTTCTTTATAATTTATTTAAATTTCTAATGACGGTCACTAAAGAAACTTTGACAATTGCCTGACAGATGTCAAAACAATATTCCGTTCGGATACTCCTACAAATTATTTTCATATGTTTGGGTACAAGTCATTTAAGTTGATGTAATAAATTATTAGAGAAATTGTAACCAGCGAGTGCATAGAGGTGACATAGTTTATTCTTTATATATACGTTAAATTATTATTGATATATATATTTATTTATTTATCTGCCTATAGTATTTGCTTATATATTGTATTTATTATTTGTGATTATTAATATGTATGATGATATTGATGATAGTTTTGCCTCTTGTTCATCTTCATCTACAACTGATCAGAGTTTTGCTAGTGCGTTTACACATGACGATTCGACACATCTTTGTGATCAACTATATTCTTCTTTTTCTTGCTTCCGAAACTATTTAAATGTTGTTCACATTAATGCGCAAAGCATTCACGCTCACTATCCAGACCTATTATCGTCATTTGATGTTGATGTTGTTCATGCCGTTCTTATTTGTGAAACCTTTCTCAAGCCTACTCTTCCTTCCAAACAATATTCTCTTCCTGGCTATAAGTTGGTGCGTAATGATAGAATAGGCAAGGGATATGGAGGGGTAGCAATTTATCTCCGTGAAGATATAAAACATAAAATTGTCGACAAGTCTCCAAGTGAATATTCAAATTCTGCGGAACATATTTTTCTTGAAATTAAGTTTAAATATACCAACGTACTATTAGGTGTTTTCTACAGCCCATCTTGTACCATTGACTACTTTTCTTCTTTGGAATCAAAGTTAGAAAACTATTCTTCTCTGTATGAACACACAATTATTCTTGGAGACTTCAATACTTGATTACTCAAGGATGATACACGCAGCCGAAAGCTTCAGTCCCTTGCCTCTTCTATTAATTTGCAGATACTTCCTCTTAATGCTACTCATAAGGCTCCTCATTGCAATCCTTCTCTTTTAGACTTAATTCTTGTTTCCGACTGTAACAAAGTAGCAACGCATGGACAACTTCCCGCGTCCTTCTCTGATCACGATCTTATCTACCTATCTTATAAAGTTCGTCCTCCAAAACGCAAGGCCAAATATCTCACACATCGTTCTTATAAGAACATGGATTTGAAGCGTTTGGAAATGGATGCAAACGCTATAGACTGGACCTATATTTATAAGTCTAATAATATAGATGATAAGGTTTGTGCTTTTAATACAATCATTTTAGACTTGTTTAATACACACGCTCCGCTCAAGAAGGTAAGAGTCAAACACTTACCTGCACCATGGCTATCCTCAGATATTAAAAAACTTATGGCGAAACGGGACAAAACTAAGCGGCAATATAAAAAGTTACCCACTGAGCAGAACTGGGATGCTTATAAGAAACTTCGAAATCGTTGCAGTCGTTTGTGTAGGGATGCTAAAAGACGCCACATACATAATTCAATACAAAATCTTCACACCTCACAAGTATGGCAATTTCTCAAGTAAAAAGCAGCTGCACGAGTATGGACTTGAACATACTCAATGCTCATTTTTCCAGGCCACCAATTACATTTCATAATAGCACCAAGACTTCAACATTAAACTATATCTCCAATCTTCCTCTGCCTTTAAATACTGCATTCTATTTTCAGCCAATTGTGGAAGCAGACGTAAAAAAATCCTTCCTTTCTATATCCACAAAAGCAGCTGGTGAAGATGGTCTTCAAATCTAAATGTTTCTGCCCATTCTCAGCCAAATCGTGCCAGTTTTCACCCACATAATAAACTTCTCCCTATTCTCTAACACCTTTCCCGCAATGTGGAAAAAGGCACACATATTACCTTTAGCCAAAATCCCAAATCCTACTTCCTTATCCCATTTCCGCCCAATATCGATACTTCCAGTCCTGTCCAAAATCCTTGAGGCTAATGTTCAGAAACAACTGGCTAATTATTTCTCCTCTAATAGCCTGCTAAGTCCATATCAGTCTGGCTTCCGACCTGGCCATAGTACTGTAACTGCACTTGTTAAAATCACTGATGATATAAGACTGGCCATGGAAAATAAGCAACTGACAATACTTGTACTATTGGATTTTAGCAGTGCCTTTAATTCAGTTGATTTTGACGTACTTCTTGGTATCCTATCCTCACTTAATGTCTCAGCTTCTGCAATTGGTTGGTTTAGATCTTATCTTCAGGGACGCTCACAGTCTGTGCGCTCCGAAGAGATAAACTCTGAGTGGTGTGATCTGATTGCGGGTGTTCCTCAAGGCGGCGTGTTATCTCCTTTACTTTTCTCCGTTTTTATAAATGCTATCACCAAAGTTATATCTTCACATTATCATCTTTACGCAGTCGACCTGCAGCTTTATCGTCATTTTAAAGTTCAGGATATTTCTGAAGCTATCGATGCCATCAATAATGATCTTGAACGTATTCGTATGTGGGCTGAGTCGTTCGGACTTCTTGTTAACCCTACAAAGTCCCAAGCTCTCATTATTGGTGGCCGATATATGCTTAGCCTATTGAATCACCAAATGCTCCCAGTGGTTCTATATGATTCTACACCAATTGTTTACTCAAAATGTGCTAAAAATATTGGTGTACTTCTAGATTCAAACCTGTCTTGGGAAGCACATATTGCTGAAGTAAGCAGAAAAGTGTTTTGCACATTTCATTCTCTCAAACGTCTTCAAAAATTCCTGCCTTTTAATACTAAGGTAACACTTGCGCAATCTCTTCTTCTTCTAACACTTGACTATGCAGATGTCGCCTTTCTCGATGCAAAGGAGGAACTTTTAAACAAACTCGAGCGCCTGCAGAATCTGTGTATCCGCTTCATATTTGGTCTTCGGAAGTACGATCATGTATCGGAATTTCGAGCCAAGTTGAAGTGGTTGCCTGTTCGCCGGCGCCGGGATTCTCACATTCTTTCACTTCTTTACTCTATTCTTCACAAACCTACTACTTCACCTTCATACCTTCGTGACCGGTTTGAATTTCTTATTCCGCGTGATAAGCCCTGTCGTTTAGCCACCTATCTTCTCTTACGCAAGCCTCCTCATACCTCTACTGCGTACGACTATTCTTTCTCGGTCTATGCTGTCCGCCTGTGGAATGCTTTGCCACATCACATTCGCGCTAGCCCGTCCTCAGCAGTATTCAAGATGAATGTTAAGAGGCACTATCTATCTATTATCTAATAACACTTAAAAATAATAACACTGTTTCTCATATGTATTAGTAGGTAGTATTTTATGTATACTATATATTTATGTAGTCTATATAATATATATTATTATATATACATATATAACATTATTGTACGTAGTTTGTTTATTTATATATATTATTGGTCTCCTATTTTTTTATTTAAATATTATTTTGTACACGATAATAACCCTTACCTCTCATATCAAATCTCCAGCCTCAAAGGTTTGCTGGTAGAAAACTCAGTGTTGAGTTAAGCTCGCCTTTGTACATATAATTTATGTTTATTTTTTAGTCTTTTCATGTATTTGTTGTTTTTTGTGTGTACAATAAAGAATAAAGAAGTAGAATTAAAAAAATTAAAAAGTAACTACCTACACTTATTATTTTGCTTCATTTTATTATCTAAGGCTACCTACATTATATGTGACGGAATGAATGCGTAAGAGTAAGACAGAAAATAAGTACTATCAATGAAGTAGTGAATGGATTGTAAAATATGTCTATGATTTAGGTGAGATTTTCTACAAAAAACAAATGATTATAACTTTGCTATTTATAGATATTATGAAATTCTTACGTCACGTATATGATAATAATGTCTTCGCTAATATGTCCTTTAAGTTTTTGTACTAATTAAAAAATAGTGGTGTATATTAAATTATTGACAATTTAGTGAAGTATATGTTTTAAATATTTTTTTAGCCAGTTATAAAAACATTTACATAAGAAGTGTTAGTAACTTTTGTGATGCAATTTTCGGGCGTTGGCCGCTAGCCGTCCTCCATAGTAGTTTAAATGATTAAATGTAAGTATTTATTAATTACATTACTAAAATATAGATATGTTTCTCACAAAATTGTCTTAGAATCCATTGTTAATAAGACATTTCATACTGTTTTTGCTATAAATAGGTATAAACATGTTTTGTGAGTGAGAATTTTTTTCCGTCGGATCCCCAAAATGGCGCAAATTTTTCGCTGCTATGAATAAATGGTTATTGTGAAGTAATATCGATGAACTGTGCTAAATTAATGTATATAACCGTCGCGTCGTCTACCCGTGTCAATATTAATGCAGTGGGAAAGGGAATTTCGTGAATAATTTATGTGTATTTTTACGGCTAGCCTTAGTTAGTTAGTTAGTTTTGCACTAAGCCAGCTTGTTAGACCAATGTCTAACAAGCTGGCTAAGTGCTGGTTGGCATACTTCACATGAGAACATTGAGGAGCACTCTCAGTTTTTTTTTTTACTTCTATAGAAGACTGCCACACTTAACTACTACCAAGTCTTGTGTCGTTGGAATCCTTTACAAACATGCAAATAACGGGAATAATGAACAAGTAGACTCGAAAACAGAATTTATGAATCACACAAAGTGTTGCCTCAATGCAGGTTTATTTACAAAAAAAAATAACGTAAAGTTTATCTGACGATCATAAACAATTTTTGATGTATAATAAGAGTAATTAGTGAAGAGATAGCAAGTGAAAACTTTAAGGACAGAAACAAGTTGCATTATATTGCCTCTGCCTACCCAAACGAAAAAAAAGCGTGTGTATGTGTGTGTTACAAACATGTTTTAATACGTACATAATTTTGAAAAGTGTAATTTCTAATAGCATAAACAACCCGATCTTTAATGGTATCTATCTATATATCGGCTAGATAGCGCCAGTGTTTGTCAAATTACTAGTAGATGTGTATAGTTGGTGCCACGAGAAGATAGACTTTTTGTAAACACGCATTCAGGGCTTCACAACCGTTTTTCAAACAGTTGTGTTTTAGATTTTATACTTTTTGAACAGTCTTTTTTTTAATGCTTAATTATGCCACTATGTTTTTTAAATTTATATTGTTAACTTTTACTGAAATACAAATATTTGATTTTGTGTTTGAATGGTAGAATGTTCATAAATTTCCAGATTTTTTGTTTTTTTAGACGTAATTTATTCTGTAAATTAAGGAAAACTAGAGTAGGTACCATGTGTGTTAATGACAGAGTACATACTCTATTATTATCATTTTTTTAAATCATAGAAAATAAATAATTTGCCCAAAGTAGCCTACCTGTCCTAAAATATTAAATTATTGACCAACAATGAATTTTAGTCATGGAGATTTTCCTTTGCCTGTGAATGCAATCGTCAGAATGAACTTAAACAAAATCTACGGTATTCTGAAAACGAAATTTCTTTTTTGGGTATTAATAATTTTCTGCGCGACTAATAGTTTGCCATCTGTTATTCTGCACCCGCTTTTTTGAAATGCCGGCAGTGGGAATAGCGTTGCGATCCTATAAACTTGTATTTAACTTTACATTCACCCCTTCTTGATAACTAAAAAAAATAATTTTGTCCTCTGTTAAATGCATTAAATGATCCTGTTGACAACGCATAATATCGATAAAAACCCGATCCATTGACAGATTAGTTTTCAACGACACGTATCTATGTACCGTTGCACTCATTGGATTTCACATTATTTGTTTTAGACAGAACTGTCGTTAAGTCACTTAGTAGAAATTCTTTGTTTACAAAAAGTCTATGTTCTCGTGGCACGGACTTTAGTTAACGTTACAGTGTGTTGACACAAGCTATCTTAACGGGAACATATCAAGTTATATACGGCCGAGTAGCTGTGACATATAATCACTAATGTATACCAGTTATGATAGCACTTAGATATCTTTGACCACCCACCTAATCAGCTCTATATGTTATTTTAGGACATCAATATTTTGGCAAGAATTTTTTTAATTTTATTAAAACTCTCCATCATTATAACCATGGAAAATTACTTGGCCAAGGCGCATTTATCTGACAAACACCCTACCTAAACGTAAGCAACAAAATTTCTCATTTAAGCCTCTAACTGAAAAATAGACCCAAACTTGTCAAAACTTTACACGTAAATCTAATACTATAAAGACAAACATGGAGGTAAAGGGTACCTGTCTAGCCGACACTCATTCCTTATTCATGCAAAGTTAATGTTGCAAAATGAATTGGGCGTACGTTTGAAATGTTGAACAGTAACATATAATCTATAACCGTCTTTTTGTATTTGTAGTAAGATTTATTGACGTTTCGCGAAACGTGTGCGTAAGTCCGAAAGTTTTGAGGTAACCCGGCCTTGTGGTACAATATAAACTCTTATGACGGTTTTAAATATCCATTTGCTTTGCTTTTTTGGCCATCTGTTAAAATAGCATGACGTTATATACCTTACATTTGTTTCGACGTTTTGGCAGGTGTTCCACAAGCCGTGGTTACGTGATGCCTGGTGTAACCCATATGATATAGTACTCATCATTGTCTTGCCCTGGTCCCAATTTATTTGGGGTCAGCGCAGAAAGAATAATAATAATGATAAATTTTTTATTCACAGTAATACAGAGAGCATACAATACAAACAAAAATGTTCTAATATAATAATAGTATAAATGCTGTGGATTTTCAATTGATTGGAAAGAACACCATACCCCTGTACTAGTAAGAAACTGTATCACAGGCGGTTGGGTCTCTCTTTACAAATTTGAGATTTGTATTTTACAATACAGCAATAATATTACGTATTTAACAAAAGACAGTGGTCAATATAAAACTTAGTTAATAATTAATAGCTACATGAATATAATTAAGATCAGATCATGTAATATACGATATAATTGCCTGACGAGCATTTTAGAGAATTCACGAACGTAACTTATAAAGCTGTGGGTCAGCATAATCGTAAATGATGTCAATGTTAATTAAACCTTTATTATTTAGTATGACGCACATAACTCATGTTTGCATTTTATTAAACTAGATGTTTAATGTTAGTAGGTCAATATTCTAATGAGGTGTGTTAGGTGAATCACAAAATGAAATATCAAATCTTAAAATTAAATAATAAATATGAAAAAAATAGTAGATAAAAGGTCGAAAATACGATATTACGCCGCTCCTAGCCGCATTCATAATCCACGGAGTTTATGTACCTCTTTTCCGCCATTGTTCTTGCTGGGCAGTCATTAGAACCGGTGTTGTGGTTGCTGGGCTTCTTGAAGTGTAAGCAGGTCGCGCATTTTGGGTCTTCGGATTTCCTAGTGCAGTCCTTTATCGTGTGTCCTTGGTTGCCGCAATGACCGCATGTATATTGAGACTCTCTGCAAGACTTAGCCGCATGACCATACTGCTGACACTTATAACAGCGAGTAACTAGGGTGAAATCCTTCATCGGGCAAGATGACCAATTTATAAAGATCCTGTCTTGGATTATCAGTGCTTTACGAATGGCTGCAGATACTTCTATTACGTAGTTACAGGTCTCAGCATCTTTACGGCCCGATTTATGACTCAGCTTGATTTCATTGAGAAAGGTCTCTAGGTTGCAGCTTTGAAGTTTCTCCGCTAAATTCTGGTGGTACAGGCACGTGAAAACTTCCGTCTCTTTCATATTTGAAGGCACTCCAACGATCACGATTTTAGGCTTCCGTTTGTGGGGTTCATTGACTATAAGGCCTGAGTTTGCATGTTGTACCGATTGTTTTACTTTCTCAATATCATCTTTGGTCTCGGTGCTGATGATCACGCCGCCGCGCCGTTCTTAATCTTGCGTAGTGCTCTCACGTGGAGGTTCATTTGTTCAGGCCTGATGATTTTTTGCACTAATGATTTTGTGTCGTCACTCGATTTTAGCTTGTCATTTGGATAGATTGCCACCGAACTTACGCTAATAGGCTGAATAACATTATGTGCAGATTTTTTAACCATCTCAGCGAAAGACGGTGCAGAGGTGGTAGGTTTCGAGGACTCCTGTATGGATTGCTTTAGATCTTGAAGGCTCTGAGACAAATCTGGTTGTTCTTGCTGGGATTTGATGGTAGAATGGGCCTGAATAGCATGTGACTTAAGGGACTGGTACTGAACTGCCAACTGCGAAACTTTAGTGCCCACGTGGCAACAGAGATTGCTGACTCTCATCTTCTGCTCAGAGTTTAGTTTTCCATCTTGTGCTATAGAACACACTTCGTTGAGGTACTGCTCAATAGATGACATCCAGTTCTGGATTTCAGGCGTAAGGATGACTTCAAGTGCTGGACGCTCAAGTGCAGGTGCAGGTGCCGGCGTCGGAGGAGGACTCCGAGCAGTCTTCCTACTCGGAGTGAAAGGACTGTGATCCATTATATATTGCTTACAATGTCAATCACGATACATTTTATAACACACAGTTTTATTACGTTCGCAGATAGTTGTACGCGTTGATTGAGGTCACCATTTAAAAATATTTAATTAATAATTACTCATGCGGTTCAACACGTCCATTCTCAACAACAGTGCGAATATTTTTGTAAATAAATAATGTCCTTCGCTTCCATACTTCTCTGTCACCAGTCATCCGATCGTTTACCCCTTTCTCTTTTATATCCATCCTCACACAGTCCATCCGTCTTTTCCTTGGCCGGTCCTTTTCGTCCATCTACATGCATATTCATCCCTTTTTTACCTACATACATTTCATCTCTCCGCATAACATGTCGATACCCGGCCAATCGACTACCTTTTACCTTTTTATCAATGGGCGCCACTTTCATACTACCTCTTACGTAATCATTCCTAATTATATCCATTCTTGTCACTACACACATCCATCGTAACATTTGATATAGTACTGTTACATAAATATTACTATGCGTGCAAATGGAAAAAGTTTAAAGTGTTCCTGTAATATTTAGGGTTTCTTTTGCCACTGTAGCTGTTGGTTGTAGCACGACCAACGGAAGCCGATCGAAACCTAGGAGATGACAGAGTTATTACTTTTCATTCCGTGGGTATCGTAAAATGCTACTAAGGAAAACCCACAGTCTCCTTGTGAAGAGTCGGGAATCTCGACGTTATAGTAGGACAAAGCCTCCTATTATTATCATAATGTTGTTGTGACGTAAATAATTAGGAGAGACCATTAGGTGACCCGCTTGCTCAGCAAAAAAAGGCCTATGGCCGGTAGTAGGCCGTGAAAGATTGAATGATGATGTCATCATCATCATCAGCCCTTAACAGTTCACTGCTGGACTAGGCCTCTCCTTTGAAATGAGGAATTGGTTGTATCAAGTTTGCCTTCTCTTACAGTGCTGTTCTCTGCATAATATGCTCCCTCTGTCGGCTCTTACGACACCCATGTGATGATATGGGGTGGTTACATTCCGTATTCTTAATCCGTCACCACACGGACTAAATTATGATGATGATGTATTACGAATATTTTATTTCGTTACTATATTAAGCGAGTATATGGATACTTAGATATAGTCACATCAAATCTGGATACTCCTCATGACTTTGAAACAGTGTTTGTAAAGTAACTGACGGTATTAGATTACCGCCTGCCGTATGTGTTTAATAATAAACTTTGTTGACAGCATGGCAGCACGCTATCACGACGCAAATCGAAAGCAGATCCTAGGGAATACCATTTGCAACGATCTAACGTCTTGAGTTTGAAAGTTATTAGTATATATTATCTATAGTATCATATTATCTGTGGAACTAGTAAGCTTTGCTGTTTACTCTACTATGAGTGGTACCTTTATTATTTTCTTGGAACTCTATTAGATTTGTTGCCAGACTATGGTCTGGCAACAAATCTACGTTACGTGGATGATGAGGTATGCCTCATCATCTTCGTAACGTTATCCCAGTTGCATCCGCTTACTAGTATAACTAGATAAGACTGAATATTAGCTTTACTTTTAATACTGACTGTTGGGACAGGAAGGTTCTGAGGTGGTGGCCTCGTACCTGACAACGCAGCAGGATTAGGCCGTAGTCGCGCAAGTTAGACCGGCGATATTGTTGGGATCATGGGAAGCGGTTGGATGCGGGCGGCTTAAGATCGATCTGTGTGGAGCGCCTTAATCGGCTATGTTCAACAATTGACAACTTGAGATTGAAATGTTGATGATGAACTTTCAAAATAAACAAAATAATAATTAGCATAGGAACATTTTGCATATCAGTGAACTTGTTCCTGATATAAACGTTTTGTTTCAATGTTGTAACTTACATGAACATTATAAAATTGAGAAGCCTGAATTCGTTATGCTTACACTTCTAACTTAGACCGTACCTTTGGGTCTGAAGGACCTTCATACATTATTGTTTCGTATAAACAGTTTTGGATGGTGAAATTTTAAGTGCTATACCGACATTCGACGTACCTACTTATAATTTAATTTGTCTAACGCTACAACTATTGGAAAAGCGCTAATACTCCACACCTCTTCTTGTTTAGAGTTAAGGGTTATAGGATCATGCCGGGAAGTTTTCGTCTGATCGATGTGAGAGTTGTTTCTCATCTACATAATGCTAATATAATATGGTCTTTACATCCTCATACATTATTTTACAGTCCACTGGTCGAGGTAGGCCTCTCCTAATTTAAGTCACTTATTTAATATCACTGTAAGTAAATTGGTAGATTTGGCCTACTATCCTTCGCTGGCCGTCTGGTAAGGTTTTATGTCAAGCTTGCCATCACCTCACAAATATTTGACGACCGGTTGGCGCAGCGGGAGTGTAAGCGACTGCTATGTCGCAGGTCACGGGTTCGATTCCCGCTCAAGTCAAACATTTGCGCATGAAAATGGATGTTTGTCTTGGTCTGGGTGTTTCTATGTATAATATGTATGTATATACAAAAAAAGTATATATGTATGTTTATCCATTATCTAGTACCCATAGTACAAGCTCTGCTTAGTTTGGGACTAGATGGTGATGTGTGTATGTGGTAGAATATTATATTTATGGAATATAATATTCTACCACATGCTTTGTGTATTTTTCTTATTGGCCTTTTAAGTAAAATGAAATGGGCTAGTTGCACATTGTATTCATAATCGTCACTACATGGATAATATGTTGTAAAGTCCTACTATGTTTCATATGCTGCAGTTTATAATCGAACTTCGGACTCCAAGGCGAAGGTCTTAGATCGCAACGGGGACAACATTAATGTGATAATGATAATGATGCTAGATGATTATGATGACGTCATCCCTTGTTTTCAGGCGGTAGGTATAGCCCACTGGCGATATACAAAGCAGCGATAGCCCAGTGGAGAGACCGACGGACTGCTACGCAGAGGTCTCGCGTTCGAATCCACGGCGCGCACCAATGAATTTTCGAAGTTATGTGCGTATTAAATTGTTAATTATTAATATATTATAAGGTGAAGGAAAACATCGTGAGGAAACCTGCATGTCTGAGAGTTCTTGATAATGTTCTCGAAAGACATGTGAAGTCTGCCAACCCGCACTTGGCCAGCGTGGTGGCTTATGGCCTTACCCTTCTCATAGTGAGAAGAGGCCCGTGCCCAGCAGTGGGACAGTTTATATAAAGGGCCGATGATGTGAGGTAGGGTAAAATAATAAAATAACACAACGTTACGGATAAGTATTGCAAATGAGATGATACAAATATTGCATAACCTTTTGTGTACCTACAGTTATTTAACTACTGTAGGTTCTGAACCCACTTAGGGACACTTGGCGCCATTTAGTATAAGTATAAAAGGTTGCTCAAAGTTCGTTATTTATGGAGGTCGTATGTTAATAGTACATATTATACTAGCATACACAAACATAACTAATATTAGTGCTCAACAAACCCATACAACAAAAAAAACTAGCTCCCATTACTGATATCGCGGTCACTTCTGAGCATAATAATATCACTCAGGCGGCCTCTCCATCAACTAGATACACCATTCTTCATACTAAATCGAGCCATTAGCATGAAACAGAATATTAAACCGTCCTTTATCTTCCACTAAGATAGTAATGTATTGTGTATGTAGCATAACTAACTCGCTTGTACATAAATTAGGCTCATCTCGCCAATTCATTATGTAAATACGGCTAGTCCATCGAGACGTGGGACGTGCGACCGAGTTCTAAGTTTGAGGTTGTGCAGCCAACCAATATTGAATGTATGTACGTCGTATTTCATTAACATACATACATAGATTCACGCCTGTTTTCCGAAGGGGTAGGCAGAGACTACGGACCGCCATTTGCAACGATCCTGACATATTATTATCTCTCTTGCTTCATTCACTCTCATAATTTTTTTCATGCATGCTCTTCGGTTTAGATGAACATATGCTTGACATAAAATATCGAATAATGTGGTGATTAGTATTGGTCGTAAAATCATCTTAAGAGTAATTAGACAACTCGATCAAGGTAAAATGTTATGCAAGGTTTCCTGCCTAACATTTAGCCACTTTTCAAAATATCTTTGATTTTTAAAAATTTCAGCATTATTTTCAATTATCAAAAGATATTTGTAAACTGAAATAACAATGACTGTCTTTGTTTGATATAAATTAAAATTTCGATCAATTTCAATTCAATTCAATTCTTTGTGGCATTTTCTTTATTGCAATTTTTAACCTAAGAGCTGAATTTTCAATCGTCATATTAAAGTTATTTAATTTTGTTACTTAATCTTAAAATAATAATAATAATAATAACGTTTATTTCTCGCCATACATGTTACATACAATAGTTTTTAATTGAATACAGTAAATATAGAATTCTTGTGACAATTATAAAGGGCTAGTAAGAATTATGGCGGGTTGATACCTGAACTAGGAGAATCCTGTGTCTCAGGTTACCAACCCTCCACCCCTGGACAGTGTAATTACCTAGTAATGTGTGTGTGTGTGTGTGTGTGTGTGTGTGTGTGGGTGTGTGTGTATGTGTGTGTGTGTGTTTGTGTGTGTGTGTGTGTGTGTGTGTGTGTGTGTGTGTATGTGTGTGTGTGTGTGTGTGTGTGTGTGTATGTGTGTGTGTGTGTGTGTTTGTGTGTGTGTGTGTGTGTTTGTGTGTGTGTGTGTGTGTGTGTGTGCGTGTGCGCGTGTATGTGTGTGTGCGTGTGCGCGCGCGTGTGTGTGTGTGCGTGTGTGTGGTGTGTGCGTGTGTGTGGTGTGTGAGTGAGTGTGTGAGTGTGTGTGTGTGCGTGTGTGCGCATGTTAATGCATGTAGATAGTGTACCTATGGATATGTGAGTGCATGTGTTTGGATTCAATATTCAATTTCAATCATTTTTGTAGTTTAAACTCGTAGGATTTTTTCGGTAGCAGAGTAATCAAGAGCCATTAAGTATTTTTTTACAATTGTCTTAAGCTGAATTTTAGGCATTTTGTATATTTGGTTCATATCATTAAAGAACCGATATAGAATATAATAAAATAACATAGCTGGGTGTGAAATGAAACAATTTATCTACTTTATACAAATCCTTGTTATTTATATTTAGTCACTGTTATTTTATTTTACGAATAAACTAGGTATTTAGGCACTTACCAACATTTTTCTTTGTGTGATATTGAAACCACTTTTTTTAGTTTTGCACCTAGGTTTTAATGATTACCTTTGCACTCATACGTTTTTGCTGATATAATGAGTTAAAAACGCTTACAATGTTTGCTTTCACGAAGTAATATGTTGATGGATAATCCAATTCAAAAGTGGCTGTATCCACGCTTATGCGTCTTTAAAAGTGAGTGAATGCACCGAAGCCAGTTAAAGTTAAAATCATGCTCATTAATGTCAGAATTGAAGTTACTGGATCTACATTTGCGTAATTATTTTATATTTTATAATTACAATATATTTGGTGCTTGTATTTTGATGCTGGCCTTGTTTAAATTTTTAAAAGCCTAGTCTTAAAATAAAAATTAACCAGGATATGTGCCGAAGTCTTATACATTTATTAACTAACAAAAGCAACAAACAAAAACTAAATCAATATTTACTTTTACCTGGTATTACTGGTATCGTTTGGAGCTTTTGTTTCTCCAGTCACGGCAGATATAAATAACAAATAAAACATGATTATTAGTAAGAACTTAGTCATAGACTTCCAGAACTTCAGGTCACTCGACACCACTCCGAAGGATTCACCCCGTCTAAAAAATTGTGAAGGGACGAGATTCTTGACCGGTCGTCAAGATTCTCGCAATTTTTTCTCGCAGTGGTAGTACAAGCGACTGCTACGCCGCAGGTCGCGGGTTCAATTCCCGCTCTTGTCAAACATTTGTGTGCATCAACATAGATGTTTATCTTGGTCTGTGTGTTTCTATATAATATATATGTAATCAAAAATAAAAGTATCATCATCATCAGCCTATAACAGTCCACTGCTGGACTAGGCCTCTCCTTTGAAAGGAGGAATTGGCCTACTATACCACGCTGGCCAAACGGGTTGGTATAGGGTTTGTATCAAGTTTTCCTTCTCTTACAGTGCTGTTCTCTGCATAATATGCTCCCTCTGTCGGCTCTAACGACACCCATGGGATGATATGGGGTGGTGACATTCCGTATTCTTAATCCGTCACCACACGGAATACCTTAACCAAACGAAAATAAAAGTATATATGTATGTTACCCATAGTACAAGCTGTGCATAGTTTGGGATTAGATAGTGATGTGTGTATGTGGTAGAATATTATTATTATACGTTATCTATGTTAACGGATACAAATATTTAATTTGGAGCGGATTTTTAACCTGCGACGTTCGATCCGACAGGCGTTTACACTCCTGCTACGCTAACGGGTCGCCCATGAACAACTTTTTGTACGAATACAAAGATGTACATTTTTTTTGTTATTAATTGTATCGTTTGTATCAGTAATTGTTACTGCGCAGTGTTAATTTAAAAAATCACACCATTAATGCGGTACTCTCTAAAGAAACAAGATAACAAGTCAGTGTAAATAAAAGCTATTTGTAGTAAGACTAGTTGACAACGATAACAGGAACAGACTTCTGTATTCAGCGGGGGGATGCTTGTCCTTAAAGGATACGAAGCCACGTGATCGATATATTGTCTGTCTTAGAGTATTATGGGTTTATAATTAACAGGAACGTTTTAGTGCAAACATAATTATATAACATGCCGTAGAGCACGTCCTTCCTTTCTATAGCGGATTTGATGCTTATTTTGCATAGTTTCGGGTTGTATGTAGTAACTTGGAGATGTAGATGTGGATGCCCAAATACATTCTTTTTTAATCAAACCGTTCCTTCTTGGTCCTATGGGCTTTCAGAAAATTTCTTTTAGTGCACACTTAACTGCAAAGGAACACAAATGGCCAATTCCAGCTTCTTGCAACCAATGGTTTCGGGTGAATGTTGTATAACGGTCAGTCAGTAACGCAAGAATTTCTTATGTACAGATATGAACAGGCTGCAAAAAGGCATTCTGATGACTTCAAATTGAAGTGAATGGATTATTAATAAGGTAATGGATTACACGCTTCGCACGCTTTTAACACTGTGATCAAGTAGTCAGCACTGTTATTTATAGTAAAAGATATTTACTTATTAATAAAACGTGGCTCGTGGTTATATCTCATTGAATTGGCAAGTGACCAATTTAGATAGAACTTTATATAATACGGATCTACTTGATAAGAATAGGTACATTTTCTTGGATTCTTATGGATTATCTTAAATCCTTTTTTGGGAAACGCCCACATTCCAATGGATGTCTGCGTGCAGAATACTATATTGGCAGGATTTATAAGTTCGGGGTAAGTCACTGGTGTTTTAAACATAGATTTTTCTGTGAATGTATCTTGCTAGATAGCCAACTGCGTGGGACATATTATAGTGCACAGGTGCGTGCGTATACACAAGTACATTCTCTATTCCCTCACTCTCACAGTCCGATGGGACGCCACAAACAACACGACCGGAGAGAGATAGGGCGCAGGACCAATGGTTTAATGTGCTTTGCGAGGCACTGGGATGTGACACCGCCAACTTCCTGTCGCTGAACTTCTATTGGTTACAGAAAAAACCAAGACCACTTTATGTTCGATCCGGGAATCGAACCCGAGACCATGATTCGCAGTCGCTTACACAAAATACACACACAGCGTGAAATATGTGAAATGAAATAGGGTAGCGGCACTTTGTATTCCTAAATCCTCAGAACACGAATAGACTCTTAAAAATGTTACTTAGAATCACATACTCTTATTGCCCATGATATGTTAAACATATTCATTTTTCAAATCCAGATTGCCTGTAAGATGTAATCATAATGTTTTCGGTAAGTGGTTCCCTGTGAAAATATTTTCGCTTTGCTCTCATTAACTAAAATTATGCTGTAAGAAAATAATTTATCTTGCGCTCTGTGACAGCACTCTACAAGAACATATTTTTCTAGTTGCGGTTTTGTAAATTATAAGACTATTTTATACATACAAAATAAACAAAGTACAGAAGGATGCAAAAATCACGAACACATTTCTCAGTAAAGTAGGTAGTAATCACTTTATTTGGATCACAATGAAACAACATATCTTTACGCACATTATACTTTGCGTGACACACTTACTAAAATATCATAAAACTATGTAAAAATCGCAGAGTAAGCTTGTGAGTATGTGGTGGCCAACAGTTAAATACAGGGTTTACTATTATGAAAAACATATTATTTTTAATCATTATTTTTTTATTGTCATTTGACAGAAAATAGCTCTTTCGTAGAGCAATTGCCGTCCAACTCTCACAACTCAATTGGAATACGGTATTCTGTGGCTATATCATTATTATTTTATTAAAGGGTACTGACACCACATAAAAACTGTCAATATTAACGACAGTCGGTACCGACTTAACCGTTTTCCGAGGCACGGGTAAGCGATCACTAACAATTTAACACGCACAAAACTTCGAAAAGTCAGTTATGTGCGCCGTGAATCAAACCTGATCGATGCCCACTGTATAGCAGTCTGTTGGTATTTTTACTTTTATGCAAGGGTTTGATATAATATTCGTCTGTGTGTACGCATATCGGCAGCGGGCTCTGCGGATGTTAAGGCGCGCTATTTGAGAGCAGTCGTTGACAAACACGCTCCTCGCACGTAACGCCTCGGTTATCTCCTCACTACTGCCAGTTTTGAACTCCCGCCATTATGCTGTTTAGATTATGATGTAGATATGTGTGCGTATGGCCTACTTCCTTGTGTCAGCAGCCTTGACTTCGCGAGAGATGAGTAGTTATTGTTGTCTAGATGTTTTGATTCGTACATAGTTATTATTATTATTGTTTAGATGTTTAGCAGTGTTGATGAATATGTATCTGACAGATTTATAAGACTGAAGCTTTTTTAGGAGTTGTAGAAGTTTATTGTACCTAACAACTTCACTGACCCAAATTTTTTGTATAAGTACCATTTAACTAACCAATATTTTTGTGCAAAATGACTTATTGAATGACTTAAGTATAGTGAAAATGTCTGTGGTTTACTTTTCAAGGAACACATGGTCGTTAGCTCAGCAGTCATCTGTAATATCAATTGCCGTGTAAATTTTTAGCAGATGATTCCTCTGAAAATTGCTACCCCGTAATGGAAACCAAATAATACATACGCAACCCAAAATTCCATAGCTGTCAATATTGTAACACCCTCACTTATTATAATACTTAGTTGAAAAGATGTACCTAATGGCAATCATTTAAAATTAGTGTATCTAAAATACGGTCAAGATTGTTAATTATTTTGCGTTTGAATGGTAGAATACTTGGGGAGACTTGTGTAGCCGGCTTTACTGTGAACAAAAGGCCCATACTGTAGTTGAAAATATTACACTGATAGCACGGTGCCATCGTAAGGAGCACGCTAACACTACAAATTCATTGAAAATACCATAGAGTTTATTTTTCAAGAAGTAATTTTTCAGACGCTTGGTATAAAATAGGTATGTGTTATTCTATATTATGTCTTTTTTATTTTAGAATTTATAATATTATCATGAATTAAATACTAGCATTTTTGTCAAAATGTTTCTAGTAAAATTATATACGTATGTTGCTCGTTTCTGCTTAAAGAGATTATTGATAGTTCTGTGGCCACCTTTAGTACGTTAAGCATAACATTTCAATTATAGAAAACTAGTGACACTAACATCTCATCAAGTGTGTAAACTTTACTATCTAATAAAGCATCACAAGATACTTTCTGGTAATTTTGTTTTAAAGAGTCTTTATTTATTTCACGAGTTTCTTCCGTGTATTTCAATTGTAACAAAATAATTCAAAGAACACGACTACTGTCATTAGTTTTGTTTGCCTACTTAGGATACGAAATCGCGTGGAATCGACACCATACTGTGCAAGTAAACTTTTCTTCCACATTTGGACTAAAAACGCCCCAACGCGACACATAATCAGCTTTTCCACGAAGCCTTTGCAGTGTCTACTGAGGTCAACAATCTAAAGAGAAAGCTACGTTTTATTATATTTTAGTGTTTATTATATTTTGTAATTAATACAGGTATTCTTACATTTTCTTAACAAGTCTCGCACTGAGACTGTCATATTGTATCGTGGAGGACTTTACAAACATACAATAAACGGACACAATGAACACGCGGACTTGAAACATCAATTTATGGATGACAAAAAGTGACGTCTTGTGTAGGATCGTACCCATAACAATCAACACACAGTGTTAAGCGGCAAGACGATTCGTTTTAACCCTCTACGCCACTCATGCAGTCAAAAATCTTTTCTATAGTATTCTATAATGTAGAGAGTATACAACTGTAGTATAACTAAGTCTGAGGCCATCCTAAGCCTGCTGAATGTAACATTTCACTAGCTGAAAATAGTTCGCAGATATTATCTAGCGACAGTTATGGGTTAACCCGTAACTGTCGCTAAACGTATAAACTTAAGTTTATGTACTGGAGAACACTAAAACGTTTAAGGGGTATTTATATGGAGGATTAAGTTTAGTACCTTAATAATATGAAACAGCTACGTGAATGACTATTCACCTAGTTACGTGGATAATTGTTGAAGTATTGAGTTCGGTAATTGGCTTTTTGCGACGATAGTTCTGTGAAATAAATGTTGCCTATATTTTCGCTATGTGAATAGTTTTTTTAACCGACTCCAAAAAGAGGAGGAGGTTCTCAATTCGGCTGTATGTTTTTTTTTATGTTTGTTACCTCATAACTCCGTTATTTATCGACCGATTTCCAAAATTATTTTTTTGTTTGAAAGCACATACTTCAGGTGGGTCTCATTTAAATTTTATCAAAATCAATCCAATAGTTTCATTAAAAACTCAAATTTTATCAAAATCAAACCAATAGTTTCATTAAAAACTCCAAAAACTAAGTCATCCAAGTAAACGAAATTAAGCATTTACTGTGACTTTTCATCAGTGGATACTAAAATAGTCGCAATCAACTTCGGGTATTGTTGAAACCGGGTATTGTTGAAACCGGGAGGAAGAAAGGTTGGAGTGTAAATCTATATATATAAAATTGCTTGGGCTGACTGATTCATCAACGCAGAGCCAAATCCACATATTTTTGGTTAGAAAAAATAAACACGCAATTTAGATTTTTTTCAAATCTAACAACAGACTAAGAGGGTGATATAGGGGTAGAAAGTTTGTATGGTAAGTCCTTCATTTTTAAAAAGATAGCGTGTAATTTTGTGTGCAAACTTCTAGTTAGAAATAAAACAAATACGTGTTTTGGCGATTTCTTAAATCTACCGTTTAAAAGGGTGAAATAGGGGTTGAAAGTTTTTATGCGAAGTGAAATTTCATAAACTAGCTTCTGATTAGAAATAAGTGATCATGTATTTACGCGTTTTTGGAAATAGGGGTTGTATTTTTATATTTAAGTCCGTCATTACGCTCGAGCGAAGCCGCCAACTGCTAGCTTATACATATAATAACTTTGATTATAAGTCACAGAATAACTAATAGTAGTACGGTTTAATCCAAAGAGCAGACGATGAGTACGTTCTTCAGTATTTACACGATTTAATATTTTTCACTGTAAGCCCGCATTTGTGATAACCTCTTTTCACTCAGTTCACTACTTTCTCTTGAAATGGCCTTGGACCGAGATTCCCTACTTTGAGATAGATGTTTCTCCATTTCTTCGCTTGTTGTGCAGTACTGCTCACATCTATGGGCCGGAGCGCCAAAATATCAGCTTGATCAACTTGACTCCCTACAGAGACGAGCTGTTTGAATCGTCGATGATCCCGATCTCACGGCTAGACTAGAGTCGCTGGAGCAGCGGAGAGACTTTAGTTCTCTCTGCGTATTGTACCGACTCTTTCACGGGGAGTGCTCCGAAGAATTGTTTACGGTGCGCTTCCAGCGATCTTTTCTACCACGTACGTGTAGGTTCTGGAATGAACTACCTGCTGCGGTGTTACCCGAGCGCTATGACTTGTCCTTCTTCAAACGAGGTTTAAAGAGAGCATTACTTTCACGGTAGGCACTGGCTTTGCTGTGTATACCCTGACATTAGCGAAGTCCATGAGCAGTGGTTACCGTTTACCATCAGATGGGCCGTTCGCTCGTCTGCCACTAGCAGCAATAAAAAAAATAGTTTCATTTAAACGGCGCTGTCTCATATGGGCAGCGCGTTTATTAGGTCTACCCATCTTTGAATAAGAGGACAAGTGGCTGCGTCACGTTTAGGTTGACTCAGATACTCACGGGACACGGATGTTTCGGCGAGTATTTGAACCGAATCGGCTGCGAGGCGACGCCGGCATGCCACCACTGCGGCAGTGACCTGGACTCTCCCCAGCATACGCTCTCTGAGTGTCCTGCATGGAAATCCGAGCGGCGAGACTTGGGCTCTGTTATTGGAGGCGATCTTTCTCCGCTAGCCGTGTCGTCCAGGCTTTGTTGGCGCAAGACATTTGGTGGGATGCTGTGGTCTCCTTCTGCGAAGCAGTAATGCTCCAGGAGGAGGCCGCCGAGCGGGATCGAGTGAGAGCCGATCCCGCTCGCAGAGGCAGGCGGCGTCGTGGTGGTGGCAATGGCCGCTAGCCTGACTCTTCCTTAGGGCCGTAGGCAATCAGAGATGGGAATTTGGCTGCCCGACCACGAACTACCCCGAAAAGACAGCGGTCTCAGATAGCCGAGGGACCACTGTACTTGCACAATACGAGGCGCTACCTCGTACTGTGCGAGTACAGTGGTCCCGAGTAAACCATGGAATATCACTATCTCTTCCGGTTGCGGAGGTCAGACAGGCAGCTGTCGCTCTGTGGAAAAGCTAATATTCAGCCAAATCCGGTTAGACTAGTAAGCGAACCCCAGGTTGAAACTGATATAATGCTAGGAGGAAGAGGAAGAGGCGTAATCGACCACCTAACGTGCTTATACCGAGGCACGGTATAAGTAACAGTTATCTTGTTTATTTATTTATTTATTTAGGTTTGCTTACAGTTATTACATTTAAAATACGCATAACTTTGAAAATTTTGTAGTATGTTTCGTACGTTCGAAATCGAAACCCAGTTCGAAGCACCAATGCAACTTTTTTCATTTTAATAAAGATAATAAAAACTTACATTTAGAAATATGTATAGTAATGTGCCAAATTTTGCTTACCTATCAAACTAAATAGTTTGATTCTTTTGAAAACAATTCTGTCAATTTAAAATTACGTAAATGTAGACAATTAATAAATAAAAAAGTGCCCGACCTTTCAATCAGCGTTGTCCATAGACTCGGGTCATAACTGTTACCGGACATTGCAAGCCCTATCTACACATTGGTGAAACGTCATGTGACTTAAACCCCGGTGACAGACAGAGAATAGTTTATGCACACGCAACGGACGCCGCTCGCTGTAAATAACACTTGATATTTTAATATCTACTCTTTACATATTCATTTGATAGGGCTGGCGCTAAATAAGTAGATACTCTTATTTTTTCCTCATAGTGTTTGCTATGAAAAGTAAAGAGGTAGATTTATATCAATGATACATATGTGTATAGAAAACCACTAGCCATGATATTTTGTTCGACTTAATACAGCTAAGGAAATAAAGAAATTTGTAAAAAGTAATAGACGAAAATATAATTGATTATAAATGAAACATTTTGATTGGAATTCTCGAAATACTGCATTCATGACAGATAGAAAATAAAAAATCTACATGGCAGCAACTGCGGGTACAAATTCTCTGATGTACCTATAGCAATCACATGTCAGTTTCAGGGTTTAGTTTTCAAAGAGTACTTCCCCGAGTAGAGTCCCTGTTCGAAGCTGCTTGCTGTTCATGTCTCCGTCTATCTGTTAGCCGCCTGTATCACGAACAGTAATAGCTGAAGAAACAAAATTTCCTCTTTGAAAATTGATTGGAATTGTTCGACTTACTTTTGCAAGAGATAAAATGAATATTGTGGTCGATTCCTTATTTTATCCTAAGGACATTAGGTAAGGATCACTACGAAACCCTTCACTGTACTTGTCTCGACATTCACTTGGTCGGTTTTTACTGTATTGCTATTCGCACTATATAAACATGTCAAGTGTAAGTCACGGCCCACACGAAAGATCGCATACAATTTTGTAAGTAAATAGAGTTATATATCCTAGGAAGGTACGGAACCCTCTCGCAGGTGATCGGTTTTATCATGAAAAAGCAAACGAGCTTACAGTTCACCTGATAGTAAACGACTCCATTGTCTATGGACCTGTAATATAGGGTCACCACAAATACCACGGTAGTATCAAAGTTCTACAAGAAGAATAATCTAAATATTTTCAAAATCAAGCTTTAAAGCTTTATTGAATATAAAGCTCGAACGATTATTGGAGTTTTTCGATATTCAATAGCGTATATTGTTTTAGGGATGCTCTATTAATAGGCTATTAAAAAAATGTTTGTTGGAATGCTAGAAATAATAAAAATTGGCCAAGTGCGAGTCGGACTCGCGCACGAAGGGTTCCGTACCATCATCTGTTAAAGAAAATCACGTTTGTTGTATGTATACTTAAATATTTATTAAGCTTCTACCTATTTATTAACATCGAGTAACAAATTGTTAAAAAGTTACGATTGTTGTATGGGATCCCCCCTTTATTATTTACTTTTTTTTAATTTAATTATTTATTTTGAAAGGTAATATACAACTTCATATTATGTGAAAAATTTAAGCGTCTACCTGTTACCGTTAGTAATTTTGAGCAAAAAATACGAAAAAAAAAACACGTTTATTGTATGTGACCCCCCTTAATATTTTCATTCTTTTTATTTTTAGTACTTGTTGTTGTAGCGGCAACCGAAATACATAATTTGCGAAAATTTCAGCTTTCTAGCTATCACGGTTTATGAGATACAACCTGGTGACAGACAGACAGACAGACAGACGGACAGACAGACAGCGGAGGCTTAGTAATCGAATTCAAATAAATACCTATTTGACGATATAGGAATTTAAACTTTCGTGGTCATTTAAACTTGATTTAAATTGTCTTTCGGGATATATACCACGTACCTTTGTTTGGAGTAACCGATATTTCGGCACTGTTGCAAGCGCCATGTTCAGTACATCCGTGAACATGGCGCTTGCAACAGTGCCGAAATATCGGTTACTCCAAACAAAGGTACGTGGTATATATCGCGAAAGACAATTTAAATCACTATTTTACGATTCCTATCCATACTTTATTAATCATCGATATCAATATAAAATTCGTCTATTCTAAATTATTATTTCAATTCTAATTCATAACTAGGTACTGCCAACCCTAGTTAGACATGCAAATTAAGACCCCGCCGTGTTTGCGTTTTAATACGGTCCGGTGATCAATAACTTTCAGTGTACGTTGAAAAAGTTGAAATTAAAAGTTTTCGTACAAATTTTCCACTGTCCCTGTGTAAATGATACACAATATATATCTAGTATATATCGCTGAACAGCAAGTAATATCTAAATTATTATCAAATTTGTATCATCATTAAATCCTTGCATAATCCAAGTTGCATCCAAGTGATTATTCCTCAAAGTTAGGGGTCCCCTTCTTAGTCTAACCAGATTTCATAAAATTTTAGCTTTTACCGAGAATGCTGAATTTCTAGAATGTCAGACCTACGTAAATCAGGAGGATAACATTCCATGCTTAAGAAAAGTTAATTGAGGGGTAATGAATCTGCACTCCCACATTTTCTGCTCAAATGCAGTCGTTTCGGCATACGCGCTTACACGCACGCTACATTGCGCGCTTCAAAAAACAAAACTCGCTTATACAGTACGCGCTTCCAAATACGACCAAATACGCGCGTATACGGCGCTACTCTAAAATCGCTCTAACGAATGCCAAAGATCTTTCTGACAGCCGCAATAGTGGTAGCTTTAGCACGCCGCCGCTGCCTCCAGAAAGTCTTCATCTGCGTGAGAATCGAAACCACAAACTATAGCCACGTTGCAAAACAGCAACACAGCCGTTTGATGCCTCGTCCACATAGCGTTAAGTTTTGTCGGCTCTTAAATTTTGCCGGATCTGCTTAAGGCAGACGCTGTGTTCACACGACAAACTTTCGTTGACGTATTCTACCTGGTTCTGGCTCTATGAACATGACACGAACACGAAACAATTCAATGCTTCCGTACATCTTGTTTCTTGTTCATGTTTGATCTTTTCCTCGGCTTGAAATATTATAGTCACTACACAGGAAACGTTCTGTAGTGCCGGCGGATGGACTTGGCAGTCAAAGTCACCAAGATTATTTTTTGACCGGGTCTTGAATCCGAATTCATAAATGTGTCACCTCATGTCTAGAATTGCTGATATCAGCAATACTAGACATGAGATGACATATTGTTAAGGTCACGATAAAAAATTAAAGGTAAAATACGACAGTAATAAAGATACACCTTTTTATTTTTGGTTTTACGGAAAAAGTTTCAGGACCAAGGTTGTAGAGAATTGAATTTTCATTTTTTACATATTCTTCTTGCGTCCAATAGTTTATCAGATAATCAAGAAAAACCATCTGCGCCTGCACTCTTTCCAAGATGGTGGCCGAGGGACAAGAAGTATGACCTCACAAATTTGGGCCAAGCTTAATATTAGCCCTTCCCACACATCTGTAAAATAAAAATGCGTCCTCTGATAAATGCAACCCCCAATGTAACTTTTCAATCGAATATGATGTACTTGTACGTGGGACGTGTCATTAGTAGCTAAATAAAATTATTGTACTGATTAACTTCTTATAAGATAAATTAAAACACAGATCAGAATTTGAATGAATTTTACAAATTTTCTACAAAGTGTTTTAATCAGAATCAGTAGGATTCAACTGGCTTTAGTACCCAAATTACACCCTCACCGAAACCTATCATCTGTTACATCCCAAATACATTAAATTGAATGTAACGTCCAGCAAAATTAAACCGCAGTGAAACTAATATATTAGTATAACACAAACAAATCAAAACATCTGGCCACCACATCCAGCGGCGACCATTACTGGCCCGTAATCAGGGTTTGTGAGCGTAAATAGAGAACCGCATAAATACGGAACCCACTGCAAATGACGTGGTCGGCGGCTGTAGCCCGCAAATTTGAATTCGTTACTCATTTCACGTTCATTGTAACAGTCGGGACGCCATTCATAATTTTCTGATAAATTTGCCATGAATCTTTGTTGAGATTTTTTGGGCAAAAACCGCCTCAAACTGACTGACACATTTGGGACAGATGTGTAACCAGATCCAGTTGTATGGTTATCGAAAACATCATTGTTTTAACGTTAGCTCGGTTACATCCAACTTTTTTATGGGGAAGTCAAATACAGGAGACCAGCCGTAAACTGTTTGTTTCAGCTGGGTCGTTACGTAGGCTGCGGAACTTTCTTCTTACCACCACCAAGATTGCGCCAATATTCGATTATGCCGATGTTAGCTATCTTGATCTTAATGAGGACCAACTTGATAAACTTGAGCGTCTCCAAAACTTCTGTATTAGATTCATTTTTGGCTTACGCAAATATGATCATATATCTGAATTTCGATCCAGGCTCAAGTGGCTCCCAATTTGACTTCGCCGGAATACTCATATCCTTATGTTACTGTACAATGTGTTGTTCAATCCTAATACCCCCACGTATCTCAAAGAACGTTTTAAGTTCCTTCATGACACACATTTAAAGACCTTGAGGTCGTCGGTGGATCTGAGACTGCAGATGCCAGCACATACCACAAACTATTATGATAAATCCTTTGCTGTTCAAGCTGTCCGTCTGTGGAATGCGCTGCCTGTCGAAATTAGGCAAGCTAAATCATTGAAAATATTTAAAAATGCACTAAAGAAGCACTATTTGTCATTGTAAACAAATTGTATCACTGTATTTTGTGTTCATATTATTATATGTATGTATACTATGTATTATATTATTATGTAAAAAGAATATATATATATATATACTGAGATACTTTTAGTCGCTACACATCAAAACTTTTTGTCTTTTTCAGTCTGTCCATCCTAAGGTTGCCTGTAAGAGATCGCACTCTGAGATAAGGCCGCCCTTGTGCATTTGATATGTATCTACATTTAAGTTATTTACACCGAATTTGTACCAACATTTGCTCAATAAAGCAATTATCTATCTATCTATCTATCCAAGAATTTCACCTTGGAGCCCAGGCAAAGAGCTCAGATGTTTACATAGAGGCGCATTTCTTATGGGCGCTCTGAAGACAAACTTTCTGTGACCCAAATTGCCACTTGGTGGCGTGGCAGTCGCGCTGTGACAGCTGTCTCTACGTGAGCAAGAGAGACAAACGTTCCTCCTGTGTATCGATGATATGATAGAGAGACGGAGATCGAGGCCAGCGCCGCCAACGGCGCCAACTACGAACTAAATTGGAGACAGTCTCCACTTGTAATCGGCACACGAAATCCTTAAGAACTGCTCTTCTATGTAAATCTGTATTAATTGGCCCAGGGTCCACTCACTAGTCTAATCAGTTATGACAGAGTATTTGTTTTATACAGAGAGACCGCCTTCCGTCCTCCGCAAAGGGACCTTCCCTGATCTAGATTGGTATCGGCTATTCAAGAGCCTCTCTTAAATAATGCAAAATCACCATGTCAGTCATGTCTGATGATAATTCGCTTACTATTTTATTATACTTTTTGACAAAGTAGTTGTAAAAAGTAAGTTTTAAGACACTTCAAACTTATATTATCGCCGTAATTTCTCTTCTGCGCGTCAACTATGTACCGGACATCCAATACTTACTTCGTAAAATCGTATTCCTAATAGACAAAATCAGATAAAGCTAAAAACAAAATGCGAAAACTTTGTCTTCTCTGTCCACATAACAAGAATTATTCGGCTCAGCCGTTAGGGCAGCAGCCCACTAGGGATGACCATAGTTAAGTTCTCGTTAGCCACTAATGACTCGAATAGATCTTGATTAGCATCGGTTTTTAGTAATTTTGGTTTCGGCTTTGTAATGGACGTTTATTTATTTAGTTTCACATAATTTGGCTTAATTTCATTAAGGTTCATGTATCTGCCTTATCAAGGATAAATTATTGGTTGTTGGAGTACAGATAGTTATTAGATTGGATTTTAATTAAGTTGTCTATCTGCCCAAGTTGTTGTGTTCAAATAGGTTTAGTTTCTATTTGAAGCGATAAAGGTCATGGAGAGGCTAAACTGAGAAACATCCCTATACTATTCTTACTTTATTTATTTAAATATTGTTTAGTATAACTGTTCCCTACACTTACAGTTGCCGAAAACGTGGAGTGAGCCATTACATTTACAGGTGCAAACTGTTATATATTATTACTTATTTTATAATATTCATTCATTCGGAACGCAATCATTTAAAAATTATAATTAAAAACATACTTATGAAATTATGGATTGATTGAATCGATGCACTGATAATACAAAAAGTGATATTGGGTGTTTCTGTTAGGAATTATCAAATAGAAAGTTCGGAGCCACGGAATTGGAGGTGTCACTCTCCCGTGCCTCGGAAAGCACGTTAAGCCGTCGGTGCTGCGCCCAATCACTCTCCGGTCGTGATGCTCGTGGCGTCCCATCGGACTATGAGAGTGAGGGAATAGAGAGTGCACTACATTTATTATTACTGAACTTTGATAAAGCTTTTCAGTAATATACCAGTATATATCACACAATACGTAGGTTAGCTTTTATCTTGAAAAATACCCGCGTGGGCGGAATATGCAAAGTATTAGATAATTACTCTAACTAAAGTATTCATATTACCTAAATTGTTCTCAATTTCTTAGTGTCTACAATTAATTAATTTAATATATTTTTTATTAATATACCCCTCTTTTCTTTTGTAACTTTTCTAATTTATTCTGTCTATACAATAATACTCAAGCCCCATCACATCTCTTCTCTTCTTTGACTTTGCTCAGCTGTTTTCTTATTTTTTAGGTAATTTGTAATCCTTGGCAATTTCTAGCCATATGATGACTCGGAAGGCAACGGCCAAGGAGGCGGAAAATAAATTAAGAATAACTCTGCTCGAGTTAAAGAAGTACAAGGATGACAACAGTCAACTATTAAGGAAACGCGTTGACTGTGAAGAAGGAATTAAAATTGTGAATGACCGTATATCTGAGCTGAAGACACAACTAACGGAGCTGCATATAGAGCATATGGATGTCTTGGATCAACGGGACAGACTACGAGAAGAAGTTAGATGTTTCAGCAGTTGCGACGAAATTTACTCCAGACAACTTAGCCGCAATGCGGAGTTAGAAGCAAGTCTCAATGAGGCTTATGGCAGAATTTCAACTCTAGAAGACACAATTGCGGCCTATAACAGTACTGCTACTCACAACTTATTCTCTAAGCTCCTGGGTGACAAAATGAATGTGCTAAAAGCTCTTAAATGTAACTGTTTCAAAAAATGTCTTAGTAAGAATAAATTTAGAAAATTGTTTAAGTTAAATAAATTAATTAAGAACCTTAGATCTGGTCCTAAGTGGTCTACCAAATTGAGTCAGTATGCACAAGGTAACTGTAAATTAAATAAGTGTGAGTCTCTTTTATTAAAGCTTGAGGAATCAAATGAAGAATTAGTTTCTGGTAGGTTGTTATATGAACAACACACAAGTGAGTTGCAAGTACAAATAACAAATCTTGCAACAACATACAAGCTCAACTCACTAGAACTATAATGGAACACCAGAATGAGACTCATGAATAATACATCTTAAAATATGAAGAAATTTCAAGAGTTGGTCGAGAAAATTTAAAACAACTTATCTCATTATCCAACTCTAATAATTAGTGTTCCAGTTGTACAATTAAGTGTTCAACTACACCTGCTGAATCAATAGAATTGAATGCACATGGAAGTCAGTATAATACACAAAACAAACTGCATCCAGTAAAGACTGACAGTAAGAATGTAATAATTTTTTCAGACCAACTAGGAGCGGGTTTAGGGAGCTTAATTGATCATTACACTGAGCGACCAGTACAAAACTTTTGTTCACCTGGAGCTCAATCTTGTACCCTAGTTGATAAGATTAAGAACGCTGACTTGAATGCACAAACTACTGTCATCATATTGTATGGTGACAGCTCATTAGTCTCCAAAAACAGTCTCATAGAATTAACAGACTTAATGATAGATCTTAGCACAAAAATAGGATGTAGCTTTATTATTTGTGCATTGCCTTATTAATATGCTCTCACAGACGACCAAAACTGGCAGATAGGTAAATTAAATTTATTATTATACAATAGGACATGTCATAGTGACAGTATTTTGTTTTTTGACACTAATATTTTTATTGGTAATTTCTTTTTAACAAAAGATATTCTATGTTCATAGGCGACAACTTGCTAAATTATTAGCATTTAATTTATATACTGATAGGAGTACTACTAAAGTACTTAGGAATTTGGTAGATAATAGTTATACCAATAGTAGTATTGACACATCTATTAGTTTAAACTACTAGATAAGACCAAAGATAGGCATTCATGTGTTTTAAACTTAGTTCACCAAAACATACAGACCTATCTGGCAAAGAATTAGAAATAGATTTATTTTTAAGCAAACATAAGATTGATATCTTATGTATTACGGAACATTGGTTTCGAGGTGACCAATTTATATTTAACAATCAACACTACTCAGTTAGTTCGTAAGAAAGAAGGCTATTCGTGGTGGCTCTCTAATCATCATATCAGCCAAACGACGTCCACTGCTGGACATAGGCCTCCCCCAAGGTTCTCCACACAGACCGGTCTTGAGCCGCCCGCATCCAACCGCCTCCCGCGATCTTGACGAGGTCGTCGGTCCACCTTGCGGGGGGCCTACCTCTGCTGCGTCGTCCGGTACGTGGCCGCCACTCCAGAACCTTTCTGCCCCAACGGCCATCGGTTCTTCGAGCTATGTGCCCTGCCCACTGCCACTTCAGCTTGGCTATCCGGAGAGCTATGTCGGCGACTTTGGTTCTACTGCGGATCTCCTCATTTCTGATTCGATCTCGCAGGGAAACTCCAAGCATAGCTCTCTCCATCGCCCTCTGAGTGACCTTCAGCCTTCTGATAAGGCCCATAGTGAGCGACCACGTCTCTGATCCGTAAGTCATCACTGGCAACACACACTGGTCAAAGACTTTCGTCTTAAGACACTGCGGGATATCGGACGAGAAGATATGTCGTAGCTTCCCGAACGCTGCCCAACCGAGTTGGATTCGACGATTGACCTCCTTCTCGAAGTTGGACCTACGTAATTGGACTACTTGTCCCAGGTAGATATACTTGTCGACAACTTCGAGCGTAGAGTTCCCAACCTGAATAGGAGCAGGTACAACGACATGATTTTCGTCTTGTCCATGTTCTTAAGACCTACTTGTTGAGCTGTTGTGAGTGGTTCTCTAATATATGTATGTAATAGTTTGAAATGTAAAGAACGTAATGATATAGCTAAACTTTATATCGAGCGCACTGCTGAGATTTCTTGTGTTGAGCTTGAACAACATATTATAGTGTGTGTGTATCGACCACCACAAAGCAACTTTACTCAGTTTGAAAGAATTATAGATGATGTCTTAAAACACATAATTTCTAGTAGGAAGTCTATAATCGTATGTGGCGATTTTAATGTCAATTTGTTAGAAAAATCCCCAATTTGTACTAGGTTAGTTAGCTTATTTAGGTCATTTAATTTAAATGTTTTGTTCTCTGAACCAACCAGAATAACCTCACATTCGTCTACATGCTTAGATAATGTTTTTTGCAATTGTCTTTATTTAAGTAAGGCTGTTTTAACTGACTTGACATCGGATCACTGCGGGCAAAAGATTGTAATTCCAACTAATACAACCCCTAAAGTACAAGAAATTACATGTAGGCCAATGACCTCTGCTCTCCTCAAACACTTCAGTAATGATGTTGCTGCCAAGATCGCCAGTATTGACTTAACCAGTTGCATCGCAATATATATATGCTAACTAAATGTATATTAAGAAAAACTTAATTCTATACCGCAAAAATAGTGATTCGCTCAAAGTGAACACAAGGAATAAGCATAAACTGGAGGGACCTAACTACCGTCTACATAAAGTTCAGAACTCACTTGCGGGGATTGGTATACGATTTTTTAACAAATTGCCTCTTGAAATAATGAATTTACCCATGCACAAATACAAACGGACAATTAGGAACTTTCTTTTGCAAAGGGGTTCTTACACTATTAAGGCATTTTTAAGTGATAATAGGATAGGCTTAGGCTTGTTTAACTCACGATTATTTTATTTTCTGACCGTTTAATATAATTGTTATATAAATCTGTTAAATTCTAGTTTTGATAAGTGACATGTTAATTGGAGGTGCCTCGTGAACACATGATTTTTGCAGGATTTGGATAATTTTATGATTTGTTGAATGTAGTTTAACATTATTTATCCCTGATCATATTGTTGTTCACTTGTCACCTTCACAAAATTCTTTCTACATTTGCATTTCTTCACGCGTTCCACTAATTTATGTTAATAATAACGATCTGGAAAATGGAGGTAATTGGCGGTCATGGTCAGTATACCAATAGATTGTTTCTTACTGCTGGTTCATATACCGTTGTCGTCATGCTCACTAAAATGTCATTTCTTGTGGTGGCGTCGTGTGTCGGATCATCTCTGTCCCTCTAATATGGCGAGAGGGATGTTGGCTGGCACATGCGTCATACTCGTGAACGGGTGCTTCTTGCGATGACTGGTCGGTGACGGTCTTGCGGGCTTGTATTAGATTTTAATATTTAACTGCATCATTTCCATCATGGGTCTGATCACTTTCGCGGATTGCCTGCATTATTAGGTATATATATAATGTAAGTGGATGCTCCTGTTTCACCATGTCTATTCTGAGGAGGCTAACCAAATGAACATCAAAAGTATTATGCTTGAGTATTATTATGTACAGTAAATATATACAAGTGATATAATAGGTGTAACAGTTGCAGCACCTTACAAAATGTAAATTATGTGTATTATGCAAAACCTGGCGATGAAAAAGAGTGAACGTGAGTTTTATTGCCCGTTCTTTATCATGGTTCTACCTATTGCTTTACGAACGTGGTAGTAAATGTAAATGTAGAGTCTTTAAGTAATTATTTTATAAATATATTATTTTGACGTTCATAAGCGTCACATTGTGAACCAAATGAATAAAGGATTTTGAATTTGAATTATAGTAACCAATGATCGTGATTTTTTCCGTTGTAAGTCTGTTCCTTGCATCCAAAGTGGACCTCGTGGTGCACTTTATATACACTTAAGAAAACCACTCTTATTCTTAGAAAAACTGTTATATCGTATAACAGTTTTTCAAGAAACTGAAGTAGTTTTCTTTAATAAAGAAAAATATAATGGTGTCGACAACTTTACTACTCTCTTGGGACGCCAGTGTGAAAGTTTATGTAAACAACCGAATCCAACTTGTAACTTATATATGATATTGTAACAAAATGTAAACTCGAATTCCATTTCATGTGCCTTTATAAGGTAAAAATAAATAATATAATTTGATATAAAATTTGTGCCGTCAGTCAAATGAGAGAGGTCCTCGGGGTGAACGCTTGTAACGTTATTTTTGATAACGAAATGAGGCTGGCGGCATAGATACGACTTTAACAGCTTCGCTGCCACCAAGGAAAGTAGAAACTTGCCCCTGGGGCCAAAGGGGTTTTTTTTTAATTGACTTTAAAAGTGATTGGTTAGGATTATTATTATATTTATTTAATATATTTAGGTATTTTACTGTATTTTGAACGAGGTAAAAAACTGCCCCGCACCGGTGCGTGCTTGGCACTGGGAATGGAATGGACATTCCCAGTGCCGAACAACGCACGGGTGCGTTGTCAGTTTTTGTCATGGTTTATAGTTTATTAGGAATAAAACACAGTTATTTGTTATATAAATCAAATATAATAAAAACTAGCACTACTATTAGAAAATAAACTACAAAAAGAAACATTTTGATAAAGGAAATATAAAACTAAAACACTTTCGAAAGGAAACAAAACTAAATTCTTTCTAATTGAACATTACCTAGACATTATGGCATTACACTTTGGTATTGATATAAATCAAATAGTTATAATAAAAACTTTCATTATTCTTAGGATATAAACAATAAAATAAACATTTTCAAAAAGGAAACATAACTAAATTCTTTTTTTAGTCTTATTTATTTAGTCCACACAAACACAACCATACAACTTATCAAAAAAACAAAAACACGTTATGAAAGTTCGGAATTTCAAGCACAGTGCCACTACAAAAACAAAGTCTCTCGCCCGATGCCGACAGCGTACTGAGTGTAGGAAATTTCCAAGACGCTAGCCCGCACCGGTGCGTGGCCGGCACCCCGCGCAACACTCCCTTCCCCGCACCGGTGCGTGCTCGGCAGCGAAGCTCTTAAGTTTTACTCTATTATTTCGCAGAGATTCTAAATACTGTTATGTTGTGATAATATAAAAAATATTGTTGCTTACAGGCATTTGGATATAATAAGTCACGATGTTATTATATTTTACTCTCTAAGTAAAACGAGGGAATTATACGAAATGAGGTATGAAAAGCGTGTTGTCTGTATTTTATTACATTAATACGTGAACGATAATTTTTGTACCCATTTTAATGTAGAGGGAGAAGTATGCAATTTGGCACTCTTAAAGATTATACGGAGAAGAAATAAAGGCAGCCAATATTTTAGATTAGTGTGATAATGCCACTAAAGTTGTTTCTTGTAAAGTATGTACTAATATTGGCAAATAAAATAAAGTCAAAATGTGATTATAGAAAATATAGAAATAACGTATGTAATGAAAAAAATGGTTTTCGATGATATTCACCTTTGCTATTAGTATTTATAAATAAACTAGACTTCTTCTGTGCCTACGACTGCGTAAATAATACACCTCACCCTTGCTCAGCAATAAAACACTATCTATTGGTGAACTCTTTACAAAGATCCTTGCTGTAATTTTTAGTTTGTCACGTTCATGCAGACAGATAGGACAGATTGGAGACTTCATTTTATAATATATCGATGTATAAGCAGAACAAATAAATAGAAGAAAAATTAGGAAATCAGAAGTAATAATAATAATCATCTTTATTGTACACCAAAATAATTTTACACGAATAAACATGAATGAAGACATTTATAGAAACAGTACAAATGGCGGCCTTATCGCTATCTAACAATGTCTTACAGGCAACCTTGGGATGGACAAGAAAGACATGGATCTAGAAAGAAAGATAGAAGGGTAGTTTGGTGTTATTAATGATTTAGATACAATAATAAATAAATATATAGCATTTATAAATTACAAATACATAAACACTATCATAGATAAATTATATAAATTACTATACATAAATAATTAAAAATACATAAATAAATATAAATACATAAATACTAATAATATTAATACTAATACATAAATTAGTGCCTAAATAGAAAAAGGGAATTAAATAACAAGAGTAGGTAATACTACAGTAACAAAGTTAAATTGATAGATAGTAGTCTTTGACGAGTTTTTTAAAGGAAGTCAGTGTTTGAGCTTGTTTGATAGACAACGGCAATGCATTCCACAAGCGTGCAGCTTGAACAGTGAATGAGCGATCGTAAAAACTGCTAGAATGCATTGGAATTGCTAGTCTCAAATTTACCGATGACCTCAGAGACCTAGCATGAATGTCAGTAAGGAACTCGAAGCGTTCTTTTAGATAAAGGGGAGTAGAAGGATTGAAGAGGATGTTATAAAGTAAAGAAAGTATGTGAGTATTCCGTCGAAGGCGAATTGGGAGCCACTTGAGCAAATTGCGGAAATTGGAAACGTGATCATATTTGCGCAGTCCAAATATAAATCTTATACATAAGTTCTGAAGACGCTCAAGCTTATCAAGTTGCTCCTCTGTGAGATCTAGATAGCTGACATCAGCATAGTCAAGGATAGGTAAGAGAAGAGAATTTGCAAGCGCAACCTTGGTGGCAGTAGGCAGAAAGTTCCGCAGTCTTCGCAAGGTCCCAGCCGCAGAAACTAATTTTCGACTAACTTCCCTAATTTGAGGACCCCAGAATAAAGTCTTGTCAATATTAACTCCCAAATCCTTCACGCAGTCACTAACAGGAATGGGTATGCCATTAAAGTTAATCTGTGGTAAACAAGTCAAGTCAACACGCGAAATCATTCGAGGACTTCCCACAACGATGATCTGCGTCTTTGTAGGGTTGACCTGTAGACCAAATCTGTAGCTCCATGCAGCTATTCGCTCAAGGTCTGAATTTATGATTTGAAATGCTTCAAATAATTCATGGACTGGAGCTTGGGTGTAAATTTGAAGATCATCTGCATTAAGGTGGTAGGATGACTGAAGTTGATAAGAGAAAGAATTTATAAAATTTGAGACAAGTAAGGGAGATAGAACGCCACCATGCAGGTAGGTAGGATTCGATTTTTTGGGTAAGGGAATAATTAGTGCTTCTTTCCATAAAGCAGGGAAAACGCCCTCGGCTAAGGAAAAAATTAAAATATGACATAGAATGGGAAGGATTTCGTCTAGGATGGGAAGGATCATTTTCCGACTGACACAGTAATTACCGACAATTATTAGAAGTAGTGATATACTATTTAGTTGTAAATGATAAGTAAGTGAAAATCGCTGTCATATGTCTGTACGATGTCTTATCCCATGACTTATGGGACAAAGGAATCGAACAGTCACGCCACGAACAAAAAGTTCACTGGCGAGTCAACATTACTTAATATAAACCGTCATTTGTCCGATACCTTTATCGGACAAACGGCAGAGATTCGTTTAAACGCACTTGGCTTGGCAAGAAATGTTCGAAAGTACTTGCAACTTGAAGTCCTAATTACTAGTTTATTGTTTTATCAGCCATGTATATAAACTGTTCTAATGTTGGGAATTGGCCACTTTTCACTAAGTATGGTAACGTTATGGCGCTGATATACTTGGGCATTTACCTGTAATGAGCATTCTATATATATATATATATATATATAATACATAGAATTCGCGCTACAATGGCGGTTAAACACAATATATTTACTTCACTGTAACTTATGATTTTAAAGAATTTAGGGAAGAATTTTCGTAGTTTGTCACTAATTTTAACTTGGCAAGTGATGGGCTTACTCAGAATAAATATCGATAAAATATCGATAATATTTACAATAGATCCTTAGATTTGGTTTACTCAGAATTAATTTCAATAGAATATTGATAAACTCTCGATATCGATAAATAAATTTGAACGTAGGTACTTACACTTTTGTGATTTATTAAACCTGTTCAAATTAAAATCTGCATTTTATTATTTAGAAACGTCATTTGTTTATGTATCTTACTCTTACTCTAGAAATAATTCATAAGTGAAACCGAAGTAAACATATTGGGTAAAACTGCTTTTGTAGTGCGATTTCTATATTTTTTCTATATACTACGGACTATTTGAATTTAGAATGTTCGCTGGAATGATCGTGAAAGTGTTCAGTTCGACAAAACAGAAAACGGCGAATGCTCGCTATTCTGTTACAAGTGAAAGCTCAGGTGTATCAGCGCCATTAAAGGCTACGTGGACTATAGCCTTTAACGTTTAACAGCGATAGGACTTTTTATTATATAATTAGATAGTTGAGCATAGGTCGAAAGATAGAGGAGAGGCTAACAATTTACTAAATGTAAATAATAAATTTTTAATATTCGTATTTGAGACATTATTTGCATTGTACAACTATGTCTGTTTATATCTATACATATTATTAAATAAAGTACCCGCCGCTTCTTGTATGTCTGTACAAAAGCGATATGAAACTGACGAACAAATTTTTATACCATTTTCAGTAAAAGATTGAAATTATTCCTGAGGAAGATTCAGGTCTATAATCCACGTGTCTATAGCCACGCACAAAGTGTTCTTATATTTTGACTCTTATTATATTTTGTGAATAACATTTTTTTTTACTCACGCGAATGTTTCACACTAAAATTAAACTACTATTTACGAATATTTCATCTCGGCTTATTTATCACGTAAAGTGAACGATTTAGAATTGCATTTTCACTCTAATTCTATCATTAACTTGCTTTTCAGGAACTGGTCACGGGACGACAAATACGCCGTTTCAGTAGAAAAATAACGTAGAATTGAATCTTTATCTTCTTTCCTTTCCAAAGATAAGAAAACAAAAGAACTCTAAAACCAAAATAAACCGTGATAACATTCGTAAATTTAAATTAGCCTGAATATAATTTGCTGCTTTATTTATAAAAAATATCCAACATTCCTTAATTAGGAATAAGAATATTTGTACCAAATTGTCCTGATCTTGCAACAGGCTTAAGCAGGAGCCCAAAAGAGAGTAAATAATGGAAATGACAGCACAATATCTTTCTGCTGTACCGACATCACTACATTAGATTAGAATTACTATGGAGCACCACATCCGTACATGCAGTGTAGCTGTCAGTATAAAGATAACTTACTGGACTTCATGTGACACATAAAATTAATGTGTTTCTCTCTTCGAAATATTGGTATTTTATTCAGTTTTCCGTTTATGTGTTTTTTTTTTTTGGATTTTGAAGGATATCATTGTAATTGATCTGTTTTATGATAGGCAGTATCATGATTGTATTGCCATGGTATGCTTTTGTACTGCCTTTTTGGCCTTATGTTAGGGTCTTGCTCACTTAAACCACCATGGTGTCCTTCGACTTTCTGGAGCGGAAGAGTCAAGTGAATGCGGACTTAGCTGCGTTTGCAGAATAACTTCTGACATGTTTAGTCTTAGACATGTCATGTAGAAGGAATGTGTAGGTATGATTCCCGAAACAAGTTCGGTCTACACAGTAAACTGTGTAACGTATACTACATCCCTTCCTTCATAAACGATGAACACAGCCATGGTACGTGAATTCTTCGTAATCTCTCATCTTAATGTTAGTAATGTTTTTGGCATTGCCTTGCAGAACCAAACCATTGCCAACGACTGACCACTGTTTTCCACAGAAAGGACAACTTACTAAGTACAGCAGAACCTAAGTAAAAATAAAACTAGTGATTACAGGCACTTTATTGCCTAACTGGCTATTCCCATGACGTAGATTAATGTTAGGTAAAGTAATTTGGCTTACTGTTTGGATATGTATTCGATATAATATGTCTAAGCTGACTCAAGCCCACGGTAAGCACCTCAGTAATATATGAAACCTAGAACGACGGTCGGTGAAATGTACGTGTACAAAATTATTACACATTGTACCTAAATAATTTTTTTCAGAGATAGGTATCAAAGGAGTGTGATAACTACATTTTAGCACTTGTAATAGTTTTGACGGCCCAGTGATTTAAGTCGTTGGCTTGCTCAGGCTAGGGTAAGTATTTTATGTCTCTTTGCTCTTGTTAATTTTACGGTCACAACACTTCTGTGAGCCACAAGTTATACCATTTTATCGAGCCACTCAATATTCAAAAAAATTCGTAGTGATTATGTAAAAAAAAAAAAAATAATAACTGGACTAAAAAGTAAATCACATATTGGTGGACAGACTTTTTATGAAACAAAGTTTTAGCTTAATCATCGTTATTAGATATTTTTTTTGCATTACTGTCTGACTAGGATATTCTAACATTTCGCGTCCCATTACCGGTGTAAACACACGGGTGTACGTTAGTTCACGACGTTATTGGTACACTTCCACAATGACCCTGCGGAACATAGTGTCGTTTTATCAGAAGTGCAGATAGCCAATGGTGTGAGCTTCAAGCGGAAGAGGTGTATTTTTTGAAGGTGCGAAGATGTTTTACTTTTTTTTTTAATAATTTTATTACGCGATATAGACCCGTAACCCGATGCATAAATATTACCTACTATGATTACAAGTCGAGAAAGTTTAAAAATATTAATTATTAATGGTAGAATGGGGTATTTTAGGCTAAAACAGGACACTCTGGTATTAAATATTGCATTATTATTAATTTAAGGAATAATGGAAAATAAGTTTTTGAATCGGAAATAGAATTAACTTTCCTATTGAGCGACTGCCTGTCACAAAGGAATAGCGGTATGGTACTTGGTTTAGACTACTGTCGGTTTAATCAGAGTACTGACTCCCGATAACTGCTGTCAAAGTCTTCATGATAGCTGGGACCGACGCACGGCTTAACGTGCTCGCCGAGGTACGGGGCAAGCGATAATTAATAACTCGTACACAACTCTGAAAAGTCAGTGGTGCGCGCCGTCGATTCGAACCCGATACCCTCTGCATGACCATATGTTATCTTCACTAGGTTATCGCTACCTGATGCATAAATAATTAATCTTTTGTAAACCCCGCTTCCAGTGCATCACTTGGACCAAAAACTAAACACAGGCACTAACACGATATTGCTTTTTCCCGTATAGGACCGCTCCTTTTTCATGTAAAGCACGCCTGTGTCCTGACATAAGAGTATAGAGAGATCGGACCGTTCTATCGTAAAATAACCAATGTATTTTGTACGGATGGTATTGTGGTTTAAGTGGCTGCTTGACAACCGACTGTTTTGGGTTCGATCCCCATACGGGATAGCGCCTTGTTGTTCCCAGTTAGGGTGTTTGTTGTGTCTGTTGATTGAATATTTATATAGCCCTTTGTGTTATGCGACTAATGCTTAACGCGGCAGTAGCCCCTTTAAAAAAATATGAGGGGAGAAATGTGTGGTGCACTATAGTTCATTAAAAGCCATATCAATGAATTTAATTAAATTATTTTTATTTTAATCTCGTTTTGGCAAAGTATCTTTAATGTTGAACAAAGATTATACCTACGCCATGGACAATGATGCTATAAAAAGAACCCGGAAGTAATGATAATTATCCTATGCCAATTGCCCGAATTCGTGCTTATATGGCATTCATAAGACTTTTCTGTACAGAAATATCGTATCCTACATTATAAATGAAGTGAAGAATCAGTAAAGACACGGTAAAATGACGGTCTATTTGTCTTTAAAGACTAATGGTGCGTCCAGGATACGATATTTCTCCGAGTTCAGCACCCATGACCGTAACGTGGCCGCGTATCTGTAACGGTAGCTGCGTATTTGTCACGTGAATATTTTTTTACAAAGTTCGGATCCATCCACCCCGAGTGCTTGAATTAATGACTAAACAAAAGAGTACCTAGTGATATTGCTCCGTGTATCGTACAAGTGTGATAGTCGTAGAATGATACGGTGCAAGATCAATACAATCGAAGCCAGTTTTCTTTAAATCAATTCTCCGTATCCGATCCATGTGACTATAACATTGCCGATAGTGTAGACCGTTCACAATATCGCTCATCGATACGTTTGTCAAGTGAACAATTTGTTCGTGTCTATCCATCTCGAGCACTCGAACCAATGACAGAACAAAAGAGAATGTCGTGAATATTGTTTGATATATTTAACTGTATATGGAATGTAGAGTTATCAAGGGACAAAAGGACTGCTATGAAGAGGTCCACGAGCTAAAACCTAGGGCGCGCACCAATTTTATTTGAAAATGTAGTTATCGCCAACTAAATATATTGTGAGGAAACCTGCATATCTGAGAGTTCTCAGATATATTCACAATATTCACTTTATGGGTAACTGATTCGCGATGTCGTTACGGACTTCGGTCCGATATATAGTAACAAGTCAGATCCAAGCTTAAATTATTTAACACTTTCGAAGGATATTGAAGAGATGGGTTATATTCTCGAGATTTAAATACTAAATCCTCGAATTTTCGAAACAAACTTCCGTGAAACACTTGCATATTTTCATGTGTCACGATTAACTTTTAGATAAAATTCGAAGAAAGTAATGCGTATGCCAAAGCATTTCACACGACTTTTTACATTTTAAACGATCCATGCACGTCCCTCAAAAATCTTAAAATCAAAACCCATAAACATTTAGGTTCATATAAATCGAACTCTGTTGAAGGTACGGTTAAAAAACATTTGCCGCATTTTGTGCAATAAATATCCCAGCCGTACGCAGCATGACAACTTTTTTGCCGCTCTCCATAATTAAGTTATTTTAGGAAAGCCAGCTTTTTAATTAAACTAAATTAATAAGGAAGCCATCTCGGGCATTGTTTTGATACAAAACTCGTTGTGGCGCCGAAAAAAGGTCAGACGGTCGTGCGGCCAGCTTTAAAATTGTATGAAAACTTAAAAATACATTCACATATGTTTTACTGATATAATTATACTAGATTCCCTCATGCCTTTGGCCATGTGGGACTTTTTCTCCTTAGGGGGAATTTCCAAGAATCGTCCTTTATTGCTCCTTTACACTTTCCAAGAACTTACATAACATATAACATATCTTAACATATCTTCACGCCTTTTATCCCCGAAGGGGTAGGCAGAGGTGTATTACACACCCACACTTCGCCAGATATGTTTCGGTCCCAATGTAATAGGGGGCGAGCCTATTGCCATCTACCGGGCACATTATTAAGCGAGCGATAATTAACATTTTTAAAACACACATAACTTCGAACTTACATATTATATACTATTTACTGCTATACGGCCATATTTCAGGAAAAGTATCTAAGAATTTAATACAATACTCTTTAGGGTCATCAATATTAGAAATATGGTTCGCCGTTACCTATTTAGAAGTTTCTAGTAGCTGCACACAAAGGCCATGGCCGTGCGCATGTGTGTGAATGCACATGTACGCACACATGGCCCGTGTGTGAACGAATATGTCGTTGCCAGTCGACTGGCATATCGTCGCAAACGGTATCTAGCGATTGATCACCGCGTGAAAAGATCAAAGAGACAGAACGATTATCGTCAAGATCAAGCTCGCAACTTATATTTATGTAGCCGATCTAATAAATATATACAAGACGTGTTTATTCTAATACAACGTTCGAACAATGTTATTACAATACCAAGTATGTAACAAACTCAATTTTTCATAAATTTTCCAGTACACACAAGAATACATACGTCATCCAACGAATTTAAATACAGAACGTCACGTCACCCGATCCCAATAACTTGTCACGTAAATAGAAAACGAAATTCCTTGTGAAGATAAGTCGTAATTAAATAAAGAGACGATATACTGACTATCAGTCGAAACACGTACAAAATGATAAATTCTTTCATTTGTTCCGTTTTCGTTTAATTTATACAAAATTCTATCCCACGTGTGCGGTGACTTAAGGTGTAGACATAAAGATACAGCCGTAATTAAAAGATATTTATGATGAATGGAGCAAGAGAGGCATGTTAGAATCGCTGCAAATAGCATTCCGTACTCTCTGCCTACCCCTCCGGGAAACAGGCGTGACTCTACGAGTATGTACATATGTATGTATGTAGGTATGTATGTTTGTATGTATGTAGGGGTCTCACAGTAAAAATATTGCATGGGTCGTCAGGGTGCTGACAGCAGAAACGAGCAAGGTACGTATAAATGTGGTCATACCCTGTGTGTGATATGGGTGACGCTCGCATGCAGATTACATCAGTAATGTTGAGGTTTCGAACATACGTTATGCACACATGGATTACTAGAATAGATCAATCTTACAATAATGCATACTCTCGCTCGCACCGCATAGCTCTTGAAGTTTCATCGGAATTTTGGTCTGTTTAGGGCATCGTTTGCAACCTTACTTTGTGTGTCCTTACTTTTTCTGCTAGGTCTAGATCCTTACGTCTACGAGTGGGGATACTGTTCCGAAGTGAAGCACACGTGAGGAGTAAACATTTTTGTAAAGTTTGCTCCACAATCAGCAATTGTTCACGCATTTAATCTCTATAATGCTATAGTTGCTACTTTACAAACATCTTATGGTATAAATGTTGTCCCACCCCTGGACCCGTTAAGGAAATATAATCCAGGAAAACATCGAAAGCAATGGGCCCCGATGGTGACATAACGGTCTTGTATAATAGAATTTTGTTTTGTGATGTTCCGATAATTTGTTTCACTGAGTTTTATGGTACCTTTAGGAAGAAAAATACCTGAATTCCGAGTAAATAACATATAAGCGACCTCTTATTGTGTTCGATCATCATACGAGACGACACCGCTGAATTCAATATTCAATCCATCATTTTTTTTAGATTTTAGATTCGTTTTTGACATAAGCTCCATACAAAAATATGTCAAACACGAAACTCGAATCTCAAAATCCATGTATAGGATCGAATATTGAAACCAACCGTTAGTGAGGTTCAGAAATTGTTTATTTATTTATTTATTTAAACTTTATTGTACACCAGTATCAACATTAAATAAATCTTATATAATAGGTAAAGTACAAAGGGCGGCCTTATCGCTTAAAGCGATCTCTACCAGGCAACCTTTTGATGGAGATATTGGTAGGAAAAGAAGTGGTAAATACATATTTTTAGAATAGGAAATAAATTAAGCGGACGAGTGAAGTGCCTTAACTAAAGCTTTGAATGAAGTAACCGTCTGTGCCTGCCTTATGTTTATAATTGTTGTCGTAAATTTTCTGATGACCTTAAATATCGGTTATGTGTATCATGAAGGAACTCGAATCGTCCTTTAAGATAGGAGGGTGTTGAAGGGATAAACAATATATTGTATAGTAAAGTTGAAACGTGAGCATTCCGACGATGTCGAATAGGTAACCACTTGAGTTGGGCTCGAAATTGTGAAACATGATCATATTTGCGTAATCCAAATATGAATCGTATGCAGAAATTTTGAAGTCGCTCAAGTTTATCTAGCTGGTTTTCGGCGAGATCTAGATAGCTGACGTCTGCATAATCAATAATGGGCAGCAAAAGAGATTTTGCTAGCGCAATTTTGGTGGTAGTGGGAAGAAAGTTCCTTAATCTTCTTAGTGAACCTGCTGAGGCAAACACTTTACGACTCACTTCTTGGATCTGCGGATCCCAAGACAGAGTGGAGTCTATAGTGAGACCTAAGTTTTTAACTTTATCCTGTATCGGAATAGTAGTGCCATCAAAAATAACTGGAGGCAGTAAAGACCAGTCAATTTTAGATTTCATTCTGGAACTACCAATAACAGTAACTTGGGTTTTCGTGGGGTTCACTTTGAGTCCAAAGGAATTGCTCCAACTGTTGATCAGTGCCAGATCACGGTTAATGATAGCTAGACCTTGCGATAAACATGCTAATGAAGACCGCGTATATATTTGGATACCATCTGCATAAAGGTGGTAGGAGGAGCGAAGGTTGTTTGAGATAGAATTTATAAAAATTGCGAAGAGTAAAGGAGACAATACGCCACCCTGGGGCACGCCAGCAGATGTATCACACCATGAAGAGAGTGAGTTCTCGATGCGTATACGCTGTTGGCGGCTACACAGGTAACTGCGAAACCAATCAATCACCGTAGGAGATATGTTAAGAGAGCAAAGGCGACCAAGTAGAATATCGTAATCTACTGTGTTGAAGGCATTGCTGAAATCAAGAAGAGCAAGAATGGTGAGTTCGCCGCCTTCCATGACAGCCCTGATGTCATCCGTAATATTGACCAAGGATGAGACGGTGCTATGACCCGCACGGAAACCAGATTGAAAAGGATTATGTAGATTATTTATACATAAGAATGAGTTCATTTGGTTGTAGACAAGACGTTCGAGGACTTTGGAGAGGAATGGTAGGATTGAAATGGGACGATAATCAGAAAAGGATGACGGGTGAGAAGTTTTCGGAATAGGAGTAATTTGGGCATCCTTCCAGATTGACGGGAAAATACCACTGGAACAGGAGTAATTTAGGATGTGGGATATGATGCGAAGGATTAAATCGAGGATAGGAAGGATCATATTACGGCTGACACAGTCACTACCAACAGCGTTGGATGTGATTGACATTATGCTCTTCCTAACATCACTATCGGTGAAGTGATTAAAGACAAATTGTGAATAACTAGGGGTAGGCAGAGAAGAAAGATAATTAATTGTGCTTGCCTTAGTAGTCCTATCAATATTGGACGAGGCAGAGAAATGTTGATTGAGCAAGTCAATATTGAAATCATTAGGATTGATGTGTTGACGAGCCTTGCCGACCCCTAGGGTTATAAGAAATTTCCAGACTTTAGCTGGATCACCGTTTTGTACAGATCTGTGAATATGTTGGCGTTGTGCATCCCTACACACCTTATTGCAGAGATTCCTTATCGCGACATATTTTTGTAAGTTAAGAGCGTCAGGCCTTATTTTGTATTTAAATTTAGCAGCCGCTTTCTTGTGAATCAGCAGTTTGATATTTTCCGTTAGCCAAGGTGAGGGAGGGTGCTTCATTTTGACAGGGTGAATTGGTGCGTGCTTGTCGTACAGTTCAGTGATTTTACTTGTAAATATGCTGACCTTTTCATCACTAGATTGCGAATTGACAAGTTGAGTCCAATCAATATTTCTGGCATCTTTACAAAGGTTATCAAGGTTCATTCCACCAAAATTGCGCTGCATAAGTACTTTATGTCTTATTTTAGGAGGACGGATTTTGTAGGATAGAAAAAGCAGATCGTGATATGAGAACATGTCGGCTGGTTACTGCCCTTGCATGTCAACATGTTCTCTTGAAGAAACCATTATAAGATCAAGGAGTGAAGGTGTGGAGTTAGGGAAATGATGAGTTGCGCTAAGTGGCAATATAGACAGATTACACGATGCACAAGTTGAAGAAAGAGAAGACGAGCGGGCATCATTTTTGAGCAGGCAGGAATTAAAATCACCCATTATGATTATGTGACTGTAAGAGGGCAGGGTATTGACCAATAAGGTTTCGAAAGTAGAAAAGTAATCTATTCGTAAAGAAGGACAATAGTAAACGCCGATTAGGATTTTGGTGTTGTTTAAAACAACTTCAAGAAATAAATGCATTGCGCATGCACTTGGCGGCGGTGGCTGTGATGACATACCAACAATTGTATAAGGAATATGTGAACGAAGATATATAGCAACACCACCACCGCCCCCAACGGCACGGTCATTTCTGATAAGTTGAAAACCAGGAAGGGAGTATAATGTAGAGGGCAGACAGGGCTTAAGCCATGACTCAGAAACAAGGATAGCGTGAATATTCTTACAGTTTAAATTCGCCAGCATATCAGAGAAATGTGCCGGAATGCTTTGGGCATTGATATGAACGACATTGAAATTTTTAGGTACATCAGAAAATTGTGAGGTAAGACAGTCAGCTAATGACGGCACACTGGAAAAACTATCATCTACGCTACATGTCGAATAGAAACTATCGTCATCACTTACATTAATAATATCAATGATGGTAATAATATATGTATAATAAGTACATACAATATATATTTTATATATCTATAAATACTTAGAGTAATTGATAACACAATGTAAATTTAAATATTAATAAACAAAAAATATAAAAGAAAAATAATAATATTAATAAAATAAAATAAAATATACAAATCTACCAATACACCACCTGCCAGTTGCGTTAACAAAAGAGAACTTTTAAGTTACACTGACATACATGCATAAACACAAAACACAAGATAAAAGAAGGGTTAATGTCGGACCGGGTAAAATAATATTGAGATAGTCAGCGAAAAAGAAGTTAAGTAAACGATAGTAGGGAAAAGAAGAAAAGGAATTAAAATATTTAAGAAAATAAGAACAGACTAATAACCTAAATTTTAGCTTAAAAGCCTTGTACCCAAAGAAGTACTTTTACGGAGATGACAGATTTGACAGTTGACAGTAGTAGAAAATATCGAACACCAACAGATACAGTGATTATTAAATTATTAATATTTTACCAAGAGTAGTGGTTATCTAATAAGTAAGATTGAAAATAAGTGGGTACCGACAAGAGTAGAAAAACAAAAGAAACAAACTACTTTTTTTGGGTAACAGCTCGTTTGGATTTGGTGGCTGGCTTCGGGACTGTCGCTGTTTTCTCCATGCCCTTCTGCTCGGCCTTGTGCAGCTCAGCGAGGCTGACCACACGATGACGCGAACCATCGGGGGCCAAGACATGGGGCCAACACTGCGACACACCGTACTTCTGTCTTGCCGCCATAAAAGTTTAATGTCTTTGCTTGGGCAGGAACTCAGAAATTGTCACCCCAGTGCCCTTGAGCTTAGTTTTACCAAACCAAAGCTTATCGCGTACGGATGCGTCGTTCAGTTTTAAGACAATGGGCCTGGGTTTGTGGTCATTTGACAAGCGCCCCATTCTATGGCATCGTCGAACATCGGCAGCAGTCAAGTCGGTTTTGAGGTGCTCCTTGAAGACTTTCACCACTACCTTGGATGTGTCCTCCTTGCTGTCTTCAGGCACTACATGCAGCAACAACATCTTCCGCCTGGCTCTCATCTCCATAGTGTCCACTGTGTGTGCAAGAAGCTCAATCTGACGTTGAAAGCCATTCAGAGCCTCCAAGACATATACCTTAAATGAGTGATATTCCGTGGCCAATCCTGTCATTAATGCAGAGCTTTGGGATTGTGGTAGCTCAGCTTCAAAAACCGCCATCCGCTTGAGGAACATGTCTCTCAAACTGCTCATCGATTCTTGGAGTGACTCAGCCATAATTTGATATTTGTTTTTTCTGTTGTTTGTGTACGTAGGATGTTGTCAACACTGTACTGGCAGGTAGTAGATGTATTTAATAATCTAAGGTCATTAAACTTTATAAAATAACACTTTAAATATTTTATTTAAATTTTTATAAGTAGAGCTTAAAACTGTAGATATTGATGCTACAACTACCCACAGTTTGTTTTGTTTGTTTGTCAGTTTGAATTGTTGTGTATTATGAGTGTTTTTAATTTCCACTGATTAAATATTTGTTCCGTGTAGTGACGGATAAAGAATACAAGTGTCACTACCCCATTTCATTCCGTGGGTGTCGTAAAAGGCGACTAAGGAAATTGCAAAAAGCGAATAATATCTTTGCGAAGAGATGGAAAACTTGAAACCAAACCCTATACCAACTCGTCTGGCCAGCGCGGTATAGTAGGCCAAATACCACCCAATGAGCGCACCAACGAATAGGCCCCCAGTTCCCGGTAGTCCCGCTGTCCGCAACAAGGGTAGCGGTCGCGGTAACAGCGGGGCAGGGGGTGCTAAGAATCTCCGGGCTGCGGCAAACGGCTACCACAAGAAACTGACCCTGGCTACGTACAATGGACGCTCTCTACGGCTGGACCAACACATCACCGAACTCGAAGTAGAACTAGGTCATATAAACTGGCATATATTGGGGTTGTCTGAAGTCCGAAGACAGGGGGAGGACACGATAACCCTTGAGTCAGGAAACCTGTTCTACTTTCGAGAAGGCGATCAGCCCTCTCAGGGCGGTGTCGGTTTCCTCGTTAACAAATCTCTCGCTAACAACGTTGTAGAAATCAGCAGTGTGTCGACACGGGTAGCGTACCTGATATTAAGGATCACCGACAGGTACTCCCTGAAGGTGATACAGGTATATGCGCCGACCTCGACATACTGCGATGACATAGTCGAAGCCATGTATGAGGACATCACCAAGGCTCTACATCATACCACCAAGACACACTACAGCGTTGTTATGGGGGATTTCAATGCCAAAGTGGGAGTACAAGAACGCGGCGAAACGAGAATCGGATCCTATGGCGTGGGGTGCCGAAATCATAGGGGGCAAATGCTGGTCAACTTTCTGGAGTCACAGGGGCTCTTCCTAATGAACACTTTCTTTAAGAAGAAGCCTCATAGAAAGTGGACATGGCGAAGCCCCGATACTGTGACAAGGAACGAGATAGACTTCATCATGTCTGATCGGAGGTATATATTTAGAGACGTCTCAGTGATCAACAGGTTTAATACCGGTAGCGATCACCGACTTGTCCGAGGCACTCTAAATATAGACTTCAGAGCTGAGAGGCTTCGCATGATGAAGTCTACTCTTAGACCTACTGCGCCTCAGCTAGCAGTAGGATCCGAAAAGTTTCAACTGGAACTTCAAAACCGTTTCGGACTGCTGGAAACCAATGGCACTGTTGACGAGAAAGCCGACGCTGTGGTCAAAACGCTACAGGATGTATCTCGAAGGGTGTTTCCCGGAAAAAGCGTTAACAAGCAAAGTAAACTCTCGCACGAGACTCTTGAACTTATGAGGCAAAGAAGGGGAATGTCATATGCGCAGACGTCTTCGACAGATGGAAGAAACCTAAACCGGAAGATCCGGAAGCTGGTACGACGTGACCTCCGATGTTCCAATACCCGCGCCATTACGGCTGCGATTGAACAGAATCGAGGCACCAAAGTCTTCGCTCGCCAGCTTGGTAGAATGCATCTGTCGAAACTCAATACTGCGGATGGCAAAACGGTAACCTCCAAGTTCGAGATTCTCGCTGAAATTGAGAGTTTCTACAAGGACTTGTACGCATCACGGATGCCTAAACCCACGAGACCCAGCGATGATGACCACAGAGCCCAACTCACGCGCCATTACACGGAGGACATTCCTGATGTCAACCAGGGCGAGGTAAGAGTGGCTCTCGAGCAGCTCAAGAACAACAAGTCTCCAGGGGATGACGGAATCACCACAGAGCTCTTAAAAGCAGGTGGGACAGCAGTTCTGAAAGAGCTGGCGAGCCTATTTAATTCCGTTATCCACCAAGGCCTAACACCTCAGGCGTGGAGTGGGAGTGCGGTGGTTCTGTTTTTCAAAAAAGGTGACAAAACCCTGCTGAAAAACTACAGACCCATCTCACTCCTGAGTCACGTCTACAAGTTGTTCTCGAGAGTCCTAACAAATCGCCTCGCCAGAAAACTCGACGATTTCCAGCCACCGGAACAAGCCGGGTTTCGAAAAGGCTACAGCACCGTAGACCACATCCATACTGTTTGGCAGATTGTACAGAAGACCAACGAATACAATCAGCCGCTGTGTATGGCTTTCGTGGACTACGAGAAAGCCTTCGACTCCATCGAAACCTGGGCGGTTCTGGATGCTCTGCAGCGGTGTCGCATCGATTGGCGCTACATCGAGGTGTTGAGATGTTTGTACGACACGGCCACTATGACCGTCCAGCTCCAGGACAATAAAACCAGCCCCATTGAGTTGCGTAGAGGGGTGAGGCAGGGGGATGTAATATCCCCTAAGCTCTTCACCAACGCACTCGAAGACGTCTTCAAGACGCTGGACTGGACTGGACGGGGCATCAACATTAATGGCGAGTACATATCCCACCTTCGGTTTGCCGACGATATCGTCATCGTGGCAGAGAGCCTGGCAGAGCTGAGCGAGATGCTGCACAGCCTAAATGGAGCCTCTCGACGGGTCGGTCTCGGCATGAACTTGGATAAAACCAAGATTATGTTCAACGAACACATTGTGCCGGGACCGGTTTATGTCGACGGATCGATGCTCGAAGTTGTTCAAGAGTATGTCTACCTTGGGCAAGTAGTCCAGCTTGGTAGAAACAACTTCGAGAAAGAAATCGACCGCAGGATCCAGTTGGGTTGGGCAGCGTTTGGCAAGCTACGTCGAGTTTTCTCTTCGCCCCTACCGCAATGCCTGAAGACCAAAGTCTTCAACCAATGCGTCCTACCTGTTATGACGTACGGTGCCGAGACGTGGACACTCACAGTGGGACTAGTCCACAAACTAAAAGTCACGCAGCGAGCTATGGAACGGGCTATGCTTGGCGTCTCTTTGAAGGATAAAATTCGAAACGAAGTTATCCGACAAAGAACCAAAGTTACCGACATAGCTCACAGAATCAGTAGGCTCAAGTGGCAGTGGGCTGGCCATATCTGTAGAAGGACTGATGGCCGATGGAGCAAGCGTATCCTAGAGTGGCGACCACGTCTCGGCAAGCGTAAGGTAGGGCGGCCCCCGGCTAGGTTGACCGACGACCTGAAAAAGGCGGCTGGGACAGACTGGATGCGGAAGGCTGAGGACCGTGTACTGTGGCGCGTGTTGGGAGAGGCCTATGTCCAGCAGTGGACTGCGATAGGCTGATTGATTGATTGATTGATTGATTGAAATATTTGTGGAGTAACCCGCGCCGCAGGAATTATAATTAACTCTAATGCCGAAGTCGTACGCATCTTCATTTAAATAATAAATGGCTACAAAGTATTTCATGTATTTAGTACGTATTTAGATTAAACAAAGGTACGTGGCATACCACGTACCTTTGTTTAATCTTCCTTCCTTTTATCCCTAAGGACAATTTTTTTTTCTTTTTAAAAAGACAACTCCCGCACTAGGACTAAATCCTGTGTCGCGAGGGACTTTACAAACATACAAGTAACGGACACAATGAACACCCAGACTCGAAACAACAATTTGTGAATTACACAAAGTGTTGCCTCGTGTGGGGATCGAACCCACAACATTCGGCGCAGTGTCAAGCGGCGAGGCGGCCGCTTAAACCACTACGCCAACCGTGCAGTCAATTTGAAATAAGTGATGATCGCGAGGTTTAAATTTTTATACTATTAAGATGAGGATTTGATTTACTCCCTTCGTATTTCTTGTACTAGCTAAGTAAGTGTACTCAAAACTTTAACGTGTACTTTTAAAATTTCATTTGTTGAGAATTTGCACAAGCTTTCTTAATTTTTATTTTTAACCAAAAAATAATATGATGGTACCTACGATAAAAAACAAACCAGACATACCAAACGAATAATAAACGTAATAACAGCATTCTACTGCGTCGATACCCAATACTAAAAAAACACATCTGAACACACTCGCACATATCCACCATTAACATCAAAATATTCTCTTCTCAAAATCACCAACGTTAAACTCACATAAATCCATTTACAGCAAAGAAAAAAAGTTGGCGCTACATCATAACGTTGTCAATTTAAAAGACTCGGATTCCCCGACGGCGATATTTTTCCATTGGTGTCTCCATTATGCACGCACCCGTATACAAACAATAATAAACACGAGCTGTTAATCTTGCTTCGACTCTGACCACTTTATTACTAACGGCCATTTTCAATATTCGAACTATAGATAGATCTGTAGAGTTTAGATGCGTGTTTGACATATTTTGTATGAAGCTTATGTCAAAAACTGTCAAAAACGAATCTAAAATCTACAGATCTATCTATAATTCGAATATTGAAATTCGTAGTAAGACAGTGGTGTATAGAGAAATATACGCCTTCGGGGAAAAGTTGCGGGTAGGATATTGAATCCCTAGATGTGGCTGGTTTAGATTGGCTTTGTTAAGGACTGCTTTCTAGCTAATACACAAATGGAGTAGTGGATTAAGGATTGAGTAGTGGTTTGAAATGTGTCAATAGGAACTGCACCGAGTGTTGTGGGTTCGTATCAAATGTGATCCATTTAATGTGATCCATAAATTTTATATACGAATCGGAATCTTCTTTGTGTCCTTCATTTACATGTTTGAAAAGTTCTGCGTGACACAGGGTTGTGCACAGAAACAAAAAATGCTTTTATTCATGCCCTTAGGTCTAAAATGTATTTAAGTCGTTTGTTTCAAAAGGATTACAGTTATCATTAACATAGCTAAACTGCATTGCAAAAAAATTTGAACTCAATGGACATAACGAAGACTGACTTAGAACAATGATTTGAGGTTTAGAAGAAATATGAGGATCAAATCTAGACTCTCATATTTAAAGGCTTTACGTTTAATTTGACATTATGCCTATAGGTAATCTTAACTTCCTACCTAATGAATGACATTAGAAGGTTCGAAAACATTTTTTTTAATTAGTTACGCAGGATAAAAAGCTGTTCTGTGTCTATTCTAGAAGGACTTATTGTAGTGTATACCTACTTTTCTATTACCTTTTAATTTTCTCCCGTGTTCATCTCATTCTCACGCTATTGGAGCTTCAAATTAAAGTGAACGATTGGAAGGTACCGGGTTCGATTACCGGGTTGGGCAAATATGTAATTGAGTTTTTCCGAAGTCTCAGTAGCAGCACAGCGTCTGACAAAGTGCCTGACAACTGCAATAGGCTCGCACTCTGTTATATAGGATCTACAAATGCATAACATAGTGAAATGAGGGTGTAATATTACAGCTCTATTTACCTCTTGGGGGATACTGGTGTGAGTCTATAAAAAAAATAAAGACTGACCATAACCATGCCATCATATATTATATGGCTACAAAAACTTGGTCACAAATAATTTTGCTGAATGTTTACGTATATCGTTATATTGTCTCCGAGAGAATCTGTATTTGTCTTACAAATGAGCCAAGTTTTAATTGTAAGCTACAGTACACATCTGTTGTATTCGCATACTGTGAGTTATACGGCGATTTGTCGACCAAAATGTTGGGTCAGATGTTATAAATCATTGTTCTCGGAGTTCTTAGTTAAATAGCTACTAGCCAGATTGATTGGAAGGTTCATGGGGAGAACCATGATAAACTAGGCTATTACTGCACAATTTAAGCTGCGAAATGACCTCATTCTTAGTTTATTTTGCAAAGGATGGAAGAGGATGTAGTGTAATTATTTTAAATGACGTTATTCAAATAATGGATATGAGGAAACCAGACTTAAAAAACCTATATATAGCTGCTGACTAGAGAATAATGAACATTGCCATTCATATTTTGATTTTGTACCAATCATAAAAGTTTACTAACTTGATCTTCGGAGCATAAAATATATAGACAGAATTACTCTGGCATTTTCAATTGTAGAGTTTATAGCCTAGTGGGGAGACAAACAGACTACTGCTACGCACAAGGTCTCGGGTTCGAACCCACGGCGTGCATTACTGACTTTTGCAAGTTATGTGCGTATCAAATTAATAATAATCGCTTGTTTAGTGACGACCGAAAACATCGTGATGAGACCTACATGTCTGAGAGTACTACATAATGTTATCGTTAGATATGTGCCGAACCATTCTTGGCCAGCTTAGTGGACTATGGGCTCTGGCCCTTCTTATAATGAGAAGTGGCCTGTGCCCAGCAGTGGAACAGTATATAATTTTAAATGATAATGATTTTAAATATTGAAATCATGATCACTTTAGATTCGGTCCGGTTGCATCTAACACTGTGCCTCAATGTGCGGGGTCAACTTTTAAGTCTCAATTGATTTGCCATATAAGCTCAACAACAAAAGGGTTATTTTTATTCTACCTTCCAATCATTTAAGCATTCTGCAAAAATTAAAAATATATGAACTTGTTTTGTATGCATCTTAAGTAATCCTGAAGCGGCTGCAAAGATTTAATGAAATATAGCACTCATAACACACATATTTAATTAATTTGATGTAGATTAATTAAGGGAACACGTTTTATTAAAATACCACCCAAGAAAGTCGCAGGTGGAAACTAGTTTAAACAATTAGTAGCTCGGATTCCTCAAAGTAAATCGTCCAAGTTTTACCAGCAAAACCAGGAACATTTTATTCCTAATTATAGAATAATCTAAGTACTTTCCTCTACTATAAATCTAAGAGTGTTCAGATTTATGAGGCGAGATAAGGAAGAGGTATCAAATTTGTAAAATGGGTGCCTTTCTCCTTTGTGTCTGATAACGATGCGCTTTCTATTTAAGGGTTGGACATTTTACAAAAAATATTATACACTTTGTTACTATTATTACATAAGGTTCAAACTTTAAGTGAATGTAAAACAAAAACAGAACGGATAAATTCTTCAGTGGTGCAAATAATAGTTATTTTAAAATATTCTAATTATTTGTTATACACGAAAACTTTTCATAAAATGGGTGGATCGATATTGTTTAATTATTTTGTTTCTTTTATATTTTGATAGCACCCTGGAGGAGTGAAGTTCACAAAAGATGGCTCTGTTACTAAAAATCATGTGAAGCTGCAAGGGGTAGGTGATACAATTGGAAGCTTAATTAACAATGACATGAATAAAATATCACATGAGAAATGTGTGTTTTTTCACATGAGAATTGTGACAAAATTTAATTGCTTTTGAAATTAATTTTAATCTGGAACTTGTCTTTCAGGGTCAAACCGCTAGGATAATGATACTCCCCGCATAGGGGCTTTAGCTTTATGATGTCCATGAACACAAAGAATAGATCATTTTCGACATCTAATGATTTGATCATTTTCAAATAAGAACACGTAATCTTATGACAGCACATAGTCATTTAACACTCATTGCATTGTTTATACAAAGCCTTACATATTCCATACATGAAACCGCTGCTAATAGTCCATTAAGTTGCCTCGGCACGCGATGGCGTAGATCGGTTTGTGTTCATATTTATTGTTGGCGACGAAGAACTGTGGCCATTAAAACCGCGGCGAGTAAATCGCAAACCGAATAAAATGAGTTTATTTCATCAAGATCATAGAGCAGTACATGTGAACGTCATAACGTAGCGTGACGCATTCGGCTATGATTGGTTGCACTCGGATATTATGTTCTATTGCAATTGAAGTTTGAATTTGTGTTCGAATCTTGCGTAAAGTACAGTCACTAAGAAATGCGCCACGCATCTTTGAATTATCTATTTGATATAAGGTTGTGTTTTTATTTGCTTGTTGTTGTTTTAGTTAGGTACCTACATTTGTTCATTGTTATTTTATACTTATCTATGTACTCTTATACGTCTGTGATATTCACTTACTATTTTGTTTAATTGTTTGTCATCCACCAAGCATATTCCTGACCTCTACCGTGAATCGATAAGGAAAATTGTATTTATTTATTAATTTATACACTAGATTGTGTACAGGTTGACTTAATGCCTTGGGCATTATCTGCCAGTCTACCTTTGAGCGGTGTTGAGAACCGTAGTAGGTGTATTAAATATTTATACAATAATTACAATATTACAAATAATATTGACGACCGGTTGGCGCAGCGGAAGTGTAAGCGACTGCTACGCCGATGGTCGCGGGTTCGATTCCCGCTCAAGTCAAACATTTGTGTGCATGAACATGGATGTTTGTCCTGGTCTGGGTGTTTCTATGTATAATATATTGTATGTATTTACAAAAAAAAGTATATATGTATGTTTATCCATTATCTAGTACCCATTGAACAAGCTCTGCTTAGTTTGGGATTAGATGGTGATGTGTGTATGTGGTAGAATATTATTATAATAGACATAATATGTATAATAATATATACTTAAATAAGTAGGGAAACAAACATACATACTATAATATAATATGGGAATTAAAGATAGGATACATAAAGCCGCCATACAGTAACTACGTAATGATAAATAATGTAAATAGAAATAAAGATACAAATCCTATGACACATCCGCTGGTCTTGCCAACAAGAGCTCCTTCACTTTTCCCTTAAATTTGTATTTGGTATTGCACATCCTGATTTCTAGAGGGAGGGCATTCCAGAGGAGAATAGACTGAACGAAAAGGGAAGAGTGAATAAGAGATGTGTTATGGGAAGGGACAGTAAGAAGAAGATTATTAGACGATCGCAAGTTTCGGTCGTGGTTGGAACACAGATACTGATATTGACAAGTTAAATAATTCGGGGAAGAAGGAGACATAAGAATAGAATATAGGGTAGTGAGAGCACGCAAACTGCGACGATGACGGATAGGAAGCCACTTTAATTGGGAACGATAAGTAGACACATGTTCATACTTGCAAAGATTGAAAACGAATTGAATGCAGTTATTGAGAAGACGGTCGAGTTTGTTGAGAAGATCTGCATTCAGGTCATAGTAACAAGTCACGGGAAAATGGGGATGACTGTACGTAGATATTATTTGTCTACAGTTTTCAACATCTTTTTGCCTAAATATTAGATTTTGATTCACATTTGGTTCATTTCTTTGTTGTCACAATAAACTAAAAGGTAATAATTTGTCATGGTAACAAAAATATGTATATTGAAATATATTTTTTGTAAAGATTTTCTATTTGACTGTACCTGCGCAAACACCTGCATGGTTCAACTTCAGAGAGCACAAGAAGTTTGGCGAAAACTATACCATCCTCAACTACATAACACATACTCAGAGACACATAGTTATAATAATAAAATTCAGAAGAGGCCCGTGCCCTGCAGTAGTGTAATATATATACAAGATTATATCAATCTTGTATATATTATAATCGTAAAACATTGCTAGTAGAATTTTTTATTGATGAGATGTATACAGATTCAAATCTATGTAAGTTTGATGATTTGAAACTATGCTTAAAACGTATTGAATTGCAGAACCATAAATTTTTTGCATCACATTCAGCCTATAATTAATTTAGCAGTATAAGTGGCTTTACACACAATCTGGTCACCGGATGGTCTGTACCGGGTGAATTGTTTTGTACAAATAAGAGAATAAAACATCCACTAATAATGCTTACATCATCATCGTCCTTGCAATACAACGGGTGCATCCATGACTTTTAACTTTGAGCCCGGGGTCCACTTCTCAGTCTAATTAAATTTTACAGAATATTACCTTTTTGACAGAGCGGCTGGCGTCTCAACCCAAAGGGAGTGTGATATTCCATGGGTTAGACCAGCCCAGGCGCCCGCCGTGGGTGATAATATATATTTTGCCTTTTGCATTATATACCGCCTGTATACACTATGTAAATAAAGAGAAAAGGAGAATTCTCGAGACTGTTTTCTTTTTGTTTTTTTAAATAACCTATGTCGTTCCATTCCTAGACAAAGGTCTTCCTTACACTCCTCCAAGCGTCCCTATCTCCTGCCAAGTTGGGCCGGTTGCTGTTGAAGTTGCCTACATCGTCGCGCCGTCATTGATTAATTGATTTAAATTATCTATCTACCGACATGTGTGAAATAGCTGTTACTGTACCATAAAGTTATAATCACGTCATTAACAAAACTGTGTGAAGTAACAAATCCAGGCTGTTACAAAAGCAACCGAGATTTATATGAGTCACGCTGGCGAGTTGAACAGTAAACCAAGTTGTTATTTGGCGATTAATATTGTTATTATTGAAGTAAGTAAAGTATAGTTAAAGGTAGTAGAGCCTTGCTAATTCCAGCATGAATGGGCCGGCTCGACCGGGGAAGTACTACCCTCTCACAGGAAATCGACGTAAAGTAACAGTAGCTAAACTGTTGCGTTTCGTTCGGTGAGTGAGAGTGCCGGAGGCCCTATCCTCTATCCCTTCTCCCTGATCCCACTCCTCATCCTATCCTTTTTTCCCAACCCGAGGGGCGGCAACGCACTTGTGACTACTGTGGTGTTGCTTGTGTCCATGGGCGGCAGTAATTGCTTACCATCACGCAATCCGTCTGCTCGTTTGCCGCCTATTACCATAAAAAAAAGTAACAATAATTTACTGGCCTCTTGGCCTGGTCTGTAGTGACCCGCATTGGTAAGCTGCAGGTCGCCAGTTCGATTTTAATTTAGGATAATTTTATGTGCCCGGCGTGCACTCGGCGTTCAATCTGTAGTGCAAAGTTATCGCTGGGTGCACGCCGAACGCCCGCCGCGCGAACGCGCATGCCCAATGTGAGGGAGGCTTAATATGCCTGCGTGTAATAATTCTAAGGTATGTATGCGATCAAGAATTTATTGAATTGGTTAACAGTCGTCTATTTTTGGTTTTTGTTTTAGTAATTTTATAACTACAAGAAAATGAACATGTTTTATGACTATAACATTGTCATTAATAATTTCTAACTTCATTTCTGTCCAAGATGACATATTAAAAAGATAATTCTGCTAGAATCGATTTCACACAGAAATAGACTGTAGTATAACTGCGGAATTCAATATTCGAACTATCCAGTTTTTTGAGATTTTAGATTCGTTTGTGACACAAGCTCCATACAAAATATGTCAAACACGAATCTCGAATCTCAAAATCCATGAATAGATCGCTTATTAAAAAGGGGCCTAAGTCAGTTTATAAAATAGACCATAATATTGTTTTGTCTATCGTTTAGGAAATAATTTGGCCGACACCAATTTGAATGCAAATTAATTATTTGAAATGAATCTACTGCATTTAGCAATAATGTGTCTGAAAGTTGAATTATAGCATAATAAGCGTTATGAAGGACCAAAAAGTTATATTAGCGCATATGGCGCTGCGGTGCACCCGATTGTTTTTCATTTTATTAGTTAGTTGCTTTTTGTTTAGTTGTTTATTTATAGAAAAGAGGTATTTGGGTTTCTGAAGCAAGAGAGGAATGTCAGGATCTTTGCAAATGGCGTTCCGTAGTCTCTGCTTACCCCTCCGGGAAACAGACGTGAGTCTATGTATGTATGTATGTATTTGGGTTTCTGGGCTAGTTGTTCGTGCCTTGTGGACCGTACCACGGCGAATATTGTCTATAATTTGTATGCTTGGTAATAGTATGTGAATGGTTTAATGCGTGATTCAGGATCTTCAATCCTGTCATCGAAGTTCCGTCGGTGTCATATGGTATAAGTATCAATTTATTGTTGTATGTTAGGTACCTCTAAAGGCATATTCAAAATATATTTAATTATATTGTTAGATTTTGCTAGCTATATAAAATAAGACCTGTTAGTTTTGATATTAACAATTATTTCATAACGCGTAAGTGATCGTCACTAAATACTCAAAAGTGTTCACCTAAAGCGCAACAGTATCTTCATGCGATCAGAAAGACGTAGCTTTATAATTATGTGAAAATATTATTTATAAATTCCTTTTCATGGTTTCATGCCATTAGCAGTAAGACTATCTTAGACCCTTGTGCATGTCATGGTTGGTGCATAAAAAAACCCATCAAATGGTCCAGCAAAATATTTTACCAACAAAATATTCTAACGTATGTAACGAAGGCTTTTATCCTCTATTACGTCGTAAGCCAAATAATTACTCTGGGAGAGCCCAAGTATTCCCTGCGTGTTTGATTTTCATAGCTCCACTACCCTTGTCACCGGTCATCTACCGGTGACAAGGAAGCTTGGGAATTCATAGTGTAAAAATATATAGGTTAGCTCTCTTGATGACATATAGCTGCCAGTTTCTTGTCTCAGTAGAGAAAATAATGAGTAATGGAATTAAACATGAAACGTATCATTAACTATTGTAATCTTATCTAGCACTGATCTATAAAATAATGTATGAGAAATTGAAACGTTTGGTTAGGTGTATTAAGGTACAAAATTAAATCAACTGCGATTTTTTAGGTACATAAAGTGTGTGTTTTGTTAAAGTCAAGTCAAATTCAAGTCAAAGTCAAAATCAATTATTCATTTAAGCCACAAAGTGACGCTTTTGAACGTTAAAAATTAAAGTTAATTACTAGATGATTCTACATTTACATTTACTGCCACGTTCGCAATGCAATAGAGACCTATAGAGATAACCACGAGAAAGAACGGGCAATAAAACTCGAGGCCACTCTTTTAAACTGCCAGTATAATGGCTTTACATAATAATTATAATAATAATATAATATGCTACCACATACACACATCACCATCTAGTCCCAAGCTAAGCAGAGCTTGTGTTATGGGTACTAGATAATGGATAAACATACATATATACTTTATTTTTGTAAATATATACATATTATACATAGAAACACCCAGACCAAGATAAACATCCATGTTCATGCACACAAATGTTTGACTTGAGCGGGAATCGAACCCGCGGCCTTCGGCGTAGCAATCGCTTACACTCCCGCTGCGCCAACCGGTCGTCCATTAAGCGATAAACGTTTTATATAGAAAAAAAATATTGCTATACTATGATGAGGTTATATTCAAATAGTTAGGCAACACCAACATTTTAATCTTCAAGCATTTTAGACGCTATTATTTCGTCTTTTTCCGAATTTAATGTTACATTTTTCGAATACTTATTTTGTGTGTAAAGGAAGCTCAGCCTACCTTGAAGTCTCGGTGCCTATTAATTGTGTGTTAAGGAAGGCCGGTTTACACTCCGGTGGAAAATATTGGTAAGTATACTCTAATTAAATAGGATAATTATAGTAGGCCTATAATGATGATGATTGGCAGGATTGACAGCTTAATGTGCTCGCCGAGGCATTGGGTAAAGCTATAATTAACAATTTAATACGCACATTACTTTGAAAAGTCAGTGGTGCGCGCCGTGGATTTTAACCTGATAACCTATAAATAGCATGAATTGTTAATTATCGCCTGCCCCGAGCCTTGGAGAGCGCGTTAAGCCGTCGGCTCCCGCTGTCATGAAGATCTTTGACGGTAGTTACGGTACTTGATACTTGATGGCATGGGTTGTTTCCGCAACTCCACATCTTGGCGTGTATTTTGCGTACAGTTGGGAACGGTCTTGTCATTAGAGCCACCCCAGCTCTTCGAGGAAGGCCAGCAGGCTCTTGATGTGGCCCACTGCTTCCCTTATGGTACTGTGTCTGGTTAGGTGCTGCTGCCTTTACTGTGAGACCTCAGGGCAGTCGAGAAGCAGGTAGGCTGCCGTCTCGTCTGCTGCCATACAGGCTCTGCACAGCGGGCTGTCGGTGATTTCTATAGTAAATAGCTGCTTAATAAACGATCCGTGTCCTGTATAGGCGGCCGCGACTGTCCGAAGTTGTTGCTTGGACAGCCGGAGAATTTGTTTGGCTATCTTACTGTCTACTGCAGGAAGAGCCTCCTTGGCCTGCCTGCATGTTTTGATACCAATCCAGGGCTGGTTGTGCTGGGTCCTGGTTCTATTTCTTACTAAAACCAGAAGGAAGGGGAATAATGGGCTCGGGTCCCACCACCTCTAACATGGCCCCTCTTCTGGCAAGTACGTCGGCTGCGTCATTCCCTCTTGAGCCACTGTGGCCCTTGATCCATTGCAGTGTTAATTTGTTTAGTTTACCTACCTCTGTTAGTTTCTTGTGGCATTCGCGTGTGAGTGCCGTGATAGTATGGCTTTTGAGGGCTGAAGCGACAGCCATACTATCTGAGAGGATCCTAATGGATCGTTCTCTTACCTCACGTGCCATGATTGCTGTGGCAGCTAGGATTATGCCATACGCGAAACATACGGCCTGGTAGACCGTGTTATAGGCTCCCAACGGTGCTGCGATGTTGATGTTTAGGTCCTCGGAGAATACCCCTGAACCCGTACCTGTATCCGTCTTAGACCCATCTGTGAAGATAGTGAGTTCGTTGTGGTTAACCGCATCTTCGTGTAGATCCTCGTACAGTTGGATTTTGTATTTCTTGTCGAACACAAATTGTTTCGGTATTCGGTCGCAAATGGCTTCTGTTAGAAGAATTTCTTTGAAAAGTGTATTTAAGTTGCTAGTGTGCGGTGTATTAGTGTCTTTCCAGAGCTTCAGAGCTCTTAGCCGAACCACCGACGTCATAGCTTCCTGTTGTATGAACAGGTGTAATGGAGGCAGATCCAACAACACCTCGAATGCCGCTGCCGTGGCCGCTAGGCATGCAAGTCTTTGAAGCTTTTGAAGCTTGTTGGCGGCCGTTGTTAGGTTGCTCCGAGGCCACCACTGCTGTTACTGCGCCGTAGCTTATCATCGGACGTATTATTGTCTTATAGAGGCATAAGACAATTTTTCGGGATAGGCCCCAGCGTTTGCCTATCATCTTCTTGTCAATGTCATGTCAATTTGCTGTCGAGAGTGACACCCAGGTGCTTGACCTCGGTAGACAGCTTAAGCTCTGTATTAAATAACAACCTGGGCAGTCGGTAAGTACCCAGCGCGCGTTTGTGTGTGAACATAACTAGTTCGGTCTTGGTCGGGTTTACAGATAATTCGTACTCATTACACCACCACTCTACTATGCGTAGGGCTTGTTGGGTGAGGTCGTACACTGTACTGGTTACCTCACCTGAGGTGAAAATGGTTAGATCATCTGCATAACCTATTGTGTAGAAGTATCTCGGGTTGAGTTTGTCTATGAGTTCATTGATGACTAAGTTCCACAATGGCGGGGAGAGTACACCGCCCTGCGAGCACCCTTTAGTTATCAAGGCTGTCTAGGTGTCGCCGTGTAGGCGCACTACCCTTTTGCTGAGCATGTTTTGGATCCACTGTATGAGCATCTGATCCACACCATGCCTGGCTGGGGCATTGCTTATGCTGGAAAATTTTGTCTTGTCGAAGGTTCCTTCTATGTCAATGAAGGTGCCCAGACAGATGCTTTTTTGTTGTATAGCAGCTTCTATCTGGTTCACGACCTGATGTGATGCCTATTCCGTTGATTTCCGTGAGCTGTATGCATGTTGGTTGGCATGTAGGGGTAGGTGCTTAAATGCCCCACTTCTTAGTTCCCTCTCGCAGAGCCTTTCCAAGGCTTTAAGCAAGAAGGAGGTCAAGCTTATTGGTCTGAAGGACTTTGCATTGGTATAGTCTGTTTTGTCTGGTTTTGGTTTGAAAATTAGTTTGACTTCCCTCCATATCTTCGATACATATCTGAGGGCCAGGCTAGCCCTCATTATTGCCAGAAGTCTTTTAGGGACAGGTTCACCCCTCCCCCCTTGTAATAACCCTGGGAAGATGCCATCCAGTCCAGCTGCTTTGAAGGGATGGAAGCTATCGATGGCCCATCGGAGTTTGTCTTCTGTGACCTGTGTATTTGGGTGTCTCAACTCGTGTTCGGTCGCCACTGTTTGTGTATCGTGCCACGTTATTACCGGGGTGAGGACGCAGCCTGGGAAGTGTGTTTCGAGTAGGACGCGTCTTGTCTCCTCCTCCAATGTGGTGTATGTGTTATCCGGTTTACGGAGTGTACCTGGTGCAACCGTTGGTGGTGGCTGAGCCAATAATTTCCTTACCCGGTTTGCTTGTTGGCAAAATTCAATGCTCCCACAGAATTTTCTCCATGCCATGGTACGTCTGAATCTGAGGCATTTCTTGTAGCTTGATTTGGCCGCTTTATAAGCGTCCCAATCTTCGTCTGCGCTTGTGTTCATTGCGCTGTTTAAAGCCCTTCTTACCTTCTTGCGTTCAAGCTCAGCACCCCACCAGAGTTGTTTGCCTGGGGTTGAGGGTAGAGTGGTTTCTGGGCAGGCTGCGTGGTAGCTGTCTAGCATCGACTGCGTCAGTGTACATACCTGCTCGTCAATCTGTTTATTGTCACCCGGTACAGTCGGCGTAGCAGTAAGGGTAAATTTCTCTGTAAGTAATTGGACATACTTTGCTTTGTCAGTGTTGTGTGGTTTCCTACGTGGCTGTGTGGGTTGTATAACGATTTCCATGGAGAAACTGACCCATCTGTGGTCTCTGAGCACGATGCCTCTTTTGAGACGTGCCATCCCTTGATGCGTTCAGCCGCTCCTTCTGTTGCGAGAGTTAAGTCGATCATTGACTGACTACGTCTTGTGACGAAGGTGAGCTCCGTACCTGTGTTAAATAGGGTAAGATTAGTGGTGAATAGGGATTCAACCAGTGATTTACATCTGTTGTTATTGCAGTTCATGCCCCACATTTGGTGGTGGGCATAAAAGTCCGTTCCTATTACGACCTCCGTATTGGCTCTCTCGCACTGGTTAACCAGACGCGTGAGGTCGAACGGAGGCGGGTCTTCGGCCTCGGGCATGTAGACCGATGCGAAAACAACCGCTATAGTCCTTGGCTGATGTGATATTTCAATTTGTATCGCTGTGATGTCTCTGAAACAGAACTCCATTAAAGCTTGAGTTCTGATGTTTTTAGTAGTTAGTATACAGGTTCTTGGATGTGTGTGGTCAGTTGAAGAATAAATCTTACCTCCCAGGCTGGATAGGCCTCTAATATGTAGTTACGGTAGTCAGTAGACTCAAATAATCTGATACTGATCTAAACCTTGGAAGATGGCAATCCCTTTGGGTTGCGGAGGTCAGACGGCACTCGCTCATAGACAAACTGATATTCTGTCAAATATGGTTTGGTTAGTAAGCGGACCCTGGGCTCCGAGGTGAAGTCTTGGATGCAACTGAGATAACGCTAGGTCAATGATGATCCTCTTCATATCAGTCTGTTAATATGATCTCCACTGTGCTTTAGCAGCTCCACTTACGATATAATAAAATAATATTCTACGACATTCACACAACATCGTCTGGTCCCAAACTAAGCAGAGCTTGTACTAGGGTACTAGATAATAGATAAACATACATAGATACTTTATTTTTGTAAATACATAGTCGTACGTATTATATACATTGGAACACCCAGACCAAGACCAAGACCATGTTCACGCACACATATGTTTGACTTGAGCGGGAATCGAACCCGCGACCTTCGGCGTGGCAATTGTTTAACCCGTGAGAAGGCGCGCTATGAGCCTTTTGCTCGCGCATAAATTCATTGCAGTAAATTTCAAGTTTAGCTATACTGTGTCACTTCAAACTTCTCGGTACCTTCCTAAAATTTCACCCCCTCTCTTCTGACGCAACTCCCGCGGTGCTCAGTGCCACCACGACTGCATGGTGATGGATTTGTGAGTGGTGGATCGTGAAGCGCGGCATTTTGCTCATCGCGCGCCCGTTCGTGTAAGTATTTTTTTCTTAATAACAAAATTGATTGATTGCTTTTTCTTAGTTATTGTGCACAGTTATTGATTAAATTACTGGATATAATATTTATATGTTTTATTTGTTTCTTAAAGTAAACAAGGCCTACAATATGTGATCGGCAAGCCCCTCAAAGGAGAATGGGCGGTTTTATCCCAAGTGTTGCAACATCTTGAGACCTATATCAAACTAGAGGGTGCCCACAGCTACGCCCGCATATTAATTGTTTCTGCCGGATCCCGTGGGAGTTTCGGGAAATCCCTTCTTAGTGCACACTATCGATATCACCAAGGACTTTATATGTCAAATTTCAGCTTCTTACGCCCTGTACTTTTGACTGTAGCTTGTCTATCTGTCAGTCAGTCAGTAACGCAAGAATTTTATATAAACAGAAAAAGATGAAAGATCTCAATTAGTGTATTTTTGTATGGGTGCTACTCTGTAGCATTTGCAGAGGAAATGTTATAGGAGTTTAAAAAATAAAACTTGAGCGCTCCACCTAAGAAATGGCATGTAGAAAATCAAAATATGCATAGGAATATGCTAGACAAATCAATTGTTATATCACTAGTAGATACCAGTAGCATTAGGGGCACAATGCCACATTCGTAAAATGCCACTTTCGCAAAATGCCACACTTCCTAAATCGCACATTAGCAAAATGCGTTCACAAAAGCATGCATTTTGTGCAGTATATCAGTGTGCACCGAGCATGTTAATTTTATGTGGCATATGTGTTATGAAAGACACATAACTCAAGATCTCATGGAAGATGAAATCATTTCATTTTATTGTAATTTTGTTTTTTATATATTTTTTATGAAAAGTTTGTACATCTTAATCTAATCTTGCACATAAGACTGCATATTTTGTTGTTTACTATTAATAAAACACTTTATATAATGAAATAAAGACTTTTAATTTATTATAACATAATAAATTGTAAATCAATAGTAAAAATATAACTGATCTCAAAGAAAACGTCATTTGAAGTAGCCTGAGAGTTTTGCTCACGGGCGCCTGCTCGTGTAACTTTTTAGGGCGCGCCTTCTCATGGGTAAACCCACGCTTGGCATAGCGTGGGTTTCCATTATATCATGTTATACATACACATACAAACATAGACTCACGCCTGTTTCCCGGAGGGGTAGGCAGAGACTACGGAACGCCATTTGCAACGATCCTGACATATCTCTCTTGCATCATTCACTTCCATCAGATTCCTCATGCATGCTCTTCTGTTCAGGGTACTTCTAACATGTCCTGTTTTTAGGATGTCTCCGATCTGGTCAGAGAACGTCCGCCTAGGTCTTCCCTTTCGTCCTGTCCCATTCACACTTGCCTTATACATCTGCTTGGTCAGTCTTTCGTCATCCATCCTCTCCACTTGCCCAAACCACCTTAGCATAACCTTCTCAATGCTTGTCACTACATCTTCTTTTACCCCACAATACTCTCTTATCACACTGTTATATCATGTTTTCATTACTTATTCATAAAAGGAATGATTTCATTGATACTATTTTATTTCAACCGCGTTATTGGTTCAGCGGTGAGCCGGCCACACTGGTTTGTACCAATACATGTTAGTGTATCGGTTTGGCTGGCTCCCGGGACGATGTGGCTCACCACACTTAGCGTTTCCAAATTCAAATAATTTATTGCGAATATAGGTGATACATAGATGTTTACACAGTTTTTGTCAGTCACAGAACAAACATTAGTGCAGCTATATTCTGCCATTTGGCATGCAATGTTCATCATATATTATTTTATTATGGTTATATAAACATTATTGAAACAATATTATGTACTAGTTATAAATAAACTACACATGTCAAAAAGAATAAATATTAATACAATCAAATAAGTCAATCAAGGTTATATTATATATGGAAAGTCAATTTGGTTACATGTCACAACTAATTATTAAATATCATATTTGTCTTCGAGAAATTCTTTAATCCTGTAGTATGCCTTATAAATAAGAAATTGTTTCAATAACGCTTTAAATTTATCTATGTTGGAGCATCTTAATATGTTTAACGGTAAATGGCTATAAATTCGAGAGGCCATACAGAATATACTATTGCTAAATTGCGCTGTTTTGTTTGATGGAAAACAAACTTTGTGATTATTACGCTTACTATTTAAGCGTTCAAATAAATAATTATGAGTAATAACAAAGACAGCGACCTCATAGATATAAAGGCATGGAATCGTTAATAGTTTCAAACTCATAAAAAAGGGTTTACAGCTATCTGTCTGTTTCAACTTCACTATGGCCCTTAAACATAATTATCTTCTGGGCTCTAAATATCATCACATTGTCCACCGAGTTACCCCAAAAGATAACACCATACCTTAGTACTGATTCTACGTAACCATGATACGCAGCGATGACAGCAGACTGATTCACAATTGATCCAAGTCTATACAGGGCATAAGGGAATTGGTGGAGTTTGGTACAAATATCTTCTACTTGAGATTTCCAATTTAATTTTGAGTTAAGATTGAGACCTAAAAATTTTACATTTTCGACTAAATCAATTTGTTGTCCATTGTAATTAAGATTTATTAAATTATTATTCCTATTTCTAAGTCATTAAATTGGTCTTATTCAGATTAATTAATAAATTATTATGTGATAACCATTGAATTATTATGTCTAGTGTTTGATTTATGTCAGATATCATTTGATTTTTACTTGTACTTCTAAACATCACTGTGCTATCGTCTGCAAATAATACCATGTCTTGATTTATATAGTTTGGTAAGTCATTTATATAGACAATAAACAACAAGGGGCCGAGAATACTTCTCTGAGGAACTCCTTGAGTTACTTCACTATATGAAGAAGAATGTACTATTTGTCTGTGAGTTTTTTGGCAAATGCGAGTTATTTGTTTTTTTTTTATGGTAATAGGCAGCAAACGAGCTGACGGATTGCCTGTCGATTTTCTGTGAGAGGGTAGTACTTCCCCGGTCGAGCCGGCCCATTCATGCTGAAATCAGCACTACGGTGGCTCTACTACCTGTGACAAAATTACACATTATACATTGTTGTAGACTTATTAAATATGATTTTAGGAGATTGAGAACATTTCCTCGAACTCCGTATGCTTCTAATTTATTTAAGAGGATGCCGTGATTAACATAGTCAAAAGCATTAGTTAAATCCATATTGAGACGGAGGGTCTCAGGTAGGATGTCGGGGTTTGAGAGAAACACTGCTAGGCTGAACAGGTTCTTTATTATGTCTCACTACCGCTTACATACAGTATGACCGAACTAGGTAAGCACTGGCCTGAGCTGGCTGGAGTGTAGACTCCTGCTGCTCTGCGACGCTCGCAGGGTAGCTGCTCGAAGGGTCGCCGATGAGCTGGCCAAGGTGCGCTGCGCAGGCAGCTCTGTGGTCGATGTTTAGGCTGAGCGGGTCTCAGGCGGTGCAGCCGATGTGGGCCGAGCGGTCAGGCTCAGGCGTCCGTGGCCTGGCTGTAGGAGCTCGTAGGCAGGAACGGAGGCTTGGGTGGCAGCTGGCTAGTAGCGGCACGGCGCCAGCAGCTCGTGGCTTGTAGCCCGTAGGAAGAACGTCAGCCCGTAGGAAGAACGTCAGGTGCAGTGAGCTCGTAGGGTGAACGTAGCCCGTAGGGTGAACCCCAGCGGGACAGTAGATAGGAAGTAGAATGTAGAATAATCGCGAGGTGTAGCGGCAGCGTTCCGATGTCTAGGGAAAGTGACCATTCTACAACGCGCACCCATCTTATAAAGATGTAGCCTATGACTCACAACTGCCTTTGGCTAGTGAATATGACCATATTTGGTAATATTGCGAACGATGTCTGGCTAAGCTGGCGTTAAGCGCCTGCGAGATATTATAACGCAATACGTGTAGTATTACGTTACAATACCCCGCTCTGTACAGCAGGATTTTTCGTGTCTAGACAAGAAAAATCCGTCTAACTAAGTCCTCCGAACTTCTGTAGACAGTGCTAAGTAGATAGTGACTATGAAACTCAAACTGCAGGTAGGTACAATGAAAGAATCTAGTTAGGTTAGGAATCAGTGTAGTTAATTAGTTTTAAATCTTTAATGTGCCAACTGCCAATAGATTTACCCGACGAATCCGCTAATTCGTATACTAGTGGTGACTTTTTAGCAATAATAGTACACTTGGCAAACTTAGGAGCTAGTTTTTTGCCAAATGATTTGTCGTAGGTTCTTTTCCACACAGTATCACCCACGTTAATACCAGCCGGTTTACGACGTAAGTTGTATGTGTGTGTATATAAAGTACCATTGTTTTGTTGTTTACGTGCGACACAAGTATCACACGAAGATATAAACTTAATAATGTCAGCGTGCATACCAGGCCAATAATAACGCTGCGCTAAACGTTTATACGTTTTAAAAATACCTAAATGACCCGCAGCGAGTTCCGAATGGTATTCTTTAATAGCGGTAGTTCTACCCGAGGTATGTAGGACCTCTTTCCAATCGAATACTTTACGCAATGTACATTTAGATACCATATATCTGTACAATTTATCATTCCTGATAGAATAATTAGGGAAAGATGTAGGTGAGTTTTTACAGCCATTGTAGATTGTAGTATACCACTGATCCGAGGTTATAGTAGTCTCGTTATCAGTGTTAGTATCAATGGCTGACACGGTAGCATTAACATTATTAGGCAAGGAATTACTACGAGGGTAATTATTAGATAAAGAAACAGAGTTAATATAGTTTGGTAACAATTTAAATCTTTTCCAGAAGTCAATACCTAAAATCAACGAACTAGTGACTTCTGGAATTACGTACGCTTTTAAGTTATAAGTTTTATTTTCAAAAGTGGTGGGTAGGTTGATATAACCGATCGGTGTCAAACGATGACCACCCGCCGATCGAAAAAATATAGTAGGGTTGTCACACTTATTCAAAGGGAGATTAGTTTTAGAAATAAGTTTTATATGAGAATTATTGCCCAATATAGTCACGGCAGAACCTGAGTCAAGTAAACCAGTAAGGGGTAGATTCTTAATGGTTACATTAACATAGGGTCGAAAATCAGTATTAGGTTTTTGATCTCGGGTCGCAGCCACAGAATGACTAGAAAAATACACTTTTAGAGTGTTCAGCCAATTTTTCCAGTCTTCCTTGTCAAAATATTTAGGTTTAGAAGATGTACAAACGGTAGGGTTTGTCATCTTATTTGACGAACGACTATCCGAATAAATTAGTTTTTTGGAAAATGATTTATTTTTACAGGTAGGACAATTTACGAATGTGACATCCCTAAGGCCACACTTAAAACATATCGGATAACGTTCTCGCTTGCACGTCCCTAGTGAGTGATCAGTTGAACGGCAGCGCGGACAAAATACACACCTCTTATTAGTTATTTTTGTAGGAACAGCTGATTTAGATATCATGTTGACATCATAGTGTTGCGGGTTAGGCACAGGTGTATCGTTCGGTTCGACATTTATAGATGCGACAGAAGCGTAGTTTTTTAGTTTAGACGGTTTATAGTACTGTGAATTATTATAGTGACCGTGCGTGTCCTTTTTATTTATGTAAGCTAAATCAGGTGCTACTGTGTTAGACGTAGGGTAACTAGGTTCGTGAAATTGTGCACTTAAACACTGGAACCTCTCATAGTTTAGACATAGTGTTTTTAGAGTGTCTATAGTGTCTATAGCCGTAGTACATGAAGCTAGTACTGTAGAATAACACGGTCTAATATTGTGAAGCAATATATTTAATTTTTCATGTTCGGTTAGTACCATGTTCGGTGACAATCGCGCAAAAAGTTGGAACATAATTGATAAGTAGATGATTATACCCTCAGTTTGCCCTTGAGTACGATTACGAATCTCGGCTAAAAGTTTATAATCATAGTCGTACGGTGTAAAATCAGCTGTGAGTTTACTAGCTAGTTCGTCCCATGTAGAAATGGAATTTTTAACACCGCGAAACCAGTGTAACGCATTACCAGTAAAAATTTCGGACGCGTAATCGAATAATCTATTGGCAGGTAGATTTCTAACCGTCCTAAATTCCGTCACGCGTTGTAGAAATTCGCGAACGCAGCCTGTTCCGTCGAATTTGAGTTTCGATAGTTCGCCAACCCTCAAATGCTCACAGTGGACAGTTACCGGAGTCGACGCTGCCTGTGCAGGGGTTGAATCCGTGCAAGTCATCGTGACTCCGACTTCCGCCGACGGAACATTCGAGTGTTCTATCTTAGATAGCTCTGCCGACAGCATCCGAAAGCGTTCAGTCAGGTCGGATATTTTCTTGCCGTATTTAGGTTCGGATTTGTCTAATCTGCCCAATCTGTGGTAGACCTGGTTGTGCAAAGCCGTAGTTCGCTTCGCCAAGTTGTGGTCGTATAATTCCTTAAGGGAAGAGATTCGCGAATCTAAATCGGTAACTGACAGGCTAGCTCCCTTGAAGTCGTCTGCTATGTCTAGGCCTGACTCTAGGATTTCGTCATTCGGAATCAGCTCGAGTAGTTTAGGTAGCTGCTTCCGTAAACCTAAAACAGAGGTAGCCGGCTCCTCTCCGCGAATAGCGACCTCGTAGGCCAATTCATTCTTATTAAGTAGAAAGTACTTGATAGGGTTAGTGCTCATGATGATATAAAATAAGTATGATAGAAAAGAACGTAAGTATATTACAGCCCTCCGTGTGCAATAGTTCTGCTTTACAAAGAAACTACGACGATTCAGTGTAAAAATGTAGACAATAGATAGTGACTTGCAAAAATAAAAAACGGTTATTTCAAATTGCGAACAGTTACGTAGGGAATCGGTAGTTGAAATTTGAATTAGACAATAGTAAGATAACACATAATAGGTATACAAGAATAGAAATTAAAGATAGACAGCAATACACAGATACACACAAGTTAGATATTACGTACCAGTTCGCTGATGTCTGCACCTCCTCGTTTACAAGGACTGACCTCCTAAACAAGAACAACTGCAGTAATTGGAAGTGAGACAAATAGAGTTGGGCGCCACTGAGACGGAGGGTCTCAGGTAGGATGTCGGGGTTCGAGAGAAACACTGCTAGGCTGAACAGGTTCTTTATTATGTCTCACTACCGCTTACATACAGTATGACCGAACTAGGTAAGCACTGGCCTGAGCTGGCTGGAGTGTAGACTCCTGCTGCTCTGCGACGCTCGCAGGGTAGCTGCTCGAAGGGTCGCCGATGAGCTGGCCAAGGTGCGCTGCGCAGGCAGCTCTGTGGTCGATGTTTAGGCTGAGCGGGTCTCAGGCGGTGCAGCCGATGTGGGCCGAGCGGTCAGGCTCAGGCGTCCGTGGCCTGGCTGTAGGAGCTCGTAGGCAGGAACGGAGGCTTGGGTGGCAGCTGGCTAGTAGCGGCACGGCGCCAGCAGCTCGTGGCTTGTAGCCCGTAGGAAGAACGTCAGCCCGTAGGAAGAACGTCAGGTGCAGTGAGCTCGTAGGGTGAACGTAGCCCGTAGGGTGAACCCCAGCGGGACAGTAGATAGGAAGTAGAATGTTGAATAATCGCGAGGTGTAGCGGCAGCGTTCCGATGTCTAGGGAAAGTGACCATTCTACAACGCGCACCCATCTTATATAGATGTAGCCTATGACTCACAACTGCCTTTGGCTAGTGAATATGACCATATTTGGTAATATTGCGAACGATGTCTGGCTAAGCTGGCGTTAAGCGCCTGCGAGATATTATAACGCAATACGTGTAGTATTACGTTACAATATAAAGAGCAGATACTAAGTGCTTATTGTTAAGACCTGACTACTGACCTACTTTGTAGAAAATTAAAGACTGCTAGGTTAATGCTTTTATTCTTGCGAAAGCCGACTTGTTTCTCTGTAAATATTTTATTTTTTTCAATGAAATCAATATAATATTATTAACATTTGTATCAAATTACCACCAATTTTCACTTGCAAATTGCGAACCCATACATATGTAGATGCTAGATAACGGACGAGGCTCTGGCGACCAAGCATTGGCGGTAAAACCATAAACCCAACCGGGCAACCGGGTGGAAGAGGCTTCAGTGGCCTAGGGATCTAAATAATCTCTAAAATGATTGGCGCAGAAGGCAAGGGGAAATTACTGCGGCTACTTTCCCAAGAAAGTTACATGAGAGCACAAAGAAATGAGAGACGATCGCCCTGCGAACCGATTAGCGACCGGCGCTGCCCTGTGTCCGAGACGCGCAGTGTGAAGTTGGCTACCGGCCATGGCGAGGTAGGAGACCAGGCCTCCCATGGAAACTCTACTACTGGCAATTCAATCAAACTGCGACGCCTCCAGACGATAGGAACTTGGAATGTACGCGGCTTAAATCATCCAGGGAAACTTACCATATTGGAACGGGAAGTGGATAGAGTTGGTGTGAACATCTGTGGTCTAAGTGAAACACACTGGAAGGGCAGCGGACATTTATTGTGTGATACAATTGGAAGCTTAATTAACAATGACATGAATAAAATATCACATGAGAAATGTGTGTTTTTTCACATGAGAATTGTGACAAAATTTAATTGCTTTTGAAATTAATTTTAATCTGGAACTTGTCTTTCAGGGTCAAACCGCTAGGATAATGATACTCCCCGCATAGGGGCTTTAGCTTTATGATGTCCATGAACACAAAGAATAGATCATTTTCGACATCTAATGATTTGATCATTTTCAAATAAGAACACGTAATCTTATGACAGCACATAGTCATTCAACACTCATTGCATTGTTTATACAAAGCCTTACATATTCCATACATGAAACCGCTGCTAATAGTCCATTAAGTTGCCTCGGCACGCGATGGCGTAGATCGGTTTGTGTTCATATTTATTGTTGGCGACGAAGAACTGTGGCCATTAAAACCGCGGCGAGTAAATCGCAAACCGAATAAAATGAGTTTATTTCATCAAGATCATAGAGCAGTACATGTGAACGTCATAACGTAGCGTGACGCATTCGGCTATGATTGGTTGCACTCGGATATTATGTTCTATTGCAATTGAAGTTTGAATTTGTGTTCGAATCTTGCGTAAAGTACAGTCACTAAGAAATGCGCCACGCATCTTTGAATTATCTATTTGATATAAGGTTGTGTTTTTATTTGCTTGTTGTTGTTTTAGTTAGGTACCTACATTTGTTCATTGTTATTTTATACTTATCTATGTACTCTTATACGTCTGTGATATTCACTTACTATTTTGTTTAATTGTTTGTCATCCACCAAGCATATTCCTGACCTCTACCGTGAATCGATAAGGAAAATTGTATTTATTTATTAATTTATACACTAGATTGTGTACAGGTTGACTTAATGCCTTGGGCATTATCTGCCAGTCTACCTTTGAGCGGTGTTGAGAACCGTAGTAGGTGTATTAAATATTTATACAATAATTACAATATTACAAATAATATTGACGACCGGTTGGCGCAGCGGAAGTGTAAGCGACTGCTACGCCGATGGTCGCGGGTTCGATTCCCGCTCAAGTCAAACATTTGTGTGCATGAACATGGATGTTTGTCCTGGTCTGGGTGTTTCTATGTATAATATATTGTATGTATTTACAAAAAAAAGTATATATGTATGTTTATCCATTATCTAGTACCCATTGAACAAGCTCTGCTTAGTTTGGGATTAGATGGTGATGTGTGTATGTGGTAGAATATTATTATAATAGACATAATATGTATAATAATATATACTTAAATAAGTAGGGAAACAAACATACATACTATAATATAATATGGGAATTAAAGATAGGATACATAAAGCCGCCATACAGTAACTACGTAATGATAAATAATGTAAATAGAAATAAAGATACAAATCCTATGACACATCCGCTGGTCTTGCCAACAAGAGCTCCTTCACTTTTCCCTTAAATTTGTATTTGGTATTGCACATCCTGATTTCTAGAGGGAGGGCATTCCAGAGGAGAATAGACTGAACGAAAAAGGAAGAGTGAATAAGAGATGTGTTATGGGAAGGGACAGTAAGAAGAAGATTATTAGACGATCGCAAGTTTCGGTCGTGGTTGGAACACAGATACTGATATTGACAAGTTAAATAATTCGGGGAAGAAGGAGACATAAGAATAGAATATAGGGTAGTGAGAGCACGCAAACTGCGACGATGACGGATAGGAAGCCACTTTAATTGGGAACGATAAGTAGACACATGGTCATACTTGCAAAGATTGAAAACGAATTGAATGCAGTTATTGAGAAGACGGTCGAGTTTGTTGAGAAGATCTGCATTCAGGTCATAGTAACAAGTCACGGGAAAATGGGGATGACTGTACGTAGATATTATTTGTCTACAGTTTTCAACATCTTTTTGCCTAAATATTAGATTTTGATTCACATTTGGTTCATTTCTTTGTTGTCACAATAAACTAAAAGGTAATAATTTGTCATGGTAACAAAAATATGTATATTGAAATATATTTTTTGTAAAGATTTTCTATTTGACTGTACCTGCGCAAACACCTGCATGGTTCAACTTCAGAGAGCACAAGAAGTTTGGCGAAAACTATACCATCCTCAACTACATAACACATACTCAGAGACACATAGTTATAATAATAAAATTCAGAAGAGGCCCGTGCCCTGCAGTAGTGTAATATATATACAAGATTATATCAATCTTGTATATATTATAATCGTAAAACATTGCTAGTAGAATTTTTTATTGATGAGATGTATACAGATTCAAATCTATGTAAGTTTGATGATTTGAAACTATGCTTAAAACGTATTGAATTGCAGAACCATAAATTTTTTGCATCACATTCAGCCTATAATTAATTTAGCAGTATAAGTGGCTTTACACACAATCTGGTCACCGGATGGTCTGTACCGGGTGAATTGTTTTGTACAAATAAGAGAATAAAACATCCACTAATAATGCTTACATCATCATCGTCCTTGCAATACAACGGGTGCATCCACGACTTTTAACTTTGAGCCCGGGGTCCACTTCTCAGTCTAATTAAATTTTACAGAATATTACCTTTTTGACAGAGCGGCTGGCGTCTCAACCCAAAGGGAGTGTGATATTCCATGGGTTAGACCAGCCCAGGCGCCCGCCGTGGGTGATAATATATATTTTGCCTTTTGCATTATATACCGCCTGTATACACTATGTAAATAAAGAGAAAAGGAGAATTCTCGAGACTGTTTTCTTTTTGTTTTTTTAAATAACCTATGTCGTTCCATTCCTAGACAAAGGTCTTCCTTACACTCCTCCAAGCGTCCCTATCTCCTGCCAAGTTGGGCCGGTTGCTGTTGAAGTTGCCTACATCGTCGCGCCGTCATTGATTAATTGATTTAAATTATCTATCTACCGACATGTGTGAAATAGCTGTTACTGTACCATAAAGTTATAATCACGTCATTAACAAAACTGTGTGAAGTAACAAATCCAGGCTGTTACAAAAGCAACCGAGATTTATATGAGTCACGCTGGCGAGTTGAACAGTAAACCAAGTTGTTATTTGGCGATTAATATTGTTATTATTGAAGTAAGTAAAGTATAGTTAAAGGTAGTAGAGCCTTGCTAATTCCAGCATGAATGGGCCGGCTCGACCGGGGAAGTACTACCCTCTCACAGGAAATCGACGTAAAGTAACAGTAGCTAAACTGTTGCGTTTCGTTCGGTGAGTGAGAGTGCCGGAGGCCCTATCCTCTATCCCTTCTCCCTGATCCCACTCCTCATCCTATCCTTTTTTCCCAGCCCGAGGGGCGGCAACGCACTTGTGACTACTGTGGTGTTGCTTGTGTCCATGGGCGGCAGTAATTGCTTACCATCACGCAATCCGTCTGCTCGTTTGCCGCCTATTACCATAAAGTAACAATAATTTACTGGCCTCTTGGCCTGGTCTGTAGTGACCCGCATTGGTAAGCTGCAGGTCGCCAGTTCGATTTTAATTTAGGATAATTTTATGTGCCCGGCGTGCACTCGGCGTTCAATCTGTAGTGCAAAGTTATCGCTGGGTGCACGCCGAACGCCCGCCGCGCGAACGCGCATGCCCAATGTGAGGGAGGCTTAATATGCCTGCGTGTAATAATTCTAAGGTATGTATGCGATCAAGAATTTATTGAATTGGTTAACAGTCGTCTATTTTTGGTTTTTGTTTTAGTAATTTTATAACTACAAGAAAATGAACATGTTTTATGACTATAACATTGTCATTAATAATTTCTAACTTCATTTCTGTCCAAGATGACATATTAAAAAGATAATTCTGCTAGAATCGATTTCACACAGAAATAGACTGTAGTATAACTGCGGAATTCAATATTCGAACTATCCAGTTTTTTGAGATTTTAGATTCGTTTGTGACACAAGCTCCATACAAAATATGTCAAACACGAATCTCGAATCTCAAAATCCATGAATAGATCGCTTATTAAAAAGGGGCCTAAGTCAGTTTATAAAATAGACCATAATATTGTTTTGTCTATTGTTTAGGAAATAATTTGGCCGACACCAATTTGAATGCAAATTAATTATTTGAAATGAATCTACTGCATTTAGCAATAATGTGTCTGAAAGTTGAATTATAGCATAATAAGCGTTATGAAGGACCAAAAAGTTATATTAGCGCATATGGCGCTGCGGTGCACCCGATTGTTTTGCATTTTATTAGTTAGTTGCTTTTTGTTTAGTTGTTTATTTATAGAAAAGAGGTATTTGGGTTTCTGAAGCAAGAGAGGAATGTCAGGATCTTTGCAAATGGCGTTCCGTAGTCTCTGCTTACCCCTCCGGGAAACAGACGTGAGTCTATGTATGTATGTATGTATTTGGGTTTCTGGGCTAGTTGTTCGTGCCTTGTGGACCGTACCACGGCGAATATTGTCTATAATTTGTATGCTTGGTAATAGTATGTGAATGGTTTAATGCGTGATTCAGGATCTTCAATCCTGTCATCGAAGTTCCGTCGGTGTCATATGGTATAAGTATCAATTTATTGTTGTATGTTAGGTACCTCTAAAGGCATATTCAAAATATATTTAATTATATTGTTAGATTTTGCTAGCTATATAAAATAAGACCTGTTAGTTTTGATATTAACAATTATTTCATAACGCGTAAGTGATCGTCACTAAATACTCAAAAGTGTTCACCTAAAGCGCAACAGTATCTTCATGCGATCAGAAAGACGTAGCTTTATAATTATGTGAAAATATTATTTATAAATTCCTTTTCATGGTTTCATGCCATTAGCAGTAAGACTATCTTAGACCCTTGTGCATGTCATGGTTGGTGCATAAAAAAACCCATCAAATGGTCCAGCAAAATATTTTACCAACAAAATATTCTAACGTATGTAACGAAGGCTTTTATCCTCTATTACGTCGTAAGCCAAATAATTACTCTGGGAGAGCCCAAGTATTCCCTGCGTGTTTGATTTTCATAGCTCCACTACCCTTGTCACCGGTCATCTACCGGTGACAAGGAAGCTTGGGAATTCATAGTGTAAAAATATATAGGTTAGCTCTCTTGATGACATATAGCTGCCAGTTTCTTGTCTCAGTAGAGAAAATAATGAGTAATGGAATTAAACATGAAACGTATCATTAACTATTGTAATCTTATCTAGCACTGATCTATAAAATAATGTATGAGAAATTGAAACGTTTGGTTAGGTGTATTAAGGTACAAAATTAAATCAACTGCGATTTTTTAGGTACATAAAGTGTGTGTTTTGTTAAAGTCAAGTCAAATTCAAGTCAAAGTCAAAATCAATTATTCATTTAAGCCACAAAGTGACGCTTTTGAACGTTAAAAATTAAAGTTAATTACTAGATGATTCTACATTTACATTTACTGCCACGTTCGCAATGCAATAGAGACCTATAGAGATAACCACGAGAAAGAACGGGCAATAAAACTCGAGGCCACTCTTTTAAACTGCCAGTATAATGGCTTTACATAATAATTATAATAATAATATAATATGCTACCACATACACACATCACCATCTAGTCCCAAGCTAAGCAGAGCTTGTGTTATGGGTACTAGATAATGGATAAACATACATATATACTTTATTTTTGTAAATATATACATATTATACATAGAAACACCCAGACCAAGATAAACATCCATGTTCATGCACACAAATGTTTGACTTGAGCGGGAATCGAACCCGCGGCCTTCGGCGTAGCAATCGCTTACACTCCCGCTGCGCCAACCGGTCGTCCATTAAGCGATAAACGTTTTATATAGAAAAAAAATATTGCTATACTATGATGAGGTTATATTCAAATAGTTAGGCAACACCAACATTTTAATCTTCAAGCATTTTAGACGCTATTATTTCGTCTTTTTCCGAATTTAATGTTACATTTTTCGAATACTTATTTTGTGTGTAAAGGTAGCTCAGCCTACCTTGAAGTCTCGGTGCCTATTAATTGTGTGTTAAGGAAGGCCGGTTTACACTCCGGTGGAAAATATTGGTAAGTATACTCTAATTAAATAGGATAATTATAGTAGGCCTATAATGATGATGATTGGCAGGATTGACAGCTTAATGTGCTCGCCGAGGCATTGGGTAAAGCTATAATTAACAATTTAATACGCACATTACTTTGAAAAGTCAGTGGTGCGCGCCGTGGATTTTAACCCGATAACCTATAAATAGCATAAATTGTTAATTATCGCCTGCCCCGAGCCTTGGAGAGCGCGTTAAGCCGTCGGCTCCCGCTGTCATGAAGATCTTTGACGGTAGTTACGGTACTTGATACTTGATGGCATGGGTTGTTTCCGCAACTCCACATCTTGGCGTGTATTTTGCGTACAGTTGGGAACGGTCTTGTCATTAGAGCCACCCCAGCTCTTCGAGGAAGGCCAGCAGGCTCTTGATGTGGCCCACTGCTTCCCTCATGGTGCTGTGTCTGGTTAGGTGCTGCTGCCTTTACTGTGAGACCTCAGGGCAGTCGAGAAGCAGGTGGGCTGCCGTCTCGTCTGCTGCCATACAGGCTCTGCACAGCGGGCTGTCGGTGATTTCTATAGTAAATAGCTGCTTAATAAACGATCCGTGTCCTGTATAGGCGGCCGCGACTGTCCGAAGTTGTTGCTTGGACAGCCGGAGAATTTGTTTGGCTATCTTACTGTCTACTGCAGGAAGAGCCTCCTTGGCCTGCCTGCATGTTTTGATACCAATCCAGGGCTGGTTGTGCTGGGTCCTGGTTCTATTTCTTACTAAAACCAGAAGGAAGGGGAATAATGGGCTCGGGTCCCACCACCTCTAACATGGCCCCTCTTCTGGCAAGTACGTCGGCTGCGTCATTCCCTCTTGAGCCACTGTGGCCCTTGATCCATTGCAGTGTTAATTTGTTTAGTTTACCTACCTCTGTTAGTTTCTTGTGGCATTCGCGTGTGAGTGCCGAGGTGATAGTATGGCTTTTGAGGGCTGAAGCGACAGCCATACTATCTGAGAGGATCCTAATGGATCGTTCTCTTACCTCACGTGCCATGATTGCTGTGGCAGCTAGGATTATGCCATACGCGAAACATACGGCCTGGTAGACCGTGTTATAGGCTCCCAACGGTGCTGCGATGTTGATGTTTAGGTCCTCGGAGAATACCCCTGAACCCGTACCTGTATCCGTCTTAGACCCATCTGTGAAGATAGTGAGTTCGTTGTGGTTAACCGCGCCTTCGTGTAGATCCTCGTACAGTTGGATTTTGTATTTCTTGTCGAACACAAATTGTTTCGGTATTCGGTCGCAAATGGCTTCTGTTAGAAGAATTTCTTTGAAAAGTGTATTTAAGTTGCTAGTGTGCGGTGTATTAGTGTCTTTCCAGAGCTTCAGAGCTCTTAGCCGAACCACCGACGTCATAGCTTCCTGTTGTATGAACAGGTGCAATGGAGGCAGATCCAACAACACCTCGAATGCCGCTGCCGTGGCCGCTAGGCATGCAAGTCTTTGAAGCTTTTGAAGCTTGTTGGCGGCCGTTGTTAGGTTGCTCCGAGGCCACCACTGCTGTTACTGCGCCGTAGCTTATCATCGGACGTATTATTGTCTTATAGAGGCATAAGACAATTTTTCGGGATAGGCCCCAGCGTTTGCCTATCATCTTCTTGTCAATGTCATGTCAATTTGCTGTCGAGAGTGACACCCAGGTGCTTGACCTCGGTAGACAGCTTAAGCTCTGTATTAAATAACAACCTGGGCAGTCGGTAAGTACCCAGCGCGCGTTTGTGTGTGAACATAACTAGTTCGGTCTTGGTCGGGTTTACAGATAATTCGTACTCATTACACCACCACTCTACTATGCGTAGGGCTTGTTGGGTGAGGTCGTACACTGTACTGGTTACCTCACCTGAGGTGAAATTGGTTAGATCATCTGCATAACCTACTGTGTAGAAGTATCTCGGGTTGAGTTTGTCTATGAGTTCATTGATGACTAAGTTCCACAATGGCGGGGAGAGTACACCGCCCTGCGAGCACCCTTTAGTTATCAAGGCTGTCTAGGTGTCGCCGTGCAGGCGCACTACCCTTTTGCTGAGCATGTTTTGGATCCACTGTATGAGCATCTGATCCACACCGTGCCTGGCTGGGGCATTGCTTATGCTGGAAAATTTTGTCTTGTCGAAGGTTCCTTCTATGTCAATGAAGGTGCCCAGACAGATGCTTTTTTGTTGTATAGCAGCTTCTATCTGGTTCACGACCTGATGTGATGCCTATTCCGTTGATTTCCGTGAGCTGTATGCATGTTGTTTGGCATGTAGGGGTAGGTGCTTAAATGCCCCACTTCTTAGTTCCCTCTCGCAGAGCCTTTCCAAGGCTTTAAGCAAGAAGGAGGTCAAGCTTATTGGTCTGAAGGACTTTGCATTGGTATAGTCTGTTTTGTCTGGTTTTGGTTTGAAAATTAGTTTGACTTCCCTCCATATCTTCGATACATATCTGAGGGCCAGGCTAGCCCTCATTATTGCCAGAAGTCTTTTAGGGACAGGTTCACCCCTCCCCCCTTGTAATAACCCTGGGAAGATGCCATCCAGTCCAGCTGCTTTGAAGGGATGGAAGCTATCGATGGCCCATCGGAGTTTGTCTTCTGTGACCTGTGTATTTGGGTGTCTCAACTCGTGTTCGGTCGCCACTGTTTGTGTATCGTGCCACGTTATTACCGGGGTGAGGACGCAGCCTGGGAAGTGTGTTTCGAGTAGGACGCGTCTTGTCTCCTCCTCCAATGTGGTGTATGTGTTATCCGGTTTACGGAGTGTACCTGGTGCAACCGTTGGTGGTGGCTGAGCCAATAATTTCCTTACCCGGTTTGCTTGTTGGCAAAATTCAATGCTCCCACAGAATTTTCTCCATGCCATGGTACGTCTGAATCTGAGGCATTTCTTGTAGCTTGATTTGGCCGCTTTATAAGCGTCCCAATCTTCGTCTGCGCTTGTGTTCATTGCGCTGTTTAAAGCCCTTCTTACCTTCTTGCGTTCAAGCTCAGCACCCCACCAGAGTTGTTTGCCTGGGGTTGAGGGTAGAGTGGTTTCTGGGCAGGCTGCGTGGTAGCTGTCTAGCATCGACTGCGTCAGTGTACATACCTGCTCGTCAATCTGTTTATTGTCACCCAGTACAGTCGGCGTAGCAGTAAGGGTAAATTTCTCTGTAAGTAATTGGACATACTTTGCTTTGTCAGTGTTGTGTGGTTTCCTACGTGGCTGTGTGGGTTGTATAACGATTTCCATGGAGAAACTGACCCATCTGTGGTCTCTGAGCACGATGCCTCTTTTGAGACGTGCCATCCCTTGATGCGTTCAGCCGCTCCTTCTGTTGCGAGAGTTAAGTCGATCATTGACTGACTACGTCTTGTGACGAAGGTGAGCTCCGTACCTGTGTTAAATAGGGTAAGATTAGTGGTGAATAGGGATTCAACCAGTGATTTACATCTGTTGTTATTGCAGTTCATGCCCCACATTTGGTGGTGGGCATAAAAGTCCGTTCCTATTACGACCTCCGTATTGGCTCTCTCGCACTGGTTAACCAGACGCGTGAGGTCGAACGGAGGCGGGTCTTCGGCCTCGGGCATGTAGACCGATGCGAAAACAACCGCTATAGTCCTTGGCTGATGTGATATTTCAATTTGTATCGCTGTGATGTCTCTGGAACAGAACTCCATTAAAGCTTGAGTTCTGATGTTTTTAGTAGTTAGTATACAGGTTCTTGGATGTGTGTGGTCAGTTGAAGAATAAATCTTACCTCCCAGGCTGGATAGGCCTCTAATATGTAGTTACGGTAGTCAGTAGACTCAAATAATCTGATACTGATCTAAACCTTGGAAGATGGCAATCCCTTTGGGTTGCGGAGGTCAGACGGCACTCGCTCATAGACAAACTGATATTCTGTCAAATATGGTTTGGTTAGTAAGCGGACCCTGGGCTCCGAGGTGAAGTCTTGGATGCAACTGAGATAACGCTAGGTCAATGATGATCCTCTTCATATCAGTCTGTTAATATGATCTCCACTGTGCTTTAGCAGCTCCACTTACGATATAATAAAATAATATTCTACGACATTCACACAACATCGTCTGGTCCCAAACTAAGCAGAGCTTGTACTAGGGTACTAGATAATAGATAAACATACATAGATACTTTATTTTTGTAAATACATAGTCGTACGTATTATATACATTGGAACACCCAGACCAAGACCAAGACCATGTTCACGCACACATATGTTTGACTTGAGCGGGAATCGAACCCGCGACCTTCGGCGTGGCAATTGTTTAACCCGTGAGAAGGCGCGCTATGAGCCTTTTGCTCGCGCATAAATTCATTGCAGTAAATTTCAAGTTTAGCTATACTGTGTCACTTCAAACTTCTCGGTACCTTCCTAAAATTTCACCCCCTCTCTTCTGACGCAACTCCCGCGGTGCTCAGTGCCACCACGACTGCATGGTGATGGATTTGTGAGTGGTGGATCGTGAAGCGCGGCATTTTGCTCATCGCGCGCCCGTTCGTGTAAGTATTTTTTTCTTAATAACAAAATTGATTGATTGCTTTTTCTTAGTTATTGTGCACAGTTATTGATTAAATTACTGGATATAATATTTATATGTTTTATTTGTTTCTTAAAGTAAACAAGGCCTACAATATGTGATCGGCAAGCCCCTCAAAGGAGAATGGGCGGTTTTATCCCAAGTGTTGCAACATCTTGAGACCTATATCAAACTAGAGGGTGCCCACAGCTACGCCCGCATATTAATTGTTTCTGCCGGATCCCGTGGGAGTTTCGGGAAATCCCTTCTTAGTGCACACTATCGATATCACCAAGGACTTTATATGTCAAATTTCAGCTTCTTACGCCCTGTACTTTTGACTGTAGCTTGTCTATCTGTCAGTCAGTCAGTAACGCAAGAATTTTATATAAACAGAAAAAGATGAAAGATCTCAATTAGTGTATTTTTGTATGGGTGCTACTCTGTAGCATTTGCAGAGGAAATGTTATAGGAGTTTAAAAAATAAAACTTGAGCGCTCCACCTAAGAAATGGCATGTAGAAAATCAAAATATGCATAGGAATATGCTAGACAAATCAATTGTTATATCACTAGTAGATACCAGTAGCATTAGGGGCACAATGCCACATTCGTAAAATGCCACTTTCGCAAAATGCCACACTTCCTAAATCGCACATTAGCAAAATGCGTTCACAAAAGCATGCATTTTGTGCAGTATATCAGTGTGCACCGAGCATGTTAATTTTATGTGGCATATGTGTAATGAAAGACACATAACTCAAGATCTCATGGAAGATGAAATCATTTCATTTTATTGTAATTTTGTTTTTTATATATTTTTTATGCAAAGTTTGTACATCTTAATCTAATCTTGCACATAAGACTGCATATTTTGTTGTTTACTATTAATAAAACACTTTATATAATGAAATAAAGACTTTTAATTTATTATAACATAATAAATTGTAAATCAATAGTAAAAATATAACTGATCTCAAAGAAAACGTCATTTGAAGTAGCCTGAGAGTTTTGCTCACGGGCGCCTGCTCGTGTAACTTTTTAGGGCGCGCCTTCTCATGGGTAAACCCACGCTTGGCATAGCGTGGGTTTCCATTATATCATGTTATACATACACATACAAACATAGACTCACGCCTGTTTCCCGGAGGGGTAGGCAGAGACTACGGAACGCCATTTGCAACGATCCTGACATATCTCTCTTGCATCATTCACTTCCATCAGATTCCTCATGCATGCTCTTCTGTTCAGGGTACTTCTAACATGTCCTGTTTTTAGGATGTCTCCGATCTGGTCAGAGAACGTCCGCCTAGGTCTTCCCTTTCGTCCTGTCCCATTCACACTTGCCTTATACATCTGCTTGGTCAGTCTTTCGTCATCCATCCTCTCCACTTGCCCAAACCACCTTAGCATAACCTTCTCAATGCTTGTCACTACATCTTCTTTTACCCCACAATACTCTCTTATCACACTGTTATATCATGTTTTCATTACTTATTCATAAAAGGAATGATTTCATTGATACTATTTTATTTCAACCGCGTTATTGGTTCAGCGGTGAGCCGGCCACACTGGTTTGTACCAATACATGTTAGTGTATCGGTTTGGCTGGCTCCCGGGACGATGTGGCTCACCACACTTAGCGTTTCCAAATTCAAATAATTTATTGCGAATATAGGTGATACATAGATGTTTACATAGTTTTTGTCAGTCACAGAACAAACATTAGTGCAGCTATATTCTGCCATTTGGCATGCAATGTTCATCATATACTATTTTATTATGGTTATATAAACATTATTGAAACAATATTATGTACTAGTTATAAATAAAGTACACATGTCAAAAAGAATAAATATTAATACAATCAAATAAGTCAATCAAGGTTATATTATATATGGAAAGTCAATTTGGTTACATGTCACAACTAATTATTAAATATCATATTTGTCTTCGAGCAATTCTTTAATCCTGTAGTATGCCTTATAAATAAGAAATTGTTTCAATAACGCTTTAAATTTATCTATGTTGGAGCATCTTAATATGTTTAACGGTAAATGGCTATAAATTCGAGAGGCCATACAGAATATACTATTGCTAAATTGCGCTGTTTTGTTTGATGGAAAACAAACTTTGTGATTATTACGCTTACTATTTAAGCGTTCAAATAAATAATTATGAGTAATAACAAAGACAGCGACCTCATAGATATAAAGGCATGGAATCGTTAATAGTTTCAAACTCATAAAAAAGGGTTTACAGCTATCTGTCTGTTTCAACTTCACTATGGCCCTTAAACATAATTATCTTCTGGGCTCTAAATATCATCACATTGTCCACCGAGTTACCCCAAAAGATAACACCATACCTTAGTACTGATTCTACGTAACCATGATACGCAGCGATGACAGCAGACTGATTCACAATTGATCCAAGTCTATACAGGGCATAAGGGAATTGGTGGAGTTTGGTACAAATATCTTCTACTTGAGATTTCCAATTTAATTTTGAATTAAGATTGAGACCTAAAAATTTTACATTTTCGACTAAATCAATTTGTTGTCCATTGTAATTAAGATTTATTAAATTATTATTCCTATTTCTAAGTCATTAAATTGGTCTTATTCAGATTAATTAATAAATTATTATGTGATAACCATTGAATTATTATGTCTAGTGTTTGATTTATGTCAGATATCATTTGATTTTTACTTGTACTTCTAAACATCACTGTGCTATCGTCTGCAAATAATACCATGTCTTGATTTATATAGTTTGGTAAGTCATTTATATAGACCATAAACAACAAGGGGCCGAGAATACTTCTCTGAGGAACTCCTTGAGTTACTTCACTATATGAAGAAGAATGTACTATTTGTCTGTGAGTTTTTTGGTAAATGCGAGTTATTTGTTTTTTTTTATGGTAATAGGCAGCAAACGAGCTGACGGATTGCCTGTCGATTTTCTGTGAGAGGGTAGTACTTCCCCGGTCGAGCCGGCCCATTCATGCTGAAATCATCACTACGGTGGCTCTACTACCTGTGACAAAATTACACATTATACATTGTTGTAGATTTATTAAATATGATTTTAGGAGATTGAGAACATTTCCTCGAACTCCGTATGCTTCTAATTTATTTAAGAGGATGCCGTGATTAACATAGTCAAAAGCATTAGTTAAATCCATATAAAGAGCAGATACTAAGTGCTTATTGTTAAGACCTGACTACTGACCTACTTTGTAGAAAATTAAAGACTGCTAGGTTAATGCTTTTATTCTTGCGAAAGCCGACTTGTTTCTCTGTAAATATTTTATTTTTTTCAAAGAAATCAATATAATATTATTAACATTTGTATCAAATTACCACCAATTTTCACTTGCAAATTGCGAACCCATACATATGTAGATGCTAGATAACGGACGAGGCTCTGGCGACCAAGCATTGGCGGTAAAACCATAAACCCAACCGGGCAACCGGGTGGAAGAGGCTTCAGTGGCCTAGGGATCTAAATAATCTCTAAAATGGTTGGTGCAGAAGGCAAGGGGAAATTACTGCGGCTACTTTCCCATGAAAGTCACATGAGAGCACAAAGAAATGAGAGACGATCGCCCTGCGAACCGATTAGCGACCGGCGCTGCCCTGTGTCCGAGACGCGCAGTGTGAAGTTGGCTACCGGCCATGGCGAGGTAGGAGACCAGGCCTCCCATGGAAACTCTACTACTGGCAATTCAATCAAACTGCGACGCCTCCAGACGATAGGAACTTGGAATGTACGCGGCTTAAATCATCCAGGGAAACTTACCATATTGGAACGGGAAGTGGATAGAGTTGGTGTGAACATCTGTGGTCTAAGTGAAACACACTGGAAGGGCAGCGGACATTTATTGACAGACCATCACGTCATTTACTTTTCTGACAATGAAATGAACAGAAGCAACGGTGTGGGATTTCTAACACCGTTAGATCAGAGAAATTGCGTAATGGGGTATGAGCCGGTAAGCGATCGAATTATCAGCATCAAGATAAAAGCATCACCGATGAACCTCAACATCGGTCGGGTGTACGCCCCTACCTCTACCGCAAGCGACGAGACCATTGAAAAGTTTTTTCCAACACCACCCTCGAATGCTGTACACGTGGATATCGCCTGGTGGAAAATCTCAAAACCAGATCGATTACATCATGATACGATCACGATGGAGATCATCCATAAAAAATGCCCATACACTACCTGGGGCCTCTTGCGGATCCGACCACCAACTTTTGATATCGAAGCTAAAGCTCAAACTAACAACAGCAAGACTCATCAAGAAAACGATGAAACTCGAAGTAACAGATGCTTTGAAATTTTGCTCGATTGTGAAACGCAACTGGTCACAATGGTCAGAAGTGGATCTTGCTAATGAAACATCCGATGTACTATGGAACCGCGCTAAATCGCTCATTGTCTCGGCAGTCTCGGATGTAACACCACCAACTAAAACCCACAAGAAACAGCATTGGATGACTGATGATACCTTCAAACTCGTCGAAAAAGATGAAATCAGCGGGAGCTGATATTAAAGAACTAAATAAAATGTCGGCAAAGATACAACTAAACACAGATATGAGAATAGTATCAGATAGAGCGCATTCGTCCAACTAAGCGTGGCACGTTGACAGCTATGTGTGCGTGACCTTTGGCGACTGGCACTGGATGGACACGCGCGTCTATGTGTGTGAAAAGTTGCCAGATTATGAATAATCTCCCAGTATTTTGCATATAGTTATGTAATATTCTTATATTCATTTGCGGTTTTGAAGAATTTACCATGGATTTAATTAATGCTTTTATAAATACATTTCTTAAATGTAGGTACCGAGTTAAGTTTTAACTACTTCGTAAATCTGTATATATAAAATCCTTGTGTTACTGACTGACTGACAGACAAGCTACAGCCGAAACTACTCGGCGCATGAAGCTGAAATTTAGCATGTATGTTTCTTGGGAACCGTAGGGGTGCACCAAGACGGGATTTCTCGAAATTCCCACGGGGTCGGGCAAAACGAGAAATACGAAAATATGTGCGTGCGAAGCCGCTGGCGTCGATTAGTTGAGAAATAAATAGTATGTATGTACACACGGCACCAAGTCAAGCTAAACAGTTGCTGTACGATTTTGATACTTATTCCCTACGCCATAAGTATGTATGTACACACGGCACCAAGTCAAGCTAAACAGTTGCTGTACGATTTTGATACTTATTCCCTACGCCATAAGTATGTATGTACACACGGCGCCAAGTCAAGCTAAACAGTTGCTGTACGATTTTGATACTTATTCCCTACGCCATAAGTATGTATGTACACACGGCGCCAAGTCAAGCTAAACAGTTGCTGTACGATTTTGATACTTATTCCCTACGCCATAAGTATGTATGTACACACGGCGCCAAGTCAAGCTAAACAGTTGCTGTACGATTTTGAAACTTATTCTTTACGCCATAAGAACGGTGCAAAGGACAAAGTGTATAAGCTTGACGAGTAGCAAAGTGTACACGAATATTAGGATCGTTGGGGATCGAACTCAAAACAATATTATGTAAGGTATATACTAATGGAAATTGAAATTCTATTACTATATTTATGAGAAAGAAGATATATCTACAATATACTTTTATAATACGGTAATGTATTTTTCATTAACATGACAATCATTATCACATAATCAATTGACAAGTGCATTTTCCCTAATTCAGGCAGAACGGCGTCGACAAAAACTGGCAACACTTACATATTTCTTGCACAAATACGAATTTTATCGAAATTAAATTAGGAAACAGTAAAATTATCAATAGTTACCTGTGAAAAGATATTCCATTTTCCTGTTTTTGTTTTTAGGAACAACTTTTACAGTGTTTAAGAACACAAGACGGCATTTTGAGAATTTAAAAGTTGAAGTGATCGTGACGCGTGAACTGTACGATGCTTCGTAGCGCACTGAGACGAGTTTGTATTCGCTTTTCAATTTTGTATTTGCTTTAGTGGCCGCACGCAACTGTGCCGCGCGTTCCATCTGATACTATTCTCATATCTGTGCAACTAAAATGCAGACAAGATCATAATGACTATCTACGCAGTATTTGTAAACAAGTCGAGACGCATGCAGACAGGTATCAATCAATCAAGAGACTTATACCACAAGATCCGTCTCATTACAAGAACACTGCCGTCTAAAACCTGGGCTATTGAAGATCACAATGGCCAGATAGTCACTGAACTGGACCAAATTTTGGAAGTCTGGAGAAACTACTGTCAGTCCTTGTTTGAAGATCCTCAGTCGCATAACTTTGCATTCACGGAGCCTACGAGTGATATGCTGGAGCCAGATATTCTAGAGTCAGAAGTAAGAGCCGCCATTCAACACCTAAAGAATGGGAAAGCCATAGGGAAAGTTGAAATTCCAATCGAAACTATTCGAGCAATGGGAGAACATGGCGTTCATATTTTCTGCACCATTTGCAACAAGATATGACTCACAGGCAAATGGCCTTCAGAGTGTTCGACTAAGAAAGGTGGCAACTTTCGACTCATTGCTCTAATAACACACGCGAGTAAAATGATGCTACACGTTATCAACGAGCGACTGAAGGCATATTTGTCCAGGGAAATTGCGCCAGAATAAGCCGGTTTTGTAAAAGGCAAGGGGATCCGTGAACAAATTCTAATTGTTCGTCAGGTTATCGAAAAAGCTCGTGAATTCAACAAACCAACATACATATGCTTTGTTGATTTTCCCCAAGCGTTTGACTCGGTAAAATGGCCAACACTGTGGAAAACACTACTGGACATGAGTACACCACAACACTTCGTACGTACTACTCAGGGGACTCTACGAAGGCGGAACAGCATCGGTGCGGACAGATGACCTCTTCTCAGATACTTTTCACCCAAGGGCGGGTGTGCGACAAGGATGCATAATTTCACCTTTGCTCTTCAACATCTACACCGAGCTTATAATGCGGATCACTCTTGAAGACTGGACCGATGGTGTTGTGATTGGTGGATACAAGATCTCGAATTTGCGATACGCAGATGACACCACCTTATTCGCTAGTAACTCGGCCCTCATGCAGCCATTACTTCAGAAAATGGAACGCATGAATCTAACGCTTGGATTGAAGATCAACCGATCCAAGACCAAGATTATGATCGTGGATCGTGCCAATGACAATTCGCCAGAAGTTACGCAGATTGCGAATTGCGATGTAGTCCAAACATACGTATATCTTGGGGCTTTAATCTCAATCAATGGAGGTTGCGTAGATGAAGTGAAGCGTCGAATGGCCATAACCAGAGCCGCAGCGGAGAAGTTGAGGAAGGTTTGGAGGAACCGAAACATAACCAAAGCCACCAAAGTCAGGCTCATGAGAACGCTAGTATTCCCAATCTTCCTTTACGCAGCAGAGACATGGACAGTGCGTGAGTTGGAAAAGCGGAAGATAGATGCTCTAGAGATGTGGTGCTGGAGGAAAATGCTCGGCATATCGTGGACAGAGTTCCGCACCAATGTGTCCATACTTCAGGAGCTCAGCATCACAAAGCGTCTATCGACCATAGTACAGACGTGAATACTACAGTTCTTTGGCCATATCTCTAGACGCGATAACACCTCAATAGAGCGGCTAGTCGTACAAGGAAAAGTAGAGGGAACTAGATCGCGCGGACGATCACCTATGCGCTGGATTGATCTGGTGAAATCCGCAGTGGGTGACTGCATGTCAAACTGCGCCAGACAGTCTGCTAACCGGGAGAGATGGCGGGAGATCGTGAAAAAAGCTGTGTCCGCCTCTATCACCAATGTGGACGCCTCAACGTGACCACGACCGCTCTGCCAAGAGCGAAACGACAGAGAAGAAGATACATATATAACTGGCCGAATACAAAAACGTAGAAACCTAGCAAGTGTCCTATAATCCATTCTACTGCGCTAAAAAAGTTGGTTCGGACGTGCACCACAATTCGGCCATATTAAATTGGTCGGTAAAAAAGGATTGCTTTTGGTTTCTTAGCGGGCTAATTTGATTTTATGTCCGCCCAGTGCGGTCTTGCCTCGTGACTTACCTCGGTCTTACCTCGTGAAACAAATGAAGCACATCTATCCTCCTAAACATTCTATTTTCAACTCTATTTTTAGAGGCAAAGGTTACAATGTTAGTGGCAAGGTTTTTTTCGTCTAGAGCGTGAATTTTTAAGGATTTCGGTTGGCGTTTGCATGTATCGTTCTAGGCTTGAGTTTAATGGAACTTAACGGTCGTTTGTGTATGGATTATCTTTCATGTAGAATGGTTGTTGTGAATATAAATTCTCAATTATGTAGAATAAAGTACCATGAAACCATGTGTTTGAAAGCATTTTATATTATTAGAGGACGATCAATGCTCATTTTTTCTGTTTTATGTTTCGGTGGAACCTTGGTACCTCACGGGCAGATGGAAAAAGTGGGTGAAACTCTCCTCTTGAGACACCCAAACCGCCTACTTACTTATAACACCGTGGCGTCTAAGATGACCTGTGGCAGCGGAATCACACGAAGCGTAGTTGGCATATTTTAGCGTGATCCTACCAGGACAGACCCGCCGTATGGTGAATCTTTAATCTTTGTAGTGATTACCTCATCTTTTAAAATTACCGGTACTTTTATTTCAGCGTAGAATCCAATTTGAAGATATTTATTTCATTGAAGTCATGGAGTGACACACGTGAATGTCAGATTTTTTTCTTATTCGTTTGGGTAGGTAAATATAAATTAATTTTACCACAAATTAAGTTAGAACTATATAGTAGAAATGTAAATTGTATGTGTATCAGAATATTTAATCACCTTCAACGGAACCTCATTAATCTACCATTGACATTACTTAAAAAACAATTAGTCCAGATATTATTAGATAAAAATTATTACACGGTAAAAAAATCTTAGAAAGTAAAATTAACGAAACTGTATAAGTGAATTTAGAAATGTTATATTAATGAGTACCTATATTATAATTGGTAATTACATTGTATAATAATACATTTGCACGCCACTCTTGGCAGAATATGTTGTATTCCAATCTATTGTAACATCCATTGTACGATATTCTTGCAAATAAATATTTTAAATTTGAATTTGCATAAGGCAGTCCGGCTTTAAGGAGAACCTTTGTTGACTTGCCGAATAGGTAAACTTTACAATTCACATTACTGACTATAACTTAACTATTATAAATATAAATATGTTTTTGATTCCTAAAATTAATAGAGAAATATTCTTAACGATAGCGAAATTTCACAGATTTGTTAATTTAAAGAATATTACAATTTACCTTTTGTTCGCGACAGACATTAAAAACTATGACAGTGAATAGTGTATTCGAAACCGCGAGTGAAAATCGTAAAAAATCAGTGTTAGCTAATCGTGCGGTACACCGGGTTCGGTTCCCGGACGCGTCAAAGTGTTGAAATACAGCTAGAATAGTGTAAATAGTTAAATCTTTAATATAAAGTACTATATAGTACATGAGCATTAGTCTAAACCTTGTGCTAACTGTAGGGACCTAGATATCGATCATAAATACTGTTATCAGTTGTAACAGATAAGAACTAATACTTCATAAAACAGCTGTTTGTTTACATATTCGTTTTATAGTTTTATAAGTGTTTTTTGGCTTCATATAGGTTTGAAATCATGTCTAGATACTTTCTTATTGCTAGTTATTACCGTATATAGTTAAAATAAGCATAATAATAAACATTTGCATGTTTAGCATAAACTTTGTTTATGTACGATAGTGTTTACTTAAGAAACTCTGTAATTTTTCTTATGCATCATAGGTTTTCATGTAATGAATGCGAATTGAATAAAGATATTTTCATGGTGTTTGTTTTAATAGATGCCCCATATAGTTGCACACAACGGCCTACCAAAATTACATATATAAATTTAGTATATAATAGTTTTTCAATAGAAAATATAGTGGGCGGGCCCTTGTGTGACAGCATTTTTTGGGAGTTTTTATGGAATAACTTAGTGACGCTAGTAGTTAGGTTTAGGTATTGTATACTGAGATAGAACTTAATGAGACCTATCTAACGATGTATAGAACATGTACGTATGTATAATAGAAATGAATATAAGGTAACATTTGTACTGTATTTAAAATAAAAATAAACGAAAGATTCTCTGTGCAAGTGTTCGGTGCGATGGTCGTCGTTAAGGTAAAGTTTCGAGGTACTTAAGCGACCATGTATTCGGCCAGTTCGTTGGCGTCCCAACCACCATCTTGTGACCTATGTAACCATCAAGCACCGAACACCTGAACTGCCGCTCCGCTCCCGCTCTCAAAGTATGAAGATGTTTTATTTCTGAAGCCCCAACACATCGCAGCCATATAGTCCACACACATAGAAGAACACGCATCGTCGTAGGCACACGTCAGCAGCACACTACCAGCGCACTGTAGCGGACTAGCAAAGGTTCGATTCCTGGCATCCGTTACATTTGTTGGTCCTGTCGAAGCCGGATCGCCTGTTGCTGCCGCGACCATTTGTTGGTCGCATCGAGCCGGATTGAAAATTGAAGAATGCCTACGACGCGTTCAAGAGGTCGTGCTCCCGAGGTCACCGGGGGAGCGGCCGGCGCCGGGCCTAGTTCCACTACCCCTGCCCGCGCCGCCGCTGCCCGCGACCCAGCCGCCGCGGTCGTCCGTCACGACGGGCCACCGCGATCGCCGTCGACAACAGTCGGGAGCGACGCGAGGCCACCCCCCCCCCGGCCCCGCGGGGAGGGACGAACGAAACATCACTCAAGATGCAAGGGAGCGAGCAGAGGTGCAGTCGAAAAATGAAGACGGCAAGGAAAGGACGTATGATAGAAAATAGAGATAGAAAGAAGCCAACGAGGGAACGCGACCAACACTCTGCAGCTACGCGACGCTCCAATAGAAATGTGTTGTTGGCCCGCGAAGAAGTTTTGAAGATAAAACTACAGTTAGCACTACAGAAGGCTGAAGAGGAGGCGGACTCCGATGACTACGACGAGGATGGACAGTCGAAACAAGACTACGTACGTTCGTGGTTGGAAGAGGCTCCGGAACCCCAGCCCGGCCCTGAAGATATAGAAGTGATATCGGCGCCCACTAAGAAGAGGGACGTCGACGGGGCACAGAAGATAGAAGATGGACCGCCCTCACAGAAGATGGACGTTCATCAACAGGGAGGTGATTCGCTGAAGCCGTTCATCACGGATCTCACCTCCGCGATCGCCGCGCTCGCCGACAGGAAGCCACCGGACACATCGATAGTTGCACCACACCCGGCGGTTTCGAAAGTCATCATGACGCTACCTACGTTCGGCGGCGCGCACACCGAGTGGCTGTCGTTCAAGGCGATATACGACACCACTAATAATTTCTTCAACGACGTGGAGAATACAGCGAGACTGAGAAGACGTCTCAAGGGAAAAGCGTTAGAAATAGTTACCTCTGAACTGATTGGGCATGCGCGACCGGATGAAATCATGAAGGAGTTGGAGCTGCAGTTCGGACGACCAGACTCGATCGCACAGGCAGAGACGGACAAGTTGAGGATCCTGCCACGCTGTAGCGAAGCACCTAAGGACATATGCGCGTTCGCGACCAAGATTAGAAGCGGCGTCGTCACACTTCATGCGTTGAAAAAGGAACACTACCTCATCAATGCGGAGCTAGTGCGTGTGTTGACCGAGAAGCTACCGAACTCTCTACGTGTGCAGTGGTACAAGACGTACACCGAGAAGTTCCATTCGAAGCCAGATCTCAGCCGATTCAGTGACTTCGTGACGGAGTACGCGCGTTACTGTAGCGCGTTCGCACCGGCTGAGAACATCACCGATGGGCCGCCAAGCAGACGTACCGTGCAGAGGACATACACGGCGACGATGACGGAGAAGCGAACCCATACGGACACGTCTAACGCGAAGTGCAGGATATGTGAACGCGAAGGACACTACTCGTCGGCCTGCAGCACGTTTCGTAACGCCAACGCAGAGAAGAGATGGCAGCTAGCTAAGCAGCATGGATTGTGTTCTCGCTGCTTACGCATACGCCGAATAGAACACTCCTGCAAGCCCAAGAAGTGCGGTGTAGAGGGATGCCGCGCTACACACAACCAGTTGCTTCACTACGATAGAGGAGCCTATAGGACCGAAGACTTGAACATAGAAAAGCAAGAAACGGTCGCCAGTTCGTGCATACGTGCAAAGGCTTAAGCATACTTAAAGATAGTGCCCGTGCAGATAGTCGGACCGGCGGGAGAGGCGTCTACGTTCGCCCTACTCGACGACGGAAGTACCGTATCGCTCATAGACGAAGACATAGCCAAGGAAGTCGGCGCGGAAGGGAACCTGGACCCGTTTACGATCCGGGCCATAGGCGATACGTCGATCGACATGCCAACGTCGCGACGCGTAGACATACACATACGAGGAGCCGGCGCCGACAGCAAACAAGTGCCTTTGTGTGCGCGCACCGTAGCCAGCCTACACCTATCGCCGCAGAAGATCGCCGAAGAGGACCTGATAGACTGCAAACACCTCGAAGGCATCAAGAAGAAGCTGGTGTACGACATAGGCGTGCCGAAGGTGCTAATAGGACAAGACAACTGGCACCTGCTCATAGCGAACGCAGTACGAAGAGGACCCAACGATCAACCGGTGGCGTCGCTTACATCGCTGGTATGGGTACTGCACGGCGCGCGCTCACGCACCTTGGGAAACACCGTACACTTCGTCAACAAAAACATAGAAGCGCAACTGAAAGAATATTTCGCTCTGGAATCGCTCATAGTGAACCCACGTCGACCGAACTCGGACCCCGAGAAGCGGGCTACAGATATGTTAGAAAAACATACGAAACAGTCGAAAGATAGACATCAGTCTTATTAATAAAAATTGCTTATTCTTCTCTTACTCCAAAGTTACACCAGGAGTCATTAATTATAGATTAGTTATGGAATAGCTACGTGTTAATAACGGTATTAATAAATACGGAGTATGTTTGGAGTAACAGTACCATTCTTACACTGAGATTAAGGTATATGTTATGGCAACCCACTGATATTAAAAGTAAAAAGAATGAACAAAATGACCTGGTTGAATAAAAACTTTTTATTAAATATTTTTTTTGACAATCACAACCAGAGAGGTTGGACCAGGTTAAGGTTATATTTCTTTGATCACAACTATCCCAAGCGAACATAAGACACAACACACATATGTAATGGTGCGTAACGCAAACGTTCGGATAGGGTATTTGGCTAGGTTTGTATAGGTTTGCAAGCGCTTGGGGCAAACCCGATCGGTGTCGGTTTTTTGGCACAAATCACAATTTAAACTCATCTTCTTCCAGGTCTTCAAAAGGATTATTGCGAGGTTTATACAATTACATATACCTCATTAATGGTAATATTTTTTCAATTACTTCTATAATTCTCTTCAATGAAATAATCTCTATTAATTTTAATCCACAATAATAAAATAACAATATCAGATACTAGTAAGTACTCTAACGAACACCAAACAAATGTGAAAATATATTTGAGTTATGTATATAAATCTCAATGAAAGTTGGAAATACAACATAAATCTACGAGCTTTTGCCCGCGGCTTCGCTCGCGTAAATTCGAAGTTACACAATTCTCTCATAATAGACGAATACTATATTAATCATTGTCGTTTAAACAAACTGTTTTTACCTATAAGAATTATAACTGCAAGAAGTATTTACACAAGGCATACAAACTACATAGTAGGTACCTACTCAACATGACTGTTATTCGGTGACAGTGACTTTTCTGTCTTTTTTTATTATTACAATTTCTAATACTGTCAGAAGTATTAGAAATTAACAAAATACTCGACAATCCGAATTTTGCGGATATATGTTGTCGACTCAAAATCTTTATTTTTTATGTTTTAGTATTCAGGTAAAGTTTCGATCTAGTCTACCGTACCCCGTGACATAATCTAATATATAAAATTCTCGTGTCACAGTTTTCGTTGCCATACTCCTCCGAAACGGCTTGACCGATTTTGATGAAATTTTTTGTGCTTATCCGGTATCTATGAGAATCGGCCAACATCTATTTTTCAAAAAAAAATATTGCAAAACAACGTTTGCCGGGTCAGCTAGTTATTAATATAGATGCTTAATCCTTGCTTACTCCAACGTTAAACCATGGGTCTCCGCGGAGTAACTTTTACTCCCGGAGTAAATTATGAATAGTTAACTCCGTCCTTACTCCTAATTTATTAATAGCATAATTGACTAATCTTTGCTTAAGTCTTGGAGTAAAGTTGTTCTGACGCTAATCCTAGTTTATTATAGACGGCCCTTCTACAAAAGGAAGCACACGTCGTATCGAATAGTGATGAAAATGAAGCAGCAAAGAGGCTCGCTTACATTGGAAATATAGAACCGAGAAAATCTCACATAGAAATGAAGCCGGCTACGCGCTCACATGTAGTATTAGATAGAGGACAGGTGCACTCTCCCATAGTTTCGAAAGCCGTCGTTAAGCCTACCGTCGTTAAGACAATAGGGGAGCGGTGCATTGCATCCTGCACAAATAGTCGCCCACCACAGCGAATCATAGAAGCAATAAAACCAAGTCCAAACCAATTATTTTCTGGGGCAATTCAACAAACAAAGATATTGTTTTCAAGGCACAGAAACGTTGTATAAGGGCAATGTTTCACCTCAAAATGACTGATAGTTGCGCACCCTTCTTTAAAAATTACAACATCTTGACTCTTCCGTCCATATACATTTTTGAATTAGCAGTTTTCGTGAGGCGTAACATGAATTACTTTGAGCTGGCTTCTGATAATTCAAAGCGTCTACAAAGAGATAAAAGCCGACTTTGTATACGTAAGACAAACACTACGTTAATGCATAACAGTGTTTTCTCCATGGCCCCTAAAGTATATAATAGATTACCAAAACGTCTGAAAGAGACAAATATGGCTATATTTAAACTTACATTAAGAAAACTACTCACTGAGAAATGTTATTATAGTGTCGCAGATTTCCTGTCAGATAACATAATTTAATATAATATTACGATAATTTTGAATTTTTTTTTTAACCATTGACAACCATCTTTTAAATTATATTTTTTTTTTATTAATAATTTCTTTGACATTTATTATTCTTAATTTATTAGACAATATTAATTATTTGACATTTGACAATATTACATTTTTATTTTTGACATTTCACAATATTAAATTTTTATTTGACATGAGGTTGGTGACATCAAATTTATTTTACAGTTTATTTTAATTTTGTTACTTTTATATTTTTTAAATTTTTTACTTTATTTTAATGCGTCATTATTCATGTTATTTAGTTTACTTTAATATTAGCATGCTAGATATTTTGCATGTCAAACTAAAAATTTGCACACCTCATGAGGTAATAATTCAGCGGACTCTTTTTTTGTGGCAACTGATATTTTATCATGTACCTGATTTATGCAAATAAATATGATTTAATTTGTAAAAAAAAAAAAAAACAACATCGCCAGGAGACAGTCGGCCTCGCCAGCAAGGGGCAAGAAGAGAAAATTCTCGGCTTGATGTGGAGAACGAGCGCGGACGAGCTGAGCTTCAACCTTACACTCGCACGGCTTCCAGATGGCCTCATCGGCACCGAAGCGCCTACCAAACGAGAAGCGTTGAAAATAGTTATGTCGCTATACGACCCACTCGGCCTCGCATCGCCCGTGACTGTTCGAGCCAAACAGATACTACAGGAAGCCTGGCGACTCGGTACAAATTGAGACGAGAAGTTTGACGAAAGCCTCAGACTGCAATGGGCATCGCGAATACAGCACTTAGAACAGTTGAAGTCGATACGCATCCCGCGGTGTTACCCTGGGTACAGTGTAGCCTGTACACTCCAAGTACATGTCTTTACGGACGCCAGTGAAGCGGCCTACGCAACAGCGGTGTACTGCCGAGCGACTACACCAGATGGGCGTGTACACGTGACGCTCAATCCCGAGACTCGAACTGCAAGCCGCCGTCATGGGTACGCGAGTCGCTCAAGCGGTAATAGAAGAACATCGCGTCAAACCCGAGGCCGTCGTGTACTGGACGGACAGCAAGACCGTACTGACGTGGATCAGAAAAGGAGCACGGGCGTACAAACCATTCGTCGCACACCGCCTAGCCGCCATAGAAGAGCATAGTAAAGTTGAAGATTGGCGCTGGGTACCTACGAAGATGAACGCGGCGGATGCGGCTACACGCGACGTGTCAAACAGCTTTAACTCCGAACACGAGTGGTACATCGGACCGTCATTCCTGTACGAAGACCCGTCATTATGGCCCGTAGAGAAGCACATCGCCCCTGACGTGACAGGCGAAGAGCGCACAATGACAGCTGTAGAGAAACGTCAAACACATAGAATTATAGAAGCCGTACCGGACCCGTATAGATTTTCCAAATGCGAAAGGCTCTTACGAGCAACAGCGAGAGTTCTACAATTTATAGTTTTGTGTAAGAAAACCGCAGAGAAGGTTCTATATAAAAGAACGCAGAAAAATAGACAGAAGGATCCAGATTGGCGTCACGTGACGAAGACGAAGCACAACATCAAGTCGGGAAGAGCGGCACCTCGTCCAGCCGCCGACTCCCGAAACTTCGTGCTTCTCTCCGCAGAACACACCCGCGGCGCCGAAGACCTTCTTGTGAAGGCGGTACAAGAAAACTTCTTTCGGCGCCGACGTTCGGGAGCTGCGGCGCGGAGGAGGTGTCGCCAGAGACAGCCGCCTGTATTCGTTACCCGTGGAGATGAACAACGGAATGATCACTCTACGCAGTCGTATAATAGCTACAGAAGAAATCTCCGAACAGACAAAGAGACCGCCAATCTTAGACGGCGATCATCGTATTACGCAGCTATACATAGATTGGACACATAGAAAATTACATCACAGCGGTACAGAGTTGGTAATCAATGAAATACGCCAACACTATTGGATTCTTCGTCTGCGGCCGACTACAAAGAAAATAGTGTATAGATGTCTACCATGCCGCATTAGAAAAACGCAGCCACCTGAGCCAGCCACCGGGGACCATCCGAAGACGCGCCTTGCTCACCATCAGAGGCCCTTCACCTACACGGGTCTTGATTATTTCGGGCCGCTCTCCGTAACCGTCGGTAGATAGCGTCACAAACGTTATGTGGCACTGTTTACATGTCTCACTTCCAGGGCAGTACATCTGGAGGTCGCCGCCAGCCTGAGCGCCGACTTTGCAATCTTGGCGCTGCGCAGGTTCGCAGCGCGCCGAGGTTGCCCCGCAGAGATCTACTCGGACAACGGCACCAACATGCACGGTGCCGACCGAGAGATGAGAGACGCCGTCGCCGAAGAAGCGAGTCGCCGTGGCATCGTATGGCGCTTCATCAGCCCCTCAGCGCCATTCATGGGGGTGCATGGGAGCGCCTCGTCAGGTGCGTGAAGACCGCCCTCTATACGGTCTTTCACGAGCGCCATCCGCACGAAGAACTTGACCTCACACAGTAGTGTAGCTAGGACAGCTACACTACTGTGTGAGGTCAAGTACACAGTAAACAGTTTACCCCTCACACACGTCTCCGTCAACGCAGCAGACAGCGAGGCCATCACCCCGAACCACATCTTGTTCGGTGGTTCTGCTCGCCACCCCCCACTGGGCGAGTTCAGCGAGGCTGACCTCAACAGCAGCAAGCACTGGCGGCGCGCCCAAATCCTCGCCGACATGTTCTGGCGCCGTTGGGTGCGTGAGTACCTACCCGAGCTGCAACACCGGCGGGAGCCCCATGGGTCTGGGCTCAACCTCGAGGTTGGCGACCCCGTCCTGATCGCCGACGGCCAATTCCCGCGCAATACCTGGCCGCGCGGTCGAGTTGTGGCCATCTACCCGGGCGCCGACGGCGCCATACGCACTGTCGAGGTGCGCACAGCAGCAGGCGTCCTCAAACGGCCGGCTAAGAAGCTGGTCCCCCTGCCCAAGTGACGAGGCGTCGCTCACTGGGTGCTCTGCAGCACCGCCACACGACGGGTGACGCGCGTTGCTGCACGGCGGGAGAGATGTTCGCGACAGACATTAAAAACTATGACAGTGAATAGTGTATTCGAAACCGCGAGTGAAAATCGTAAAAAATCAGTGTTAGCTAATCGTGCGGTACACCGGGTTCGGTTCCCGGACGCGTCAAAGTGTTGGAATACAGCTAGAATAGTGTAAATAGTTAAATCTTTAATATAAAGTACTATATAGTACATGAACATTAGTCTAAACCTTGTGCTAACTGTAGGGACCTAGATATCGATCATAAATACTGTTATCAGTTGTAACAGATAAGAACTAATACTTCATAAAACAGCTGTTTGTTTACATATTCGTTTTATAGTTTTATGCCTTCATATAGGTTTGAAATCATGTCTAGATACTTCTTATTGCTAGTTATTACCCTATATAGTTAAAATAAGCATAATAATAAACATTTGCATGTTTATCATAAACTTTGTTTATGTACGATAGTGTTTACTTAAGAAACTCTGCAATTTTTCTTATGCATCATAGGTTTTCATGTAATGAATTCGAATTGAATAAAGATATTTTCATGGTGTTTGTTTTAATAGATGCCCCATATAGTTGCACACAACGGCCTACCAAAATTACATATATAAATTTGGTATATAATAGTTTTTCAATAGAAAATATAGTGTGCGGGCCCTTGTGTGACAGCATTTTTTGGGAGTTTTTATGGAATAACTTAGTGAAGCTAGTAGTTAGGTTTAAGTATTGTATACCAATAGATAGAACTTAATGAGACCTATCTAACGATGTATAGAACATGTACATATGTATAATAGAAACGAATATAACGTAACATTTGTACTGTATTTAAAATTAAAATAAACGAAAGATTCTCTGTGCACGTGTTCGGTGCGATGGTCGTCGTTAAGGTAAAGTTTCAAGGTACTTCAGCGACCATGTATTCGGCCAGTTTGTTGGCGTCCCAACCACCATCTTGTGACCTATATAACCATCAAGCACCGAACACCTGAACAGCATCGCTCTCAACGTATGAAGATGTTTTATTTCTGAAGCCTCAACACATCGAAGCCATACAGTCTACACACATAGAAGAACACGCATCGTCGTAGGCACACGTCAGCAGCACACTACCAGCGCACTGTAGCGGACTAGCAAAGGTTCGATTCCTGGCATCCGTTACACCTTTCTTTAGAGAGAAAATGGTATTTTTAACTTCTGGAAATTACGATAGTCAACGCACTCTAACAAATCCTTGCAACTTGACTTTTAAACATATAACTTTTAAAGTAGTTTACCTACTCATTGTTACCCAGAAGACTAGAAAATGTTTACTCGAGCAAAATAACTTAAACTATTTAAATACAAAGACTAACCTACCCAAGCCAGTTTAAAACACATCTTCATAGTTCATAAAACTAAACTAAAGTAAAATCTCTAAGCTTATAAACATCACACAGAATGAAAAAGATAGCTGGAATTCCGTAGCAGCGTAGCGATGAAAATGCCACGTTTTATGAAATATTGTAGACCTTTGGAGGTCACGGCACAATAGACGCTACGAGCTACGCTATGCTACGTCATTGCAATGGATTTCAGTGTAACGTTATTTTTAGATAGCCACTTGGTTTATGATCTTGTCAGGCAATTTTCTCAAAGTGGGAATGTTTGAAAGTATGTATGGGCTATATACAAGAGGTTTGAGGTTTCGCACGGTTGTATTTGCGTCATTTAATAGAATTGTTTTTTTAGATTTTATGAGTAGGTAGTACTTTTACTTAAGCTTCTGCAGAAGTAAAACCAAAGAAGTAGGTGGAGGGCATATAGGGTCCCATATAAAACTATGTGGAATCGATATAGTTATGCGGTGACATTCCGATTGTCAGCGGTTTTCCTTAGAAACTAAAGAAATTGGTTGGTGGTTTAAGGCGTTTACTATGGCTATTTATGACGATACGTCGTGCTTTTTATGCATCTATTAGATTTTGTGGGATTTTCATTAAAAAAAATCTTTGAAGAACTATATGTGTTTTTTGAAGCACAATTTGTGTTCGTAATTCGTTTGCGTAACATTGAGCATTAATTGATAATTAAGTGGTCAAAAATTTTGGAAGGGAAAAATAATGTGAACAATGATATTTACTTTTGTAACATCATTGAATGTGAACGCCATTATCAATGGGCGTGTGCTCGACACATACTTGACTGTTTCGATATGCCGTATCGAATCTGTTCCCTCGTTCTATCTACTTTCTTATTATTATTAATCTGATGCCTCTTCCTTTTTTCACGAGCACCAATAAAAGCCTTACACCTCACAGCCGAGTTTTGGGTCCTTCTCAATCTTAAAATAAAACATACTTTCACACTTTCCAAAAATTATCCCTAGCAAACGTTTAATCGTCGCGTCTTTATATTTTATTATCTTTTTCTCTCTTTTGTATACCGTTTACATTGTACGACAATAATGTAAAAGAATCATAATTGTGGAGAATACTCGAGAGAATATTTTAAGTAGAAAGCTTCCATAAATAATGTTGGATTTAAGAATTAGAAGCTTTGCGTTATTTTTTTATTATGGAACTCCCTTAGATGTAAGGCTCGGCAGCCCTTTAGATACAATTTCAGCTTGAAGCAGATATACATATTATGTTAATAGCATTTCTTTTTACATTTTTATGCATTTTGGGCAAGCTTTGTTGTCGCCATTTAAAAGGTGCATGAAGGCTTTCTATGTAGATTAGCAAGAGTTGTCCTGAGAATGGGACCGATGCAAAGCATCAGCAGTTTTACCGCATTCCATACGTTACTCATTCCTAGTGCCTAAAAACGAGTAAAAAAGTACATCTAATAGGAGATAACTCTTGGGTTAAAGTAACTGAGTCTCTGCAAGATAAACAGTACGACTCCCACTTACGTTGTAGTAAAAGGTTTTAATATAGGTAAATGATACAAATCTTGAATATTTAATTATAACTTAATCTGAAATTACACTTTATTAGGGTCAGTCCTCTACTAAGACCATTAGGCACCTAATTTGATCACAAGTCGAATCTATAGTACCCTCTGTGGTCAGAATTCATCTCATTAATTCTTCAACAAATAGGATTACAAAATACTTTTTGGTCCCACGGTGCTAACCTGTGACTGTTAAAGCTATGTGCGAATTAAATAATTAAATATCAATTGCTAAATAGTAAAGGACAATACAGTGAAGAAACCTCCATATCTGAGTGTTTTTCGTAATTTTCTAGATAAACATTTGAAGTCTGTCAAGCCGCACTTGGCTAGAGCCGTGACCTATATCCTAAATTTTCTTATAGCGTGAAGAGGCGAGTCCAGTGGGAGAGTTTATAAAGAAGGCCTATATTATTAAATTGCCGCAATCCATGTGTCTATTCATATGAAATTCTTGCGTTACTAATTGACTGACAGACAAACGCACAGCCAAAACTGTTGGGTGCAAAAGGCTGAAATTCGGCACAAGTTTTTCTTGCGGATCGTAGCAGTGCACTAAGAAGTGATTTCGCGAAATGCCCCCGTGATTAGACAAAAATGGTTTTTACATAATCCAATTGTCCCATATCTGTATAATCGTAGACCAACAAGATGTTAAAGCTTACACAAAGTAATATATAGTAATTATTACAATAATCTGTCCTTGTGAACTACTAGTTAGGGCACTTGCAGCAATAGTACTACACCTGCTACTTAATAGTGCAGGCTCCTCAGTAATTTTCCTCTGGTTCTATTTCAAAAGTCTCAAACATTCTCTGTGTGTTGGACCCATGTCTCCTTGTACGCCTAACATGTACACCGTGTATTTTCCTAATACATATTATAGTAAAAGGAAAACACACGTGATAGAGAAACACTCAATATAGTAAGCACCAGTTAATCCTTTGCTCTTTGAAACGTGTATCGCTTTAATATTTATTTACGCATGTACCAATCACCGTACGTTATCATAATAGCCAGTGCCGATTTGAACGCTTGATTTAGCAATCTATATAACAAATATTGATAGATATATAGATAGATAGATAATTGCTTTATTGTACAAATATTCAAACCACCAAATATTGGTACAAATTCGGTGTAAGTAAATAACTATATTGATTCGGTCTAAACGGACTTTGAGCTTCTTGGAATATCCAGACAGCAACAGTTCTCAGAATTAGCCTTCGTGTTGGTACCTACTTGATTACTTGGAATAAATTTGAATTAACTTTAAACATTACTCCTGCTGAGCGCCTGAGACTCAAACGCAAGTTTTCTGTAAATATGTAAGCCAAGCAAACATTAAAAGTAAGAAAACAACGCGCAGAAAATATGTATGCAACTTACTTTGAATTGTTTATCTTCGTCATAAGCAGAAAAGGAAAGTCAGGAAAGCGTGCCGTAAGACTGAAATTAAAGCTTCTGCATAACATGCAATGTACTTTCAGCCAACGTACTATGACAAAGTGTTAATTATATCACTATAATAATTTAATGGTTTAAAAGGGTCATGAGTTTTCGAGGTTCATCCTATAACCCTATCAAAACCGGCATGTAATATTAAATTTGTTAACTATTTTACATAAATAAAAAAATATCAAATGGAAAAAAATAAAGTTATATATGATAAAAATGTATATAGATAAATATGTATGTTTATGAGTGATATCTTTGTTCCCAGAATGTATTTTAATATCGGTATTTAGGTAGGTAGCTACGTATTGTATGGTTCCATCCCTAGAATAGCAGATTGTGTGACACAATAAAAATCTACTCTAAGCGTACGTATTCATTGATTGCCGAGAACACCTTTAAAGGAAATGCATAAAATAAAAAGTTGTCTTTTAAACGAAGAGAAAATTGAACTTAAACACCAAAAACATTATATTTTAACTTTAAACATAGTAGTTAACTAAACAAACTACTTGTTTGCAGATTAGCAACTAACTTTGCCAAATTACGCAATACATAATCCATCATAATCCAAGTCCATGCTGCCTGATACAAAAATGATGGCGACGATTGACACATATTTCCAAAAAGATACCATTCTTATTCAGATTAGAACTATACGATACTCTATCCATACTATCTAACTAAATCCATACTATAACCGCCTGATAGTCTACTTACCTGCGACCTAAATTTGAAATTCCCCCAGGCAAGGCGTAGTAAATTCGTATGAAGACATCCCCGGCTTTCTTATTTATCACACAATGTACTCATCATTATACATTATACACATCAAATGTCACTCAACACAACAAAAGGTATACAGAGTAACGTTCCCCTTTTATGCCTCTTTCCTCGACACATAAATGCTTACTACCATTTTACTACTTTTTCTACGCGAATTCAACCCTTCCGTACATCGAGAGGTATTCATACGGTATAAACTACGCATTTACGGCCAATTTACACCGACCCCCATTTTATCATTATGCCGCATCGGTTGTTCACAGTAAAAGTGAAACGTGTGGTTTTTCAACGTATATTGGCCACAGAAGCTTTCAAGGAAAGGTACAGATGACTCATTTTTCTCGGCCATTTTAGGGCCACCCCTAAAGATTAGTAATACTAAAACGGTCCTTAGAAATATATTCATATGAATTCGAGGATATGAATGTTGATTCTGGTTATTGGAGGGATATTGCCAGGTTCAATAATATAGGTATTTATAGAATTGCGAACATTTTTGTTCCTCGCGTGAATGAGATGTTCCACGTTTACCATCCGTATTTATAAAATGACTTTGGGCTTTTGTACTTTTTATATTGGAATAAGGTGACGGTGTATGTTTGTGTGAGCTCGAAATACAAAACTTTTCCGACAATTGAATACGTTTGTGCATGTTCATTTTGTACAATGAATTATGTAAGTGTGAACGAAGTTTTTGTTGGAATGAGTATTTTTGTTTGGGTATCACCATTGTTTAGCGTGCAAACACAGTGTAAATAAAGGAATAAGGTCGTTTATAAGGAGAGGACTATGTTACCGGAATTTTGAGACATTTATTACTTAAGCCGTGATGCTCTTAAAAACGTTCTGAATGCTCGGCTGCATATATATTATGTAGATTGCTTCTTTTTCCAAATCATGGTACTATGTGGTTGTAGAATACAAAAGAATTCAAATTAGTCCAGCGGCTTCTAAGTGTTTAAAAAATCTTGAACCAAACATATTTCTCCTTTTTTATTAAATAATGAGAGCTTATTTGTAAAATTTTAATGGTTATCAATACATATTTTAGAAGATATCAGAAGGTGTAAGCCAGAGATTTGTAATAAATAAATTTATCGAAGAGGCCGTTTACAAGGCTCGCCTAACTACCCTAACACAACACCTTAAGCGAAATTTAGCTCAAGACATCTAAACCTTGCTTTGTTTGAGTTGTATCTGTTGACCAATGTATTCATTTTCTAATCTCGTATTTATTATTGTAATTCTATTGAATAATGGCCAGCGCCCATATAGCAAAGCAGAACGGAGAGTATTTTTCACTGTTAAACTATTATCAACATATGTCATATGTCTCTCGGGATATTATAAACATGGTTCTCATTTTAAAATAGTCCAAATTCAATTATCACATAAAATTGCATTATTAATTTGTTTTGGGCATTATTTTAAGTGAGAACGATGTCGATAATAGGTCGACAATGAAAGACGCGCTGCTCTGCGCTTCGCTTAATATGTCCATCGGCCCCGATGCTAAGCAATCGTTGAGATATGTAAATTTATTATTTATTTATTTGTATCTCCATATTTAAAAAAACATTGAAAAACATATATTGTTGCAATGTACTGTGATGCTGGTATTCTCGCAGACCTATGAATTAGTAATTTGATTATACATTGCTTACAATACCTACACTGCAAAAATAAATAAATCAGTCTCAACTGAATTTGATTCAAGCTATCTGATTAAGTCTCTTAGAAATAAGATGTGATTACAGGTCCTCTAAGTACATCTTTTTGTAGCCATACGCTAACAAACTAAAGTATTTTAGAAACGAGATGAGGCCCTATAAAACTATATGATATCTATACAGCTCACTTACAAAAAAACTAAAAACAGAGGAAAATAACAGAGGATTGGAGCGAGGCTTTTGTATCATCGATATGTAATGTAGAGCTATATTATAGTAACATACACGATAGCACATATGGCTCAGTGGTTTAAGAGGGCTGCCTTGTCCTTTAACTCAACATCTTTTTTCAATAATATCGGGTTATATTCATAAAATTCGGTCATATTGGCTAACGAATCTCACTTATAAATTACTTTATACTACATAAGTACTCCTTATTTTAGATTCAGTGATCAAGTAGCTTTTAAACTAGTAAGCGGACCCCGAGCTACCACTGGGCTAAAATGATGAGATGTAGTAGCTTTTTGCGATTTATGTTTAGGCCGAAAGTGACCTTTTACTCTTAAATGTGTAGATAACAATGGCAATACCCACTTAACTGCTACTTTTGTTGCTGCATCCAGTTGCATCCCGTGGTCATTTTACTACTCTTACCTAAATCGACTAGGTAGTTATTCGTTTATCTACAGAGCGACTGCCGGCCGCAAAAGAGATAACAGTATGCCATGGTTTACAAAATCAGTTTGTTCAGAAATACGGCATCTCCATAATGACTTTCAAATAACACCGCTATTACTGCCAATAATATAAAATTCTATTAAACTGAAAGTGCTATTCAAACTTAAGTAAAAGTAGCATACTTTGATCAGTATATCACCATACTCACGTGCGGTTGCTACTCAAAAAGGTAGCTTGTAGTGCCTTAAAAAAGCTTGATCTCTGTGGATCTCATAAATGTTTGTACCGTATAAAATTTTACCCGCTTTATAAGTCCTTGGTAATGTTGGAGATATACGGGAGTGGGTACGATGGGAGATGCGGTATAATTATTGAGCGAGTGCCTGTTCACAGTGAGGTGATTGAACGGCATGAGGTGGTCGTAGATGCATATTAGTTTTTTTATGTATGTAAGTTTTTTTAAATCGGCAGTGAAAGCCAAGTGGATATACCAACAGATTACCATGCAGAGGGTATCGGGTTCGAATCCACGGCGCGCACCAATGACTTTGGAGTTATGTGCGTATTGAATTGTTAATTATCGCTTGTCCCGTGTCTCGCAGAGGACGTTAACACTTTGACAGCGGAGCGTTTAGAGCGCCGCTTGATACGGTACGCGGGCGATTTTCTGCATAATTGTTAACATCATAGAAAAATAACGGACAGGAGTATATGGATAATTCTTTTTGTGTATATAAAATCTACTATTGTATTTTATCGATCATTAATAGAAACAAATTATATTATTTTTGTTAATTTATTAAAAGTAATTAAAAATTGTCATTTTTTCAATTAAAAAAAAAGTCATACAGACTCCTTAGGTCTTTTCAAATGTGATAATTTTTAGTGTGTGGTACTTTTTGAAGCACTAATTATCATAACATATACATACAACATATTTTGTAATAAATCAACAATTTCATGCGTAAAAAATTACGTTGTGATGAAGCCATTTCGCGCTGAAAACAGTTACACTCACTCCGTGCACTCGCCGACGGCCGACTGAACGGGAGCGGGCTATCGCCGACTGTAGCTCTCGCGTTCTAACTACATACAAACATTACATATGTCTGTGTAGCATATTAACTCAGCTACAAATGCGTGCAACGCGGCTCACGATAAGACGTCGTGTTTTTCTAATAAACAGTATGAAAGGCGATCACGAGTGCTACTCGTGATTCGCAAATAAGAGAAAAATATTAATGCCGAGCTGAGATCGTGATCCGCTGTGAAAGTGTTAAGCCGTCGGTCCCAGATGTCATGTAGATCTTTGACAGTCGTTGCAGGGCGTCAGTACCTTCTAAATAAACTGACACTAGTCTAAACCATGGAATACCGCTATCCCTTCGGGTTGTGGAGGTGAGATAGGCAGTCGCTATGTGGAAAAGCTAATATTCAGCCAAATTTAGACTAGTAAGTGGACACCAGATTGAAAATTGGGATAAGCTAAGAGGAAGAAGTTTTTTCAAATAATTCCTCAATATGTTACTAACATGACTTCTTCTCTGACTATTTACTCTTACCTCCACTAACCGACGCATCAGGGAGTTTTCTTTGCATAGTTTAAAGTTTTTAATAAAATAATAAGACATCATTTTGTAACACACACAATCTAAAAATAAATTATCACGTTCATGAGAAAGGCTAGCTATTTTTGCATAGACGCGCCACCTTAATAGACAGCGTCTCAACTCTTTTTCACAATCATAATCACCAACTTGTATAAAATCATTTGCCCTGACTGACATATCACCACAGAATTTAAGCCTTTGAAGTTAGAAATAAAATATTTGAGTATGTTTTCGAACGGTTTTTAATATTGGAAACATTAAAAGTTTTATTGAATCTGAAGCCAAAGGAAAACGCAGACAACAGCTTGTGTCTTGATAAAGTAAAAGTCATTATCGTCCTAGCATTATACTGGTTGCATTCAAAACTTTGTTCTTGGAGCACATCTATAACAAAATTCTGGGGTTCACTAACAAGTAAAACTAGAATTCACAGTAAATTAGAAGTAAGTATTAGCTTTTACTTGGATCGACTACCGCCTTACCTGCGCAACCCAAAGGGATAGCGATATTCCCTGGCTTGGATGAGTGTCATTATTATAGTGCAGAGATGGCAAAGTAACAGAATCCTCATTATTATGTTTTGTTTGTTGATCGATCTTTTATTTATATACTATCTGCACTACTTTTCCTATAGGGTAAGGAGAGAGAACATGGAGAAGAAGAAGGTTTTAGAGAAGAGAATGTTTGATCGTGAATATCCCAGAAACTAGATGTTTCAATCTTCCTGGTCTGTCTGGGCCAGTGAATAGCGTATGTGTCTGCGGGTCAAGAGGTCCCGCGTTCGATTCCCGGTTGTAACTACCTGTTACTGGGTATTGCCGAATTCTCAGTAGCAGCGCGGAGTCTGGTTAAGTGCCCGGTAACGGCAACAGCCACTAGACACTTTGTTGGCTGAAGAGGCCTACTAAGTGCCTACAGGGATAAATATAGGCCTCCTCGGTCAATAGCTTGGTCTACATACATAGAGACTATAGTGAGCACATTCATTAATAAATAAGGAAAGAAAATGAAACAAAGAAAAATATTTAAATTTGATTTACTTACACTGATTCAGTTCACTTATCGTTAAATACAAAAATGTTAATTATATCACAATCAAATTAGCGACGAAGATCACATTAAACAATGTCTAGTTACACTCAATACTTATGATTTATAATCCTTTACTATTGTCTAGAAATTGGGCTAAAATTGGGTAAGGTTTGCAGAGGTCAGTGGAAGCGATTAATTCATCCAGTCTTAGCCCAAGGCAAAGGTCTAACATATACTGTGATTGCACAGTGAATTACAAGATTACAATATTAATTTACTTACCAAATCTTCACTGGATGTCAGGCTTGGAACTTAGTTAGAAACACACACAGATCTAAAATTGGCCAGTATTAGCTGGTGAATTATCTAAATACTTAGCTATTAGGCTGCAAACGCGACGTCTTCAAGACACGATGGCAGGTGGACGTCGACACCGGATTCAATCAATTTTTGCAAATGTTCAATATTTCACAAATCTATCACAATTTACCGATGCCAGCACTAGATCAAGCGGCATTCACGAGGGTTTACAACACGAATTCACTTCGACACCACTACGATTCGCGAAGCACCCATGTGCTTTCAAGGGGCGATATTTCCAATGGAGGACAAAACCGTAGGTAATTTACTTTTTTCAATCGCTCACAACCTCGTTGGACAACTTCATAAAGCGACGGTTGCGAGGTTGTTCATCAATATAATTAATTCCAAAACGCAAAAATACAAAACTGCGTGAGCGCAAGAAATTCAACGTGTCGTCGAAGCGAATTTTCCAGAACAAGCAAGTCATTGACAGTTCATAGTGTGACCATAGTCAAAATTTACAATAGACTAAACAAAACGTTACTAAACCGATATAATCGATTTGACTTATCATAAAAACTATTTCTATTTCAAACAACTATCATACAAATTAAAGCGCTCGATAATTTATTTTACAATAATTAAAGAAACAAAGCTTACAGGTGAAACAAATGATAAAGGATAATCTAAGTTTTACAATTAATCTTGTCACTTTCAAAGTTAACAAATTACAAAATACTGCTTTATTATTTATGTGACATTTGTCACAAACAAAATTATTTACAGGAATTGTAATATCATTTACAGTCCAATAAAAGGCAATAAATACTAAATGAAAATTGCGTTGTATTATGTACATGTCTTGGATTGTATCTCATTCTACTGGTAAAGTTCTTTTGAGAAACAGCATCTGCGAAGTAAATTATGACGTTACTAAAATCAAGATGGCGTAAAGTAATATGGTGGGGGAGTTGTGAGCGGCGCGCGACGCTAGCGCTGACGCGGGATTGCGGACGCTGGAGTGAAAGTCGTGGTAGTCTGCGTCTGTTATCGCACAGAAGTGGACGTGCACGCATGCCGAATCACAGTCTGACACGTCTGTTCCATGCCGCACTCGTAATGCAGTTAAATACCTGCACCAAAAACAACAAAATTAAAACCGACACAATTAACGTCTGTTTTAATCATGAAGAACACAATGGTTATAAACACGAATGCCTCATTCAAAAGGTCTTTTGAAGCCAGTATTCAAAAGAAATGGGTCACGAATCAATAATGGCATAGCAAGTGCAAATCGTTTTTCGGTGCACTTGCACACTGGATACTGGTTTCAAAATCATCAACGGAAAATACCTTCTTATAGTTTTGTAACACTTAATTTGCAAATTTACCTCAGTCGTGGTGATTTCGTATCCTCTCTGCCAAAGCGTCTAAGGACATAGCACTCACTTCTCTCAGTCCGTAGTACTGTGTGAGTTTGTACTCTATAGACCAGTGGGTCTCTCCCCTGGTATTCGTTACATCTAAGTAATACTGTGTGTAATCCAAAACCTGGAACAAATATCAGATATTATGCATTAATCTCAAATCAAGGAGATGGAAGTGTTGATTGGAAATAAACCTTACCTTTCCATTATTAGAGTCGAATTTATACAATCTCAATCCTGGATTGGAGGTACTGCCGGTACCTCTAGGCGTCACTGAAGGTGCTAGCAGTGCCCAGAATACTGGTCGACCTGAATATAATAATATATTATGAAATAATTGTGTACATGTAACATATGAGTATGGTGGATGCATTAAGAATACAAAGTCTCACTACCTCATAGCCTTCAATCGGTGTCGTAAGAGGCAACTAAGTAAAATACTGCAAGTAAATAGTATCTTTTGGAAGAGACAAAATAAAGTTGGTGCCTCAAGAAGATAGACTTTTTGTAAACAAACATTCAGGGCTTCTCAACCTTTTTTCAAACAGTTGTGTTTTAGATTTTATACTTTTTTTTAAATTATGCCACTATGTTTATAAATTTATATTGTTGAATTTTACTGAAATAAAAATATTTGATTTTGTGTTTGAATGGTCGAATGTTCATAAATTTGCCGCTTTTTTGTCGTTTTAGACGTAATCTATTCTGTAAATTAATGAAAAATAGAGTAGGTACCATGTTTGTTAATGATAGAGTACATACCTATATGTTACTCTATTATTGACAGGATTTATTTTAAATCATAGACAATAAATAATTTGCTCAAAGTAGCATACCTATCCTAAAATATAAAATTATCGACCAACAATGAATAATATTACAGATAACTAGTTAGTACATTGCATAAAATTTCTAGGCATAGAGATTTTACGTTGTCTGTGAATGAAATCGTCAGAATGAACTTAAACAAAATCCATTAACAGTTACGGTAGTCTGAAAACGCAATTTCTTTTTTAGGTATAAATAATTTTCTGCCATCTGCTATTCTGCACCCGCTTTTTCGAGATGCCGGCAGCAGGAAGAGCGTTGCGATCCTATAAACTTGTATTGAACTTTACATTTACCCCTTCTTGATAACTAAAATATATTTTATCCTCTGATTAATGCATTTTAAGCCCAAGAATGTAATATTTCAATAAACTGACGCCAAATGTTGACATTCTAGGCGTCAGTACCTCAAAACATTAAAAAATCCTGTTGACAGCGCATAATATCGATAAAAATCCGATCCATTGACATATTAGTTTCCAATGACACGTATCTATGTACCGTTGCGCTCATTGGATTTGACATTATTTGTTTTTGACAGAACTATCGCAAAGTCACTTAGTAGAAATTCTTTGTTTACAAAAAGTCTATGTTCTCGTGGCACGGACTATAGTCGAAATTGTACCCTATACCAACACGTGGTGGAATTGTGTACAATGTTAAGGATAAAGATACTTTTGGTTTTTCTTTATAAGAGTATTTGACTCTTTAGCTACTCTGAATACGAAAATCTTCAGGTATGTTTAATGTAAATGTCAAATCAATGTAAATTTAATGGTAGTTCATCGCTATTTAATACTATTACCGACGACATGATAAACCTTTGTTGTCGATATTACTAGTTCTTGTTGAACCGCCTACCTAGGCAGAATATTAACGGCTCATTTAAATATTGGTTTTCGGAAGTGCTTAATACTTAGGTATCAATAGTGCGATAGATGATGTTGGCACCCATTTAAATGACGCATTATATATCAAAATATAATATATTTAGTGTCTAGGTAAGCTTGAGTACAAAGTATTATAATTTGGATTTGAAGAAAAATTAATAAAGAAAAAAAATATTTATGCCCGTCAAAGCTCTAGCGGGAAATATATATTATCTTTTATGTACACAGATTATTTTTTTTTTTAGTCCAGTATAACATAGTATAACATTTTATAATATAGTAGAACATTGTTATAATAAGCTTATCACACGTTATTTTGAAATGATTGTTTTCACTATATTGTCGCGTCCTCAGCTTAAACGAATAGCGTGTAGGGTGTAAGCGATAGAGGAGCGATTATCGAATTTGAATTAATTTACAAAGGATAGACGACAGCGGCAGCAAATTAAATGGCAGAGTGCCGAACAACATTACTTGTCAACTCTCCACTAACTAGAACGCTATAACTACCGCACCGCTTTCTGCTGTTATTGAAGACACAGCCTTACCAAGTTAGTCTAGACCCGTTGAGTGGCGAGCGACTGTGTCAAGTTGCTACAAATAAAAATAGCCTGTGCAAAGTTGCCAGCAGATATAAATATTTATCTGTATATATAAAATCCTTGCGTTACTGACTGACTGACAGAAAGTCTACAGCCAAAACCACTAAGCGCAAGAAGCTGAAATTTGGCATGTATGCTCCTTGGGGACCGTAGGGTTGCACTAAGACGGGATTTTTCGAAATTCTTACAGGATCGGGCAAAATGGGTAAAAGAAAAAAATGCGTGCGTAGCCGCGGGCGTCCTCTAGTTACAACATATTATACAATACAGAGTATACATTTTTTTTCATATCTGTTCATCATACTCATTAATGTTTAGTTTGGAACTTGAAGTTATTTATGTGTATGAGTAAGTCAAGTACTATTGAAGACGTCACGACTTCGTTGTAAATTGTATTACATTATTTCAATATTCTATTTAATTTATAAACTTTGTTCTATTTGAAATGTCATTGTTAGCATGTTAGTTGATATGTATAGGTATGTATAACTTTTATTGTCTTCAATGTCATTTGTAGCTGCTGTAAATTGCTGTAGATTCTATAGTATAGAATAACACTTTATTTTAAAAGCAGATACAAACACACTTCATAATTTTGTCTCACCCCCGTTATTTTGGGTTATTTCTGCACCCATGTCTCATAGTGTCACCTACCCCGATAAATGGGCTATCCGAATTAAACCTATAGTTTCTGAAGCAGGTGCGTTCAACTAAACAAGTTTTATAGAGTTATTATAGATTATTATCTATTTATCTCTCGGGTTGAAGAAACCCTTACATTATTTTCAATAATGTCGTATTATAATGGTAAAATACAAATCGTTCATCTTTATTTTATTAGTAAAGACAATTGTCAAACCTTCGCTATATATAAGTCTGAAGGTATCAGCATGTCGGTGCCCGTAGAACTGTCCGGCGATCACATCGCTGAAAGCCCTGATGACATGCACCAGCCTCCCATTGGCTGTGGGGGTGAGCTCACCGCCGCCCGCCGCGCACGAACTGCCGGCATTGTGGCGCTCTTCCACTCCTGGACCCGCGTGAGATACTAGGTATACCTAGTAAGGAAAATGGGTTTTATTTGTATGATGTGAAGTTTTACTTTCTTGTGAGCCTTGAGGCGGCTTATGGCATTTCTCAAATTGAGCGTGCGCGTTCCTCGAACGGGCGCCCGGCGTTTGTCCGGCATGTGCTCGGTGTTCACTCTGAAGTACAAGATAAAAGCCGGGTGCTCGCCGGGTGCACGCTGAACGAAAGCCGTCGCACACCGAATTAACACCGGGCGCTCATGAACGAACGCCGGACGCACGCCGAACGGGCGCCGAGCGCACGCCCGAGGAGCGCGTTAGGTTCGCCTATTTGCTGAAGTGGATGTCTCTCAGCTCTAGGATGATGATGATGATACGAAGAATTAAGTAGCTTTGACATGGTGTTCCGCGCGCAGGTGTGCACCTGTGTACCTACACAACTAACAACGCGCACACGTAGATATTATACACGCATAGAAGACTTTACTGCGGGCAAGTCCCAATAGTATCTGAATAGCAGGAGGTTTTGGAACGTACCTCTAACAAGAGGTACGTTCCAAAACCTCCTGCTAAGTGCCGAAAATATATATAAATTCCTTTATGTTATTGTTTATTAGCCAATAAATTTATTTGTGCCTCACAATTTAATTATCTAACAACTGATACAATTGAGAAGAATGGTAATTTTCTTAATTAAATTAGTACACGACACTCGAGCCTGTTGTTTAGGTAGACACATTCTATTTTACTTTATACGTCCTTGAGACGCCTGCCATTAAGATAGGCACTTTCATTTGACGATTTTTTTATGTCGCTCAGATGTAATCTGACCAAATTTTAAATCACCGACTGGTTGTATCTTAAGAAACTTCAAAATAGGTAAGTAGGTAGTAAATTAGTAAAAAGCCTACTAGCATTTTACAAGACTAGTACTAAAGCAAGTATAAAAATCCAATCTCAATATTCAATTCGGAAATTAGGTTCATACTTTTACTATATATTGAACTATTTGAATAGTCTCAATACAATTCCTGCATAATCACTACGACAGTCGATGAATGAAATTATTCTAATGGAATATCAGTGAAATGGAATATAATATTTAATTTTTTTCTCGTTTCCCCTCTGGGAGTCTTTTATGAAATACTAGAGGACGCCAGCAGCTACGCCTGCATTTTTTTTGTAATTTACCCGTTTTGGCCGATCCCGTGGGAATTTCGGGAAATCCCTTCTTAGTGCACCCCTACGGTCCCCAAGGAACATACATGCCAAATTTCAGCTTCCTGCGCCCAATAGTTTCGGCTGTAGCGTGTCTGTCAGTCAGTCAGTAACACAAGGATTTTATATATTAAGATTTTACAATCGCACTTACGATTTTATGTTTTCCAATATCTATAAAGTCGCAGCCCATAAAACGATGGTTAGTACCAATTATATACTGTAAAAGCTCTAACTCACAATGATATTACGATTTGATCTATCTGGTACCAAAACATATTTTCCCGAGTTTATTAAACTAGTTATTTAATCAAAGGAATTCTGTTTAACTTTATGGTAAGACGGGGATTTATGCCAGTTGAAACCATTTTGATAAAGAACATAGGATTAATAAAACGTGAATTGCAGAACATAATTGCAATATCACTGATTGCATTCAAGAATTTCATCTTGGAGTCTGGGGTTTGCTTTATAATTTTATCAGATTTGACAGAATATTAGCTTTTCCACAGAGCGACTGCTAGTAGCAATATTCCATAGCTTAGATCAGTTTCAGTATATCAAGGGTACTGTCTCCCCATAACGACCGTCAAAGAATGAAAGCCGAGACCGGCGACGATTTAGCGTATTCGCCGATGCACAGGACCTGCGATAGTTAATGTAACAAAATTTGACAGATTTTATTGGGTTCCTTCCGTTTATATTTAGGTATATCAAAAATACACACGAATGGCTTACATCTTACCTACATAATAGAGAAGAATTAGTTGAAATTGAATATTTTAATCACAAAACTGAAACTATAGAAAATATTAGATCAGATACTATAACAATAAATTCTGCTATCCCCCAAGGAAGTGTAATAGGCTGCCTCCTATTTTTATTATACACAAACGACCTACCTAAATGTATAGAAGGTGTCCTATTCGCGGATGATATTTCTTTACTCATCCCATGCCAAAACGCTTTAAATATAAACCTAATTCTAAATTCTATCCTCGAAAAGACATCAAAATGGATGGCAGATCACAACCTAGACATTAATTTCTCAAAAACCAAATTGATGAGTTTACATCTCCATCAAAAACCACCCTTACACCTAAATTTCTCATATAATAATATAAAATTAGAAGAAGTTACAGAATTCACTTTACTTGGTTTAAACATAGACACACACTTAAATTGGAAATGTCATATAAAGGTACTCAGACTCAAATTATCAAAATTTTCTTATGCCTTGCGTGAAATTAAGAAAACTACTGATATGCATACGGCCTTGATAACATATTACGCATATGCCTACTCATGGCTTAGTTATGGCATCATACTTTGGGGAAATAGCACAGACACACCAACACTTTACACATTACAAAAAAACTTATTAGGATACTGGTCAACATAGATGAAACCGACAGTTGCAAACCCCATTATCAAAAGAATAATATTCTAACCTTATCTTCCATATATATATTTGTTTAGAGTCCGTGCTAAAAATGGGTAAGTTTGCAGTGGAATCAATTAATTCATCCAGTCTTAGCCCAGGGCAAAGGTTTAAACATATTACTGCGACTGCACAGCGATGAGTTCAAGTAAGGTAGGTACATGAAAAATTTACCTTAGATCTCCTGGTGATATTCTTGAGTGGACCTACAAGATTAACTCATAATTTTGGCCAAAATAACAAGAAAATCGTTATGAATACCACTACTCGAGGTCCAGATCGGCGTCCTTCTTCAGACCACGATGCACGTTGGCAGATTCACCAAAGTTTTACAATAGTCATTAAGATACTATTTTTATCACAAATAAACCAGTGCCAGTTATTGATCAAGGAAGCGGCAATCAAACGGGTTCCAAATATTCTTTTATACCTAGCACGAATTCACTTCGACACCACTACGACTCGCGGAGCACCCATGTGCTTTCAAGGGGCGATAATTCCAATAGAGGACAAAACCGTAGCTATTAATTTACTTTGTCAATCGCTCACAGCCTCGTCGGACAACTTCATATAGCGACTTGCGAGGTTGTTAATTACTATAATTAATTCAAAAACTAAAAATTACAACAAACTGCGTGGGCGAAGAAAACTTTTTTACCGGGAAACGACAATGAACCAAAAAGAGTGAATGACAGTTCAGTGTGACCATAGTCAAAATTTACAATAGACTAAACTAAACGTTACTAAATCGATATAATCGACTTGACTTATCATAAAAACTATTTCTATTTCAAACATCCACCCGCCCCGGACCGGCCTACAAGTCCGCTAATCGGTTGGTAGACGTGACAGTGTTGCAACCGCTCTCCTGAGAATCGAACCGTCCACTAAGACCTCAGCAAAGCGGGGAACTCCATCAGCCCCAGTTACCAAACGAAGAATGCGCCCCCTGCGCCATCTGAGTGGCGGAAGGTTAGCCTCCTTGATCAAAACGAGGTCTCCAATCTTGAGTGGATCGGTCTTGTCGGTCCACTTAACGCGTTGCTGGAGTATGTGCAAATATTCCAAATTCCAGCGTTTCCAAAAGCTCTGAGTAATCTGGCGTACCAATTCAAAACGCGAGAGACGACCAGGTCTCGTATCAATATAGGGGTACTCAGGCAAGGCGACAAGTGGGCGACCAATCAAAAAATGGCCCGGCGTAAGGGCCTCCCAATCATTCGAATCTGAGGAGATCGGGCACAATGGCCTAGAGTTCAAAACGGCCTCAATCTTACAAAACACAGTTGCGAGTTCCTCAAATGTAAGAACAGATTCACCGATTGTCCTGCGCAAGTGTGTTTTGGCCGATTTTACTGCGGCCTCAAATATACCACCCCAGTGTGGACAATTTGGTGGGGAAAACAACCAATTTATCCCACGTCGGGCAAGCCTATTGCCTATATCAGCCTTGTTGGTTTCAAGGAAATTAACAACGTCATTCAAATAATTATAAGTGCCCTTAAAGTTAGTGCCGCAGTCAGAACGGATCAAGAAAGGCAGCCCTCTGCGGGATACAAATCTGTCAAATGTGGCTACAAACGCCTCGGTCGTAAGCGAGGAGACCAGTTCTAAGTGTACGGCCTTTGTGGAGTGATCAACGAAAACACACAAGTAGGCCTTAACAGTCTTGCTGTTTCGAAATGTCGACGTTTTCACCAAAAAGGGACCGGCGAAGTCCGTGCCAACACCGTCAAACGTCCTGCTCTCAGTTACGCGATCTGCCGGTAAGTCTCCCATCAAGGGCTGCATGGTAGAAGCCTTGAGCTAATAGCAAGGGATGCAGTGAAAGACTACACTCCGAATAATTCTTTGGGCAGACAAAATCCAAAACTCGCGTTGCAAAATAGCCAACAGGGCATTACAACCAGCATGCGAATTTTTGAGGTGACGGTCAGTTACCAACAAGCGTACCAAATGACCGTACTTAGGTAACAACAGGGGGTGACGTGCCCCGTAAGGGAGGTTGGCGTTCTTGAGACGCCCTCCAACGCGCTAGATACAGCTCCCGATAATTTCGATCTCCCTGACTTAAGTATAGCAATCTCCTTCTCAAAATGCGCCAATTGCACAGAACGAACCCAAAAGGTGAGGGACTCCTGTCGTTCCTGTGGTGAAAGAAACGGTGTCAGACGTTTCTGTTGTGGGTGCCTAAAGTTAAAAACAAAACGCTTTATCCAAGCAGTAACACCTAACTACTTGTCGAGGGAGCTGTAACGATTCAACAGGAAATCGGGGTCGAAGGCGCATTCCACCTTCTCAAGAGCGAGTGTTCATAGACCCGGCAAATTGGAAGTATTCAAAACTGGCGTTCGAGGCCAATCAATTTGTGGTCGACTCAACCATTCCGGACCCCACCACAGCGAATGACCTATCAAACTAGGCGTCAAGCATCCGCGCGAGGCACAATCAGCGGGGTTGAGCTCGTGTCTCCAAACAAGCTTGACTTCAGATTTTTGGATTTGGGAACGCGATTAGCGACAAATACCTCCAAGGTGTGAACAGAAGCCTTCAACCAACAGAGAACAATTTGGCTGTCTGTCCAGGCGTAGGTCACATTAATACAAATGCTTTTGCCCAAAGTACTGGACACGTGGTTCGATAGGCGTACAAGTAGGGCTGCTCCCGAGAGCTCCAATTTCCTGATGGTCAGAGATGTCCGAAGGGGTGCTACCTTGCTCTTTGCCATGATCAGGGAAACCCTCACCTGACCTGAGGCACTAACTGTGCGCAAGTACACCACGGCCGCGTGACCACGTTCCGAGGCATCACAAAACACGTGAAGGGTGGCCTTGTACTTCCCGGGAGAAAGGATGGGATGAGGCAAGGAGATCTTGTTGACGGCAGGCAGTGAGGATACAAAAGAGGTCCATTCCTCAACAAGAGTACCGCGTAGAGGTTCGTCCCAGGTCAATCCTGCTGTCCAAAGCTTCTGCAAGAAGCATTTTGACCAAAATATAACCGGACAGATCCAACCATTCGGATCAAAGGTTCTGGCGACAGTAGACAATACGAGACGTTTAGTCCAAGAACAAGGCAATTTCAAGTCGACGTTATACGTAAAGATGTCTTGGACTGGTCTGTACTGAACGCCGAGAACAGCCATCATGGCGGGGTTGTCAACAATCTCAAATAGATATGGATCTTGCTGATGATCCTCTGGCAAGCCTTCCAAAAGCGCTGGTGAGTTGGAAATCCATTTGCGCAACTCATAACCAGCGGAGGCTAAAATACCTATCAATTCGTCCCGCAGGAGGATCGCCTCGTCCGCTGTGGAGGCGCCCGAGCAAATGTCATCGACGTAAATATCGTCCTTTAAGATGGTGGAGGCTCGTGGGAAACGTAAGCCTTCTCGGTCTGCGAGCTCCCAAAGAGAACGTATTGCCAAGTAGGGGCTCGACCCTTATATTAATCTTACCTAACCTAACCCTATTGGTATTGAGCTCGTAGACGACCATGGGATCGCGAGGAGTCTCTCTCCAAAGGATCAGCTGGAAACGACGGTCATCAGGGTGGATAATCGTCTGCCTAAACATCTTTTTTATGTCGGCCACAAAGACAACCTGATGTCGTCGGAAGCTGGTGATGACGTCACAAAGGTCCTTGACCAACTTGGGACCAGAATGCAAGCACTGGTTCAAGGATACGCCTGTTGATGTCTGCGCAGAACCATCAAACACTGTGTGCAGCTTGCCAGTCGATGGCTTCAATACCGCATGATGCGGGAGAAAGTAGTGCTCCACCGAACGCCAATCCAAATTTGACACAGACATGTGTCTCAATTGTTCATATTCTCTCATGAACTCAATGTACTTCTGTCTAAGCTCCGGATCACGACCCATGCGACGCTCCATAGCCAACAATCTCTTTTCGGCTAAAGGTCGTGACTCACCAAGCGGAGGCCGAACAGACAGAAAAGGTAGCCTCGTAATGATCCGACCAGAACGGAGTTGACCAGTGTTGTTCTGGAAGAACAGCTCGCACTCCTCATGTTCTGGATCCAAACAGGCTGCTTGAGGGGGCTCTTCTACTTCCCTAAACCTCTGAACCGCATCAGAGAGAACAGAACCTACAGCCAACAAATTATCAAGTTCGGGTAGAGGGTGGTCCCTTGGTACAGGTCCCATCAAAGCAAATCCAAATATGGTTGGGATGGCAGTCAAACCATTTGGCACCAAGACCCGTTTCCCACCAATCAAAATTCCACCGAGGACATCAGAGCCAATCAACAAATCGATTTGTCCCAGTGTGTCAAATTTGGGGTCTGCCAGTTCCAATCCCGATTTCAAATTCACCACAGCAGCGGGTAGCTGTTTCTGTGGATGCATACCCAAAATATTCTTCAGCACAATAGCCGAGGTTTTAATCCTCGGGTGTGAAGATTCAACAGGGGCAAACAAAACCTTAACTTGCCCTTCAAGATTAGAGGCTACGTCACCTATGCCCCGTATACAATTTGGAAAAGAGCTCATATTTAATTTAACCTGCCCTACCAAATAAGTGGAAACAATACAACCTTGTGAACCTGTGTCCAATATAGCACGGACAACAACAGAGGTCCCCGTGGGTCCCCAGACCCTAACAGCAACCGTTGGTAGGATAAGGGTCTCAATGGGGGTAGTTGGCGTTATAGGGCAGGAGTCAATGACCTATTGTTGCCTGGGCGGCGACCGTTGGCCAGGACCAGGCAAATCAAAATGAGGGTGCGGCTTGAAGTCCTCAAAAGCGCGATGACTCGATCCGCGCGCCATCTGTGGGGGGTCGTAATGACGCACTCGCCCAAAACGAGGTGGGCGCGAGTCAAGGCGGGGACGCGCCGCCAAAGGAGGGGAATACCTGGGGCAGCAGTCATGGTGCTGGTGACGCTGGGCGGTCGCACATTCAGGTGCGCGAGAGAGAGGAGGCGTGCGCACGCTACGGTTCTCCAAGCGGGGTGAGTGGCGATGGACGAGAGTTTGGGCAGTGTCGCTGGTAGTGAGACCCCAAACAAGAGAAGCAAAGGCGGCGGGCATTCGCGATGCGCCTACGAGAGGCGACATGAAGGTCCAAGAATGCCCTACAACTGGCCGTTCTGTGCCCCGTGACGGGCTCTGCGTGACTGCAAAGCGAGGAGGGTGCCGGTCAACATTGGCTCGGGTGTGAACGTGAACCTGCTCCTTGACCTTGGGCGGCTGCGACTTAGCCGGCGTGTCACCACCGGAGTTGTCCAGGACCGGCACTCATCCTCGAGGAACTTCTCCAAGTCAGAGAAGGCGGGCAGATGGGTCGCCAAAGCGCTGCTCAAAACGCGACCTCAGGTCGGCAGGCAGCTTTTTCAACACAATGTGCACCAATAGATAGGACCATTGGTCCACGGGCAGGTCAAGGCACTTTAATAATAATAATAAGTCTCGTCTTGCCAACGGCGAGTATTTGCATAGACACAACCAAGTGGCCAGGATTGTCCACCAGCAACTTGCCTTAAAGTACCAACTTGTCGACTCTGAAATACCGTACTACAGGTATGTGCCCGACCCAGTTCTTGAAAATGGTCGTGCCACCATGTATTGGAATCGATCTATCATTACTGATAGAACTATTGTGGCTAACAAGCCAGACATAGTAGTGATAGATCGATCTAAGCGCCTTGCAATGATCATCGATGTCACCATTCCACATGACGAGAATCTCGTGAAAGCCGAGAAAGATAAACAAATAAAATATTTGGATTTGGCTCACGAGATTGTCGACATGTGGGATGTGGACTCGGCGATCATTGTACCGATAGTCGTGTCAGTTAATGGTCTCATTGCCAAGAGCCTCGATCACCACCTCAAGAGGCTCGCGTTAGACGGCTGGATTAAGTCCTCTATACAGAAGGCAGTATTGCTGGCCACGGCTCGTATCGTCAGGAGGTTCCTCTCTCTGGAGCCCTAACCACCGGTAGCTTGGTCCCTGCACCCGATACCGGTGAGCCCCGTAATTTTATTTTATATTTTTATATTTGTTTTTTCTAAATAACATAGAAATGTAAAATATCATTATGAGAAAAGGTTGAAATAAAGAGAATAATAATAATAATAATTTATTTATCAGAAAACACAAAGGTACAAAACATACTCATACATAATTAAACTTAAGGCTACAGTTTTCTTATTGATTGGGAGGAACACCAGTCTCCTGTACTAGTTAGAAAACTGTATCACAGGAGATTGGGTCTCTCTTTCAAAATTACTTGTAGGTAGGTATATTAAAGAGATACAATATTAGTACAGTATTCAAAAGTAAACAATATCATTAAATTAAGGTAAGATATTAGGCTTAGTTTCTAATTTATAAATAAACAATAAAAATTGATCATTATTTTCGCTTGTTAATCATTTTATGAAAGAAGCAAGAGCATCACAATTATGTATAAAACAGTGGGTCAGCGAAATTGTTAATAGTGTAAATGTTACTGCATTAAGCAATATCATTATTATATTCTATAAAACTAAATTTATTCACAATATTACAATGTTAGTAGGTCACTATGCTAATGGAATGTTGTTAAGTACATAAAATAACTACCTATTATGATTGAACAGAAAGGTGAATATTACAAGTACCTAAATTAATTACGTAGGATGATTAAATCACATCTATGTCTTACACTAAATTAACTATGTAACAGGCTTACTTAAGGAATAAGGCATTTCCGTTATCAACAGTATGATGATCAATGGGATATTTATATAATAAGGTTATAAAGCTATGTAGGCGCCTTCATAGTCTATTGTATTAATATACCTGATTTCGGCAGCCTTTCTAGCCGGGCAGTCGACGTCACCCGTAGAGTGATTGCTCGGTTTTTTGAAGCGCAGACAAGTCGCACATTTAGGCGCTTGCGTGTTTTTATTGCAGTTCTGGATCGTATGTCCTTCTTCACCACAATGCCCGCACGTAGAGGTCGTATTCTTGCAAGTCTTAGCCGCATGGCCGTACTGCTGACATTTATAGCACCTGGTCACAAGTGTGAAGTCCCTTACCGGACAGGAGGTCCAGTTGATGAATATTCTGTTCTGTGTCTCTTTATGTCTTTATGTCTTGTGTGATCAGGGCTTTACGGATTACGGCTGTTACTTCTAATATAAGATTGCAGAATTCAGAGTCTCTCTTGCCAGATTTGTGACTCAGTTTTATTGCAGACAAAAATGTATCTAGGGTCATACCTGGTAATTTATCAGCGATATTCTGCTCAAAAATACATATGTAGACTTCATTTTCGCGCATTGTTGTCGGGACTCCTATTATAATAATGCGTGGTTTGCGCTTATATGGTTCATCAATCTTAGACCTGATGCAGCTAGTTGTACAGATTGCTTCAATTTTTCAATGTCTGTTTTCGTTTCTGTGCTAATTATTACTCCTCCATTCCTGGTCTTTCGTACTCCACGAACTTGCAGTTTCATTTCTTCGGGCTTTATGATTTTCTGAACCATACTTTTCGTGCATTGATTGCCACCAAAAGCGGGTTCAAAAGTTGGGTGCGCAACCCAAAGGCCCGGGTGAGCGTGGGCAAACTCAAAATCTGTTCAATATGCGTGTCGGCGAGGCCACGCTTGTTATGGTACCTACGGGTAATTAGGTCCCGAGCCGTCTGGTACGCCTCGTCAGACACGGCAGATGCTGGATGAGGCCCTTGGCCTCCCTATTCAGAACCGACATCAAATAGGCCAATTTTTGTGCCGGCCGAAGGTCAGCCCTGCCATTGACCAGGCTGTCAAACAAATTAACGAAGCCCAGGTAGCTTCCTAGGCAGCCATCGAAATGCGGGAGGTCTAAGGTAGGAAGCCTACTCACCAGCCCCGGTGCTGTCCTAGGAAGCTCCTGCTTCAAGCCGGGTTGCCCGTCCCTCTCGGCAACTAATTGTCTCGCACTATTGGAGACAGCATCATACAGGTCTAAGACCTGGGCATAATCTTCGCTGACTTTATTTCGCTGGTCAGCGGTGAATTCATTAACTGACATTTCGAGACAGCAAGCGCTGAAAGTGCGAAATAGTTGTTCCACACTTGCCAGGCGATCATCGATCCGCTCATATCTTTGCAGTAAGGCCTGCTGGCGATCAGGCCGGTTCACCAAGGCACTAGCCGAGGCAAACCAGCGCAAATCTGATGCAATAGCACCAGCAGCCGCACGCAAGTCCTTGATAGCTGACATAATCAAGTTTCAAAAGAGCTCGGACAAGCGTTAAATAATATTAACAATCAAAACTTAATATTTGTTAATTCTTTGAAACCAACAAAGTATTAGCCTGTTTACTGCTGGTACAAGCAAGTGACAGGTATTTACTGCCCAACAAAATTAATAACAAGCTCGAAATCTGCTTGTTTCAATATATTGACATAGGGACAAAGTTATTAAAGTTATAACATACAACAATTAAAGTTGAAACTTAAATTAGGTAATTAATTAATTACTGCAACAAACAGACTAAATGTGTTATATATTACACTGTAGACATCAGGTTGTGTTACCTAACAATATAAGCAATTTATTATAACAAAGTTTATCAATGTTTATCAAAAGTTTGGTTGTTATAATGTTTCAAACCCAATATATGCAATAAACTAAATTTACTAAATTTATTGATACATACAGCTGTTATGTATCCAAATAAACTGACTTATTAATGCTAACAACAACAAATTATTGCTAGATTTCAACAATACAAGTCAAACAATTACTGATTGAGGTTATGTATGACAATGTGTTTCAAATTATCTAGGTCAACTTATACAAATAAATATTATGTATTTTAGGCAAAAACTGACCTGACAAACACTACAATACTGTCTACAAGGTGATAAGATACAAGATTATACCAATCTGAGGTTTGTACTCAGCAATGCGACAGCGGCTAAATTTCAACTACAGCTCTGCACCAAAAATTATGTTTAGAGTCCGGGCTAAAAATGGGTAAGTTTGCAGTGGAAGCGATTAATTCATCCAGTCTTAGCCCAGGGCAAAGGTTTAAACATATTACTGCGACTGCACAGCGATGAGTTCAAGTAAGGTAGGTACATGAAAAATTTACCTTAGATCTCCTGGTGATATTCTTGAGTCGTCCTATAAGATTAACTCATAATTTTGGCCAAAATAACAAGAAAATCGTTATGAATACCACTACTCGAGGTCCAGATCGGCGTCCTTCTTCAGACCACGATGCACGTTGGCGGATTCACCAAAGTTTTACAATAGTCATTAAGATACTATTTTTATCACAAATAAACCGGTGCCAGTTATTGATCAAGGAAGCGGCAATCGAACGGGTTCCAAATATTCTTTTATACCTAGCACGAGTTCACTTCGACACCACTACGACTCGCGGAGCACCCATGTGCTTTCAAGGGGCGATAATTCCAATAGAGGACAAAACCGTAGGTATTAATTTACTTTGTCAATCGCTCACAATCTCGTCGGACAACTTCATAAAGCGACGGTTGCGAGGTTGTTAATTACTATAATTACAATAAACTGCGTGGGCGAAGAAAACTTTTATACAATGACAATGAACCAAAAAGAGTGAATGACAGTTCAGTGTGACCATAGTCAAAATTTACAATAGACTAAACTAAACGTTACTAAATCGATATAATCGACTTGACTTATCATAAAAACTATTTCTATTTCAAACAATATTAGAAATGTGTAAATTTGTACGTAAATATCCAGATTTTCAAACAAAATATTCATTGCGCCACAAAAATAGACTAAATCTACCCACCTCTAAACTAACTATGCACGCAACAAGCCCGTTCGTTATAACAATAAAAATATATAATAATCTCCCAGAATATTAAAGAAATTAAATGATAAGAAATTCATATACAAGTTAACACAGATATTAATAAATAAAGCGAATTATACAATAAATGAATACTTAACTGATAAGCATATACTGTAGTAAATAATGTTAAAACCAATGCATTTACATAGGAAGTAAATTGAATACACAATTTGTAATTTTTAAGAGCATAAAGTTAGAATAGATTTGTAAAATAATTACAAGAAAATAGATAAGTACCTATATAATTATTTAAACCTAACTAAAATTATTACCTCACCGATATTTGAGCTCTATGTGACTTCATCCTCTCTCCTACACTGCCGTGCCCTACAGGGTCCATAATGAACTGTATACCTATTTTTATAACATCTATGTAACATTATGGTGTGCAATAAACGTATTGAGTATGAGTATTGAGTATAGGATAAGAGAACTGGAAGCGGGTGCCGGAGGCCCTAACCCTTATTCCTTCACCCTCATCCCACTCCTTATCCTACCCCTTTTCCCAACCCCAAGGGGCGGCAACGCACACGTGACTCCTGTGGTGTTGCGGGTGTCCATGGGCGGCGGTAATTGCTTACCATCAGGCGATCCGTCGGGTCGTTTACCGCCTATTATTATATAAAAAAAAAGCTTAGTTTAGTCCTGCGCAACAAAATCGTCCGTTGTTTGTCTTGGTAGTTTCCCTATTCAGATCTAGAATTAAGGCTTTGTTAAAAACATATCTTTAATTTCAACTCAAACCAATACTTACTTAGAGTGTGTCGCTTAGAGTTTTAAAACATTTATGAATAAATATCAGGAGCGATAATTAAGTGGAGAGACCGGACCGAATAGAGAGAACGTAGAGTGTCTTGAGTTAAAATCCACAGCACACATCCTTGAAATAGTTAATCATGGCTTTCGAAACGACAAAGGAAAAAGTCGTGAGAAAACTGCACGTCTGAGTACTCTGTATAATATTCTCGAAAACCATCATCTTTCAGCCCACACTTGGTTGGCGTTGTGGTTTATGGCCTAATACTTCTCGTCATCTCTCATGCAGTTTATAAGGCTGATAATATCGTTGTCATTCAGTTGGCCCTTGCTTAAGTTCATTAACATATTAAGAACATAACATAACTAGTGCAATACCTTTGATTACGATTGCATGCTATTGCTGAATTGATTACCCGACATAAACACAATTAAACCATTTTTGACATGACTGTGGAGTGTACATACTCAACGATACTCAATGCACAATATAGCCAGTCACTCTTAGTTATGCGTATGTTCGATTAACAATGGAAACTACACATAAATTCGAATTGTCACATAATTCTATTTCGTTGAAAGTGGCTTTAAACAGGATTACACGGCATTTACAAGTAGTGATTATGAGGCAGTGATACCAGAGCTATGACTGAATCTAGCCTTTAAGTGTAATTGTTTTTATAGATTGCCGTTTAATTTAAATTAATTAGTGTTTTTTTTTTTTGCTTAAGACATTTTGAATCACGCTTTATTTTCTAAATAAAAGTGACATAAAGTTATTGCCTGAATATTTAACATCATAATAAAATTTCGTCTTTTCCAAATTAAAGATGATCGATACGAATCGATACTATGCTGTATCGATACATAGCAATGCGATATATCGATATTTTGTATCGATACACAACCATACAATACGCATCGATGTATCGTATCTCCAGATAAATAATATCGAATCCATGTATATCCGCTTAAAATTATGATTTTGAACCTGTAATATTAAACATTCTCAATGTTTTGGTATTTTGGCCATTTCTACAATTTTGGATTCCAGGTTCAAGAAAATTTATTTCACAGACGCTCAGGCTTGTGCTAAAGCTTTAAATGATATATCAGATTATTTAAAGTCAACTGTTGCCACACCTTCTACTTCGTCTAGTGAATATCAAGAAATAAACGTTTCATCTACACAACAAAGCAATACAATATGGAAGTTCCACAAACAGTTGATTTCTGCATCTTCAAAAAATGTACCTAGAGAAGGCATGGAAGACATTTTAAAATTGTATCTCAGAGAACCACTTATGGACAGAAATGAAAATCCAATATTGTATTGGAACACTAGACTAAGTATTTGGCCTAATCTCAGTACTTTGGCTCTTCGATATTTATCCGTGGTTGCGACTTCAGTGCCATCGGAACGCCTGTTTTCTCAGATAGACGCAATCGCTTAAATCCGCAACGCCTATCTAAACTCTTGTTTTTACGTAGCCTTACTGCCTCTCAATGGCAATTGTAAAATGTTGTAATAGGTAGGTATAACTTCCATCTTTAAGAAAAAAAATATTTGTAACTGCTTGAACTAATATACCTTTGTTTTATTTTAACCTGTTTAAAAATTGGATAAATATCGATATATCGCTACAAGACGTTGCGATATATCGCTGAATCGATACGGTTGGTTGCGATTCGTATCGATACGCTGTATCGATACAAACGATTATTTTGGACATCCTTATTCCAAATCGCTCTGTCAGCTCATTGCCGCCAAATGTTCCTCAATATCGGCGTTTGCGTGTCTGACCGTAGATTTCAACGGATTTTTTATCGTTTTAACAATAAGGAACCTTTATCTGTGGATCAGTTCAATCGTGTTTGTTTTGGACTCAAGTCTAGCCCATATCACGCGTTACGAGTTGTTCGCCAGTTGATCGCTGATGAAGGCGATCACTTTCCCGCCGCAGCAGCTGTTGCTACTTCCGCTTTGTATATGGATGACATTGCCTGTAGTGTCATATCCGCTCCGCTAGCAATTTCGCTTTGTGAAGAGCTTATTCAGCTTTTCAAGCGAGGCCAGTTTGATCTTGTCAAATGGACAAGCAACTCTAAGGAGGTTGTCGCACGCATACCAGATTCTCATAAAGCTTCTCCAGACATTGAGTTTGAGAAGTCTGTACCGCATAAAGTTCTTGGTTTACGCTGGGACAAATCCTGTGATAGTTTTCGGTTTGACGTCTCACCGCTAGATGATAAGTGCACCAAACGCACTATGCTGTCCACAGTGGCTCGACTATGGGACATAATGGGTTTAGTGGCTCCCACAATTTTGTACGCCAAGCTCTTGATCAAAGAGCTTTGGCTATCAAAGTGTGAGTGGGATGAAACACCCCCTGACCATATTGTTGCCGCTTGGGGCCAGTTTTGTATTGAGCTTATACCGCGCTCAATTAAATTACTATTCCGCGTCATCTTGGGATGGTAGATGGATGTACCATCAACTTAATAGGTTTCACTGACGCCAGCGAGCGTGCTTACGGCGGAGTCGTATATCTGCAAGTCTGCATTGGTTCTAACTACGAGGTGCAGTTAGTTTGTGCCAAGTCTAAGGTCTCGCCTGTTAAAACCATTTCGGTTGCGAGACTGGAGTTGTGCGCGGCCCTTCTGCTGTCTCAGTTGCTCCGCAAGGTTCAAGGCACAGTTTTGCCCCACTACCCTATTGATAGAATATACGCATTTTCTGACTCCAAAGTAGTGCTCGCTTTGATTTATTCATCTCCTCACAGCTGGCAGACTTTTGTCGCCAACCGCGTTAGTAAATTGATTGAACTTGTTCTCGCTACTTGTTTCAATCACGTCGCGGGTACTGAGAATCCCGCTGATTGCTTGTCTCGTGGTGTCACTCCACTTAATCTTCTGCATCATCCATTGTGGCATCGTGGACCTTCTTGGATTTCCCATGATCCGTCAGAGTGGCCCATGCAACCCTTTGACCACAGTGCAGAGGACGAAGATGTACCCGAACGGAAGTCTTTTTCTTATCCCGTGATTGCTGAGGTTGCGGAGTCTCCGATCTATGCGCTCGCACTACGCATGTCATCGTGGTCTAAGTTACTCCGCGCCATCGTTTATGTCTGTAGGTTTCTTAGGCACCTACCTAATGGGACTTTTGTTTCAAGTACTGATATCAAATTCGCAGAATGTAAGTTACTACGAGCTGTACAGGCTGTTCATTTTAGTAACGACATTCAAAATTTGAAAAACAATGTACCTTGTTCTCCCGCTATCCTTAGACTCAAACCGTTTCTCGATGAACACGGCGTCATACGCGTTGGGGGTCGTCTGTCAAATTCGGATGAACCTTATAACTACAAACATCTTTGCATTCTGCCGCGTCATGATCATGTTGTCGACCTTCTTGTTGATTTTTATCACAAGAAGCACCTCCATGCTGGTCCAGAGTTGCTTATGTCCTTACTTAGGCATAAGTATTGAATTTTAGCCGCTCGACGAATAATTCGTCACAGAATACATAAATGTAACGTCTGTTTCAAATTTCGTCCGCGTCCGACTTTTCCTCCCATGGCAGATCTTCCTAGCCAACGCGTCAATCAAGTTGATAAAGCGTTTACACATACCGGTTGCGATTACGCAGGACCGCTGCAGTATACGCCAGTGCGTGGTCGAGGTGTTAAAAGCCGTAAAGCTTGGCTATGTATTTTTACATGCTTAACGACGCGCGCTACGCATATTGAAGTTGCGACAGATTTAAGCACGGTGTCATTCCTTGCAGCCCTTAAACGATTTCTCACACGGCGCAGCCCTATACAGTGTTTGTATACGGATAACGGCACTTGTTTCGTGGGCGCAAGCTCTTATTTACGCGACCTCTATAAGTTTCTCAGAGAAGAATATCGTACTCGTCTTCAGGAAGAACTTTCCATAAATCATATTGACTGGAAGTTTATTCCACCAGCATCACCACATTTCGGTGAATGTTGGGAAAGCATGGTCAAAGTAATTAAAACGCATCTGTTCAAAGTTATAGGTCAACAGATCCTCTCTTACGAAGAGCTTTTAACTGTCCTTGCACAAGTCGAGGCGCTGATCAACTCGCGCCCGCTCACGGCATTGAGTAGTGACCCTGCAGAACCATCCGCGTTAAGCCCTGCACATTTTCTGAACACAGTGCCATTATCGTCATTTCCGGCTCCTGAAGCAGACTCTTCAAGCTTGCTCCAGAGACATACTCTGCTGGATAAACTCGTGCAGTCGTTCTGGCGGCGCTGGCGTGCGGAATATCTACACCAGCTTCAGGCTAGATCCAAGTGGAATAGTCCTGCATCCCCTATACAGGAGGGTACGTTGGTCGTTACAATACATGATAATGCTCCGCCGCTTTCATGGCCGTTAGCCATCGTAGAGAAACTGCATACTTCCAAGGACGGTACAACCCGCGTTGTTACCGTGAAAACCGCTAAGGGGAGCTACGTGCGCCCTATTATACGTCTCTGTCCGCTTCCAACTCAGTGAGATCTAGCCTGAAGTTGGATCTACCTCTTAGTTAAGTATTTAGTTTGTAGTTTTCGCTATTATTGCGTTTGTAATTTTTGCTAAAGTTAATTAAGATTAATTATATTATTATATCGCTGTCTTAGACTATTGATGGGTTATGCGGTAGTACACCCAACATAGCTAAGTTCAATTCTTTTTTTTTTAAAGGCAACCCTTTAGGGCCGGTGGGATATGGTAGCGCCATCTACCTTCCTATCGATAACTAATTACATCGACGTCAATCGTTCGACGCTTGCTCGTCCAATGCGAGCGATCCTTTTGTCTCCTTCGCTCCGCTCCCAAGGCACGCCTACAGAACAGTCTAGAAAGAACGACTCGGCTGACGGGTGTGTATAGCATACGCGTCCCGCAAAACCGCACCGCCATAGTTTTTTTACCGCTCCCGGGATATAACGAGAACTAAACCACGCGCGAGTGTAGTGGAGTGATTCAACGCAGCTTCAGGATTCTCGAAGACACCAGGAGGCTGCCATTTGAGAAGAAGAAGACTGATGTGCAAGGTAGGTGTGCCCTCATCCTTCCGCATCCTATAATTCCTCCTATCCCACACACTTTTTCCACCCTTTCCTTACAGTCCACTTTTCCCAAATCGCCTAGAACATTCGGTTCGCCGAAACAATAACACATCGACACAATATCGAATTATTTAGCACATATTCTACGGGATTTTGAAATTGAACAGCTTTTTGGCAAGGATTTATGCTGTAATTTTTATTAATGAAAATTTGCTAATTTTGATGAAGATATTAGTAAGTAGGTTTATCACCCACAACTAATTAGCTAGGGCTAACTACTCGAGGACGAGTAAGCGATCATCTCGCCGTGTTCAATTGCGCCGAGTTTTGTGGGTTCAACCCTATACAAGACAACACTTTGAGTGAACTGCAAATGTGTTGTTCCGAGTCTGAGTGTGCTTAGTGTCCGTTGCTTAAATGTAAAGTCACCTGCGACTTTTACGTAGTGTTTGTATACTCTTTGCGCGACACTGGATCTTTTTGAAAATAAACCAAAATAGGAACGGAGCAAAATGGGTATTGCATAAGGGGTGGTACTACTCCGGCCGTGCTGGCCTATTAGCCTATTTATGCTGCATCTATATCTACTCCAGTAGTGTTCTGACTCAACCTTTCAGTCTCACTATAAACTACGAATCAGGTCTGCAAGAAGATTAAAATTGGCCATAGAAGTGTAACAGTAACCGAACATAGAATATCTTACCAGTTTCAAATGTCTGCAAAGCTTCAGTGGGTAGCCACTGCATCCACATATCAGCCAGTCTTTTAGAAGGCGGTGGATCATTGTGTCCCAGTGCTGGGAAAACAAACTGACTGCTGAACGTCCTGCACAGCAACTCCGTCACGTTTCTCACCGCTTCCAGTTTTATTTCATCGCTTAGATGCTCCATGGATGAGGATAATATGTCCCTGTTGAACACAGATAATGTTAATGAGTTATTAAAGGAAGTCATAAAGTCTGTAACGGTTTGTCAAATGCGCATTAAACTTTATGACTTTCCTGTGCAGCTTATTTAGACGCTGCTGGTTCTCAACGTTATTGACACATAAACAAGTACGACGTCATTATTGGAGGCCGTTAATTAAAATATTGAGCTATTCAAGAGATGTAAACACTAGGAATACCTATTTCGATTTCATATACTACGAATAGCTTAACAAAAATAAACTCAACATAATTATATTGTCTGTAAATTGACATCATAAATTCTACGTATGAATTACATGCAATTAGATGACTATTTTAAAAGCCCCTAGAAGTCAAATGACAGTGCCGTATATTGATTCCATATAATTGAACTTTCGGAGCCAGGCCGGAAGCCTTCGAACGGTCTGGAAACTCCACCATCAGAATTGGCCACACATTTACACAAAAAAACGAAGCCAGGCATACCCAGTCCATAGCACGAAATCCAAAGTATCAGGGTGCCGCTCGGCCATGAGAGCGGCGGCGCTCTGTATCAGGGCCCAGGAACTGTCACACAGGGCGGAAGCCCGTGCAGGTCAACTCATATTTAACACCACTGAACTGCACTGACTTCTACTCCCTACACCTGAGTCCGGTGCAGGGAGTGGCGAATGGTCTCAGGGGTAGCGCAGGTCGCAAAGATCCCTTAGGCAAGGCTGGTGGACTATCCTTCTCGAGGTTGCCGCCCGTTCTTGGTCCAGTTCCTTCAGAAATGGATGCAACCAAAACCTCCAGCCGAAACACAAACAACAGGCACATTACTCACGCACATACACACACGTACACACATGCGCGCACACATCCACATGCAGGAACACATCTCTTCATCACGCCCCTGCGTGGTCGGGTGGGTGTGGGCTTGTAGTAAAAAGTCACGGGTAAGAGTAGCTGACCACCTGTGCTAGGACCTGCGCAGTCGAGCGCCGTACGCGGGGATGACGGAGTCCTGGGGGTTGAGCCGAGCGGCGCTGGCGGTAATGTGACCGTGAGGCAACACGCCCTCTTTGGTCATGATTTCACGCTAAACGGTAGCCCCCGCTGTGAGCCGCAGCGGGGGGAAATGGCCATCGTGTCCCGTCAGAGGGCCACAGGCTAGGGACGTAGAGTCCACATCAGCAGTCGGAATTTATTTCGGCTGTTGATGAGGTTGGTGAAAGCTATACGGAGGTTGCAAGCGAAGGATGACGGCTAGAGTTGGTAACTCGGCTCAGGCCGTTGACCCAAGGGGGCGCCCGAAATCGTGCTGTAAACTAGCCCCGCGTTCCTATATCCCTCTGGTAATCCTAACGTCCGGTATGACGTTCCCTGATGCGGGCTCCATGGAGGGTGGGAAGCCAGAGGGATGAAGTCTTAGTAAAGTTGTATGGATACCGAAATCCCAGTAATTACCCCAACTGCGACGGTGGCAGCGAAAGCTGTTCCCGCCGCATCAACCAAAACCAAACAGATGGTTGACGCCGTGGCCTCGGCTGCAGGTGTTAAACCATCCCCCAAGGACGAGACTTCAGCGCTTGCTAACGCTAGTACTGGTCCCGTCCTTACAATCGTCAGCCCGTTTGAAATCAAGCGGGCAGACGACTCCTCCTTCGCAGGCTGGCAAGTGGTAAGCCACCACAAGGGCAAGGGTAAGGGCAAGACCACTAATCCTGCCCAACACCCGCCCACCACACAACCGAGTGACCCCGCTGCTACCAGTTCTGCGAAGAAGAAGAGGGCAAACAAAACCAAGAGACAGCGCCTGGCAATAAGGCGGAAGGCGGCACAAACCGCTGCCGCAGCCGGTGCTGCCTCTACAAAAACAGCGGAGCAGGCCGCTATCGCAGGTCCCAGTAATGTGACCAGCGCGCAGCCTGCGCTCAGCAGTAGGGGGTGCAAGAAGGCCGGAGGCAACACGGGGAAGCCGCCTGCCGCCAAGCGGCGGGCTGGTCACCCTGGACGGCATCCAGCCCCAGCACCACCAGGAAATACGGCAGGTAAAACTGCCGAAAACAAGGAAAGAGGTGAGGCCAAACGTGCTCTCAACAAGACCAGCTTGCCTCGAGGGGAGCACAAGAAGCCCAGCCTCGACTCCTCCACGATACAGGGTAAGTCCTATGCACAGATCCAAGGCATCTCTGGGCGTTGCAGTAACATGCAAGCGCACAGGGAACTTGCCGAAGGAGTTCGTGGACCGGATACTCACTGAGATTCAAAGGAAGATCCTGAGTGACGCCTGGTCGACTAAAACCCCAAAACGCCCCGCCCCTGCGTTCACCGGGAAACCCATGTACGCGGACGGGGGTCCTCAAACTCTGGTGCGCCAACGAGGCAACGCGTACCTGGCTGACGGAGGCGGTCTCTCTCCTGGTCCCACCACCGGGCTTCGAACTGGAGGTCAGGGGCCAGGAAGAGGCCCCGAAGAGAGTGCGGTGTGGCATTGTCGTTCCGAACGAACAGGGAATCTGGGACGACGTGCGCGACGTGGGTCGGGCTCTGGAGTTCCAGAACCCCTGGTTGGCGGTCGATAAATGGTCTCTGCTGCACTTTGAGAGACAGTCAAGTGGGTGGTTCCTGGTCGAGAGCGTCCCGGAGGAACAAGTCCCGGTCCTGGTGCAGAACGAGCGCCGCCTCGCGTTGGGGCTGGGTGCAGTCTACGTTCGGTTCCGGGACTCTACAGGCAAGTATGTCGACCATCCTCCGGGATGCGACAACTCCACACAGCAAGTCTCAAACACCCAGTCAGGGTGCTCCGCGGAATCCGGCCCGTCAGAGCCGGCCGCGTCTGGCTCGGGGGCTGGCCCGTCAGCCTTGGGTAACTCGGAAGATGAGAGCCTGCTCCTGAGTCCGGTGCGGCGGGACGACGGGGTGGAGGCTGGCGACATCCTGGCTGGCCTAACGCAGCTGAAGGTCGGGGAGGAAGGGACATCACCCACAGATGAACCCTCTGCCTTGTGACGTCAGCTGCCTACAAATCAACCTCCATCATAGCCAAACGGCCACTGCGCAACTGCGCAAATGGATGGAGGTCCAACATTCAGCCATCGTGCTCATCCAGGAACCTTGGATAAGGGGTGGCCTCATTAGAGGCCTCTCCAGCCTGGGAGGTAAGATTTACTCTTCTACTAACCACACACATTCAAGAACCTGCATACTTACAACTAAAAACATCAGAGCCCAAGCTTTAATGGAGTTCCGTTCCAGAGACATCACAGCAATACAAATTGAAATAATACAGCAGCCAAGGAGTATAGCGGTCGTTTTCGCATCGGTCTACATGCCCGAGGCCGAAGACCCGCCTCCGTTCGACCTCATGCGTCTGGTTAACCAGTGCAAGAGAACCAATACGGAGGTCGTAATAGGAACGGACTCCATACCCACCACCAAATGTGGGGCATGGACTGAAAGAATAACAGAGGTAAGTCATTGGTTGAATACTTATTCACCACAAATCTTACCCTATTAAACACAGGTACGGAGCCCACCTTCGTCACTAAACGTAGTCAGACAATTATCGACTTGACTCTCGCAACGGAAGGAGCGGCTGAACGCATCAAGGGATGGCACGTCTCGAAAGAGGCATCATGCTCAGACCACAGATGGATCAGCTTCTCCATAAAAGTCGATATACAGCCCACACAGCTCCGCAGGAAACCACACAACACTGACAAAGCAAAGAATGTCCTACTACTTAAAGAGAAACTTACCCTAACGGCCACGCCGCCGGTACTGGGTGACACTGAACAGATCGACGATCAGGTATGTATACTGATGCAGTCGATGCTAGACAGCTATTATGCAGCTTGCCCGGAAACCACTCCGCCTTCAACCCCGGGGAAACAACCAGGCACTCTCTGTAAACCGGATAACACATACACCACATCGGAGGAGGAGACAAGACACGTCCTACTCGAAACACACTTCCCAGGCTGCGTCCTCACCCCGGTAATAACGTGGCACGACACACCAACAGTGGCGACCGAACACGAATGGAGACACGCAAACAACGTGGTCACAGAAGAAAAACTCCGATGGGCCATCGATAGCTTCCACCCCTTCAAAGCAGCCGGACTGGATGGCATCTTCCCAGGGTTATTACAATGGGGAGGGTAACCTGTCCTTAAAAGACTCCTGGCAATTATGAGGGCTAGCCTGGCCCTCAGATATGTACCGAAGAGGTGGAAGGAAGTCAAACTAATCTTCATACCAAAACCAGGCAAAACAGACTACATCCATGCAAAGTCCTTTAGACCAATAAGCCTCACCTCCTTCATGCTTAAAGCCTTGGAAAGGCTTTGCGAGAGGAAACTAATAAGTAGGGCTCTTAAGCACCTACACTTACATGCCAACCAACATGCATACAGCTCAGGGAAATCGACGGAATAGAGTGGTGGTGTAATGAGTACGAATTATCTGTAAACCCGTCCAACACCGAACTAGTTATGTTCACACACAAACGCGCGCTGGGTACTTACCGATTGCCCAGGTTATTTGATACAGAGCTTAAGCTGTCTACCGAGGTCAAGTACCTGGGCGTCACTCTCGACAGCAAATTGTCATGGAACAGCCACATGGAAAATAAGCTCAATAAAGCCAGCATCATCTTCTGGCAGTGCAAGAAGATGATAGGTAAACGCTGGGGCCTATCCCACAAAATTGTCTTATGGCTCTATAAGACAATAATACGTCCGATGATAAGCTACGGCGCAGTAATCGATTTTATGATGTACGGCGCAGTAGTATGGTGGCCTCGGACCAACCTAATAACGGCCGCCAACAAGCTTCAAAAGCTTCAAAGACTTGTATGCCTAGCGGCCACGGGCTGTATGAAAATAACGCCAACAGCGGCACTTGAAGTGTTGCTGGACCTGCCTCCATTGCACCTGTTCATACAACAGGAAGCAACGATGTCGGCAGTCCGGCTAAGAGCTCTGAAGCTCTGATAAGACACTAACACACCGCACACTAACAACTTAAATACACTCTTTAAAGAAGTTCTTATCACACAAGCCATTGGCGACCGTATTCCGAAACAATTTGTTTTCGACAAGAAATACAAAATCCAACTGTACGAGGACCTACACGAACGAGCAGTTAACCACAACGAGCTCACGATCTTCACAGATGGGTCTAAAACAGATACAGGTACGGGTTCAGGAGTATTCTCCGAGGACCTAAACATCAACATCGCAGCACCGCTGGGAGCCTACAACACGGTCTACCAGACCGAATGTTTTGGCATAATCCTAGCTGCCACAGCAATCATGGCATGTGAGGTAAGGGAACGATCCATTAGGATCCTCTCAGATAGTAAGGCTGTCCTCTCAGCCCTCAAAAACCATACTATCACTCACGCTTGAATGCCACCAGTAACTAACAGAGGTAGGTAAACTAAACAAATTAACACTGCAATGGATCAAGGGCCACAGTGGCTCAAGAGGGAATGACGCAGCTGACGTACTTGCCAGAAGAGGGGCCACTTTAGAGGTGGTGGGACCCGAGCCCATTATTCCCCTCCCTTATGGTTTTTATCACAACCTGGTAAGAAATAGGACCAGGACCAAACACAACCAGTCCTGGATTGGTATTGAAACATGTAGGCAGGCCAAGGAGGCTCTTCCCGCAGTAGACGGTAAGATAGCCAAACAAATCCTCCAGGTGTCCAAACAACAACTACGGACAGTCACGGCCGCCTACACAGGACACGGATTCTTTAATAAATACCTATTTACTATAGGTATCACCGACAGCCCGCTGTGCAGGGCCTGTATGGCAGCAGACGAGACGGCAGCCCACCTGCTCCTCGACTGCCCTGAGGTCGCACAGTACAGGCAGTAGTACCTGACCAGATACAGCACCCTGAGGGAGGCCGTGGGCCACATCAAGAGTCTGTTGGCCTTCCTCGAAGAGCTGGGGTGGCTCGAATGACGACACCATTCCCACCCGCACGCAAAATACACGCCAAGACGTGGAGTTGCGGAAACAGCCCGTGCCATCAAGTATCAAGTAACTGTCACACGTGTGGTCCCGGTGCCGACGGTTGCGGTGACTGTGCTCATTATTGCCGCGGTTATGCCTGCAGCCTGGACAAGAAGTATGGATTAAATGGGAGAGTATACTATGGACAAAATATATAGACGAAACGAATTGTGCTATTGGTCAACAAAATGAAAGATTTTATATTGTAACAACTTGAGAACTATATGAAATAATTATCATTTAAATCGTCTCTAATGGAACCAAAATGGTAGCATGGAATTCCAATTTAAAAAAATCTTGAGATAGCTTTATAAATAACGGACGGCTGTATATATGTGGCAGGTATTTAGTCAAAAACGTGATATTATAATTTCACTAGTGACATTATTATTACACAGATTATAGTCAATTGTTCGTATAACTTGCAATTTAACGGGCTAGTTTCAGTGCCATTATAATTTCACTAGACCGATACAGTGAAATTGTAAGGCAGTGATATTTTGACTATAACACTGGTTTATGAAAGCCGTTAGATTATCAGAGAGATCACTGATTGGTCCGGTTTCGTTACCAGCTGTATTAAACATAGAGTTAGGAAATAACTGACAGGTTTTTGAAAACCAACCACCTTAATAGGTTATGTTAGGTCTTCTTGTGACCCTGAACATAAATATAGGAGCCCTGTGTAGCAGGAATCGGTTAACTTAGCCTCATAAACCTCGCCAAAGTTCTGATTTTTTCGTTTTATCAGATTGGTATCTGTAGTACATTCGCAAGTCTGTGCGACTGATTAAGTCAATTGACCGATCAGAACACGCGGGGCTCCCGCCACAAACTTAAGTCATAATAAACCTAGGTTTCTTATACTATTGCGGCATAGTCAAATTACAATATCACTGAAAAGAGCCCGTGAAATTATACAAACCGGTCTTTCTTGACTATAATTTATGTAATTATAATTTCACAAGTGAAATTATAATATCACATTTTTGACTGCAACAAATATAAGTTTAGAAGCTTAAAAATATACAACCGGATTAAGAACCGGATTTATATTCAAACGACCTTAAAGGTCGTTTGAAAATAAAACGTATTCTATTTATCACAAAGTACACAGCAGCGTTATAAAAACAAGTTATTATTTCTAAGGAAGTCCCGTGTTTTAGTTTATCAGCAATATGGTTTCCTTGTCATAAACTATACAACCATAAGCTATTTGCTTTGTTCTTACAGTTTTGTGACGCAAATACTACTATAATACAAAGTTAATCAAGCGTAACTGATAGTTTTGGTGTTCGCTGTTACTCATTTATTAGATTGTGATAAGCTTTATTGGCATCTGTTATTCCAGTAAAAGAAAATTCAGTAACAGATTATTTATTTCCCTAATTTATGCAATGAAATATATTTTGCTGACATCAGAAAATCATCAAAGCCCGTCTGAAAATTGGTATACGTATATTCTTTACACATGCCATTGATACCATACAATACGCAATAATTGTAAAAGAATTTTTAATCAACAGCTTATAAATGATGCTCGAAATATTTTCCATGAACACCCGAAGCATAAATCACAGAACACCATGTATAAATAAACTACTCACTATACGAACAATATAACTCACAATTACGTACACTAGCGCATTTTATATGAATTTTTACTACCCCAATACGTCAGTGGGGGTAAAAATAATAAAGTCGTCAACGTAAAATAATGTTATTCAGGAATAAAGTACCTCTATGTAGCTCTTGGGAGTTATGAAACGGGTCATAATGAAGATCTGTGATGTGCCGAAAGTACCCTGGAACAAAAAAGTAAAGCTTAGTTTCTTAAAGTCAGGAGAACTTGAGACAAGAAGTTGCAGACAGTATTTTTTTAGTGTTGGATAGTTAATCTTCTCTTGGTATTAGCGACTGCGTGATTTCACAGACGACTAAAATAAAGCTTGCTTTATATTTAGTGTATATGGAGCTTGTGGTGATTTTGAACGATAATTTTGGCGTGAAAAGTTCTTTTTCTTATATTGATATCTTTTAATCGAGACAAAATAATATATCTACTGAAAAGTAACATTTGGTATTGCATTTTTAGAGAGCCCTTGAAGTCTAAAATTTAAAAAGATTTACTATTTCAATGGACTAATACATTTCAAAAAAGAAAGATAGTTGCTTAGCCGTAATAAAGCCGTAAAAATTAGTTATTAAAAATATCATGAGAGGAAACTAACATATCGGCAATTTCGCTAAAGAAAAATATTCAATAATAAAATAAATCTAATCGGATGCAACACTCAACAGAAAATTCATACCAATATCAATCCTAAACAAACCACACATTCGAGAAAGGCATTGACCATTGTGATGCGAGCGCATACGCAGAATTTCCAAATCCAAGTTTCACTTGAATGGCAACAGAAATAACGATATTTCTTTAGCATTGTAAGTTTATCCCAAGGATCTCCGTTGTCACAGGAGAAAAGAAAAATGACAAGTTAAATAGATTGAATGGTACATTGATGGATTGGGAACCGATACATTGCCATATTCCAATGCTCATGTTAACTTAAATTGACTGGTTTTCCTTGGATATTGATGAATATGTAACAAACTTACGTATATAATGTATTTTGTTTGTACTTAAGCATATAAAATAATTCCTTATGTAATTCTTATGTACGCGTATTTGTCACCTAACTTTTATTAAACAGCTTCCCCTTTTTGAAACAAATTTTGTGTGTATTTTTAATGGGCGCCTAGATATTACCTACTTTGTACTGCACCACTGTAATATGTACAAAGAGATAATGGCCATAGCAAGTCCATCTTTATACGCTGTATATTTGAAGCTTAAATAAATAAATACAGATATTTTCGTAAAAACTGCTTCGTACAGAAGTAGTATCTTAAGATTTTATTTTATTTATAACATTCTGACATAATACCTAGCATTAAAGGTATAAGTAAGGTTAGATTGGTTTCGACCGACCCTAAATACAAATATAGAAACTCTAAAGTGATTGTCGGACCAGCTTGGTAAGTACTATTCGGTATGTATTTTATAACCTTAGAGAGACGCCTTTACGTTTAGTAGTAAGCCAGTGAGCGGGAGTTTATGCGTAATGATGAGCACTCAGTTAGCTAAAGCTCCATAATGAACTTGTGTTAAAATATTCTAGGCACCTTATAAGTTCACTATGGAACCAGACATGCACCAGTCGTAATAAAGTCATCTGTTTGCTATTAATCTAAGCAAAGACCTCTTCTTCCCTTCCAGGAATGCTGTGCCCGACAGGGTGCACAATGATTTCGTGTATTATATTTTATGCCACCTACGTCTTTTGTCAATAGAACGCTACTAATTATTGTAAATAGCTTTCAGAAAAGCAATTTCTAAAAGCGTAAAAATACACTCGTGATTATACATAATATATATTACTAGACTTGGCTTAGGCGATAGCCCAGTGGTGTACCTCGGCGATAGCCCAGTGGTGTACGTAACGGACTGCCGACACGATGGCCTCGGGTTCGATCGCCAGGTACCCCGGGCACACACCTCTGACTATAAATTAATTATCGCTCGCTTAATGATGTGCCCATAAGATGGCAATAAGCTCGCCCCCTATTACATTGGGATCGAAACATAACTGGCGAAGTGTGGGTGTGTAATACACCTCTACTTACCACTTCGGGGATAAAAGGCGTGAAGTTATGTAGACTTGGCTTGCGGGTCCACGCGGTTGAACTATACACACATAAATAATTATACATCTAAATATTTCTACTATCTATCACACTATCTATGGTGAAATCCGAACAAATATTCGGTAGTTGTTGAATTTATAGAGTGTATTCATATGGACCCTCTGTCCGTCCAAACGCCCAGAGGAAATATCATAATAATTATGTATAGATTACAATTAAATACCGGGCTCTTTGTTATGATATCTAAGTGAGAACTATTTCACCGTCACTTCACCTAACTCGCAGCTACAACGAAGGCCTAGCAGAACTAATCAACCGCAATATCCTTTTGACAAAAGTGTCGCGAACTGCCTCACACGATAATGTATTCTATTTACAAATATAATAGTAGAGGAATAGGTAAAGAAGAAACTTAATAGTATCTTATGGAATTTGTGGTAAGGATACACAGATAAATAATAATTACACTCTATTGAAGCTAACAATAAATGACAACAGTATCGCTTTGTAGATCTATTTGATATACAAAGAGTACGTAAAAAATAAAAATAATACTAATAAGCAACAGCAGTTGCGAGGAGAAGTGGGTTATTTAGGAATTACCTAATTATTGGTGCGTACTATGTCAAATTCTATTAAATTTGTGAACTTTCTCAGCGATAAGGGATTTATTGCTAGTGTGCTGTCATTTCTAGGTTAAAATAAAACGAATGGGGCTGCAATTCGTTGAAAGAATGGTGACATTTCTATTTATTAAGTTAATGTTGTATATCAAAAGACGCGTAATTAAATAAGCTTTCGAATGATATTAATAAACACCAAATTATATACTTGAAGCCCACGCAAGAGCGGTATAAATCGCGCCGGGTATAATATTTTCCCGCCATTTTATAATATAAATCTAACATATTCATATTTCTCGTCGTTTTTAGTATGGGAGGTATATAAGTATTGGTTCGGCGTTACACCGAAACCGGTATGTTCCTAGTCGATTTGGGAAAACTATTAATATTGTGGACTGTAGGATTTTGGTTCTTATCGACCAGGAAGTGAGGAAGTGTAAAGGAGTTGTGGTTAGGAGCCTCTTACCTTGCTCGGTAGTCCTTTTCCTTGCAAATGCCGGCCGCTTGGTTTCTTCGGGAATTCTGAAGCTGCTTGAATCACTCCACTACACAAATCACTTTCACTCGCGAGCGGGCCCGTCAGGTTCTTTGGTATAAGCGGTAATAATTATATATAGCGGTGCGGATTGCGGAACGCGGCGGACATGAATTTTTTTTGAGCGTCTCGAATCTTCCATTCTTTCTTCGTCGCCGTTGAGCAGGGCAGCCAATAACGAGGCGTTTTTGAGGGGATTCATGAAAAGGATCGCTCGGATTGGCCGAGCAGCGACGAACCATTGACGTTGACATAATTAGCTAGCAATGGAAAGGATAGATGGCGCTACCATATCCCCCCGGCCCTAAAGGGTTGCCTTTAAAAATAAATAAAATTTAACTTAGCTATGTTGGGTGTACTACCGCATAACCCATCGCTAAGACAGCGATATGACAATAAAATTAATCTAAATTAAGTTTAGCGAAAACTACAAACGCAATAACAGCGAAAACTACAAACTAAATACTTAAACTAAGAGGTAGATCCAACTTCAGGCTAGATCTCACTGAGTTAGAAGTGGACAGAGACGTACAACAGGGCGTACGTAGCTCCCCTTCGCGGGTTTCACGGTAACAACGCGGGTTGTACCATCCTTGGAAGTATGCAGTTTCTCTACGATGGCTAACGGCCATGAAAGCGGCGGAGCATTATCATGTATTATGACGACCAACGTACCCTCCTGTATAGGGGATGCAGTACTATTCCACTTGGATCTAGCCTGAAGCTGGTGTAGATATTCCGCATGCCAGCGCCGCCAGAACGACTGCACGAGTTTATCCAGCTGAGTATGTCTCTGAAGCAAGCTTGAAGAGTCTGCTTCAGGAGCCGGAAATGTAGATAATGGCACTGTGTTCAGAAAATATGCAGGGCTTAACGCGAATGGTTCTGCAGGGTCACTACTCAATGCCGTGAGCGGACGCGAGTTGATCAGTGCCTCGACTTGTGCAAGGACAGTTAAAAGCTCTTCGTAAGAGAGGATCTGTTGGCCTATAACTTTGAAGAGATGCGTTTTAATTACTTTGACCATGCTTTCCCAACATCCACCGAAATGTAGTGATACTGGTGGAATAAACTTCCAGTCAATATGATCTATGGAAAGTTCTTCCCGAAGACGAATACGATAACCCTCGACGTGATTGAAACAAGTAACGGGAACAAGTTCAATCAATTTACTAATGCGGTTGGCGACGTCTGCCACCGGTGAGAAGATGAATAAATCCAAGCGAGCACTATTTTGGAGTCAGAAAATGCGTATATTCTCTTAATGGGATAGTGGGGCAAAACTGTGTCTTGAACCTTGCGGAGCAACTGAGACAGCAGAAGGGCCGCGCACAACTCCAGTCTCGCAACCGAAATGGTTTTAACAGGCGAGACCTTATACTTGGCACAAACTAACTGCACCGAGTAATTAGAACCAATGCGGACTTGCAGATATACGACTCCGCCGTAAGCACGCTCGCTGGCGTCAGCGAAACCTATTAAGTTGATGGTACATCCATCTACCAACCCAAAATGACGTGGAATAGTAATTTGATTGAGCGCGGTAAGCTCAATACAAAACTGGCCCCAAGCGGCAACAATATGGTCAGGGGGTGTTTCATCCCACTCACACTTTGATAGCCAAAGCTCTTTGATCAAGAGCTTGGCGTACAAAATTAGCCACAAAACCCATTATGTCCCATAGTCGAGCCACTGTGGACAGCATAGTGCGTTTGGTGCACTTATCATCCGGTGGTGAGACGTCAAACCCAAAACTATCGCAGGATTTGTCCCAGCGTAAACCGAGAACTTTATGCGGTACAGACTTCTCAAACTCAATGTCTGGAGAAGCTTTATGAGAATCTGGTATGCGTGCGAGAACCTCCTTAGAGTTGCTTGTCCATTTGACAAGATCAAGTTGGCCTCGCTTGAAAAGCTGAATAAGCTCTTCACAAAGCGAAATTGCTAGCGGAGCGGATATGACACTACAGGCAATGTCATCCATATACAAAGCGAAAGTGTAGTATAGTGTAGCGTAGCGTAGCTTAGCAAAGCATAGCATAGCGTATCATAGCATAGCATAGCATAGCGTAGCATAGCGTAGTACAGCTTAGCATAGCGTAGCATAGCGTGGCATAGCGTAGCATAGCATAGCATAGCATAGCATAGCATAGCATAGCATAGCATAGCATAGCGTAGCATAGCATAGCTAATTAGTCCTTTATCTTACACACAGTTTTGGCACCGACCTTGATCTCTTGAAGAACAGAAACTTGATCTCTTGAGAAGTATGTAACGTAGGTACGGTACCCATAATCACATACCCAAATACCGTCTCAATAACGGGCGGTAAATCATATCGCTCACTACGTACTATTTTAGTTAGTAGCAAGTGCGGAAATATTGAAGCTCCGATCAAAAGATCAATGCCCGCCGTATTCGCAAACTCCGCGTCTGCCAGCGGCAATGACTCGAGGTGAGTGAGTGATGCTACGTCTACATTAGCGTTCGGCAATGCGTCCGTATTACGCTCCACGATAAGCGAAGAAATGTTAAAATTAATATTCCTATCAAAACGCGAATGTATTTTAATATCTACGGAACCCTTGCAATGTTTTTCTGACCCGCCGATTCCTTTGACCACTGAACTAGTATTTCTAAAGTTATTCCACAATCCGAGGCGTTTGAAACATTCCAATGTTATTAAATTGGTCTAAGACGCGCTATCGAGTAGACAACGTACCATGTGCGGCGACCCATTAACATCATAAACGATAACTTGCGCTATCGCTAACAGTACCGTCTTAGACGCCGTACACTGCGTTTTGGCCCTGCGCGGATCATTATAGATGCGCGAGTGCCGTCCTCGCGTGCGCGTCGCCTGCGCGATGGATGTCGTACACAACGATATTTCATTCTGAATCGTGGGAGGCGCAGTTGTCGTAGCCTGCACCTGCGACGTAAGTGTGTCAAGGTTAGCGGCTTGGCTTGACAACGGACTACTTTTATCAAAGTGCAACAATGAGTGGTGTCGTTGATTACATGAACGACATCTCGTCTTACTAGAACAATCACTAGTTTTATGCTTTATACTTAAGCAATGAATACATGCTTTGTTGTCTTTTACGCACTTGTAACGAGCAGTTGGATTTAGACCATTGAAGGTGGGACACTTATAGAAATGGTCGTGCACTATATTACTGCACAGACACTTCTGTGAATTATTACTATTAGATTCCGAGCATGTTACGTAAGATTGTGGATTAGGGACCGAGTTATTATTACTATTTCGCGCTTTATTCGACCTTTGTTTGCTATTGTTATTATTAGACGGGCTAGATGAACTAGACTGCGTATTATGAAATATTCGACACTGATCTTTGATGAAAGAAATAAAACTATCTAGTGTAGGTATTTTATTATTGCGTTCCGTCATCTCGAATGCGCGAATTGTTTCAGTGTCAAACTTCTTTAAAGCGAGTTGAAGAAACATAAAGTCGGAAAGATCTTCTAATTTTAAGTTTCTAAGAGAATTAACCGCGGTAACAAAGTTGTCTATAAACAGCTGGAAATTCGGGCCAGACGCGGCACCGGACAGTTTAAGATTTAAAGCTTGGTCAAAGTAGGTAGACGCTAGGTCAGGTATAAGGGTTCGATTCCGGTGAGTCAAGAGAAACAACTTCTTTGTCTTACATACACCATAACGCGCGTGTCTTGATATCTATCAAATAGTGACTGAAATATGACCTGATAATTCTCAGCACTGGTTGTGACACCTGCAATTACGGACTGGGCCTTCGGTGACAATTTACCTATTAAATAGTACAACCTGTCAGCATCTGTCAGAGAACCATTATCGTGCACTGTAGACTTAAAACTCGCATAGAATAACGGCCAATTTCGTATATCTCCGTCAAACGACATAATCTCGATTGGCGATAACCTCGGTTTGCGAGCCGCTTCAACGGGCTGTGCTGAATATTTACCCTACAATTGCGATTGTATACGCTTAATAATACAATAAAGGTCCTCGAATGAGGTGTACGCCTGATAATTCGGTTTTTCATCAGGATTAGTAGAAAGCAATCTTGCGTTATAATCGTTTAACAACTTATGAAAATCTGTTCGAATACTATCTACTGTCATACAATAGTTGAGAAATGACTCCCTATTACTATCAGAAACGGCTGCGGTCTTTGAACGCTCATAAATGTTTTGAATACGCTCAAATAAAATATTGCGTTTTGCTTCTAAGATTGTCATCTCTTTGTCTTCCGACACGCGTGACTTCTTTTGTTGTGACATGCTTACGTAAGTATAAGCTAATGAGACCGAAACAAAATAAGAATATCTAAAGTACCTATTATTTTACCTAAGTACCTAGGCAACACTTTAAAGCGGTGGAATTAAAAGTTGCTTGAAATATGAGATTTACAAGACAACTATGATAGTTCCAGAAATAATAATTGGGTAAGTAGGTAGTTACATAAAGTATATTACCTACTGAAGCGTGCGAAAACAACCATGTGACGGTTATGTGAATGGACTAGGAGTATAGCTAGGTGCTATAACTGCCTAGGTATATAGATATAACGAGGTTTTATGTATAAAACGTAAATGAATCCGACTCGTATGGATCAAAAAAATGGTTCGGCGTTACACCGAAAGCGGTATGTTCCTAGTCGATTTGGGAAAACTATTAATATTGTGGACTGAAGGATTTTGGTTCTTATCGACTAGGAAGTGAGGAAGTGTAAAGGTGTTGTGGTTAGAAGCCTCTTACCTTACTCGGCAGTCCTTTTCCTTGCAAATGCCGGCTGCTTGGTTTCTTCGGGAATTCTGAAGCTGCTTGAATCACTCCACTACACAAATCACATTCACTCGCGAGCGGGCCCGTCAGGTTTTTTGGTATAAGCGGTAATAATTATATATAGCGGTGCGGATTGCGGAACGCGGCGGACATGAGTTTTTTTTGAGCGTCTCGAATCTTCCATTCTTTCTTCGCCACCGTTGAGCAGGGCAGCCAATAGCGAGGCGTTTTGGGAGGGGATTCATGAAAAGGATCGCTCGGATTGGCCGAGCAGCGACGAACCATTGACGTTGACATAATTAACTAGCAAGGGAAAGGATAGATGGCGCTACCAAGTATTGTACACGGTTATAAAGGTAATTTCATTTACTATAAGAGAAAATAAATATAATGGAAAGAAACATTTTAATTTTAAACATAAAAAATATAAAATATAAATGATTGTTAATTGCCGCCAATTTTCGTATTTTATTTTTTCAAACATATTTTTTTGTTATATATCAGATTCAAACCTAGATAAGTTTCTTTTCAACTAGATTTCCAATTAAAAAACCATATCTGATAAAAATCCGATAAGATTTATTCTTATTGGACTTTGCACAATTGTTTACTTTTTCTCGCCAAAAATAACCGCCATACCCGCCAATATTTTCGAAAGCCAATATCTCATGAATTATAAGAGTATTATATATCATATGATAGTTTTATTTATTTACTCATAATAAACAATAATTCATACCATAAATGTAACCTTATCTATATATTTTCATTCAATAAAAAATAAATACCTTTTTTTCGGTAATTGAATGAATATAGCCTCTTGAATTATATTATTACTCATTATTTGTTTATTTTTTTTCTGTTATTTTATAATCAATTAGTTCATTCACAATTAAAACAAAAATATCAAATATAATTATATTGTTTGCTTACAATGATGTTTTGAATCCATAATTACGCCCCGCGCGCAACATGCAAAGACAGCGAAATATACAAAATTTCAAATGCTGTCTTATAAATAATTTTCTAAGCAAGCATTGCTATAATTTTATATAATTATAAAGCTTATACCACCAGGTATACAAAATAACAAAAGTAAGCAATTTATAACCCATATTGTTATCATAACAAACAAAAATGGCGAGTAGATCGTCGATAGACGACATTGTTTACAATAGCATCAAGTTCAGCGGGTCGCATAAACTAAACATTCCGTCATTCAGTCACCATTCAAACATTACTACAAAGCTTATTTAATCTACTTTCATAAAAACATCACTTCAAATATCAAAACCCGAGTGACGAGTCGTAAGTTTATGTTTAAGGTAGCACGGCAAGTGGCCTTGCTTCGCGGGTGGTCAGATAACGACCGCTTTAGCGATAAATGTCAAATAAAGCAGTTACTTTGAGCGGATATGTAGACAGTACTAGACTTTATGCTTGAGGGGATGAGTGTGCTCGCCTAATGATGCCAAAGACCATTTCATTATTGCATTCAGTTTATCTAAGAAAGTGAAAATAAAGATTTTATTCATATTCCAAGTGGTAAAAATGCTGTATTTGTACTTTGAAATCATAATAATTTAAGTATTATGGCAGACTTTGGACATATAAAAAATAGCGGAATATAAGATAGGTAATTCTAATCCTGAATTCTTATTAGTGGATCACTTTATTCCACGAGGATCAAATTCAGAACTTGCATTCAAATTCAGAACCTCCCCCGTGGAAATCTCCACCTTGTCGTGGTGAGGGGGCTTAGTAACCGTGGATTTGATTTTCACCCACGGCGAAGCTAAGCGGGATCCCGGGAGGGGACGCTCCACGTGGGCTTGCGTGAGGCCTGCGTAGGATGCGTCCATAGGTGCGGGTGCGGGGAACAGTTCTGTCTGTCCCTCGCAGTCGGGTGCGGTCGCGGGAGGAGAGGCGTGTCGGTGTTGCGTTGCCGCGCGCCCTATCTCCCGCGACCAAATGGAGGCGCACCATCGTTGCGTCGCGGTGGGGTCGCAGAGGAAGAGGAGATGCGGTGTTGCATTGCCGTCCTCTCTATCCTCTGCGGCCGTTGGGTGTTTTGGCGGCGGAGCCCAACACCTATATCCGCCGCCAAGGGGGTTTCGTTCGGGGCCCGCCTGACCATCTGGCGGGCTAATACTCGTGGGGGGGTAGCGAGGAATGCTTCGGTGAAACCCTACCCTCCGAAACATGGGTACATGAGGAGCACGGGTTGGTTTTTAGTCAGTAAGAGTCTGACAGTCCCCTTCGTCCTTCACCCTCCAGGGCAGAGGGACTCCATGAGGATTTTCATTATAGTTATTTTATGTTGTTTTCATTTGTATTTTGAATTGTATTATGCATATATTATGTTTATTCAATCAATTCACCGTCCCAGCAACAAGTAGTACGTATAAGTTGGTTTTTATTATGACGGAAAGTGAATATTTTTTAAATATCATAATAATTTGATTGGACATGAAACTCATACAGATTACAAAAATACCAATACACGAGTATATCGGAAATATTCATACACGCATTATCGAGAAACGATGAATGGAATATACAACGCAATTTATTTTGTTCACCCGATTCACCGAAATCGGGCAATCCTTTTTTAATAAGTCCAAAAAATTTCGCATATGAAAATATTTTATTTTATTTTTATGCACACTGGCGCCCCAAACAAAATATTTATTTTACTGCTGAAAACAAGTATTCACATTTAAAATAAGCCTTTGTGGAAATCTTTATGAACATGAAATAATACGTAGACTTTGTAAACTTATTTTTGGATTACATAAATATTAAATAATATGAGTACCTATTTGTATGACTAAGGCGGTCGGCACACTGCCCCGCATCATACAGCGTAGCGCGTGAGTGCGTTTTCTTATCTTCTTTGCAAGTACTTATAATATTTGTATAGAAAACACGCGTAGTGGAACACATAGAAACCGCATTCACGCTCAGTGTTGCAGATCACGCGTCTACTTGGACTGCACGGTTGGCGTAGTGGTTTAGGGCGGTTTCAGATTAGCGTATTTTTCTGCGCGTATACGGTCGTTTCAGCATACGCGCTTACACGCGCGCTGCGTTACGCGCTTTAAAAAACCGGACGCGCGTAAACGAGCATACCTCGGCGTGTTCGCTTGAAACGGTAGTGACAACTTGTCAGTGTCAACATGGATTGTGACGGCTCAGTGCGTCAACGCTCGTACGAGATGCGCGCGTGCCGAAAGGCGTGCCTATACGCGTCTACAAGCGCTTCCAAAAACGAGCTTATACGCGCGTATAAAACACTAATCTGAAACCGCCCTTAAGCGGCAGCCTCACCGCTCGACACTGCGCTGAAGTGATGTGCAACACTTTTTGTGAATCATAAATTGTTGTTTCGAGTCTGGGTGTCCATTGTGTCCAATAGTTTTATGTTTGTAAAGTCCCCCGCGACACAGGATTTAGTCCTAAAAGACAACACCCGCAGTTGTCTTTTTAAAAAACAAAGAGTCGTCTTTTTAAAAAACAAACAAAACATGCGGGGAAAGAAGCACCACCACGCGTCGGTGCGGGGCAAGACGCAACCTATCGCACACCGAGTTCTGCAGTATCGTGTGTGATTTCGATATCACCACCGCAAAATGCTATGAAATGTGGCCTCTAAGCCCCCGCATGACTAAATTGCAGCTACGCGCGTTTGTGCGGAGAAATCTGCATTATGATGGAGATCTGCCCTCGCGCACCCGCGCGCGATACTCTGTCATCATGCATCCCGCAGCGTGGCGCGGGGTAGTGTGTGAATCGCCTTAGTAGCTTAAGTGGGCATCTGAAATTGCACCGGGTACTGAGGTTTCCTTCCCCATACTGCCATAGGATTTGTGTTTCAAAACGTGCTCGGTAATTCAAAGTTTGCAAGATATCCCGCGATTCAGGATTTCCCTTAGTGTGGTATCAGCCTTTTAAAAAACTTTAAAGGAACAAAGTAGATACCTACTATGTAGAGATCTGAACCGCAAAACTTAGCATAGCAAAAGGTGACCAGCAAAGTTAAAGTTCCAGAAGTGATTTAGCATCTATATGTGTTTGATACAATATTTTTCGCAAATAAGTATGTGTTATTTATTTGAAACTTACCAATCTTAGCGTCAGTGAGATTCAGCCACAACAGGCTAGTGATGTACAAGACGAAGTTACTTAGATTCATATTACAACATTACATGACGCCGGCAGTGCACTATGTGTACCCTCGGGTTAACGACCTCCATCACGGCAACTGCGAACAAAAATGTTATTTTTTAACAGGTGTATAATAATCGATTTTTAAACTTTCGCGATATGTATAGATCATACAATATAGACTAGCGGGTCTTAATCGAGAGAATGAACTCAGTCTCTCCGCTACCACTCTCGGTGCAAGACGAGCGAAACGTCGGAAACAAATAGGTATTTATACCTTAAATAAATTAATTGTACGCGATTAAGATCCGCTAGTCTATTTTGTATGTGGTGTATAATACAAAACATCGGGACATGCTTCTTAGTCCATTGAAATGTTAAATTTTTTTGGGCTTAGCTTGCATTTGTCGGAGGACGCAATTTTAATTTTCTTGGGCTTACGCGAATGTTACACATGGACGCCGAGCTTCAACATGTCAAGCAAGTTCTGCAAGAGAACAAGCTCCAACCGCCGCGCCAACGTCAAAGATCCCCGAAGAACAAGCCAGCCACAGTAGAAAGACAACCTGCTGTCCTCTCATACATCAAGGGCGTGACCGACAAGATTGGCTACATCTTGAAGCGAGCTTCAATCAAAACTTTCTACAAGCCGGCAACGAAGATAAGCCAATTATTACCATCTGTCAAGAGTCAGTTACCCTTACAAGAGGCCGGGGCTTACAAGATAGACTGTGAGTGTGGGCTCTCATACATTGGACAAACCAAGAGAAGCATAGGCATTCGACTAAAGGAACATGTAGCTGACATTAAACACAAACGCTCGACAAAGTCTGCTGTGTGTGAACATGTAGAACAAGGAAACAACCATTACCTGAGATTTGATAAACCACAGATACTCGCAAAAGAACACCGTTTTATTCCAAGAATGATACGTGAAGCTATTGAAATTAAAAAACATCCTAATTTCAATAGGGAAGATGGTTGGAATGTTCCTCCAGCTTGGGACCCTGTTATCAGGCTAATGAAACCCAAGAAGGACAAAGTCACTAAAAGGGTTTACTAATGTTTGCCATAATTTAAAATGCCATAATTTCATATGCCATACTGGTATTTGCCATAATTTCATTAGAAATAAAGCTTCAGTTGCCATAATCGTGAAATGACATAAAATGACTTTCACTAATTCCATTGGTCATAATCGATCAAGTGTCATAATAATTTAAATCCATAAATGTATTTGCTATAATTTTCGTTTTCAATAATGCCATTTTCCATAACTTTTATTCACCATAATATAAATAAAGATAATTTAGTACAAGCGCCTGCAATTTTTATGTTAATGAGTAAGTTAATATATTTTTTGCTATTAAAAAGTTGGGGGGGAGGGGAGGAGGTCTCGGAAGCCCCCCTCACCATTTTCACTTGCCGGAAATACTTGGTTTCCTCTGGAAAAAAAATATCTCCAAACATCGGTGTGTATGGCACTGGCAACTTCCACGTTCTTCACACTAGTTTAATAAACTAAGGTTGACGGCACGGTTAAACTATTTTCAGATTAAGGTTCAAAAGAGAACCTAACAAAACCTATTTAGTTACTTATTACAGTCGCACCTAACCCTAAGTACTCAAAAGCACACAAATTTGACATAAGCTGTCTATATCATTCATACAAGATGGCGGTTGCGTTTCGTTTCACGTTTTTTACCTAAAACCTAAATATCACTTTTATTGATTCCAGTAGTTTAATAAACTGAGGTTGACGGAGCCCTGCTTCGCAGGGCTCCTATTTTCGGGTTAAGGGTCAAATGAGAACCTAACACAACCTATTTAGTTAGTTTCACATAAAACCTAAAATTACGTTCCGTTTTGCATATTTTTTGAAAGAAGAATTTTTGGAAATTGTTTAAAAATATTTAGACGCAACTCCGGCAGCCAATATTACTTTTAGGGGATTAAAACTAACTCCCTTAAGCCCCCTACACCACCAATACCCTCAAATTCGGTTTTGAAACCCAACCCCAGATTTTTTATTCACAATTAAACCTAAAACTAAACCTCATATGGCGTCTGCTTGACGGAGCCCCGAAGCGAAGCCTACTTCTGGGTGGTTTAAGAAAAATACCACGAAGTCTAAGGCGGGAGAGAAGCGAAGCGGAGCTCCCGCCTAAGTCTTCTAACCTAACCTATCCGGAAGGAATGCACTGAGTCGGGTTGTTAAAGATAATTAATTTCGACCTAACAATATTATGTATTATTTTCATAATCATATCAAATTTTGATTATGTCAAGAGTCGATTATGAGATGTGTTACTTATGGAAACTAATTATTATGATATATGTTGTTATAGAAAGTCATTTTATGGAAAATAAAAGTTATCACTGTTGTAAATATTATGATCAGTGATGATTATGGCAAACAATATTAGTGCAAATGAATTTATGGAAAACGAGAGAATACCCACCAGAAGACATCAAGACACAGTGAGCACATTCTGCGTAGAAAGTAACACCAATAGTTGAAAAATGTTTGGGTACTTTGAATTAACTTTTAAATTTAAGACAAAGACAAATATCACCTCAGTCTGCCGTGAACATGAATCCTGTAAAGAATTCGAAACGTCGGCTAGTAATAAAAATGTAGTTTCTAGATCATTCGGTTTAAATGTAATAACCAGTGAAACCAATATAACTCGATAAAATCCCTCAACTGTAGTTAATTTCAAGACGCAATTTTATTTAGAGATGTCTAGAGGGGGTTAATACAATGTTAAATCCAAGGGGACGCAGCCCTTTTCCTGCGGCCGCCATCTTGGAAATAATGATATAAATAGGTTTTCTAGTTTATCTGGCAAAAAATTGGCCTTACAGAAAAAAAAATGTTTTGTTGAAAATTTAATTCTCTACAAGTCTACAACATTGATTCCGTAGCATTTAGCCGTAAAAGGAAAGATAACAAATTTACAAATAAAAATCGAATGAAATTTGCCGAAAATTTTCTTTTAAATTCGTTATAATTTTTCAGTCGTCAGCATTAAATAATACATTTGTCTTTTCTTCTTCCAAACAAGACCCAGTTTTCCAGCTCGAGACTCTACAGTACCATAAGGTCCAATTTTCACTCATAATAATAACACTAATAACTGAAAAACTGTTTAAAAAAAATACAAACTCTATCTTTGGGCATTTGAAGTTGATAGTCTGCCCAGCCAGAGGATACTGCAATGTGTACTGCAATGCCTTAATTTTCTAGGGACTGCTGCAGGAAAATTATAAGAGATCAAAATTCATAGAGGTAAATATGAATTATCGACAAAAAACGACTTTCCTCTAAATTTATTCATCAAAAATTGCATACTCGCACTTAATGAGACCCTGTGCCAAAGTCTGGCTCATCTCAAAGAAAAGGGACACAGTTATAGTGGGTAAACATCAAAATTGCCAAAATACAACAATAATAAAGATATTATTCTTTATTTTTGGCTTTACGACAAAAGTTTTAAGACCAAAGATGTAGAAAATTTAATTTGCAACAAAAAGCTTTCACATATTCTCTGTGCGGCCAATAGTTAACCAGATAATTAAGAAAAACCATCTGCACTCGCACTCTTTCCAAGATGGTGGCCGAGGGAGAAAAGGTACGACCCCACAAATTTAGATCAAGCTTTACACTAGCCCTCCGTACATATCTGTAAAATAAAAATTGCATCCTCTGATAAATGTAACCCCAAATGTAACTTTTCAATGGACTATCTAGAAACTGTTTGATTCTCACAGCAACAAGAAAGATTAGATAGGTCATGTCGGCGCGCTGCTACGGAGCTTCGTGGCACAGTGATGATTTTAATGAGACTTCGAACGAAATACTGAGTTTTCAACTCAATAAAAATCTTTCAATATTTCGTAAAATATTTGCTGCTTTTTTAGATTTATTTTGCTGATACGAATGATAATAATTGACACACTCACAAATTATTCACGATAGAAAAATTTACGGTGTCACGTATAGAACATTATTTGGTTCTGTCAAAAAATTATTGGGTAAAATAAGAGAAAAAAATTGCTTTAAATAATAACAAGAACTTAAAGTATCGTGTTATATAAATACTACTCTTTACATTTTTTCCATTTGGAAATCATATCATACACAAAGTATGCAATTCACGATACGCAATCTTTTTAATCGGACGTTTAGAAATTAAAATTTTCAGTCAAAAATAGCTTTTCCTTTTTTTTGTTTGAGCCTACAAAGCTGTATGCCAAATCCCGCGGATAGCGCTTCGTTGGCTAACAAACCGCTGAAGCACCAACTTTGGACAGCGTGCTGGCGGCAAGCCGTCATCTATTTTATCTTGTCACTTTAAAATCTACCTTAAAGCCAAAACAATTAAAGTCGTAAACTTAATTACAAGTTATGAGCCGTGAAGGCGTCACGGAGATAAAGTGAGTGAGTATTTGAAAATTGAAGCTGAAACGTGGCTAGCTAGGTGGTCCTACTACTAAAAATGTAAGCTGCATCAGGTGCAAATTAAGAATCTTAAAAAGAAAGAAGAAAAGGAGCAGACGGATCGCCTGATGGTAAGCAATTACCGCCGCCCATAGACACAAGCAACACCTCAGGAGTCACAAGTGCGTTGCCGCCCCTTGGGGTTGGCAAAAGAGATGGGCTGAGGGAGAAAGAATAGGGGATAGGGCCTCCGGCACTCTCACTCACCAAACGAAACGCAACAGTTTAAGGACTGTTACTTCGATTTTCTGTAAGCGGGTAGTACTTTCCCGGTCGAGCCTGCATGCTGAAATCGGCAAGGCTCTACTAAGTAGGCAAATGTGTTATTTCTAGTGCAGGCGTTTGCGTAAAAAAATAAACAAGTAATGCAAATTAATGTCGCCACATCATAAGCCCATACAACAATCATCCTGCCTAATAAATGAGCTAAACCGATTGAAAGAATCAGAACAAACGTACTTAAACACGAACCAAGGGATACCTTTGAATATTTTTTCACCGTTTTATTTTTAAAAGCGACTGTACTATGTATTTACAGAAATAACCCCGGTGAAAGTCAACATTGGACGATTTATTATTTGTACAGGTGGGTACATTCCGGCAAGCGTGAGTCTCGACTTACTGTAGTTCAGTGAACTTTGGTTTTACTTTCTTATTTTGGGTTATTGACAGCGATAGCCTAGTGGAGGCAGCAATAGCCTAGTGGAGATACCAACAGACTGCCATCCAGAGGGTATCGGGTTCGAATCCACGGAGTTATGTGCGTATTGAATTGTTAATTATCGCTTGTCCCGTGCCTCGGAGAGCACGTTAAGCCGTCGGTCCCGGTTGTCATGAAGATCTTTGACAATTGTTACAGGACGTCAGTACCTTCTAATAAACTGACACTAGTCTAAACCATTGGAATATCGCTATTCCTTCGGGTTGCGGCGGTCAGACAGGCTGTCGCTCCGTGGAAAAGCTAATATTTAGCCGAAGCCGGTTAGACTAGTAAGCGGATCCCAGATTGAAACTGGGATAACGCTAAGAGGATGATGATGATTTTGGATTATCGATGTTAAAATATTTTTTTATGTATTTTTACATCAATAATCGATATAATATAATAATACTCTGGCTATAGCTCGAGTTAGATTTCGTTACTGACCTGAAAGTGGGTGCTAAATAATGTTTCAATTTTTTGCTCTGGCAACTGTAACCGCCAGACGTCAATAATTTTAGCTCCGTAATTAAAAAAGTTTTAATATAATTTTAATTGATTATTTAACATATAAGTTAGTATATATTGATAAAATAGTGACAAGAAGTTATTGTTAAAATTGTGTTTGTAAAAAGTATAATAACTACACGGCCAAAGTTCGAGCGAACAGAACGGAGACTTGGTGTCAACGGACGGATTTGAATTTACATCTGCTACGACTTAAACCCGGGGAGTATAATACTTATTAAAACTTATTCAACACTCCACAACACCGAATTACTCGGCTCACCCCCGGGTGAGCTACGTCCAACACACATCTGGCTCAGTTCTGTCTCCTTTTGCTTGACTATATGTGGAAGCAAAATCGAGGACTAAACAACAGCCCCAGACAAACACAATCTACAGATACACTTCACAATTACTACACTGTTTATTCTTGTCTGTACTTCATATATTTGTGTACTTATCTGTATTAGCTATTATTGGTTTAAACCTGTAACTTGTATACCTACTTACATTTTATTAATAAGTTGATTAAGTTCATCAGCTGAGATATTTCAATAGAAACCTTGTAAAAGTATTAGATAATTACTCTAAAGTATTCAAATTACCTAAATTGTTCTCAATTTCTTAGTTTCTACAATTAATTAATTTAATATATTTTTTATTCATATACCCCCCTTTTCTTTTGTAACTTTTCTTATTTATTCTGTCTATACAATAATACTCAAGCCCCATCACATCTCTTCTCTTCTTTGACTTTGCTCAGCTGTTTTCTTATTTTTTAGGTAATTTGTAATCCTTGGCAATGTCTACCCATATGATGACTCGGAAGGCAATGGCCAAGGAGGTGGAAAATAAATTAAGAATAACTCTGCTCGAGTTAAAGAAATACAAGGATGACAACAGTCAACTATTAAGGGAACGCGTTGACTGTGAAGAAGAAATTAAAATTGTAAATGACCGTATATCTGAGCTGAAGACACAACTCACGGAGCTGCATATAGAGCATATGGATGTCTTGGATCAACGGGACAGACTACGAGAAGAAGTTAGGTGTTTCAGCAGCTGCGACGAAATTTACTCCAGACAACTTAGCCGCAATGCGGAGTTAGAAGCAAGTCTCAATGAGGCTTATGGCAGAATTTCAACTCTAGAAGACACAATTGCGGCCTTTAACAGTACTGCTACTCACAACTTATTCTCTGAGCTCCTGGGTGACAAAATTAATGTGCTAAAAGCTCTTAAATGTAACTGTTTCAAAAAATGCCTTAGTAAGAATAAATTTAGAAAATTGTTTAAGTTAAATAAATTAATTAAGAAACTTAGATCTGGTCCTAAGTGGTCTACCAAATTGAGTCAGTATGCACAAGATAACTGTAAATTGAATAAAGAGTGTGAGTCTCTTTTATTAAAGCTTGAGGAAACAAATGAAGAATTCGTTTCTGGTAGGTTGTTATATGAACAACACACAAGTGAGTTGCAAGCACAAATATCAAATCTACAAACTCAACTCACTAGAACTATAATGGAACACCAGAATGAGACTCATGAATACATCTTAAAATATGAAGAAATTTCAAGAGTTGGTCGAGAAAATTTAAAACAACTTATCTCATTATCCAACTCTAATAATTACTGTTCCAGTTGTACAACTAAGTGTGCGACTACACCTGCTGAATCAATAGAATTGAATGCACATGGATGACAGTATAATACACAAAACAAACTGCATCCAGTAAAGACTGACAGTAAGAGTGTAATAATTTTTTCAGACCAACTGGGAGTGGGTTTAGGGAGCTTAATTGATCATTACACTGAGCAACCAGTACAGAACTTTTGTTCACCTGGAGCTCAGTCTTGTACCCTAGTTGATAAGATTAAGAATGCCGACTTGAATGCACAAACTACTGTCATCATATTGTATGGTGACAGCTCATTAGTCTCCAAAAACAGTCTCATAGAATTAACAGACTTAATGATAGATGTTAGCACAAAAATAGGATGTAGCTTTATTATTTGTGCATTGCCTTATTCATATGCTCTCACAGATGACCAAAACAGGCAGATAGGCAAATTAAATCTATTATTGTACAATAGGACATGTCATAGTGACAGTATTTTATTTTTTGACACTAATATTTTTATTAGTAATTTCTTTTTAACAAAAGATACTATGTATCTTTCTTATGTACATAGGCGACAACTTGCTAAATTATTAGCATTTAATTTATATACTGACAGGAGTACTACTAGAGTACTTAGGAATTTGGTAGATAATAGTTATACCAATAGTAGTATTGACACATCTATTAGTTTAAACTATTAGATGAGACAACAGATAGGCATTCATGTGTTTTAAACTTAGTTCATCAAAACATACAAGGCCTATCTGGCAAAGAATTAGAAATAGATTTATTTTTAAATAAACATAAGATTGATATCTTATGTATTACAGAACATTGGTTGCGAGGTGACCAATTAATATTTAACAATCAACATTACTCAGTTATAAGTGCATTCGTAAGAAAGAAGGCTATTCGTGGTGGCTCTCTAATATATGTATGTAATAGTTTGAAATGTAAAGAACGTAAGGATATAGCTAAACTTTCTATCGAGCGCACTGCTGAGATTTCTTGTGTTGAGCTTGAACAACATATTATAGTGTGTGTGTATCGACCACCACAAAGCGACTTTACTCAGTTTGAAAGCATTATTGAGGATGTCTTAAAACACATAATTTCTAGTAGGAAGTCTATAATCGTATGCGGCGATTTTAATGTCAATTTGTTAGAAAAATCACCAATTTGTACTAGGTTAATTAGCTTATTTAGGTCATTTAATTTAAATGTTTTGTTCTCTGAACCAACTAGAATTACCTCACATTCGTCTACATGCTTAGATAATGTTTTTTGCAATTGTCTTTATTTAAGTAAGGCTGTTTTAACTGACTTGACATCGGATCACTGCGGGCAAAAGGTTGTAATTCCAACTAATACAACCCCTAAAGTACAAGAAATTACATGTAGGCCAATGACCTCTGCTCGCCTAAAACACTTTAGTAATGATGTTGCTGCCAAGATCGCCAGTATTGACTTAACCGTTGATGATCCTGATGAATTATGTAAATGCTTATTTAAAATTGTTAATGATGAGTACAATAAAAATTTTAAACTGAAGACGTTTGCAAGGAGCATTAAAGTAAATTTTTGTGATTGGGCAACAGTAGGTATATACAAAAGTAGAGCTAGGTTGTATGATCTATATGGTATGAAGAAATACAATTTTAATCCTGAATTTATTCAATATGTTAGAAATTATTCAAAGGTTTTTAAGAGGACATGTGCTTTAGCCAAATCCTTATATTTAAGCAATAAAATCAAAGAATCCAAGAACAAAATTAAAACTACTTGGAGCATTATTAACAATGAGACTGGTCGAGCTAAATTGGTAGATAACAATTATGAATTAAAATTGAATGGTGAAATTATTACTAGGAAAACTGATGTTGCTCAGACATTTAACAATTTCTTCATAAACATACCAGTGAACACAACCAGCTGTCTAGATTCATGTCCAAACAAAGCAGAAATGTTGGTTAGGGGCAATGTGAATGAGTGTGATGTGCTTTTTAATTTTAAATATATTGACACCAATGACATACTGAAGGTATTCAAGACGCTCAATAATAAAAAATCTGTTGACTTATGGGGCATTTCTGTTAAACTTGTGCAACAAATTATTTCTAGCTTAGCTCCATATTTAGCTGCAATATTCAACAGATGCATAGATACAGGAGTATTTCCTGATCTAATGAAACACAGTAAAGTAATACCATTATTCAAAAAGGGATCAAAGAGCGACCCTAGTAATTTTCGGCCAATTTCTATCTTGCCTGCTATTAGTAAAATTTTTGAAAAGATTATTTTGCATCAACTAGAGAGCCACTTTCACACAAATAATTTATTTCACAGTGAACAGTATGGCTTTACTAAGGGTCGCTCCACCGTTGATGCCGGTGTAACTTTGTTAAAGCATATTTTCAATGCTTGGGAAAACTCGAAGGATGCCATTGGTGTTTTTTGTGACCTATCAAAGGCCTTTGACTGTGTGGAACATAATACGCTTTTACTTAAATTGAAACTTTATGGTATTAGAGATACCGCACTCAATCTTGTTGCCAGCTACCTTAGTGATAGAATTCAGTATGTAGATGTTAATGGGAGTAGGTCTCTAGGTTTGCCAGTAGGAATGGGCGTTCCACAGGGCTCTATTCTCGGTCCATTTCTTTTTTTAATATATATTAATGATTTGCCGTTCTTTGTACAAAGTTTATGTGACATTGTTTTGTTTGCCGACGATACGTCACTAATTTTTAAAGTTGATCGTAATTTAAGTAACTTTGATACCGTCAATAACACTCTTGCACAAGTATTAGATTGGTTTTCGACAAATAATTTGGTACTCAACTCAAGCAAAACCAAATGTGTTAAATTCTCTTTGCCTAATGTGAAAAGTGTTCCTACTAATATAATTTTAAATAAGGAAACAATTGAACTAGTCGAATCAACCGTATTCTTAGGTGTAACTTTAGATTGTAAGCTTCAGTGGGGCGCCCAAATATCCTGTCTTGCAGTAAAACTTAGTTCTGCAGCGTTTGCAGTTAGAAAAGTTAGGGAATTCACAGATATAGATACTGCTAGACTAGTTTACTTTAGTTATTTTCACAGCGTAATGTCTTACGGAATAATGTTATGGGGTACAGCTGCTGATATACAGACTATTTTTGTCATTCAAAAAAGGGCCATACGTGCAATTTATAAGTTAGGTGCTAGAGATTCTTTACGTGATAAATTTAAAGAAGTAGACATATTGACAGTTGCATCGCAATATATATATGCTAACTTAATGTACATTAAGAAAAACTTAATTCTATACCGCAAAAATAGTGATTTGCACAACATGAACACAAGGAATAAGCATAAACTGGTGGGAAATAACTACCGTCTACATAAAGTTCAGAACTCATTTGCGGGGATTGGTATACGATTTTTCAACAAATTGCCTCTTGAAATAATGAATTTACCCATGCACAAATACAAACGGACAATTAGGAACTTTCTTTTACAAAGGGGTTATTACACTATTAAGGAATTTTTAAATGATAAGACACCGTGGGGATAGGCTTAGGCTTGTTTAACTCACGATTATTTTATTTACATGTTAAGTGGAGGTGCCTCGTGAACACATGATTTTTGCAGGATTTCGTTATTTTTATGATTTGTTGAATGTAGTTTAACATTATTTATCTCTGATCATATCATTGTTCACTTGTCACCTTCACAAAATTCTTTCTACATTTGCATTCCTTCACGCGTTCCACTAACTTATGTTAATAATAACGATCTGGAAAATGGAGGTAATTGGCGGTCATGGTCAGTATACCAATAGATTGTTTCTTACTGCTGGTTCGTATACCGTTGTCATCATGCTCACTAAAATGTCATTTCTTGTGGTGGCGTCGTGTGTCGGGTCATCCCTGTCCCTCTAATATGGCGAGAGGGATGATGGCTGGCACATGCGTCATACTCGTGAACGGGTGCTACTTGCGATGACTGGTCGATGACGGTCTTGCGGGCTGGTATTAGATTTTAATATTTAACTGCAACATTTCCATCATGGTTCTGATCACTTTCGCGGATTGCCTGCATTATTAGGTATATATAATGTAAGTGGATGCTCCTGTTTCACCATGTCTATTCTGAGGAGGCTAACCAAAAGTATTATGCTTGAGTATTATGATGTACAGTAAATATATACAAGTGATATAGAAGGTGTAACAGTTGCAGCACCTTACAAAATGTAAATTGTGTATTATGCAAAACCTGGCGATGAAAAAGAGTGACCGTGAGTTTTATTGCCCGTTCTTTCTCATGGTTCTACCTATTGCTTTGCGAACGTGGCAGTAAATGTAAATGTAGAAGCATACAGTAATAATGTTTTAAATTTGAGTATAAGTAATTATTTTATAAATTTATTATTTTGACGTTCATAAGCGTCACATTGTGACCCAAATGAATAAAGGATTTTGAATTTGAATTTGAATTTGAATTTGTTTTGCTATGTGTTGAAATAAATATCAAGGTTGTCTATATTTATCCTTATACCATCGGCCGGGTCAATCATCTTGTTTACAAAATCAACATATGATTACTAAAGTATGACAAAAGTAGTATACCATCTAAACAAAGATAATAAAAAACAAAATAAAAAATATATGACAATTACAATAAATTACTTAAAAATAATGATAAAAAAATGAAATTTTATTTTTAATTTTTTTAAATAATTAAAAAAAAATAAAAATAAAATAATTACTTTATGTATATAGAAAGGCCAACAAATAAATAATGAAAACTTTATACAAAATTCAAAAACAAAAGCAATGCGGCTTGGGAAATAATCAAGGAAAAGTCTAATAATATTACATTGAGTTCTGAAATTGATCATATAGTATACAAAGATAAACGATATGAAGACCCAAAACAAATTTGCAATTTATTTAATTAATATTATATAACTTTAACTAACGTGACTCAAACTAAGACAACACATGGACCTATACTCAAACACAAATACAACATACCTCAAAATCCTAAAAGCATCTTTTTCACACCGGTAGAACCAACTGAAGTCTGGAATATAATAAAAAAATTAAAAAATACTAATTCAACTGGATATGGTAAAATTAATACAAAAATACTAAAATCATGCGCGTTAAGTTTAACAAAGCCACTCACCCATGTCATAAATCTATCACTATCCGAAGGGATCTTCCCAGAACGCCTTAAAATTTCCATTATTAAACCATTGTTTAAAAAAGGTACCAAAAACGATATGAATAATTACCGACCAATAACTTTAATCCCAGTGCTACCAAAGTTACTCGAGAAAATGATGTACACAAAAATTTATAATTTGCTGACTTCTTGTGGCATATTTAAGAAAGCACAATTTGGATTCCGGAAAAACAGTTCCACCACATTGGCTTGTTTTTCACTGATTAAACAGATAACCGAAAGTTTAAATAATAGATCCCTTATCGCATATGCCTTTCTTGATATCACAAAGGCGTCTAATTTTGTTTGTCACGAAACTCTATTGTCCAAACTGTCCTGTTATGGAATACGTGGCAATGCAAATGACTGGATAAAGAGCTATCTCACAAATCGACGTCAAAGGGTTGAACTAACTAAGCTATGCAAAAATCAACTAATGTCATATACTTCAAATTATAAAATAAACAATCACGGTACCCCTCAGGGGAGCATTCTAGCTCCTTTATTATTTTTAATATACATAAATGATCTGCCAGACGCTATTGGAACCGAATGTATATTATTTACCGATGATACAACACTTATTATTAAAAGTAACAATGCGAACAACTTAGAAAATGCAATAAATTTGACTCTTGACAACACAAATAAGTGGCTAGACCATAATAATTTAAAATTAAATATAGCGAAAACGAACATTGTGCAATTTCAGACATATAATTCTAACCACAACAACATTAACGTAAGATTTCAGGAATCTCAGATAACAAGTGTAAACGAATGTGTATTTTTAGGTATTACTGTTGACAGATTCTGTAACTGGAAATCACATATTTTCAAAGTAATAAATCAACTTGACCGTTTTGTATTCGTGTTAAGGAAAATAAAACTAACAGTATATCTTAAAGCAGCAATGATGGCATATAATTCTTATGTATCATCAATTCTTAGGTACGGTCTTATAATCTGGGGAAATTCCGTAGAAATTGACAGAGTATTTAAAACTCAAAAAAGGTGTGTGCGTGCGATATGTGAGGCGGAGCCCTTTGACAGTTGTAAACCACTTTTTAAAAGGCTAAAATGTTTACCACTGCCATGCTTATATATTTTAGACATATGTACATTTGTTAAAAAACATCCAGAATTGTTTCAAAGGTTAGGCGACTATCCAAATAATAGAACCCGACGCGAGGACAAGTTATGTCTGCCCAAAATCAGATTAGAACTATTAAAGAAAAATGTGTACTATATGTGTATAAAACTATATAATAACTTGCCTGACAAAATTATAAAGAACAATGGCAAACCACCGTACATTATCAGTGTCGCATTAAGACTTCGCGAGCATTAGTACAAATACTTTAAAAAGATAGATCTAAGGCCTATTAAGTAAAATGTAAATACAGAATATTTTTATGTTATGGGATTTTAATAGAAAATGAAGTTAAAGAGTTGTAAGTTACACCTCGCGCATTTAGTGTGGGCAGGTCTGAAGTTAGTCACTAATACGGTTATAGTATATCATCTGTGGTCACTAATGTCACAGTTGTCACAGTGATAAGTTCACTTATGTGCAGTACAGTGAATAAACGTACATTGCGCAGAACGCTAATGACTAACGTCAGGTGACGATGAGGTGACGTTTCAAGGAGCTACCTATGTAAATATTTGAGCTCTTTCCTAATACGTAGGTATCATGAGCATAACAGAACTGTGATTGGAATGTTAAATCATCTGAGAGTACCTTTTCCAACACTTACTTCTAAGAGTTTCTTTATAATTATATAGGTATATCACACTTCGCTGTAATTATGTTGCTCTATATTCTATCCAGCAAACTTACACTAATAACAGTAACATATTATTAAAAATGTATATATTTATAATAATATGTTACTGTTAGTATGCCTATTATTAAGTATTTATTTAGTGTGATACCTATTATTTATGTTGTTTTAAATTAATATTATTTGTTAAATTACTCCCTCTTTAAGCACCTACTTCAATCATCTCTGCATCACCCAAAGGTTAGCTGGTAGAGAATGCCTCTGGCATTAAGCCCGCCTTTGTGCATTACTTTTTGTAATTGTGCAAGAAGTATAAAATAAAAAAAATAAAAAATTATTATACTTTGCAAACTCTCGCGCTATTTAGCATTTAGGGGTACTTCACTGATTTGGCGTTTCATCAGCCCTATTTTTGTATCATAAAATAGTAATTAAGTGAAAATAAAATATGTTTGGTAACAAAGCATTTATTTACATTTGAACCATTTTAAAATGCCTCTTACTTCTTCGAAAAACTGAACTGGTGACGGAATAATAGCTTGACGACAAATATATCCCAGATATCATACAATGCACATAATGTATAAACATCAAATCCCATTCTACACAAATAAAAAATCTGTTCAAAATAACAACACGTATTAGATTTTTGTCTCAAAGGTATGTCCAAAATCACAACAACATAATTGTGTAACACCATAAGTAGGTATTCAACACTCAGGATGCAAAAGCTTAACTGAAAGCAGAACCGAAAGCTAAACTAAAAAAGTTAACAAAACAATGCGAAAATGCGTAAAATAAATATAATACAGACATTCATTCATATGATACAACTGTATCAATGACAGATGACAAGAAATTCACGCGATTCGTCGTTTTTTTTTAAGGTTTCTAACGATTTCATAAAAGAGGATTTAATGATTCTTTTAAAATCTCGCTTTTGACGTTTAGTTATTGCTATGTGCATTTCAGATGTAACAAAATATTTCTTTATTAGATATTTGTTTTATCCCATTGAATAAAAAAGAATAATAACTAATAAAATAAACTACAGCTGTCATTCTATAAAATGTATATAAATTCATTCATGCTCGCTTTCATAAATAAGCGACACTGATTTTGCCATTCTTCTTTACCTTTATGCTCATTTAAGAGATCACTAATTGACATGTTAGATGAGAAATTGTATCATAATATTAATGATTTCTTAAATGATTTCTGATTTGATTTGATTTCTTAAGAAGTTGAATTCAAATTAAATGAAATGTAATGAAATTAAATATACATAAAATGAAATGTAATTAAATGGAATACAAATGAAAATAAATGTTATTCAATGGAAGTCTCCTTGATTATAATATGAACTTACAAAATGTAAATAATATATTAATTAAATGTCACTACACAATAATTATAATAACAAGAATAACATTGTATAATTAATAGAAATATTGACTTTAATGTATTTGCACGCCACTATGTGGTAGAATATGCATGAACATTTTATCTATGATTTATAAAAACTATTGTCACCATATTCGAGCAAATAAAGATTTATTATTATTTGTTTCTCTTTCACGCGTACTTTTCTAACATATGATGTTAAAAAAGTACACGGCCCTTTGGCAGGCGTACACGGAGACATAGATCCAACGCGCAGAGGCCCTTTCAGAATTTTAATCTAGAATGTGGTGGAACACCTACTGAGGAGCCTCCATAACTGCATTATGAAGTACAGCCACGGATTAGCCGCAGCAGGTGTAGGACTATTGCTACTTGTATGGAAACTAATTACTCTGGGCTATTGTGATGGGTGTTCACTGGATAAGTGAATATGAAAACTATGGATAAAAAACGGCGTCTGCCCTAAGTACTCTTATAGTACGTCGAAATGGGGCAGACGGTGACTCGCCAACTCACTAGATGGGCCCTCTCTAAATAACCACCATGGTAAACGAAGTCTGCCATAAAGGCAGCCAGAGGGCAACACCGGTGCGAGTGGCTAGGGGTGTAGAGCAGTGCGGCACCGGTTTCGCCATCGTAGATCGTGACCCGGAGCGGGTTTCCCCGTAATTACGCCCTTGAAAATGACACTTCCACCCCCGAGCAAATAGCTCTTGCGACTTCCCTCTGGCCGGCCAACCAAGGCAAGCCAGAGTTGAGAGTCCTACGGGCGCTCTTGGGCTTGTCTCCGGCTTGCCTTAATTGGCTGGTTGTAGTTGACCAGCCAATTAAGGCAAGCCGGAGACGAGGCCCTGACCGACTCTCTGAAGTATTCGGGACCGCAGTGTCGCCACACACATTCAGCTCGCCACAAAGCTGTCCTGCGGTTTGTAAGCTTTCTATTCATCTTGCAATATTGAAATTAAACTACAGTTTACGGATTTTATCGCGTTGTATTGGTTTCACTAAGTTATTACATTTGAAACTAAAGATCTAGAAACTATATTTTTAATTTATTACTAGCCGACGTTTCGAATTCTTTACAGAATTCATGTTCACGGCAGACTGAGGTGATATTTGTCTTTTTCTTGAATGTATAAGTTATCTCAAAGTACCCGAACATTTTTCAACTACTGGTGTTACTATTTACGCAGAATTAGCTCACAGTGTCCTTAGGTCTTCTGGTGACTTTGTCCTTCTTGGGTTTCATTAGCCTTATGACAGGGTCCCAAGCTGGAGGAACATTCCAACCATCTTCCCTATTGAAATTAGGGTGTTTTTTAATTTCAATAGCCTCTCGTATCATCCTTGGAAGAAAACGATGTTCTTTTGCGAGTATCTGTGTTCATCAAATCGCAGGTAGTGGTTGGGTCCTTGTTCCACATGTTCACACACAGCAGACTTTGTTGAGCGTTTATGTTTTATGTCAGCTATATGTTCTTTGAGTCGAATGCCTATGCTTCTCTTGATTTGTCCAATGTATGAGAGCCCACATTCACAGTCAATTTTGTAGACACCGGCCTCTTGCAAGGGTAACTGACACTTGACAGATGGTAATAATTGACTGATCTTCGTTGGCGGCTTGTAGTAAGTTTTGATAGAAGCTCGCTTCAAGATGTAGCCAATTTTGTCGGTCACGCCCTTGATGTATGGGAGGACAGCAGGTTGTCTTTCTACTGTGGCTGGTTTTTCTTTCTTCTGGGATCTGTGACAGTGGCGCGGCGGTCGGAGCTTGTTGTCTTGCAGAACTTGCCTGACATGTTGAAGCTCAGCGTCCAGGTGTTTCTTGTCACAGATCCTGCGGGCTCTCTGAAACAGAGACATTCCTACAGTAGCTAACTGTTTAGGATGGTGGTGAGATTCACCGTTTAAGTACCTATTTGTATGGGTCTTTTTCCTATACACAGTATGGCTTAAGGAGTTGTTTTTATTCCTGATGACAAGTACATCTAAGAAAGCTAAAGACTTGTTTGCCTCTAATTCCATTGTGAATTGTATTTGGTTATTAATAGAATTAAGATGGTTTAGGAAAGCATTAACACTATCTGTTGGTAAAATTGTGAAAGTGTCATCTACATACCGCTTGTAGAACCTCGGTGTGATGGTGGCAGTCTGCAAGGCTCGCGCCTCGAAGTCCTCCATGAAGATGTCAGCGACAACAGGCGATACTGGAGAGCCCATTGCTACACCGTCTACTTGTATGTAGTATTTCTTGTCCCATAACAGATAGCCCGTTGTCAGGCAGTGTTTGAGTATTTCTGCATATTCCTCAGGCATGTTGTTTTCTGTCAGCTTCCTTCTAGTAATTTCTACACAGTCATGTACTGGTATGCATGTGAATAATGACTGTATATCAAAACTAACCATAGTTTCCTTGTCAGAGAGATGTAGGTGTTTGATTTCACTGACAAAATGGTAGGAATCTTTCACATGTGCTCTCGTGTTGCCTCTGAGCGGTGAGAGAATCTTTGCCATGTGTTGAGCCAGTCTGTAAGTTGGTGCGCCTATCTGACTAACTATCGGGCGCAGAGGAGCGTTTTCCTTGTGTATTTTTGGTAGCCCATACATTTGAGGAGGTTTTATACACGATGGTATTAAATATTTCACGTCCAAATTAAGTTTTTCGGAGTATTTCTTAACAATATCACAAGTTTGCTTGAGTATTTTGTTCGTAGGGTCTGACTTAACCAACTTGTAGGTACTTTCATCCGACAAAAGATGTTCCATTTTTTGTTTATACTCGGACGTGTCCATCACTACCGTTGCATTTCCTTTATCTGCTCGGAGTACTGTAAGTTCAGGCCTGGCTTGTAAGTTCTTCAGTGCGAGATATTCGGTCTTAGGTAGATTCCTTGCCGGCACTTTCGATTGACGTAATACAGCAGAAACGTCCTGTCGTATGGCCTCGAAATCTTCCTTACTCACATTGTTCTTCACTAGGCAATCCTCAACGTTGCAAATAATGGTTTCATACGGTATTCTTGATGGAGTTATCGCGTAATTTAAACCTCTGTTAAGTACTCTCTCGGTATTTTCATCTAACGTGTGTTTTGACAGATTGACAACTGTTTGTCTATGGGCAGACGGTAGCGTGTGATTGGTCCGTGCGAAAACGTTCTGTTTCATGTTGTACTGGTCATTTGATTTTTGTTGTAATTTTTCAAATTTTTGAATTTTGTTACATTTACACGCATAATATTTTGATGTTTCTCTGTTGTTTATTGCATCTATGCATTGTTTAAAATCAAATGAAGTTATCAATCTGTATATTTCGTTAGATAAATTCTCAACATTTTTATTTATTCTGCGTAAGTCAGCTCGGTGTTCATGGATCTTTTGTCGGCGAGTTATAATGTTGCTTAAGGGGTTTGTAACTGAACGCCGATAGATATTACAGTTTGACTAATGTGAGCGGAAAGATGGAATGTTTGACTTACATCTCGAAACGTAGACAGCTCTTTTGACCTCGATGCCAAGCATTTGTCAGTATGTTTCTTCCTGAATTCACTCGGTGTGACCTGTAGGTTAAAAGGTTATATGATTCCACTGTCCAATTTCTATAGTACGAATTACGAATTATATAACTGCCAATTATAATATGTCAGATCTTTCAATAACGTAATACCTGTCGGATCTTTCACCGATATCAGGTCTTTTAATAACTCTATACCTGTCGGATATTTCACCGCTGCCAAGGTATTTTAATAACTCTATACCTGTCGGATATTTCACCGCTGCCAAGGTATTTTAATAACTCTATACCTGTCGGATATTTCACCGCTGCCAAGGTATTTTAACTGTCGGTATTTCACCGCCCTTATATCGGACGTCTCCGATCTTTTCTCCACTGAGGCAAAAACGTCTTTTTCCTCAGCAGAGCTCTAAAACATCTCTACTATTACAATACAGAATTACCATACAATACATTACCAATTTCTAGATACGTAGAAACAATAGGATCCCATATAATTAGCTTTACAACACTAGCTACTCGCAAACAGTAGGAATCACTAAATACTTAGCTCCAGCGCCCATTTGTGATATCCATGTAATCAGCACATCTAATATTGTATCAACACAACATATTCATTAATAATATATTTACTATATTTCCATTTCTCATATAATTTTACACAGTATAATGTTTCAAATGACAATGTCAATGTCAATACTATGAAGTAATAAAGTAATTTCGTATTCTTCATATATTAAGTTCAAACCTCAAACGTAGAACCGTCGGTTGTGGCCAGTACTTACATAGAGGTTGGTTAAGTATTCACATAGAGGTTGGTTATTATTTACTCTTTCTATGCGGCTCATTTTACATTCATTAAATCGCGAGAAATCGCGACACTCCCGCCGGGCAAGATTATAAGACTAACTACATACAAATCGCGAGAAATCGCGACACTCCCGCCGGGTAAGATTACAAGAATACATACTATATCTCTCTCTGAGACTTGTCAAGTATCGATTGTGAACATTTCCTTGAATTCATCCAACATTACTAGAGATTTCTCCACCCTTGAACTAAGGTGCTCTATGTAATGTTATACATCTGTCAACTTGTAGAAATCCGATGGCGTAAGAATATGTTCTATTTCGTTATCAACACATGTTAAAGGTCGTGTATCCATTCTAGCCTCTATTTATTTGACAATGTTTGACAATTGACTATTACTTAAGGGTATTTTGTAGTGTCCTTTTCATACAATGTTTCACTAATCCGGCTCGTCGTTCGATAATCATGCAAATCCATCTCTTACTTGTTCCGTTTTCTGTTGAACTTGAGCCTTTCCTTGTGGAATCCAATACGTTTCACGTATAATACTAAGAGTGTGGTTTGTACCAACATGGTAATTATCTTTGTGGGTTTCATTATGATACTATTTAAATATTCACTCTCTTTTGGAATCAATATGGGATAACGTTTGTCCCAAGACCAATCCGTATTTATAAGACGTCCTTTACATCTGAGTATGCCATCCACATCTGTCTAAATGTCTAAATTCCTTTTTGATTTGATTCCCTTTGTATCCTTTTTATTTTCATCACTTTGGAATCTAGTTGATCTGGATGTTCACTTAAAATTGGTTTACTAATATTTGAATTCTGGTCTTCTTTAATATGATCTTGTTCTAAAATTACATTATTCGTGAGCCCTCCCCAACGAGAAATGTTGAAACTGCGTTTCTATCCTTAGGCCAACTAGCTGGACTCCGTACTAAAACTTCTGGACCATTCAACCACTTGTGTCTAACTTCTTGTTACGTCGCAGGTCGATTGGCTACATCTGCAGGATTTCGTTCAGAAGAGGCATGTCTCATGACAAAATTTTTATTCCTTTTAATTTCATTAATCTGTTTTGATACGAATGGTGTTAGTAATTTATTAGAATTGAACCAATCTATAACTATCTGACTATCAGTCCATATCAATTGCTTTGTAATATTGAATTGAATTTGTTTAACAACATATTGTATTTAAGGGCTTCCTGTTAATACCCCTAACAGTTCAAGTCGTGGTATTTTCAAGTTATCTTGGTCTTTGTTTGGTACCAGAAGTGGTTTTCCAATGACGAAACTTTTAGCGTTATTTCCAGCTACATAGACCATTGCTGCATAAGCTTTAGTAGATGCGTTTTCTTGATTTTCAATATCATTTGTATGTATGACCATTTGTCCAATAATTCAGTGGATAAATTTGTATCCCATTTTAACTTTTGTTTCAACAACTCTTGCAGAAATAATTTTACTGGTAGTAATGCAGGCACTACATACCTACATGGGTCGTAGACAGAAACAATAACTTTTAAAACGCCTCTTTTGGTTACAACTTTGTTTGTTAAATTAAATCTCAAATGAAGTGTGTCTGTTACCAACATTGTAGAACCATAGCTGTTCACAATGTGCATAGTGCTTGTAAATTCCCATTCACTCTTCTTCGCTAAATCTCTTGGGACATAACGCCCTATTATGTCCTGCTGATTTACCACAATGCCAACAAGGTCTGTTGTATACGCATTGCTTATACATATGTCCCACTTGAAGACAATTTAAACATCGGTTACTTTCTTTCAATTTAATTGTTCTATCTTGAAGAGTTTTAAATTGTCTACATTTATCATTAAAATGGTCATTACCACAAAAGATACAGCTTAACTTCTTTCTTTTAAACTCCATCTTGTTTTCATCTTGTCTGTTGTGAAAATTTCGTTTATTACATTGATAATTTTGATTGTTTCTTGGTGTAATTAAATTGAAGTTATGAATTTTATTCCTCCTATCTCGTTTAATTTGATTATTATTAATAATTATTTGTTCATTCTGTGACTTTTCTGTTTTGCTGTATAATGCTTGAACAGTATATTGAGAATTTTCTAGTGTAGTTTCTTCAATTATCCTTTTTGCTTCTTCCTTGGCTGAAATTATTAATGCCAGCTGTTCTTTCATATTGTCAATGGACTCATCAGACCCTATTCTCATTTTCAATTCAAATATTATCTCTTGAGGAAATTTTTCCATAATCATGTATCTCATAGTCGTAGACTCAGTATCCTCTCCCATAGATTGAAGAACTCTCATGTGTCTTTCCACTTCATCTAATACTTGTCTGCACTCATCTATTCCTCTAGCTCTCTTAATATTAGAGAGAGCTTTATAATGGGCGTATATTATTTCGCCTTCTTTACCATATCTAGTTTTAAGTATATCAACCGCAATTTGATAATTTTTATTGGTTATACTCAGTCCATCTATAAGTCTTGCCGCATCGCCTATCAAAGAACTTTTAAGGTAGAGTAGTTTATCAACATCGTTCAGTCTCCTTCTAGACATATTAGAAACAAATTGATCCCAAAACTGATGCCATTCTAATAAGTTTCCAGCAAATTGAGGTAAACTCAAATCAGGTAATTTACTGTAACATAATGCTCCGTTTTCTTTCGTTGATGTTATTGAAATTTCATTTGATGTTGTTGAGGTTTCATTTTTCATTTGAATTTTTACTTCTAATTCAGCCAATGCTTGCTCTCCTTGTAATTGGTAGTTAGTTAAATTCGATATTTCATCAGCATTAGGTTCCTGACTTATATTAAAGTAACTGTTCAAATCAGTATTGAAGCGAGACAGAAGTGATTTAAGTTTAGCCGATATTATACGTGCATCTTTTATATTTTCATCCGTTATTGACCACAGACCGACATACTCGTTACTTAACGATTGTATCTCTTTAGCAATCACAGACAAACGATTTAACATTATATTCTCCATAATTGTAGTATACCATCAATGTTGATCAATTTTGTACCTAAAAATAAGTATTAAATTTAATCAAATCTAGTATTATACTTTTAAGATAAAATTTCAATAATCTATTGATTATATTTCCTTTTACTTACTGCATATGCCGGTAGTGAATCCCACACAACACGAAATCTCACAAAACAAAATATCATAAAATTATAAAGTAATACGATAAACCAACTGTTTCAAATTATTGTCTACCAATAATCTCGAATTGGTAAAATTGTAGTTCACATAATGTTTGAAACTGAAGTTCCACACTGACAAATGTTGTTTGAATTGTTTAAAATTATTTCTTTATTCCAAATTTGAAATTTGAAAATAATTCCACTAAGTGTCACTAGAAGTTTCAAAACATTCCATCCGCCACGCTATTTCATAAGATATAATATTGTATTGCCTTTAAAATGAGGATCATCAGATCCCAGCATCTCCACCATGTCGGCGAGTTATAATGTTGCTTAAGGGGTTTGTAACTGAACGCCGATAGATATTACAGTTTGACTAATGTGAGCGGAAAGATGGAATGTTTGACTTACATCTCGAAACGTAGACAGCTCTTTTGACCTCGATGCCAAGCATTTGTCAGTATGTTTCTTCCTGAATTCACTCGGTGTGACCTGTAGGTTAAAAGGTTATATGATTCCACTGTCCAATTTCTATAGTACGAATTACGAATTATATAACTGCCAATTATAATATGTCAGATCTTTCAATAACGTAATACCTGTCGGATCTTTCACCGATATCAGGTCTTTTAATAACTCTATACCTGTCGGATATTTCACCGCTGCCAAGGTATTTTAATAACTCTATACCTGTCGGATATTTCACCGCTGCCAAGGTATTTTAATAACTCTATACCTGTCGGATATTTCACCGCTGCCAAGGTATTTTAACTGTCGGTATTTCACCGCCCTTATATCGGACGTCTCCGATCTTTTCTCCACTGAGGCAAAAACGTCTTTTTCCTCAGCAGAGCTCTAAAACATCTCTACTATTACAATACAGAATTACCATACAATACATTACCAATTTCTAGATACGTAGAAACAATAGGATCCCATATAATTAGCTTTACAACACTAGCTACTCGCAAACAGTAGGAATCACTAAATACTTAGCTCCAGCGCCCATTTGTGATATCCATGTAATCAGCACATCTAATATTGTATCAACACAACATATTCATTAATAATATATTTACTATATTTCCATTTCTCATATAATTTTACACAGTATAATGTTTCAAATGACAATGTCAATGTCAATACTATGAAGTAATAAAGTAATTTCGTATTCTTCATATATTAAGTTCAAACCTCAAACGTAGAACCGTCGGTTGTGGCCAGTACTTACATAGAGGTTGGTTAAGTATTCACATAGAGGTTGGTTATTATTTACTCTTTCTATGCGGCTCATTTTACATTCATTAAATCGCGAGAAATCGCGACATCTTTTGTATGAGTAACTTTTGGCTTGCCTGTTTTAAGATCTTAGCGCTCCCACGTATGTCCTTCTTGACTGATATCTTGCAGCATGTAGGGATGAGATCGTGATCCCGGCATCTCTTCAAGAAATTTAAGGATGTTATGTAGAAACACCTGGACGCTGAGCTTCAACATGTCAGGCAAGTTCTGCAAGACAACAAGCTCCGACCGCCGCGCCACTGTCACAGATCCCAGAAGAAAGAAAAACCAGCCACAGTAGAAAGACAACCTGCTGTCCTCCCATACATCAAGGGCGTGACCGACAAGATTGGCTACATCTTGAAGCGAGCTTCAATCAAAACATTCTACAAGCCGCCAACGAAGATAAGCCAATTATTACCATCTGTCAAGAGTCAGTTACCCTTACAAGAGGCCGGGGTTTACAAGATAGACTGTGAGTGTGGGCTCTCATACATTGGACAAACCAAGAGAAGCATAGGCATTCGACTCAAAGAACATATAGCTGACATAAAACATAAACGCTCAACAAAGTCTGCTGTGTGTGAACATGTGGAACAAGGACCCAACCACTACCTGCGATTTGATGAACCACAGATACTCGCAAAAGAACATCGTTTTCTTCCAAGGATGATACGAGAGGCTATTGAAATTAAAAAACACCCTAATTTCAATAGGGAAGATGGTTGGAATGTTCCTCCAGCTTGGGACCCTGTCATAAGGCTAATGAAACCCAAGAAGGACAAAGTCACCAGAAGACCTAAGGACACTGTGAGCTCATTCTGCGTAAATAGTAACACCAGTAGTTGAAAAATGTTCGGGTACTTTGAGATAACTTATACATTCAAGAAAAAGACAAATATCACCTCAGTCTGCCGTGAACATGAATTCTGTAAAGAATTCGAAACGTCGGCTAGTAATAAATTAAAAATATAGTTTCTAGATCTTTAGTTTCAAATGTAATAACTTAGTGAAACCAATACAACGCGATAAAATCCGTAAACTGTAGTTTAATTTCAATGTGTAACATTCGCGTAAACCCAAGAAGATACCATCTTGCAATACATTTTTGGTTTATATCACAAGATGAAGGTGAAGTTTGAAAGCTGTTACTCTGCCCTCCGAGATTGCATTAGTCTCATGATGAGATAACGGCTGCCCCAGAGGGGTTTATTATTATTATTATTAGCTGAGTGCTAAACCAACTCAAGCTTACGAAACTTTTGTAAATTGAATGAAATACCAAGTACGTATGTAGTATGTATGTAGTATATGTATCCCTAATTATGTGTCAAAAAATCTTCCAGTATATTTTGACATTCACTTATTGTGTTGAAACTTAAAGCAAATTAAGAAACTTAAGTAGGTGGGACTAAATCGATAATCCAAGAAAAACAACAAAGAGTACTATATTACGGCCTGCGCAAACCACGTTTTTTAAGCGCGCTTTTATCCTACAGAGCTGTTTGTTGTCGTTTGTATCGATACAAACGCGCCGCACCGGCGCGTCTGTATCGATACACACGTGCGTTAGTATAGCGTTTGCTCAGATTATACGAACAAAAGGCAGATGGAGCGCATTCATCAAAGTGAGGCACGTCGACAGCTATGTGTACGTGACATTTGGCGACTGCACTGTTCGGACACGAGCGTCTATGTGCGTGTAAAGTTGCCAGATTATGAATATCTCCCACTCATCATCATCAGCCTTTAACAGTCCACGGCTGGACTAAGACTCTCCTTTGAAAGGAGGAATTGGCCTACTATACCACGCTGGCCAAACGGGTTGGTGTAGGGTTTGTATCAAGTTTTCTTTCACTTACAGTGCTGTTCTCTGCATAATATGCTCCCTCCGTCGGCTCTTACGACACCCATGGGATGATATGGGGTGGTGACATTCCATATTCTTAATCCGTCACCCAATCTCCCACTATTTTGCACATAGTCTTGTAATGTTTTTATGGAAGTTATATACTGACATTAGTTTGCGGTCTTGAATAATTTACTGTATAACTTGTAATAGATTTCATTACGTATAATATTCATGCACCGGAGACTGTGAACATTAATGAAAGCGACGTACACTACACAGGTGAATATAGATTAATTCTCTCTCTCTTGTAAAGGTATTCATAAACCGGCGAAATTTTGTCAAGTACACAATAAAGTATAAATATTATGATTTGTAGACAACACTAATTTTACTATTAAAATTTTTAAATATTAGAAGCGCAAACTGATGGATATGATTGTTTATTCTGACCATTCCAACGTACGGTTCTCAAACCTGGTCACCTACCCAGCTTCACAGGTCAAGCCTAGGGGTCTGCCAAAGAGCCATAGAGCGCTGCATCCTGGATCTTAAACTTAAAGGCAGGATACGGAACACCGAGCTGCGTTCTAGAACAGGCATCAAAGACGTAGGAAGAAAGGCTGCCAGTCTCAAATGGAACTGGGCGAGCATCGTCAGCCGTATGTACGAGGCTCGTTGGGCAAGAGTATCAACACTGTGGGTACCAGAGGATAGACGACGTCGCCGAGGCCGGCCACGAAACAGGTGGCGAAATGACCTAGACGCCTACCACAAGAGCTGGCTTGAGATTACGAGTGACAAGCATACCTGGAAAGATTTGGGGGAAGCCTTTGCCCAGGAGTGGGACAACGTAAGCTATTAAAAAAAAAATAATGCCTGCAATCAATTATTTCTGATTCTACACATTAAGTACATGACTATTTAGATCGTATAGGGATCGAACCCAAAACAATGTATACATATTGGAAAGCCTGTAACAATATTTGCTAATAAAGATATATCTAATATACTTTTATAATATGTTAATATATTTTTCATTAACATGACAATTCTTATTACATAAATCAATTGACAAGTGCATTTTCCATAATACAGGGAAAACGGCGTCGACGTAAACTGGCAACACTAACACATTTTTTGCAGAAATACGAATTTTATCGAAATTAAATTATGAAACAGTCAAATAATCCATAGATAACTGTGAATAGATATTCTATCTTTCTGTTTTTGCTTTTGGAAACAACTTTTACAATGTTTAAAAACGCATGACGGCATTTAATGAATTTAAAAGTTGAGTTCATCGTTGATGCTTCGTTTCGCACTGAGCCGGATTTGTATTCGCTTTTCAATTTGTATTTGCTTTAGTGGCCTCACGCAACTGTTCCGTGCGTTCCATCTGATTCTTATTCTATAATCTGAGAGTGTCTGTATACACACGCGCGTGTGCATCGCGTCTGTATCGCTACACACGCGCGTTTGAATTTATACAGGTGTGCAAAGGTCTACAGGCTGCGTCTGACTTGCGTGCGTATCGCGTCTGTATCGCTACAAACGCGCGGCGATGGCGCGTTTAAAAAACGTGGTTTGCCTATGCAAACCATGCTGTAATTTTCCCGAAGAGTAGGTATAAGGGCCTATGCCCTTATACCTACTCTTCGGGAAAATTACAGCCTTAAAGATCTGTAACCGTGCGAACACTACAAACCTGTCCTTGAATACAATTACATTACTTTCTTAACATTCAACTCAACCTACTAGTAACATATTTTTCATAATAGGCCCTTACAGCCCGCGTACAAATACAAAATAATCTTCTCCACAGTAAACATAAGTAGCGCGTTTTAAGGGCTGTATCTTAAACAAAACCCTTCTAACCTAGATACCTCCGGGCCAGCTCATTTCTTATATACAGAGGGCACGTAGGGTATTTTAATTAATTTGCGTAGGTGCATGAATTTTGCGAGGCAGCCGTCTCTCTATGTCTGCTTACTGCAGGGTGAGTAATAGCCGGATCGTTGTATGTAATGTTTCACGAAATTTCAGACGCTGTGCGAAATATTTCGGCTTATCTTTGGGGCTCAGGAGTCCGAGGTGCGTTGTATGAGGTCATATTAAGATGTCCATGGATTTGACAATATGAGTGGAACAGTTTATAGGATAAACACATGCTAATTTGACTGTACCGCGGTATGCATAGTGGTAAGGATTACCGCATAAATGTATTACAACGCTTTGCGTGATCTACCAATTGTTGTTTCGAATCTGGGTGTCCTTTGTGGCTGTTGGTAAAATGTTTGTCAAGTTGTCCGCAATACAGAGTACCTATAAGATAAACAAAAACTATATTAATTAGTATAGTAATAGGTATATTCCAGTATTCGGAATATAGAAACGTTCGATACCAATTTTCGAAAGTAACCCTTCTAATATTTCTAAATCAAACTTTATCTTTCATCTTAAACGATTTTTTATTTCCCATACAGAAAATATCCGATACATCCATAGAAACGATATCCGAAAATCTTTGATCCTGTAAAAGTTCCCCATTATTCCAAATCCCAGATAAATCACAAACAAACCAAATATTATAAATAAACTTTAGTATGACAACAGCGATAACTTATCTTGTTGGATCTTATCATTTTTTTCCCAGCGGTGTCAGCTAAATTTATTAATTTGTGTTTTGGAACTTTACCGACTAGTGTAAAAAGAAAAAAGTCGCGTGAATTGTTGTAACCAAAGAAATATAACCTAAGGCATAGAAGTAACACTAAATAACAACAGCGGTTGCTATGATTGATATCTTCTTTCTAATGGCACATGCAGTATGATAGAAAGAGCTGTCGATAGGTTTAGCAGCACGCTCTTATAGCAGCATCGTGGTAGGCAAACAGTAGACAAAACATAGAGTTAGGAAACCGAGTGTTGTTCGTAACAGTGATGATTTATCGATAAATATTTTTGGTCAAATGTCTAACTTTAGTATGTGTCAATATATTTAAGCCGTAGAAGTAAACAACTAAAATATTGAAATTGTAGTTTTTGCTGTTGACGCCGGACAGTGCTTTGCAAAGACTTGCCAGACAGACAGTACTAAAAAAATCACGTGTTTAATTGTTCGTTTTAGCCATAAAATCTATTGACAAAAAGTATTCATAAACTAATGAGCGATGCGTTGCGATGCGATGCTAAGAAACTGTCACTTAGATTATGTATTGTACGAATTATACCAGATTGGCTAATGCGGCACGGCAGGCTTTGGCAATTTGTTTGCATCGCATCATATCACGTTGCTTGCTATCGCTAACGTTGGACACTGCTCGATTTTTTTAGAGTTGTAGGTAATCCGACTGCCCAGCCGAAGCTTGCGGGTTTGATTCCCACTCAAGTCAAACATTTGTGTGCATGAATATGGATGTTTGTCTTGGTCTGGATGGTACTATGTACCTATAATATGTAATATATTTACAGAAAAGTATATATGCATGTTTATCGATTATTAGTACCCGTAGTACAAGATATGCTTAGTTTGGGACCAGATAATGTTGTGTGAATATGAAAGAATATTATATTTTATGGTAGAATATTATGTAGCGGACTACAAGGCAAGACTTCTTTGATCAGTCAGGATAGCACTAATATGATAAATAATATAGAAGTAGGTAGATTAATTAAAATCGTTGTAATTATTATATTTTATTAATATGTTCAAACTAAAATTACACACTTTTTGTTTAGCTTTGGATAAATAATTCTACCGGGTGTGCAATGTCCGGGCATAAATGTAATGTACGCACAGCTTTCGGTTTTAAACGACGCCAGGTGCTTTCTGTCTTTAAAATCAGTCTTTCTCAAAATGACGTGAACAAATACGATGGTACTTCTGCTAAATCAAACTAGGCCGTCCAACGGCATTTATCCAAAGTTTTCTTGTGACGTCATTAATAGGCAACCTGTAATAAAAAACACCTTCTTAATAATAAAAAATGCTACTCACATCCCTAATCCATCTACTATTTTATAGATACAAAAATTTTACCCTACACACACGCGCGTACACTGGAATACTTGGCTTTAGGTTAATAGACGCTACTTTTAAGGTAGGTATCTAAGTAAATTATGTACATTAAACTGCGCTTAGTATCAAACGCGCGATAGAAAATTAGACCGCTGGACGTTTTTGTTTATTGCCAACTTAACAACCGCGGCTACCCGCTGTCGCTTCCAGCTACAGTCTTACATTCATGTCCGATAGTTAGTTTCCGTATTTATCACTCATTAAAAACATCGATATCTCCTTTCACTGTCAAATCCCATCACTAAGGCTATTAAATCAATAAATGTACAAAATAACAATTTGTGAGTTAAATTCCTAACACATACGTATGCAAGCTGTTCCTTTGATTTGCAATACAATGATATTGTGTAAACTTAACACTCATTATAGCATTAATACGAGAAAAGTAAATAAATTTGTTGGAAAATTCCGACTCACTGCTAGAAGATAAAGTTTCTCCTGTTATTTCCGTTCCGAGAATAGCGAAATTCACATCCCGATATCACATACACAATGTGTATTAATTAATGAGTACACTATTTAATTATTATAAGCTTACTTACTATTTAAATGCAAAAAAGTTATTAAAAATATATACACAAACGTCCAACAAATTTTACACTGATGACAGATCACAGTACGGCTATTTAGAGAATGTAGTCAAAGATATGAGTATGTAAAGAGTCTATGCCTCTTTAAATGAGACGCGTAATTTGACGTTATGATTAACCAACGTAGACAGAGACCAACTAAGACCAACTGACATTACATGTTGCACGTTCGGTATAAGGAAATTTATAGGGCATGTTCTCTCTAGTCTAAACCTAGTCCAACCTCTTTGGTTGTAACCGTGACTATGGTGATACAGGGTTTGTCTGAAAAAAGGTTACATGACAGGCTATTTGTGGCTGAAGTTTTGAATAGGGAATGACTTTGAGTATAGCGGATGTGGTAATGATAAGAGGGATTTTGCAGCTCGAGTCGAGTATAAAATCTGTAATCTGATAGACCATAGATTATTTTATATCTTAGGTCAACTGAAACAAGGTTATCTGATTAAAAACTAGACAGATAAACAAACATATTATTTTTCTTTAATTCAGATAAATTTTAAAATAAATTCATAACACACTCGCTCAATAACGATTCAAAATAGACATCAAATTGGCATCACATCAGCAGAAATTATTAAGGTACCTTCTAAATTGTTCATAGTTTAGCACACCTGAGTACCACGTAGTTCCGTACGTAGTTTGAAACCTGGAGAGCTATTGATCCACTTAGGAATGCATATGCTTGATTGTTAAGACGTCTGAATGAGCGATGAGTTCCTGATAGTAGAGTCTTAGGCTATGAATAGATTATGAGACGTTTGATTCGCTAGCTAAATTACTTATTGGTAAGTGGAAATAAGCATATCATAATATAAATAGAATTGTGCCATTTGCCCAGATGCTATTGAAAGCTGGCAGGAACTAATCATCAGGCTTTAGGGCCGCTATATATACAAATATTATAAAGCTGAAGAGTTTATTTGTTTACTTGAACGCGCTAATCTCAGGAACCGATTTGAATAATTCTTTGAGTATTAGATAGCCCATTTATCGAGGAAGGCTATATTTTATATACCATTACGCTATGAGCGTAACGGAAGCGCAGCAGTAGCTCTAAACAACGCAAGTGTAACCGCAGGCTCATCTAGTAAAGAATAAACCAGTTCTCTGGTTACATGAACGTCTACATTTGTGCAGTGTTCAACATATTGGCCAACTTATGCGAACACCCACACTTTGCAAGTTATGTTTCGGTACCAATGTTATAGGGGGCGAGCCTATTGCCATCTACCGGGCACATTGTTAAGCGAGCGATAATTAACATATTTAATACACGCATAACTTCGAAAAGTCAGAGGTGTGTGCCGGGGTAACTGGGGATCAAACCCGAGACCATCGCCTCGGCAGTTCGTTACGTTCACCACTGACGGGTGTTCAACATATTAAAACGTTACGTGCCACTTCGTAGAAACATTAATAAACATTGTTCCGGTCTTGAACGATTTTCCGAGAAGTTGTTTTTCCGGGAATTTAAGTCAAGACCTCATCACGGCCTCAAATTCAACAGGAACGGTTTCAGCTTAGCTTAATCCTTTCTTTGTTCTTGCTTCACTCAAACTACGGCTGTTAATTTAAATATGTTCCTTTTACACATACGCACCAACGAAACGAGATATTTTCATTAAGCATAACACCTGAAAGGGCTCGCACTAAAATGTGTTAATTACTCGAATTTGTGGATAAAGCTAAGCACCTACTAAGGTGAGAACCGCTATTTTCGAATTATTTATACAAAGTAACATACTGCATTTATAATATTACAACAATATTTTGTTGGGGTAAACTTTTAAATTCTCGGATCAGGTAAGGTTTGTTGGGTGCTTGGTGCAGCAATATCCTTTTCAGTGGGGTCATAGTAAGGGTGTTCTTGTCGATACCAACACCTTAAAGACATTTGGCGCAAAGTTTAGTAGCGCGAATGACATTTGGCCTTGCTAAAACTGAAACGGGTAGTCTAGCGACAGTATTCTGCGCTCGCAGGGCAACTCAATAGACTAGCTTTGAATATACCCACTCGCAGCCTATTAAGTCCCTTCCAGGTAAAGCAGAAAAGCTTGTCTTCCTGACGTAGTATTCTGCAAATGGAACGAAAGTTCGGAGGAACGTCACGCGGTATATACTTTCTCTGGTCTTGGAGGCATTTTTAGGTTCTTTGTTGCTGGAGACTGGCTATAATGGGTAGGTATCTACTTATTTAGTATAATTAGCCTATTTTAATGTTCTCGATGCTGGAGATTACTTCAAATTCCCAACGCAATTGGAGTGGTGAAGCGGTCGGAACGCTATAGGGTTGTCAATGCGAAAAGAAAGAGGAATATTCTAACATTATTTCCTATCTCATTTCATATCGAAGAAAGAAGAGTACCAGAAGAGTATCTACCAGAAAGTAAATTCATAGAAAAAAACAACGCTAACTACTCATTTTATGTTATGCTTTTACCTAAAGCTAAGCACCCGCTAATTCGCCAAACGCTGCTACGTTCGAACAACTTACTTAGCGCAAAATACTGCATTTATGACTTGCTACTCGGGCCCGTCGTTTTGTTAGCGTTAACTTTAACTTTATAGCTACAGTTTAACAGCTAAGTTCAGTTGTAGGGTCTAGATAATATAAGGTAAAGTCGTCAATTTGCTCATATGTACTTTGATATGCTCTGTAGGCTTAATTAAAAACATAAGGAAAGGTGTGAATGTATTTTTTGCGATAAAGCTATTATCATCATCATCTGCCTAATAAAACCCACCAGCCATTTTGCGTAAATCGTAGCTCCAGCAAGCTGTAGGGCGTCTTACGTTATGTTTGCTAAGACGTGGTCTCCACTTAGAACATGTCCCTTTCAGCGGTTGTCTATTCTGCTACTAGTGTGACTGCTTAAATGCCGCTTTAGCTTACTTATTTTAAGGTTAACGTAAATATATTCTACAGCAATTTACACCAAACTCGATTAACCACTTTGCCACAAAACCATAACAATCTAAACAAATAAGCTTACCATTGAAGCGCTCATAGCGAGCCTTGACTTGCCGTTTGTAACAAATCGGCAAAGTGACGCAACGCTTGCACAGGTCGCCACTTGGATGGGTGACCGCATGTGACATTTACATCTGAGCACTACCGTGCTTCGGAGGGCACGTAAAGCTGTCGGTCCTGGTTCTTGTCTCAGGGTAAGAATCGTTAGGACATGTCGGAGGCCTTTGGGCGGTCTGAAAACTCCGACACTAGAGGTGGCCACACACTCTCACGATAAACAACAACAAACAAACATTGTAGCAATAGTCTAAATAATAAAAATAGCACATGCCCATTAAAATTTAATCTTAAACGAGGCAGAGCCTTTGCCAAGCAGGCAACTTATAAACACACTTTCGTATTTTACAAACATACATATTATAGATAAATGTTATTCAGGCACTATCAAAATAATCGTGATCACAATAGATAATTGTCTAGGTTGGAAATGGCACAGGGAAACTAAAACTTATACCTAGAAGCTGGTCGATATTTGTATATTTATATGCACTTGTTTTAAAACATCAGTCCATCTGTTACATAAGTACCATATTGTAATATACCGTACAAAAAGTTTAAAACAAAATACGCATAAGTGGTCGCAGTCCACATACAATTCATTAACAATTTCCGTACCGTTAGCATTTAACCCGAAGCAAAACTTATTAACCAGAAACGATAAACTGCCGTAATTGTCACACATGTGTCGTCGCAATAGTCACACATTTACACGACCGATCAGGTCAACAAGAACCCTAAACCAGCCCAAACGAGCAATAACAGCGTCCCATTAAAATAAAACTAATTATTTTAGACCAGCATGCATGTAAACAGTAGCAATTAAGTTGGCTACAATTTTATGTAGCTCCAGTGAGATGAACCAAACAAATATACGAGACGAACGGCGCTTGAAACAGGTCAGTGACGGACAAATGGGCACTCGAAGCAAGTTACTCGAGCCACTAGAACTTTGGTGTATCCCAAGTGAGAGGCGGTTAGCGATTGCAATAAATTTTATGGTAAGAAGACTCTGGAGTATTATTATTATAAATTCTAGACACTAAAGTCTGGGATATTACAGTAAGAACGTGTGGAATTTCTTTATTATTTGACCTCAAGTAAAGCGAATACATTTTTAAGACCAAAGTTGTTATACTTGTTTTAAAGTAAGTAACGCTATACAAATTTATAAAAACGAAACTATTGTTACGAATGGCGATATTTTGAAAATAAAGCCATCTATCGGTAAATGAGAGAACTAGAAGAGAATCGATAAATCGGTAGTTTAAAAGTGTTTCATCTATTCTCTACTAGATGGCGTTGCTGTTTTTTTTCTCGACGTATCGACCTTGTTTCCGCACGTTACGAGAACATTCTAAGAGAGACTAGAATGGACTAGTTATGTTTTCCGGCCAATATAAAAGCGCTTGGATTCGCGGACCGGACACAGTTCACTTGAATAAAGAGAGCGATAATCATCGAGCGAAGGATTTGAAGAGGAGTGAATCGTCGAGTGTTGTGTAGTGTGAAATTAAGTTTTTTTTGGTGTTTTATATTGGTGTTGTATATAAAGTACACTTTGAGTGGCATAGTGCATTTAATTTATCACCGAAACCCAGCTCATAACACTATTTGAATGCATTGTGAAAAGTGTGCGAGTAAAGATTAGTAACTATATTGCCCACTATTTTATGAGTGACAAAGGTTTGTGTCAAGCAGAAGTAATTATGGCTAGTTCGAGTCCCTTTCTGCGCTTATCTTCACAAAATAATGCCATCTCTTACCTTTTTTTAAGTTGATTTAAATATACATACATACATATCGTCACGCCTTTTATCCCCGAAGGGGTAGGCAGAGGTGTATTTCTACATCCACTTTTCGCCAGATATACTTTAGTCCCACGTAATAAGGGGCGAGCCTATTGCCGTACCGGGCACATTTCCAGACTCCATGCTGCTACTGAGAATTTCGTGACAGAAAAACCCAATAACACTGCCCGGCCCAGGAATCGAACCCGGGACCTCCCGATCCCACGCGCACATTTATGCTGCGAGACCAACGAGGCAGTCGTATAGGGTTTGATGTCGAGTTTTCCGTCTCTACGCAAAGATGGTATTTGCATCGTGTTATCCCTTAGTCGCCTCTTACGACACCCACGGGAAGATAGGGGGTGGTGACACTTGTATTCTATGCCTTCAACCACACGGTAAATATATATGTAAGTTAAAGCCACCATGACTATAGTAGCTATGCAATCCTTGTATTAATCGATTTGTCAATCGTGTCCGCTGTATAGCTGTTGGATTTCGTATCCGTTATATCAAGTAAATTATTTATTTAGTAGTTTATATATAATCTATGTTATAATAACCTATGTTTTTGATTAGAATAAATAGAGTTTATACATGACTGTGCACAAATGTTGACCAAAACGTCAAAAAAGTTTGTCGCGTGCTTTTCCCACCTGTTGCTACTTTCTTTTCACTGAATGTATTTATTTTCACGTTGCCCGCTACCGCTTATGCTCTAAACCCTATATACCGATCGTTGTTCTGAGAGATTGACGCTCGTCCTACAACAGTTGTGGTGTGTTTGAGTGCAAATGAGTTTTTTTTGTTAACTGTACCTAGTTTATGTACAGTCGATAAAGTAGGTCGATTCGCAGTACAGGCGTGAAGATAAATATTTGCCGCATGCTTTGTTTCAAGTGATCCTTTTTGCTTTGAATGTAGTGCTACTGCAAATAATAAATTGTAACCACTTAGGTGTATTAGTGTTATCGTTAAGACGTGTTGGTACAGTGTTCTAGGTAAAATTTAAATAAAAAGACACAGAGCCTATTTCAGGCATATTTATTAATCTTCTAAATAAAGTTTCGATATAATGTCAGTGTCACACTTACGTCACAAAAAGCTTATTCTTCTAAATTATCTGATATTTGAATGAAATTGTAACGAGATCGTAAATTGAAATAAGTGTCAAAATATGTGTCAACGACGAACTGTTTATTTCAAATTATACGATAATGACATTAGGTTATCAGAATACCGCGTCCGAGTCAATGTAACAAAATATAATTTCAATGTCATATAAAAATACGAGAATTAGCCCTCAGATGTAAATGCCGCACGAGGTCACCCATCCAAGTGGTGACTTGTGCAAGCGCTGCTTAACTCGGTCGACATTTTACAAACAGCAAGCCCAGTCACGCTATGAGAGCTACCAGATATTCAGATTTTGCTACATAGGTAGTAATTTCACAACGGTTATCAACGCAGACGTTTTTGTAAGGCAACCGAAGCTTGTTAAAGGGGTTTTTTAATATACTGTCAGCTTTTTGCTTGACAGGGAGAAGATTTACTTAAGAGCCTTGTTGTAAACTAACGCTACGTTATAGCCTGGAAGCTAGGTCTTATTTCGCAGCGTACAAGGGCCTGTAAGTATTATTGTTAACTGAATTTATTTGTGTTATTTCTGTGTTTTTGCTCTTATTAAATTGTTTCTTACGTATTCATTGTGCATATTTCGTGCTTTTTATGTAATTTATTTTCGTCTCTTGCATGGACGCAAAACAAATGCTTTCTTTCTTTCTCTCCTTCTTTATTTCTAACTATGCCAAACTGACCCCTAAAACCATCTCTGCATAGAAGAAATAAATGTAACTACTGACCATTCTCGAAGTCATAATTACATTTTATTCAATGAAAAACTTAGTTTAAAGTGCACAGAACTGCACGATAATTAACACTTTTCAGGATAAAAATTGAATTGAAACTCTTTGCAGCAAGAAAGTATTCATTGTTAACAGTTCTTTTAAATAAAGTACTCAGTTGATTCGTTTAAAAGAAAAATTATTTTTGACTATCCAATTAAAAGTTGCTGACCTATATACTTAATAGTATTTTTTGTAAAGGGAAAAAGGTTTGCTTTTTTAGTTACTTCCCTACTTCAATTTAGTAGCTTGTTTCGTGATGTTTAAATAAGAAAATGTTATTATATCTTAAATAAGCTAGACTAATGCTTAGTACTGACACACGGTTTTACTCAATAGTTTTACTCGAAAACGAGTAAAAATCAATGTGTGGACTGCAAAACTCGCACTTCGATGACATCAAATACACTGTAATTTTACCCTAAGCGAGCCTTCGAGTCTGATTCCATCGAGTAAAACTGTATGTGTGTGAGCTTTAGAGTAAATAGATAAGGGCATAGTTGTTTTCAATTGCCGAACAAATGGCAATACTTTTATAACGGAGTCCTGTGATGTGCGTTTTCAAATTACGCTACGTAAGGGTAACCCACAAAGCATTCTTACTGCAATTCACGTGGCCACGGCGCGGCGCTGCTACGGTACGTCGGAGGACTTCGATGTGGACAGGTCTTAAATGCTTGTAGGTGAGAGTCACACATCGTCTTAAAACGCTGGCTTAAACGTCATCCGTAACTTATATATTTAATGCCGTAGGGTGCAAGCTAACCCACAGATCGTCGATCGTCGTCACACGGGGTCCATTATTGCCGCCTGTGGATTTACGAACACTGCAGGAATTTCAGTTCCTTGCCGTTTTAGAATAGGAAACGGATCACAAGGAGGAGTAGGATGAGGGAGAAGGAAAAACGGGACTTGGATTTCCACCGTAAAGAAGTTCTTTTTTTAATCTGCTCTGTGGAGTAGAAGCAAGATCTTTAACAAAAATACGAAAACCACATAATTTTGTATCATCATAATCAGCCTGCCACACTGTCCACTGCTGGATATACGCCTCTCCAATGGCACTCCAATGAGCCGTATTTTCGGCTTTTCGTGTCTATCTGCTGCCAATCACTTGGCAATTTTGTACATCTGTGCAGAAACTTGGTACAAAGTAACCTAGCCAATAAACAGACTACTTCTCCAGCTCGAAAGTTATTGTCAATAGTAAACCTCCTAAGTCGATGTTCATACAGCTAGTATGAAACAAAAAACCCACCCAGCAACAGTATAAACCCATTAATGCCACCGCACCACTCCTTGAATAACACCTGGCTTGTATCACCCTATTCAAACAGTTATCGCTGTTAACTACAGGGGCAGTGTCATTGATTTTTGTACCGAATGCGGGTAGTTATACATTTATGAATGCTCAACCTATCACGCAAGTGTTCGTTGATGTTTGGTTACATCCATAATAAGTGACTGATTAATGTCAGGGTATTTTTGGCCCTTTGATTTAGTGGGTAGGCGGTTCATATTAATATAAAAAATATGAAAGTCTATATGACCATTACCTTATCACGGCTAAAGAACTGAACAGATTTTATTAATATTTAGCACAAAAAGAGCTGTTATTTTCCAAGTACCTTCATATCTTAAGGTGCTGAAACAGGGGTAAAACACACACCCATAATATGTGTATACATTTATTTATTTATTTATTTAGGTTTGCTAACAAATGTAACAGTAATACAAGCACATATTATAATCATCTTAGGTTCTAGAGTAACAGTTACATCCAATTATAAGCAAACACCACTTGCACTTAATTAGCACACTAACAAACATATTAATGCTATTAACAAAATTTAAACAAATTACGGATTACACAGTTAAGATTTTTTTTTTTACATAGCATACCTTTTTCTGATACATAAATCACCTAGGTATACAAAAATAAAAAAAAAAATTATAAAAAAGTATTGCATTTTATACTTTTGCGGTATTTAGTTAGAGAATCAGCAAATATATCGACATCGTGACTGCAAAGGTTAAGTAACTTGCACATGCGAGGGACAGGAGAGGTAGAGCCTAAAACAGTTCTTCTGGGCGGTGGATACAGGAGACTGATGTATATTCTAGGATACTTGTATGGCACCCTAAAATTGATTCTATGTAGGAGTTGTGTACAGTCAATTCTGTTACGGACAAGTTTATATAAGAAAACTAGGTCTAAATATTTTCTTCTCTTATCAAGTACATGGCTTATCTACATAGATAACTCGAGAAACTTAATAGGTTATGTTAGGTTTCCTTGAGACCATTTATCCAAAAATAGGAGCCCTGCGAAGCAGGGCTCCGTCAACCTAGTTTCTCGAGTTAACGAGACTTTTTCATAATATGATCGATACGTCGGCCTTACATACTTCGCTCCAGTGAACTATCAAACTGGCGTACATCGAGATCCTGCACTTTAGAACTAACATACGTCGACATTTCAACCTTCGATATTCAGTAGCGGAGTCTTTATTTTCAAATGCTTACTAGTGAAAAGATTTATATGTATGATAAGCTTAACATTTTAAGCTTATCATACATATAAATCTTTTCACTAGGTCGTCAAATGCGGTACATACCACATTATGGTCCTCCAATCAGTACACAGACCCCTAGGACAACAGTTTTGAACATTAAATACAAAAAAAGCTATAAATAGTAAATGAAATAAATCAAGAATTGAGTCACTTGGTATACACGTAGCCTTGTTAAATTATATCTGAACTGCATTCAAATAAATTTTAAATAAGAAAGCAAAGTGAAATTTCTTGCATAATTTTGCACCAAGCCTTCACCGCTCAAAATAATTATTCTTCGCATAAGTTGCTAACTAAAACTGACTACTCCCACTAGTTACCTGGTTAATTTTTAGCTTGGTGTACTCTTCAATTAGGTGTAGTTTAAAAGTTTAATGTTTCTATCGCATCGTTATTTCTGTTGTGAAAACGTGACGCGAAGTTGGGTGCAAGACGTTTTGCGTTGATCGCTGTTGAAATCTTTGGAAAAGTTTTACACACTGCTTGGTTTAAGCGGCCACCTCACCGTGCACTATTGCAAGTTCGATCCCCACACAAAACGACACTTTGTGTAATCCATAAATTGTTCTGAGTCTGGGTCTACTTTATGTCCGTTTTCTGAATGTTTGTAAAGCGATACAGGATTTATTTCTATGCGGGATTTGTCTATAAAAAGAATGAAGAAGAAAATAAATGGCGAAAGGGCATATTAACCCATATATGCCCAAGAGCACAAAAACGACCCAACGGTACATATTCAGTAGCAAAGCGTCATAAATAAAAACCGTATATTATTTTCATAGTTTAACGCTATCTACGAATTGTCGGAAGAACTATGTACGTGTGAGTAAGTTACATTATGCAAAACTAAAACAATAACAGTTGAAAATTAGGAGAAAAGTAGGAACACGTTTTTTTTCGTCGAAAATTGAAGACCTTCGCTGACAAAAATGTAACTACTTATTTATTTGCTTGAAATCTTGCAAGTATTGTGAATGAATTAATAAAATGAATATATTTAGTATGTGGGTAACATATCAAATCTGTACAGGACTATTTATTTTTGCTAATTTTGGAAGAAATGTTTGTTAGGGTCGAAATCGACCCCTTGGGCAAAATTGATACAGAGTGTACTTCTTTTTCGCAGGTCACGGCGCGTGCTCTCAACGCATGAAATTGCTGATGTTTTGGAGAATTTGACTGATAAAGATGATTTTAGTGGCGTTGACGTATATTTGGACCCGCCTTTGGGAGGTAAAATATCTGACGGTGACTTAGGGTACGAAAAATGTAATGATATTGCGAGCTTTAACCGTCATCAGCTTCTTGCCTCGGCTGAAGTGATATTACAAGACAATGAGGAAATCCAGTATCAACGTTACAGAGAATATATTCATTCAACAATCGGAGGTTGAGGTTCCTTTGGATATCCATCCAGTCACTCCCCCCACTAGTCGCAGTGCATCTCATCAGCCGATAGAGAGAAAGTAGTATTTGGGTCTTTGCTGAAGGCATATATTACAGAATGCTTCACAGTGTGCCACCTCCAAATCGAAGAAAAGTTAAAAAAACTCAATAGGCTCACTTTCAGCCGACAGTGTTGTTACTGCTCGTCGTGGTGGTGCTGACCACTCAATTTCAGATTGACGTAGGTTCCGTTTGATCCATTTCCTTTGATGAGGTTGAGCATTACTACGTTATAGCCTCGATGTGTGACTGCAACTACTGAAGGGAGTGATTGGATGGATAACCAAAGGAACCTCAACCTCTGGTTGTTGAATGGATATATTCTCTGCAACGTTGATCTTGGATTATTCATTGCCTAAAGCTCGCAATATCATTACATTCTTCGTCCCCTGGGTCACCTTCGGATATAGTATCTCCTAAAAGCGGGTCCAAATACATGTCAACGCCACCAAAATCATCACTATCAGTCAAATTCTCCAAGACATCAGCAATTTCATTCGTTGAGAGCACGCGCCGTGACCTGCGAAAAAGAAGTACACTCTGTATCATATTTGCCCAAGGGGTCGTTATCGACCACCTGAAAAAAAGTTACTTCCAGGTACTGAAACTGAAAATTACTAGTTTTCAGTTTAATTACTTCCTTCAAAGACAACAATATCCAAAATTAATTAAAATTGGTGATCTAAATATTTCTGGGCATATATGGGTTAAGATGCTGTATACTAAGAAGCAGTATAATAAGCTAACGCCTACAAGCTTGCCTAGAGATGGGTGATCAGATATTCAGTTAGTCACAAGAATACACCATTACGCTCAACAAAGCCCGGCAGTTGTTTATGACAACACGGACACATTTCGGCTGCCATTGTTGTTCCTATTTATAGGCGCTACATTAAAACCACCAATAGACTAATAGGTAAATGAGCAGGTTAAAATTTCAACCACCACGTGCGTATTGTTAACGAATATTTGTTAAATTTCTCATCATAACTTGACGAGTAACGTATAAAATTGAGTGTCGTTACGAGATCATAAAAAATATTGTTGCAACGAAAATTGTTTTGCAATTTAATATGAATCCAAATGGAAAGCCTCAAAAAAAACATTTAAAAATTAAGTAGGTATGTTGTAACGTAATATTCCACGTATTGCGTTATAATATCTCACAGGCGCTTAACGACAGCTTAGCCGCAGAGCGTTCGCAATATTACCAAATATGGTCATGTTCACAAGCCAAAGGCAGTTGTGAGTCATAGTTTTATGCCTATATAAGATGGGTGCGCGTTGTAGAATGGTCACTTTCCCTAGACATCGGAACGCTGCCGCTACACCTCGTGATTATTCTACATTCTACTTCCTATCTACTGTCCCGCTGGGGGTAAGCATATTCTAGTCGTCTGTGTGCCTATATGTTCTGTCTGTAGTATCTGTGTCTCCTAAGCATAACAGCCGATCTAGGGACAGCCTGTTCCTGACTGGTTGTTGTGTATTCTCTATGCTGTTTCCAGTTCTCTCTACGGGTTGACGTTCTCTCTACGGGTTGACGTTCTCTCTACGGGCTGACGTTCACCCCACGAGCTGTGTTCTTCCTACGGGCCACGATTCACCCTACGTGCTACAAGCCACGAGCTGCTGGCGCCGTGCCGCTACTAGCCGGCCACCACCCAAGCCTCCGTTCCTGCCTACGAGCTTCTACAGCCAGGCCACGGACGCCTGAGCCTAACCGTTCGGCCCACATCGGCTGCACCGCCTGCGACCCCGCTCAGACTAAACCTCGACCACCGAGCTGCCTGCGCAGCGCACCTTGGCCAGCTCATCAGCGACCCTACAAGCAGCTACCCTGCGAGCGCCGGAGAGCAGCAGGAGTCTACACCCCAGCCATCAGGCCAGTGCTTACCTAGTTCGGTCATACTGTATGTAAGCGGTAGCTCACTACCGCTTACATACAGTATGACCGAACTAATAAAGAGACATAATAAAGAACCTGTTCCGCCTAGCAGTGTTTCTCCTGAACCCCGACATCCTACCTGAGATCCCCCGTCTCAGTGGCGCCCAACTCTATTTGTCTCACTTCCAATTACTGCATTTGTTCTTGTTTAGGAGGCCAGTCTTTATAAACAAGGAGGTGCAGACATCAGCGAACCGGTACGTACTATCTAACTTGTGTGTATCTGTGTATTGCTGTTTATCTTCAATTTCTATTCTTGTATACCTATTATGTGTTATCTTACTAATGCCTAATTCAAATTTCAACTACCGATTCTCTACGTAACAGTTCGCAATTTGAAATAACCGTTTTATTTATGCAAGTCACTTATCTATTGTCTACATTTTTACACCGAATCGTCGTAGTTTCTTTGTAAAGCAGAACGATTGCACGCAGAGGGCTGTAATATACTCACGTTTCTTTCTTATCTATCTATCATACATTTCATTTCATCATGAGCACTAACCCTATTAAGTACTTTCTACTTAATAAAAATGAATTGGCCTACGAGGTCGCTATTCGCGGAGAGGAGCCGGCTACCTCTGTTCTAGGTTTACGGAAGCAGCTACCTAAACTACTCGAGCTGATTCCGAATGACGAAATCCTAGAATCAGGCCTAGACATAGCTAGCCTGTCAGTTGCCGATTTAGATTCGCGAATCTCTTCCCTTAAGGAACTATACGACCACAACTTGGCGAAGCGAACTACGGCTTTGCACAACCAGGTCTACCACAGATTGGGCAGATTAGACAAATCCGAACCTAAATACGGCAAGAAAGTATCCGACCTGACTGATCGCTTTCGGATGCTGTCGGCAGAGCTATCTAAAGCTGCGCGTCCACAGGATCGGAATCGGAGCGTATGGAGCGGACGGAGCGTCGTCATTTACAAAATGCCGATGGGGTGCGTCCACTGCATTAGGATTCAGCATCGGCAATTTAGGTATTTTTAAAGCAGGAGGACAGTGACGAGGATATTGTTGTAATTAGATTAATTTTCGGAGAATATCATACATTATATTCTGATTTATTAGAAGATGAAAATAGATTTTATTTGCCCAATTTCGTCCCAAATATTGTCTCTCCTAAGTTGATTATGTTAATGTTCATGTTTTAGATTATAAAGTTCTTCATACCTTTCCACTAACATAATTAAAACATCGTCGTTTTTCGTGAATAAGTATTTTTGCCTACAGTTGAACGTCGCAAACACGTCAAAACTTGAAACGCTCAGAATCCGTATGATGCGTTCACTGCGGATGACGTCATCAGCACAAATACCGGTCTCAGGCGCAGAAATGCTGATGCAGTGCACGCAGTTTCATAGAAATTAATACAAAGCAACAAATCCTTCCGCTCCGTACGCTCCGATTCCGATCCGGTGGACGCGCAGCTTAATATAGAACACTCGAAAGTTCCGTGGGCGGAAGTCGGAGTCACGATGACTTGCACGGATTCTACCCCTGCACAGGCAGCGTCGACCCCGTTAACTGTCCACTGTGAGCATTTGAGGGTTGGCGAACTATCGAAACTCAAATTTGACGGAATAGGCTGCGTTTGCGAATTTCTACAACGTGCGACGGAATTTAGGACGGTTAGAAACCTACCTGCCAATAGATTATTCGATTACGCGTCCGAAATTTTTACTGGTAATGCGTTACACTGGTTTCGGGGTGTTAAAAATTCCATTTCTACATGGGACGTACTAGCTAGTAAACTCACAGCTGATTTTACACCGTACGACTATGATTATAAACTTTTAGCCGAGATTCGTAATCGTACTCAAGGGCAAACTGAGGGTATAATCATCTATTTATCAATTATGTTCCAACTTTTTGCGCGATTGTCACCGAACACGGTACTAACCGAACATGAAAAACTCTATAGACACTAAAAACACTATGTCTAAACTATGAGAGGTTCCAGTGTTTAAGTGCACAATTTCACGAACCTAGTTACCCTACGTCTAACACAGTAGCACCTGATTTAGCTTACATAAATAAAAAGGACACGCACGGTCACTATAATAATTCACAGTACTATAAACCGTCTAAACTAAAAAACTACGCTTCCGTCGCATCTATAAATGTCGAACCGAACGATACACCTGTGCCTAACCTAAAACACTATAATGTCAACATGATATCTAAATCAGCTGTTCCTACAAAAATAACTCATGAGAGGTCTGTTTTCTGTCCGCGATGCCGTTCAACTGATCACTCGCTAGGGACGTGCAAGCGTGAACGTTATCCGATATGTTTTAAGTGTGGCCTTAGGGATGTCACGTTCGTAAATTGTCTTAACTGTAAAAATAAATCTTTTTCAAAAAACTAATTTACTCGGATCGTAGTTCGTCAAATAAGATGACAAACCCTACCGTTTGTACATCTTCTAAACCTAAATATTTTGACAAAGAAGACTGGAAAAATTGGCTGAACACTCTAAAAGTGTATTTTTCTAGTTATTCTGTGGCTGCGACCCGTGATCAAAAACCTAATACTGATTTTCGATCCTACGTTAATGTAACCATTAAGAATCTACCCCTTACTGGGTTACTTGACTCAGGTTCTGCCGTGACTATATTGGGCAATAATTCTCATATAGAAATTATTTCTAAAACTTATCTCCCTTAGAATAAGTGTGACAACCCTACTATATTTTTTCGATCGGCGGGTGGTCATCGTTTGACACCGATCGGCTATATCAACCTAACCACCAATTATGAAAATAAAACTTATAACTGCAAAGCGTACGTAATTCCAGAAGTTACTAGTTCGTTATTTTTAGGTATTGACTTCTGGAAAAGATTTAAATTGTTATCAAATTATATTTACTCTGTCTCTTTAGCTAATAATGACCCTTGTAGTAATTCCTTACCTTATAAATCTAATGCTGCCTTACAATCCTACAATGAGCTTAATGACTACCAAAAACGTTTAGCGGATAAGATGACTCACCGCCAATACGTCAGCGATACTATCGTCTGCCGCCAGAAACATTGCGTGTCATTATTGAGGAACTAGACGAGATGCTTAAACTCGGAGTCGTAGAACCATGTGAAAGCCCATGATCTTCACCTATCCTATTAACGCCTAAGAAAGATGGTAAATTAAGGTTTTGTTTAGACAGCCGAAAACTAAACTCGGTTACACGTAAGGATGCGTACAAACTACCGTATGTTTCCGAAATCCTAGATAACCTAAAAATGCTAGATTCCTAAGTAGTATTGATCTATCTAAATCTTTTTGGCAGACGCCTATTCGGAGTAGCGATCGGGACAAGACCGCGTTCTACGTACCTACCCGCGGAACATTCCGATTTGTTACTATGCCGTTCGGCTTAACTAATGCGCCGGCTACGCAACAAAGATTGGTCGATCAATTATTTACAAATAGTCCAGAGTTCGAAAACGCGGTGATCGTATTCTTAGACGATATTTGTATTATAGGAAAAGATTTTGGTCATGACATTCAGCTGTTATCTAAAGTATACGTGAAACTAAAATCAGCTAACTTAACTATTAATTTAGAAAAGTCCCATTTCTTTAGAAACGAATTAAAATACTTGGGTTACGTAGTCAATTCTAAAGGACTTCACGTAGATCCTAGTAAGGTGGAAGCAATAATGAACTATCCTGTACCTACAAATAAAAAGGAGGTAAAACGGTTTTTGGGTACCGCGTCTTGGTACCGTAGGTTTATACCTAATTTTAGTTCAATTGCAGGGCCTCTAAATAAACTTACTTCTACCTGTAAAAAGGCTGCTCCTTTTGTGTGGCCGGAGGAAGCTAACAACTCATTAATTAAACTCAAACACCTGTTATCTACCGCGCCTATTCTTTCTTGTCCGGACTATAACAAACCATTCGAAGTGCACACGGATGCTAGCGACTATGGCGTAGGGGCTTTACTCACACAAACTACTGACGGTGTGGAGTATCCTATAGCTTATATGAGCAAATCCTTGTCTGCACAGGAACGTAATTATAGTATTACGGAACGGGAGGCGCTAGCTGTTTTAGTCGCGGTAGAACATTGGCGATGTTACTTAGATAACGGTTTGAAATTCACTGTCTACACAGATCACTCAGCCTTAAAATGGTTTTTAAATTTAAGTAACCCTACGGGTCGCTTAGCGAGATGGGGGGTGCGTCTGTCTTCTTTTAATTTTGATGTGAAACATCGCCGCGGCGCGAATAACGTCATACCCGACGCACTATCGCGGGCAAGTGCCGTGTCGGCTATAGATACTAACACTGATAATGATACTACCGTAACCTCGGATCAGTGGTATACTACTATCTACAATGACTGTAAAAACTCACCTACATCTTTTCCTAACTATTACATCAAAAATGATAAGTTATATCGATATATGGTATCGAAATGTGCACTGCAGAAATAATTCGAATGGAAAGAGGTTCTATCTACCTCGGATAGACCTACAGCTATTAAAGAAAAAGTCATTTAGGTATTTTTAAAACGTATAAACGTTTAGCGCAGCGTTATTATTGGCCCGGTATGCACGCTGACGTTGTTATATTTATATCTTCGTGTGATACTTGTGTCGCACATAAACACCAAAACCATGCTACTTTAGGTGTTATGGGACGACCAAAGGTGTGCTCTCGCCCCTTCCAAACAATTAGTATCAACATTGTTTGACCTCTACCCTCAACTAGAAAACAAAATAGCTATATTTTTGTTGTTACTTGTTGCTTCAGGAAATATTGTATTCTCTTTCCCATCAAGCGGGCTACCGCCGAGATTATAACTAACATTCTCGACGAACAAGTTTTCTTAATACATGGCATAACTTCAACCGTTATTCTAGACAGTGATAAACAATTTGTAAGTGCAACTTTTAAGTCTATGATTAGAAAATATAAAATACCTAACTTGCACTTTACACCGAAATACACTCCGCACGTAAATTCTGTTGAGAGATACAGTAAAACCATCGTGACTACTATATCTTCGTTTATCCGAAACGACCATAGAATATGGGATACTTTAATTCCCAAAATTCAATTCGCGCTAAATACCGCGGTTAATGAGGTAACTAATTAGACTCCGAGTTTTTTAGTGTACGGCAGAGAACTAGTAACTTACGGTTCACACTATATTGATGCCGAGTCAGATGATGTTATTTATATCCCTAGAGATTCTTATGCTAAAAATATAGGTTTTCTATCAAGTATTTTCGATAAGGTCCAGTCTCTTTTTATCCAAGCTCCCGCTAGTACTAACTCACACACATACAACTTACGTTGTAAACCGACTGAGTTTAACATAGGTGATACCGTATGGAAAAGAACCTTCTATTTAAGTGATAAGGACAAATCATTTAGCAAAAAACTAGCTCCTAAATTTACTAAGTGTACTATTATTGCTAAAAAGTCACCACTAGAATACGAATTAGCGGATTCGTCGGGTAAATCTATTGGCAGTTGGCACATTAAAGATTTAAAACTAATTAACTACACGGATTCCTAACCTAACTAGATTCTTTTATTTTACCTACCTGTAGTTTGAGTTTCATAGTCTATCTACTTAGCACTGCCTACAGAAGTTCGGAGGACTTAGTTAGACGGATTTTTCTTGTCTAGACACGAACAATCCTGCTGTACAGAGCGGGGTATTGTAACGTAATACTCCACGTATTGCGTTATAATATCTCGCAGGCGCTTAACGCCAGCTTAGCCGCAGAGCGTTCGCAATATTACCAAATATGGTCATGTTCACTAGCCAAAGGCAGTTGTGAGTCATAGGTTTATGCCTATATAAGATGGGTGTGCGTTGTAGAATGGTCACTTTCCCTAGACATCGGAACGGTGCCGCTACACCTCGTGATTATTCTACATTCTACTTCCTATCTACTGTCCCGCTGGAGGTAAGCATATTCTAGTCGTCTGTGTGCCTATATGTTCTGTCTGTAGTATCTGTGTCTCCTAAGTATAACAGCCGATCTAGGGACAGCCTGTTCCTGACTGGTTGTTGTGTATTCTCTATGCTGTTTCCAGTTCTCTCTACGGGCTGACGGACGTTCTCTCTACGGGCTGACGTTCACCCCACGAGCTGTCTTCTTCCTACGGGCCACGATTCACCCTACGTGCTACAAGCCACGAGCTGCTGGCGCCGTGCCGCTGTTAGCCGGCCGCCACCCAAGCCTCCGTTCCTGCCTACGAGCTCCTACAGCCAGGCCACGGACGCCTGAGCCTCACCGCTTGGCCCACATCGGCTGCACCGCCTGCGACCCCGCTCAGCCTGAACCTCGACCACCGAGCTGCCTGCGCAGCGAACCTTGGCCAGCTCATCGGCGACCCTACAAGCAGCTACCCTGCGAGCGTCGGAGAGCAGCAGGAGTCTACACCCCAGCCATCAGGCCAGTGCTTACCTAGTTCGGTCATACTGTATGTAAGTGGTAGTGAGACATAATAAAGAACCTGTTCAGCCTAGCAGTGTTTCTCCTGAACCCCGATATCCTACCTGAGATCCCCCGTCTCAATGTGTAAGCATTATGGTTTTCAGTAGTTAATCTGTATCTTGTTTTGTTAACTAACAAATGTAGTATTATATCTAAAGTTAAAGTTAAAGTTAGTTAAATAATTTATTTAATAAGCTAACCAACAATATTTGCTGTCGGATTTACAAAGAAAGACGCTGAGCTAGTTTCAAGTATTTGACGAACTTTCACAACATAAACACGCGATACGCTTCAAAGCACACAATCTACAAACATCCGTGAATTCATGGAACTTCGTGTTTATTAGTCAACTCGTACATTCACACAAAGACTATATTATACGTAACCGAGAACTCTCATTACAACTCCAAAGAAAGTACATCCAAAGTAATCTACCCACTAATCTTGAGGGACTTAATGTCGACGTAAAAATAAACTTGAACATTATTTCAGTAAGTCCAGTGCTCTGTCGCAGGTGTGTCCGCGTCCACTTCATTTATAATTTAAGCTGGACGGGTTGCGAGGATAGTGACAAGGAAAGCTTAGGGAGAGTTGGAGCCATGTTTGTTATTTTATTTTATTTATTATCTTTATATACACATAAAGGTATAAAGGTGGACTTAATGCCTTAGGCATTTTCTGCCAGTCTACCTTAGAGTGGTTCAGAGATTAATGGTAGGTGTATTTTAGAAGTGAAGTTTGACTTATATATTTAATAGACATCAATAGTTATGATAAACGCATACATTACATAACATTTAATCATAATAATATATAAATACATATACTTACATACACATACATATTATATATACAAACATAAATAATTATATAGGTACACAAGTAATAAATATATACGTAAAATAAATAAATAAATGTTACGATACTTCTGCCAACTTAGCCAATAAAAGCTGCTTTGCCTTTGTCTTAAAGCAGTGCCTGGTGGTGGACGTCCTGATTTCGAGAGGAAGGTCATTCCAAAGAAGAATAGCTTGAGTAGGAAAAGAAGAGTGGATGAAAGAAGATCTATGTGAAGGACAAAGAAGAAAAAGGTTATCAGATGAACGAAGGTTACGATCGTGGTTGCTGCATAAGTACTGAAAGTAAGAACTTAAATATTTGGGAGTATTGGGAGACATGAGGATAGAATAGAGAGTAGTGAGAGCACGCAGACTGTGTCTTTGACGAATAGGAAGCCACTTCAACTGGGAACGATAAGTAGACACGTGGTCATACTTGCAAAGATTGAAAATAAATCGAATGCAGTTATTGAGAAGACGGTCAAGTTTGTTAAGAAGATCTGCATTCAGGTCATAGTAGCATACATCACCATAGTCGATCAAGGGAAATACCAAAGTTTGCACAAGCATTGTCTTAGTTTTGGGTGGTAAGAAGTTTCTTAGGCGATTGATAGCACGTAGAGTACCCGTAATCTTTTTACTGGTTTGAGTGATATAGTTTCACCAACTTAACGTGCAGTCCATATGTAGGCCAAGGTTCTTGACTACTGGGCACATATCTATGATGTTACCGTTATAAACTAGTGGTGGCAAGGTTGAGACGTCTAATCTTTTAATAGTCTATTGGCTTCCAATTATAATTAAATTAAAAAAGTTATTGTTGGGTGAATGAAGGCGGATTCGGTAGTCTAGGAGGACAGTTTTTGCAATCGTGTTGGTGTTTTGAATTTATAGTTGGTTTGGCTTTCCACCGTGATTTCATTGCCATCACATGCATACCATTATTTGCTTTCTTTATACAACTACGGCGTAATTAATGATACAAAAATTGTATGATGGGGCGGGAGCGTCAACTAAGAAAAAAATCAAAGCACTATGCTTGCATCATGTACCACAAAAATCTTTGCAATCGGTCACATAAAAAATGGATCATTTTACAAACATAGTACAATGAGTGGCCTTATCGCTAACAGCGATTTCTACCAGGCAACCTTTGGATGGATATTATTGGTAGGAAAGAAATGGTAGTTGTCAGTGTTCCAGTAAATTATGATTATACTTTAAATTTAAATAACTATACATATATATATACACATACATAAATAATATTGAATACATACTTGTAATTTTATGCAAGGAATGTTATAATGATAGATAGTTATCCTTGACTAGAGATTTAAACCTTGTTACCGTCTGAGCCTGCCTTATATGGAACGGTTATGTATTCAATAGCCGAACAGCAGTGACAGAAAACGATTTATCATAAAAAGCTGTTGAATGTTCTGGCATCTTCAGTTTAAAATTTTCTGATGACCTTAAATAACGGTTATGCGTATCATGAAGGAATTCGAATCGTCCTTTAAGATAGAAGGGAGTTGAAGGGTTAAACAGTATATTGTACAGCAAAGAGAGAATGTGAGCATTCCGGCGATATCGTATGGGTAACTACTTGAGTTGTGTTCGAAATTGTGAGACATGATCGTATTTGCGTAATCCAAATATGAATCGTATAAGAGACACCTTACGACTCACTTCCTGGACCTGCGAGCGCCAAGAAAAGGTAGAATCGATAGTTTAGCGCGAAAAGAGCTGTAATTTTCCAAATATCATCAATTCTAAGGTGCTGAAATTGGGCTGAAACATACACCCATTATTAAGCAAACTAGATAAGTTACATAATTTATTTTTTTATTTTTACATAATTTTAAATACAAGGTTATATTCGAGTACATACTTGAATATAACCTTGAATTTAAAATAATAACATTAATTTTTAAATATTTACTTTAAAAAAAAGATTTATATGTATGACAGGTTTAAAAAGTGGTCGTCAAATCCGGTACCACATTATCATCCTCCAATCTATCTAATCACCCCTAAAACTACCGTTTTGAACATTAAATAACAACATAGCTATGAACAGTAAACAAAATAAATCAAGAGTTGAGTCACCTGGTATATCTATACGTTGCCACGTTAAATTATCTCTGAACTGCATTAAAATAAAATTTAAATAAGAAAGCAAAGTGAAGTTTCTCGCATATTTTTGCACCAAGCCTTCGCCGTATTAAATACTTATTCTTCGTATAATGTGCTAACTAAAAACTGACTCCTGCCACTAGTTACCTGGTTAATTTACAGCCTGGTGTACTCTTCAATTAGGTGTAGTTTAAAAGTTTAACGTTTCTATCACATCGTAATTTCTGTTGTAAAAACGTGACGCGAAGTTGGGTGCAAGACGTTTTGCGTTGATCGCTGTTGGAATCTTATGGCGGTGATACACCTGAGCATTCACGTGTAACAGAACAGTGAGCATTCGCCGTTTTTTGATTTGTCGAACTGAACATTTTGACGTTAATTCTAGCAAACACTCCAAATTCAAATAGTCCGTAGAATATAGAAAAAATATAGAAATCCACTACAACAGCAGTTTCACTCAATATATTTACTTCAGTTGGTTTCACTTAGTAATGTATATAGTTATAATTAATCATCTGCAATGTACCTAATTATGAAAATGTAACAAAATAAATTAAAACTTATGCACTATTTCCAGAGTAAGAGTAAGATACATAAACAAATGACGTTTCTAAAAAATAAAATGCAGATTTTAATTTAAACAGGTTTAATAAATCTGTGTCTGTTCCTACGTTCAAATTTATTTATCGATATAGAGAGTTTATCAACATTCATTAATTTTGAGTAAACCAAATCTAAGGATCTATTGTAAACATTACGAATATTTCATCAATATTTATTCTGAGTAAGCCCATCACTAGTCAAGTTAAAATTAGTGACAAACTACAAAGATTCTTCCCTAAATTAAAATCATAAGTCAAAGTGAAGTAAATATATTGGGTTTAACCGCCATTGTAGCGCGAATTCTATGTATTATCTATATTCTAAGGCTCGCCCGAATGTTCGTAAGAATGCTCGCTGAAAGACACTTATTTGCTTTGTAACATTCGCGAGAATGCTCATTACAGGTGAATGCTCAAGACGTGTATCAGCGCCTTTAGGGGAAGTTTAATGCAGCGTCAGATGACATACATATGAAATGGCTAAGATACTTTATACCGAGGCGTAGAATTATGCGATACGAGTATACACTATACTAGCTCACTTGGAGACTGTAGCGCTCAAGGCGTGCCTTGGCTTACCATTCGTAATAAGTCGGAAAAGTTTAAGTTAAGGCTCGGATTTGTGAAACTTTTTAATCTTGAATGGGTGCCATTTACATCATAGAGCTACCGTTATTTGGAGCACGTAAGGCTGTTAGTCCCGGTGTCTCAAGGCAAGACTCATGAGGCCATGTCGAAGGCCTTCGGGTGGTCTGAAAAGCGCTAGAGTTGAACACATTCGGTTACAAGAATACACCTTTAACACCCTTTACACTCAAGAAAACCCGAAAGTAGTTTTATGATAACACCGACACATATTTGGCTTGCTTTATTTTTAGACGCTACACCGCGCTAATAGGTAAATCAGCCGTATAATGTACGGAAGTATGTTTTATTGTTTGTGAATATTTTCTGACCTTCTCATCATAATATGACGATTGATGTGTAAATATATTTGATTTGTTATTACAATAAAAATAGTTTTGAAATGGATTATTGATTTGAATGAAAAGGCTTACATAGTTTTTTTAATAATTGTGTACTAAAATTGTTCTTAATTTTACTGCTCGCTTTATCAGTATTCAGTGATTATTATTTATCTTGATTGATTAAATTAAAAAATCTTGCCGTGTGGTTGACGGCATCGAATACAAGTGTCACCACCCCTTATCTTCCCGTGGGTGTCGTGAGAGGCGACTAAGGGATAACACGATGCAAATACCATCTTTGCGTAGAGACGGAAAACTCGACATCAAACCCTATACGACTGCCTCGTTGGTCTCGCGGCATAAATGTGCGCGTGGGATCGGGAGGTCCCGGGTTCGATTCCTGGGTCGGGCAGTGTTGTGGGTTTTTCTGTCACGAAATTCTCAATAGCAGCACGGAGTCTGGAAATGTGCCCGGTACGGCAATAGGCTCGCCCCTTATTACGTGGGACTAAAGTATATCTGGCGAAAAGTGGGTGTAGAAATACACCTCTGCCTACGTCTTCGGGGTTATAGGCGTGAGACTATGTATGTGTATGAATGATTGATTAAAAGAGCTTAATTATCTAAAAGTGTATAAATTTATCTAAAGTTAGTTAAAATAATTTGTTTAATAAGCTAACCAACAATATTTGCAATCAGATTTACAAAGAAAGGCACTGAGCTAGTTTCAAGTATTTGGCGAACTTTCACAACATAATCACGCGATACGCTTCAAAGCACACAATCTACAAGCATCCGTGAATTCATGGAACTTCGTGTTTATAAGTCAACTCGTACATTCACACAAAGACTTTATTATACGTAACCGAGAACTCTCATTACAACTCCAAAGAAAGTATATCCAAAGTAATCTATCCACTAATCTTGAGGGACTTAATGTCGACGTAAAAATAAACATGAACATTATTTCAGTAAGTCCAGTGCTAAGTCGCAGGTGTGCCCGCGTCCACTTCATTTATAATTTAAGCTGGACGGGTTGCGAGGAAAGTGACAAGGAAAGCTTAGGGAGAGTTGGAGCCATGTTTGTTATTGTTGGGTGAATGAAGGCGGATTTGGTAGTCTAGGAGGACAGTTGTTGCAATCGTGTTGGTGTTTTGAATTTATGGTTGGTTTGGCTTTCAACCGTGATTTCATTGCCATCACATGTATACCATTATTTAATTTCTTCATACAACTAAAACGGCGTAATACAAAAATTGTTTGACGGGGCGGGAGCGTCAACTAACAAAAAAAATCCAAGGCATGGCTTGCATGTCACAGAAATCTTTGCAAACGTTCAATCATTCGATACAAAGTACATCCCTGGATATATATTACCAAGGAATTCGCGCTGATCACGATGGAGATAGGACGTAGAACTTTAATTATTTTACTAACGAAGTTGCTACTTCATATTATCTTATAATACCTAATATAAACTCCAATAATAGTTTGTACAAAAATGGATTTATCAGTTTTGGCACCAACCATTTAGTTTACTCTAACAGTTATAAGTGACGAACCAAAACGACTTACCCATAACAATATAAATAATTACAAATAACATACAATTTCTAAAAGCATATGTACGGATGTGCAAGTAAAAGGCCAAGCAACATTGTTGAGGCACTCAATTGTAATATTGCGAAGTCATATGCGATAATTGGGTTCTTTTGTGCGAAAATTCTCAGTATTAATAATAATATGTACTTTGATTTTATTTGTTGGAAATTGTTGTGAAACTTGAAATTACGTGCGCGGAGACGTTAAATCTTGCTAGATGCCCTTCTAGTTGCGAAAATCGATACTTTAGGGTTTGAGAAAATCATAATTTCGGTTGAAATCAGTTAATTACATACTGATGTAATTGACTGATTAACTATTTAGAAAATCCTCGCTCAAGTCACCTTTTTGAATATACCTACGCTACTTTGTGTAAGAAAATACAAATTTAAGCGCTAGAGAAAAAAAATATAGTCTGTTGCGTGGGTTCAGGCCAAATTGCTGCGAATATCAATGTCATTATTATTAGCCGACCATTATAGTACTCACCTAATGTGTCCTCAGACATCACTCGCAGTGCTAAGCTGCTTAAATATTAGGATGGTCTCAGATTTGATCCCCAATTACCCCGGGCACACACCTCTGACTTTTTGAAGTTATGTGTACATTAAAAATGTTAATTATCGCTCGCCTAATAATGTGCCCGGTAGATGGCAATAGGCTTGGCCCCTATTACATTGGGACCGAAACATAACTGGTGAAGTGTGAGTGTGTAATACACCTCTACCTACCCCTTCGGGGATAAAGGCATGAAGTTATGTTTTTTGTATTTTATTGGATTTGAAATTTGGATTCGAAAATACTGTGTCCCGCGCCGTGGCGCGTGGGTTTGAATATAAAACCTTTTGAGTTGAAATTGATAGGTAAGCTATAACTGCTTAAAATAATACGATTAATAAAACAGCCTACAATTATCACTGGCGTAGGTTGTATCCATCTAATATGTCATTAAATATTATTTAAGTACTGCGTAGGTGAGGTTATGCACGGTTTTAGTGTTAATTATTTTAAAGGTCAGACAAATATTTTAAAGCAGTACAGTGTAGGCAATACTATTTAAAATTGAATCCTTGTTTAAACGGTGTTGAATCTCGTTTAGTACAATAAACACTTCTCAAATGTCAGGCAGTATTTTGTCACATTAATTTTACATTCCAGTGTATGAATTGTACACTGAATACTTGGAGAGTCCTATTTACAGAATATATTAACAGTTGAGTAGGCAGGAGTGTTCTTTACGTACATGTTATGACTATATTTTTTATTTTACCTAATACGTATACATATTCTAGACCCTATTCAAGTTGATACAAAGTTGTTTAACAAGGCATATAGCAATTATTGTGCCAGAATTCTAAAATTGAGAATTTTTGAAAATGTATCATAAATTCCCTCAAAGTCGCCTGACACAGTAACATACTAAATGGTTTTGTCTTAAGACTGATGTAATCCTAACCTATTAACACTGAGTGGGTACATATCTAGAGTGTGTTTCTACGAATAATTGTATAAAGAAAGCTAAATTAATAATTAAATACTTTGAAACTATTACAAATTGTGCATATACAAATATTTTTGTAAAGGGCCCTAATTGCGGTCATTAATAATTTTTAATGAAATCTCTTCCAATTGCCTCTATGCTCTATAATGGATTAGAGCAGATTTTATAACAGTTTGATTGAAAATTATAACTGGTGTATGTAGCCTATGAAAATGTAAATTAATATAATTTACAGATTTATATACGATGAATTTAAACAAGTTCTTCATTTAGCCTCTTACCCGAACATATTTTTAATAGCATATCTTCGTTTTATTTTATTAAGCAAATTTAGCGGGCGAGAAACATATTATATTTTGCTTGTGAAAACTCCACGTCCACCCGTGGCAATGACGGGGCTTTTAACAAAAGATAATGTTGTTTCTGCGCCTAACTCTTAAAACTTTCACCTCTCCGGAAAAGTACCTCCCCGGGGCATTTTGAAAATAATCGTAAAAACGTAAAGTCCTAAGAAGGGCGGCCATCTAATAGATAAAAGTGTTGTATTCACTTTTGCATGTTAACATAATCCTAAAATGTTTACACGGCAAACGATATCTTGTTTTGAAATACCTTAGTATCCAGTAATTATGTTTGGAAATCTCGTTTTTTATAATATTTTTTCCTGTAGCTTAAAGAAGCTAGGTCTGAATAGAACTGTTTCGTATTCTACAGGCATATTTCACATTCTACTGTTTCATATTATTGGCTGTATAATGCTAATCTTACAATAAGATTATACTGCATTGTAAGCTGACGCATGTTTCAACTTTGTGTGCAGAATGGTCAAGATATTCTTAGTACGAGCTCATTATTTTGAACTAAAAATCGAATCTATTTGTATGAGTTTTAGTGATTACTATTCTATACGTATAATGAGGATTCTTGAGCTGTATTGCTCCTGGAGTGAAGAGATGCCTCTAAAACAGTACAGAATTTTGAGTATTAGAGATATTTGTGTAAAAAGTATTTGACTGACCGAAAAGACTAATTGGTGTAATCGTTAATAAACTCTGATTTTCGCATCGAGTGTTTATTCCATATGCGAGTATTTACACATTGGGGAAATAACAAAGATACAAGAGAAGGCCCTAAGAAAATAGACACTCGATACATCAATGAGTGGATAACACAAAGTGTGAAGATTAAACCCACACATAGGTACCTATTTTTATATGTATATTTGCGCATACATTTACATCTATCATAACAGTTACATATATAGGCATTATCAAGCGCAGTGTAAAGCGACGAGGCAGCCGTTTAAACCACAACATTTGTGCCCTAATAAAAACCCTAGCAGTTAGTATGAATAGAATTGCTGTTTTAGGTAAACAACTAGAACAACAATTGTATTCATACTTGATGGTTAATAGCATTTCTAAAATGACGTGTTTACCGCACTGAAGCAGTTTCCATACTACCAAAGGGTTTGTTAAAACTCTCCCTCTCCAACAGCCAATAGTACGGTCAGTACTAAAATAAGCTTAACCGTGGATAATTTTAACCGTGGGAGAGCCATGCTTCGGCACGAATGGGTCAGGCTCGACCGGAGTGATACCACGGCCTCACAGAATACCGGCGTGAAACAACGCTTGCGTTGTGTTTCGCCGAGTGAGTGAGGATACCGGAGGCCCAATCCCCCAACCCCCCCCCCCTATGATGGTGCAGTTGAAAAACTTTTTGCTACCCCAGGAGGGTACCAACTGCGCTAGCGTTGGAGAATCCCTCTCTGGACGTCCGCGTTCAGGACACAACGCATCTGAGCGTGGACGCCCAGGCCGCCCCTCGTACTCTGGGGGGGGCAAAACTGCGCTCGAAAAGTCCCTAAAAAGGAGCAAAAATATCCTGGCACCCCCTGCCACACTGGCTGTGGACTTCTGCAATATCAGGGGATTACACACCAACCTTAATGCTGTCCACCACCACCTCGAGACAACAAAGCCAGCCTTGCTCTTCTTAACTGAGACGCAGATATCGCCTCCAGCAGACACTTCCTACCTTACTTACCCTGGGTATGGACTTGAACACTCCTTTCTGCCCAAGGCCGGAGTGTGCGTGTATGTTAGAGACGATATCAGTTCTCGTCGACTTAGAAATCTTGAAGGTAGGGACCTTTCCACCTTATGGCTACGTATAGATAGCGACGACCACCCTCGCGTCTATGCTTGCCTTTATAGGTCCCATAGCGGTGATACCGAAACTGACCGACTCATTGAGCGCATCCAAATGGCTTCAGACTTTGTGCAGCAGCAGATCCCGTCAGCAGAGATCATCTTGCTTGGCGATTTTAACGCCCATCACGCCGACTGGCTCAGTTCCAGTAAAACTGATCATGCGGGGAGATCTGTTCACGACTTCGCACTGGCTTATGGCCTGACACAACTGGTTACCACGCCCACGCGAATCCCAGACGTTGAAAGCCAGAATCCTTCACTGCTGGACCTTCTGCTGACTTCTCATCCGGACGGCTACAAGGTATCCGTAGGCGCCCCACTTGGCTCCTCAGACCACTGCCTTGTACGAAGTGTGGTGCCTCTCACGTGCTCGCTGCGATCGCGGGCTACACGCAGTCGCCGTGTGTGGCACTACAAGTCAGCAGATTGGGATGGGATGCGGAACTCCTTTGCGTCCTATCCTTGGGGACAAATATGCTTCTCGCCGGATGATCCCAACGCCGCTGCTGATTCTGTTGCTGATGTGGTGCTACAGGGTACGGAACTTTTCATTCCATCCTCTGTGGTCCCCATTGGTGGCAAATTTCGACCTTGGTTTGGTTCATCTTCCAAAAAGGCTTCTCGCAGGTAGCAGGAAGCTTACCAAGCCTGGGCTGTTGCGGTGGCGGTGGGGGATGAAAATACCAGCGCATTAAAAAAGGAGTTTAACTTTGCCTCCAGGTCCTTCAAAAGAGACATTGCTAGTGCGAAGACGAAGCATATCGGTAGAATTGGCGAGAGGCTTGAGTGCCTTCCATCGGGAACTCGCGCATTCTGGTCTCTTGCCAAAGCTACCGAAGGGAACTTCTGTAAGCCATCCTTTCCACCGCTACACATGGGAAATGACTCCTTGGCCCACGACGCAAAGCAGAAAGCCGATCTTCTGGGCAAACTCTTTGCGTCCAACTCGACCTTGCATGACGGGGAACAGGAACCGCCTACTATACCGCTGTTGAAGGGTTGTATGCCGGATATTCGGTTCCACCAACGCGTAGTCCGTATGGCACTTCTGTCCCTCGATATCCATAAGTCGAGTGGGCCTGATGGAATTCCCCCTATTGTGTTGAAGATCTGCGCTCCAGAGTTGGCACCAGTTTTGACACGCCTTTTTCGTCTCTCCTACTCATTTGGCGTAGTCCCAACATCGTGGAAGACAGCATTGGTCCACCCGATCCCTAAAAAAGGCCATCGCTCTAATCCGTCCAACTACAGACCCATAGCCATAACCTCCCTCTTCTCGAAGATAATGGAGTTCATTATTAACTGCCAGCTCCTTCGGTTTCTAGAGGATAATCAGCTGCTTAGTGACCAGCAATACGGCTTTCGTAAGGGTCGGTCGGCTGGTGATCTTCTAGTATACCTGACACATCGTTGGGCACAGGCGATCGAGACAAAGGGGGAGGCTTTGGCGGTCAGTTTGGACATAGCGAAGGCCTTCGATCGGGTCTGGCACAAAGCGCTTCTTTCGAAGCTCCCTTCCTATGGGCTGCCCGAGAAATTATGCGAATGGGTCACCAGCTTTCTTACAGACAGAAGCATAAAGGTCGTAGTTGACGGTGAATGCTCTGACGCCTTGTCTGTAAATGCTGGTGTTCCTCAAGGCTGCGTGCTATCACCTACTCTGTTCCTCCTGCATATCAATGATATGTTGCTAGATAGTGGCATTCATTGTTATGCAGATGACAGCACAGGTGATGCTTTATATACCGGCCACGCCAACATTTCTCGGGAAAAAGTCATCGAGAGCCGACATAAACTTGTGTCTGAAATTGAGACCTCCTTGGAGATGGTCTCAGATTGGAGAAGACTTAATTTGGTCCAATTTAACCCCACAAAGACACAAGTCTGCGTTTTCACCGCAAAAAAACTGCCGATGGTCGTATGTCCTCGTTTTGAGAGCACCCCCTTGACTGCCTCCTCCAGTATTGGAATACTTGGTGTCGACATATCGAGCGAAGTCCAGTTCCGCGGTCACTTAGAGGGTAAGGCTAAGTTAGCCTCGAAGAAGCTTGGCGTGCTAAATAGATCGAGACGGTATTTCACTCCGGCCCACCGCTTGCTCCTTTATAAGGCGCAGGTCCGGCCGCATATGGAATACTGTTCTCATCTTTGGGCAGGGGCACCCCAGTACCAGCATCTCCCTCTAGACCGCATCCAACGGAGAGCCGCTCGAATTGTCGACTGCCAAGATATTTGCAATCAGTTAGACCCCTTGGCGCTGCGTAGAGATGTAGCCTCGCTATGCATCTTTTATCGCTATTACTATGGGGAGTGCTCCGAAGAGTTGTTCGGATTAATCCCTACCGCCTCTTTCCGCCATCGTTCTACGCGACAGAATTTCCATCCCCATCATTTAGATGGTTGGCAAGCCACAACGGTGCGCTTTTCTAGAAACTTTCTGCCTCGCACCTGTAAACTGTGGAATGATCTGTCGCCTGCGGTTTTTCTTAACCAATACGACCTTCAAACCTTCAAAAAAAGAGCGTATTCCTTTTTAAAAGGCTGGCAACGCACTTGTGACTCCTCTGGTGTTGCGGGTGTCCATGGGCGGCGGTAATCGCTTAACATCAGGCGATCCGTCTGCTCGTTTGCCCCCTATTCCATAAAAAAAAAAACCTCAATCTCGGACGAAATGACCCTCCTCCAATAAAAGGCCGTTTCCCAAACCCATTTAAGCCGTCAAACACGACTGTGGAACGGAAAATATATTTGATCCCGTATTTCAACGAAATTAATATACAGGTCGCAGGATTAAAAAAATCCTTATTGATTTATTATAATGCAAGCTTAGCTGAAGACTTTACAAGGGTTGTGCTTCGCAGCTTTACGAAATGGTCTGAATGACGATTAAAAACTTGATTATAATAATGAAATGTCAGGGATACTCCAGTGGACAGACTAACAGATTGCTATTACGTACCACAGAATTTTCACTGTGTTTTTAACTGAGCATTTTTGCTCGCTAAACATTAAAGATAAATCACAAGGAAACTTGTATGTCTGGAGTTCAACATAACATTATCGATAGATTCAATTTAATTCAATTTTCAATCCAATTCATTTATATATAAGTAAATACACAACACATAATATACACGCATCACCATCTAGTCCCAAACTAAGCAGAGCTTGTACTTTGGGTACTAGACAATGGATTGACATACATATTTTTAATTATGAAATATACCTTACAGATTGACATTCATACAATATACAATTTTTGTTAGTAAATATACTTATAAACTATGTTAGTTTCGCTTCACTTGCACATTATGATGCGCTCGTGTGGCACTTATCCGCGGAAGTGACGGAGCACCACTGCCTTCGGCCAAAAGTCCTCCTTCATAACAACATGCAGAAAGCACGTCGGGACCCGCACCACAAACGCCTTGAAATTGACGTTGCGACTCGACTCCAGCAGCTGTACTCTCAGCATGTACTTCGACTTTTGACGCACGTACTCCGCGATGTCCTCCGCCTTAGTGGTGTAGTGCAGGCGAGAGATGTACACGAGTGTGTTCGGTGCGGCAGCGCGCAGATTTGCACCCGACTCCACAGGAGCCGTACTGCAGCAGTTCTTGTTATATGTGTAGATAGACAGCGATAGCCAGAAGGTTATCGCTGCCTATTATATTTTCCATTAGGAGATACCAACTTATCGAATTCGTTCGAATACACGGCGCACACCAATTACTATTCGAAGTTATGTACGTACTGAATCGTTAATTATCGCTTGACTCGTTCCTCGGAGAGCACGTTAGCCGTTGGTTGGACTACCTATAATGGCTGTCACGAAGATCTTTGACAGTCATTATAGGTAGTCAGTACCTCTGAATAAACTGAGACTAGTCTTAACCTAGGAATATAGCTGACACTTTAGGTGGCTGAGGTCAGTAGGCAGTCGCTCTGTGGAAAAGCTAATATTCTGTCAAATGCGGTTAGACGGAAAGAAAGAAAGTGGACCTTGGGTTCTAGCTGGGATAACCCTAGGAAGATAATGATATTTCTAGATAGAATCTCCGCCATCTCTCAAAACGAGCTATGCCTTTCTCACATAATAATGTAGTATCCAAAAGTTTAATCGATAAAAATTCATCGTCCTACATATAAAAGCCATTGATTTTTAGGGTTCCGTACCTAAAAGGTAAAAAACGGAACCCTATTACTAAGCCTCCGCTGTCTGTCTGTTTGTCTGTCTATCTGTCTGTCTGTCTGTCCGTCTGTCTGTCTGTCACCAGGCTGTATCTCATAAACCATGATAGCTAGAAAGCCGAAATTTTCACAAATTATGTATTTCGGTGGCCGCCATAACAACAAATACTAAAAATTTAAAAAAATATATTAAGGGGGGGTCCCATACAAAATACGTGTTTTTTTTTGTATATTTTGCTCAAAATTACTAACTGTAACAGGTAGACGCTTTAAATTTTCACAGAATATGTAGTTGTATATTACCTTTCAAAATAAATAATTAAATAAAAAAATTAAATAATAAAGGGGGCTCCCATAAAAAAACGTACTTTTAAAGCAATTTGTTACTCGATCTTAATAAACAGGTAGAAACTTAAAAAGTATTTAAGTATACATACAACGAACGTGATTTTGTTTTATAGATGATGGTAAGGAACCCTTCGTGCGCGAGTCCGACTCGCACTTGCCCAATTTTTTTTTTATTTAATTCAAACTTATTTATGATTTCGTTGACGAATTAAATTATCCCCCGGCAATCCCTTCAAGAGAATTTTATTTACCGTATTACAAGGTAAATATGAAAAGTATTTGTCTACCTTATAAGTTAAATACGTCATTTATTAAGAAAATCTGTGCAATATGTAAGGGAATTTGGAGATAATGTTTGTCATTGCTTTTATGTTGCATTACTAAACGCAAGATAATATCTGAATAATATTGAAAGCCATTGTACCATAGCTATATTATATAATTTATAAATAACTAATATGCTAACAAAACATGTGATTTATAATTTAAGTAAAATTATATCCAAAGATTGATTTAACCCATTTTAATAATCAAACCTTGCACGTGTTTTTCCACACTATGATTAGAGTTAGAGCGGTTTCGCACTACGTCCGATTGGAATCCTATCAAGTGTTCACTGAGTGTTGTGGGTTTGTTCTCACATGATTGTGTGATACGCATTGAAGTCTAAACTTAATTATAACGGACTCGAAGAATACCATGTGTTCGTTAATTGAATGTGATTCGCCCGGGATAGAGGAATAATTTATAATGTGCTTATAGTCGTTCTCGTCAACTCAAAACTACAGTACAAATATAAGCTATATTTCGATATTCATAACAAATAAATACAATATTATAAGATTTTATATGCAGTCAGTATACCTAAATATGACGGCATCTGGTTCAACCTAATATTTTTAAAGCTTGACTTTCATAACATACAACGAAGAGATAAAACTGCAGTAGGTAATATATCTAAAGCTGTAATACAACAGTAGTTAGTTTTAATTACGCATAACCTCATAAACCGCGCATACATTGCACTGCAATTTTATTACAGTATTTCGCAAGAAAATGGCCTCAGTGCGATGTAAAATTCCACTTTTATGTACTCAACAGCCAACAGCCATGTACACGGCGTGAATTCTCACGTATCCCGGTACAAAACTCTGTATGCAAATTTAGTTTCCACAATTTAAATTCTGACTTAAGCTCATCGGGTGCCAAAACCATCCTATGAACTTACTAAGCTTCACCATTAAGAGTAATATTAGGATGATCGATTCTCAGCCTTATTATCATAACCATTAAGGCCTTAATGGTTTATCGCTGGAGCACTGCATTGATGACGCTTTTAAGGCGACTACGGGTTAAATCTTTTACGATCAACATAAAAATATCGTTATTTTTTCCGAACCACAGAAATGTGAATTTTTTTGTGCAAAAATATTTTGTTATTGCTCTACGTATAACCGTTGGGAATGCTTGCATTTTCCTTTTAGTTCGTTTTTGCGGTGAACATTGTATTATTTTTATAACTCTGCCGTGCTTGTGATAAACACAGTAAGTGCCTTGAAGACAGTTTAGAGAAAAACGCGCTTAAAGGTGTTTTCTTTATTTTTAGCATTTCTGCCTTAATATAAATAAAATCTAAGTTCTTACAAATGTATAACGTAAATATAGGCATGTTTTATAGGTGTTCTATTTTAATTTTTAATTACATGTAATAAATGTGTTGTAAATCTTAAAAATATGTTTATGTTAAGTAATGAATAAAATAAATAAAAACATTTTCTTATTATTACTACAGTAAGTGTGTGACTTACTGTAACTATCTTTAGTTGTAGGTACATACTGTAACAATTATTATGAAATAAGATAAATGTTTAAATAGAATAACAAATATGAATTTTTTTGCTTACAGTAACTTAGGCACTTACTGTAATTATAGCTAGAAGAAATATGTAAAATTACAGCATCCCTCATAAAGCACTGACACCAACTTTAATTACATTTTTCTTAATTAATTGTAAGAAAATGAAACATAACTGATGTTATGAAATCACAGTTTAATAAAACAAGTACAAATAACTTTGTGAAACTAGAAAATTTTAAAATCAGTTCTATTATTTAATTATTTATAGCATTCAAAATGGCTTAACGTAACCTAAGGTAATCATTCGTATTTGTACAAAACTTCTTCGTGCATGAAACAATATTAAACAAACTAAGCACTATCTCTAAAACATAACACGTTTATAGTTTTTCCATAAAACTCTTATTAAACTATTAGTTGTACTTCTTTGTACACAACAAAAAATATAAAAAGACAAAGGCACTTTAAGGCGAGGTTGCAGTACTTTTTAAGATTTTTGAACGTCTGAAAGTCCCATGAACTATGATATTTTTAATGAATAAAAATTAAAGAATAAAAGTTAAACATATCTTCTAGTAAATCGTAAAGATAGAAACACGATTTGGAATGATTGGCTCGATAAAAAAAAATGTCAAACATGGCACTAAATCACAATTTCAACCGTGTACTGTTTAGAGATTCCATAATGAATTTATATGAAAGTATTATCAATAGAAACAGCTCTTTATTTTAAAATAAATTGTAAAAACAGATTTCGTAATTTCGTTATCATTTTTCTCCAAGAAAAAAAATAGTCAAAATGTTAGCATTATATCGCTCGCCGGCCGTTCATCAGTGCCTGTCTAGGCGTGATTGAGGGCGGACGTACGTCGTTGCTCCGCAAAATCCCCCTCCACCCCCGCATGTACGTTTTCGCAAAAGTACAAAGTAATTCGTATTCCAAACTCAATCGTTCAAACCATAGACATACTAGTAAGAAACCGTAGACAGGTTACTGACAAGGTAACATGACGGAGCTTACGAGTGGCACGCATCGCGAAAAGCGTAGGCACACTAATATAAATATGTCAAAACGACACACTAAGAATTAGATAAGAAGTGGAAGTGAGATAGCACATCTAATCGCAAGCGCGAAATAGAGATAAACATATACTCTCTGGACCGACGCGCATTGTGACATCATGCTGACCGTTTCACAAACAATAATTTGACTCAGATGCGACATGATCACTTTGTCTGTCTTGAGTAAATTCAATTCGCCTCAAATTAAATTTGATTAATTGATTTAAGGTAGGGAAATAAAAAGTCGATGTGATTTATTTATAACATTTATTAAAAAAGTACATTTTATTCTTCTCATTTCATTCAATGGAAACCTAAAACAGTACGTTAATATAAAAACTGTGCGCTGCGGACCTACCGTAGCCCTGGCAATACCCCTGGGGGTATGGTGGGTCTTTTAAAGCTTAACCGTACTCCTGGCTGAAATGCTCGTAGTGTTATACCAACGTGCTACGTGGACATGACTGAACAGTGTTATCTCTCGTATGATAATGACTTACTACTTACGTTTTTGTATTTTTAAACAAGCGAAGACAAGCGCTAGTACGATGATATAGTGCAACAAAGAAATAAATTAGAGAATAAAACGTTTAGGTATTACTGCTAATGGTTATAATGCTTTGTATATTATAGGTATAATCTGTGGTACTGTTGAAGACCCGTCATCAACATCATCCTTGCGCTGTCGGATCATTCCCACTAGTTCTATTGAACAGTTCTATGATAGAACTACTTAGTGATACTTTTTTCCCACTAGTTCTATTAGCATAACTTGATGAGAAGAATAGAACTAATGGGAAACAGTTATAGGAAATTTACAACTTGTTCTATGTATGTTTTACAAGGGTGGTGTCACAACATCGCGCTCACATATCCAAATAAATATATATGTATAAAAATGTGTTAAACGAATGAACGTCTACAAAACGATTGAACGTCTACAAAACAAATGAACGTCTACAAAACAAATGACTACCAGAAAGTGACCAGCTATCAAAAGTGATTGCAAAAAACAGGTGCATGCGATTTTCGACCTTATTGACAATTCATGACAAACTTTTTTTTTTGTTTTTTCTCGCTTTCTGGCAATATTAGGGTAATAAAATTATAAATTCTGACTAATGTCAATTAGGTTGAAAATCGTATGCACCTGTTTTCTGCAATCACTATCGATAGCTGATCACTTTCTGTAAGTCATTTGTTTTGTAGACGTTCATTTGTTTTGTAGGCGTTCATTTATTTTGTAGACGTTCATTTGTTTTACACATTAAACAAATGAACGTCTACAAAACATAGTCATTCGGATATATGAGCGCGATGTCGTGACACTACGGATCATTCCCAGTAGTTCTATTGAATACCCATGTAAAAACATACATAGAACTAGAGTGGGACATTTCCTATTACTTATCCCATTAGTTCGGTTCTCTTCATCAAGTTGTGTTAATAGAATTAGGACAGTTCTATCATAGAATTGTTCAATACTACTACTATACTGGGAATGATCCCACAAAATAGTAGAACTTGAAATTAACGAACTGAAATTAAAAAACTACTTACACAACAATATTATCTGGGAGTACGGTTAAGCTTTGAAAGACCCACCATACGCCCAGGGGTACTGCCAGGGGTACGGTGGGTCGGCAGCGAAAACTGTGCAGTACAATCTACTTAGTTGTTTAATACAAAAAGGAGAAAAACAAGAACAAGTGAATGGACTTTGATCATCCGTCAATGTTTGTAACTTACGTATGATTTTGTATTTCTATAATAATAATATATTGTGTTGATTCAGCCTCAAATCACTTTTATTACTTGATAAAAACACACATCAGTATTTTATTATTACGAATGTCCCATCTGGATACTTTGTTTTTTTAGTATTTGAACACGCACAATACTGCTTCTCTTTTACACTCGCTAAATGGCATTTTTTTTATTCACTCTATTATTTGTGATACTGAATTTATTATAAACTAGAGGACGCCAGCAGCTACGCCTGCATTTTTTTTTAATTTACCCGTTTTGGCCGATCCCGTGGGCATTTCGGGAAATCCCTTCTTAGTGCACCCCTACGTTCCCCGAGGAACATACATGCCAAATTTCAGCTTCCTGCGCCCAATAGTTTCGGCTGTAGCGTGTCTGTCAGTCAGTCAGTAACGCAAGGATTTTATATATTAAGATTGTAAATAAAACGAAGTTTGAAGAAAAGAAAATTTTTGAAGTTCGCATAACTCATCTACGGTTTTTTTTACGCTGCGCTATGGCACACGCACACACGAAACCCTCCATCCCCTCGCCCCGCTCAATCGCTGACGCCACTGCCGTGTTTTTGTTTTTGCGGGGGGTGAGGTCGAACTACGCACTGGCACTGTACTGCAACCTCGCCTTAATTTATGATAAGGCTTATTTACCTTTCAGAACGAGAAAAAAAAAACATATAAATTATAAAACAAATTCGTCTTACAAATTATTCTTCATCAGTCCTATCATTCATTTAATTAGTTTTATAACCTATTTGTAGAAGTTTAAAAATACCTTAAAAGTGTTTTAAATTACTAGTAAAATGTAGACTTACAAATATATTTTCCAATGTTACAATAAGAAAGTTTAAGGGTTGTCTATTGTTTACCTGAAGATTATATACCATAATCTCATATTCCCGTATTTCATTTAGGTACCCAAATTTCATTTGTCCGAATGTTTTGTTTGCCCTAAAAGACATGACATACTTTTAATTGCCCGAAACTTAGATACCATAAGATACGAGTGCCGTATGTATTGTTTTTCATATTTTTAATTGTCATAATAATAATTAGACAATATTTACACGCCATAATGATTATAAGACATAATATTTAAATGGGTACGTATCAAAATCCCGAATTTTAAAATACCGATAATTAAAACGCCGAATGGTTGTTTGGTCGAAAGTTTAAAATCCCGAAGTTTTAAATCCCGAAAAATAAATTAAATATTATTATCAACAGCTAGTGCCTGGGGTTAGGTGCGACGAACTCATCATCATCAGCCTTTAATAGTCCACGAAAGGAGGAATTGGCCTACTATACCACGCTGGCCAAGCGGGTTGGTATAGGGTTTGTATCAAGTTTTCCTTCTCTTACAGTGGTGTTCTCTGCATGATATACTCCCTCTGTCGGCTCTTACGACACCCATGGGATGATATTTATGGGGTGGTGACAATTCGTATTCTTAATCCGTCACCACACGGGCAACGACGCGACGAACTAAATGCCTTAAAAATCTTAAAATATATACAGTAAGTATTGCACTTACCTTATTTGTTCTAGACAAGTCTACACATAATATGAGGTATTCCTAAACATAATCACAGTAAGTTCCACTTGCTGTTGTTATGCTAAGGTAATGCAATAGTATGTTTTATTCCAATTACTTAATATAGTAACGACAAGTGCCACTTACTGTTAATATGGTCAAGTCGTACTTGGTGTAATAAAATCGTAACTTTATAATATTTGTAGTAAGATTGCTTACTGTAGTAAACAGTAATATGTTCACAAAGTATATTTGTATTTTCAAATAATTGATTTAACTTTATGCAAAAATCAACCGAATGTGCCCATACTGCATTCATAATAAGTGCACCGTGGCGCCTATCGAGTCTTACTGTAATTATGCTTAATCTTATTTCTTGATGTAAGCCACATTTTTTAATTCTGAATATACAGAATTGTAGATCTCGATCTCTACTTTCTGAATATGTACTTAACTCAATATCGACAAAAATGTGACTTACTGTGATTATCGTATGGGCGGCAGAACTGATGCTTGTATTTTGTATTAAAATGCTTAAGTTTGATATTGTATTTGTCCTGGCGTTTTATTTCTTTTGCCTCGTTTATCACGTAAATAGTTTGTGTTATGCGCGGACGGTCGCGAGTCATTCCTAGGTTGGAAAAAGTGTTAATGGCTTTTCTATTACGAAGTTCTTGGTAGCATCCATTTTTTATGAGCATTCTTCCGCTTGTATAATGGTTCGTGTTCTGAACAACTTTGTAAGATAGTGTCTACACAACATGCTGGTTACCATCGAAAATGCATCCTTAAAAGTACAACTACTACCCTTTAAAGGTTTGACATTTCTTCTAGGATATACTAACCTAACAAGTAGTTGCTATCAATACATACCCGCATACCTTATTATTTTGTTTATTTATTTAACATCTTGCCAATAGGTGGACTCAATGCCTAGGTTATTTTGTAGAAGTCAACCTTTCGGTGATGCAGAGATAAACGTGTTTATTCTTCCAAGGCCATAAATATTAAAAAAAAAACATCGTGTTATTATATATTCTGTGGCTGGAGTCGATACCAAAGAGGTTGGACGTTTAGACTAGAGAGAACATGCCCTATAAATTTCCTTATACCGAACGTGCAACATGTAATGTCAGTTGGTCTTAGTTGGTTAATCATAACGTCAAATTACGCGTCTCATTTAAAGAGGCATAGACTCTTTACATACTCATATCTTTGACTACATTCTCTAAATAGCCGTGCTGTGATCTGTCATCAGTGTAAAATTTGTTAGACGTTTGTGTTTACATTTTTAATAACTTTTTTGCATTTAAATAGTAAGTAAGCTTATAATAATTAAATAGTGTACTCATTAATTAATACACATCGAGTATGTGATATCGGGATGTGGATGCCGCTATTCTCGGAACGGAAATAACAGGAGAAACTTTATCTTCTAGCAGTGAGTCGGAATTTTCCAACACATTTATTTACTTTTCTCGTATTAATGCTATAATCTCGATTTGTGAAAAATATGCAATCCAACATAACCTCACTTACAACGTCAAAAAAACGGAAATGGTGATATTTAGGTCTGGCAGAGGCCCCGACATAGTCCCATGTGTCCGTCTCAATGGTCAGCCTATAAAAATTGTAGATAGCTTCAAGTACCTTGGTCACGTTGTTACGTCAAATTTGAAAGACGACAAAGACATCGAGCGTCAACGTAGAGCTTTATGTGTGGTGGGAAACATGATCATCAGAAAGTTTGCTAGAGCTCTCCCGGATGTGAGGATGACACTATTTCGAGCATTTTGTCAGACTTTCTATACTTGTCAACTATGGACTAACTACACCAAAAAAGCACACGATAGTATTCGGGTTGCCTATAATAACATTTTTAGACAGTTAAACGGACTAAAACGATGTTGCAGTGCGTCCGGTATGTTTTTTCAGGCGAGAGTCAATTCTTTTGACGCTATTCAGAGAAGTCGTGTCGCGAATTTTATGTCCAGGGTTGACAAGTGTAATAATACTATTGTTAAGAGTCTATCCGAAAGATTATTACTGACCAACTTTTACCGACAGTGGTTAAAAATTGCCACATAAATTATAAATGAATTTATTGTTTGTTATGTCCTCATTAATTATGCGTATTAAATTTTTATCACGAATGATTTTACTAGTATGATTTTATTTTTTATTTGTTTTATAACTATTGTTTCTTTATATTGACTCCTATTACAGTTGATTATTTTCTATGTTTTTATTATGTAAATGTGATTTTCTTTTATGCCGAATGTTTTAAATGCTATGATTTTATATTATTATACTTTTATGCTAATGGTTATGTTATTGTACGTGTTATATGGTTGTTATTTAATTTAATTTCTTATATACTGATTGATTTATTATAATGTTCTTTTGTAATTAATTTTTGAAATATGGACCCCGTGTCCGAAATAAAGTGATATTATTATTATTATTATTATTATTATAATGAGTGTTAAGTTTACACAATATCATTGTATTGCAAATCAAAGGAACAGCTTGCATACGTATGTGTTATGAATTTAACTCACAAATTGTTATTTTGTACATTTATTGATTTAATAGCCTTAGTGATGGGATTTGACAGTGAAAGGAGATATCGATGTTTTTTGAATGAGGGATAAATACGGAAACTAACTATCGGACATGAATGTAAAACTGTCGCTGGAAGCGACAACGGGTAGCCGCGTTTGCTAAGTTGGCAATAAACAAAGACGTCCAGCGGTCTAATTTTCTATCGCGCGTTTGATAGTAAGCGCAGTTTAATGTACATAATTTACTTAGATACCTACCTTAAAAGTAGCGTCTATTAACCTAAAGCCAAGTGTTCCAGTGTACGCGCGTGTGTGTAGGCTTACATTTTTGCATCTATAAAATAGTAGATGGATTAGGGATGTGAGTAGCATTTTTTATTATTAAGAAGGTGTTTTTTATTACAGGTTGCCTATTAATGACGTCACAAGAAATCTTTGGATAAATGCCGTTGGACGGCCTAGTTTGATTTAGCAGAAGTACTACCGTATTTGTTCACGTCATTTTGAGAAATACTGTTTTTAAAGACAGAAAGCACCTGGCGTCGTTTAAAACCGAAAGCTCTGCCTACATTACTTTTATGCCCGGACATTGCACATCCGGTAGAATTATTTATCCAAAGCTAAACAAAAAGTGTGTAATTTTAGTTTGAACATATTAATAAAATATAATAATTACAACGATTTTAATTAATCTACCTACTTCTATATTATTTATCATATTAGTGCTATCCTGACTGATCAAAGACGTCTTGTCTTGTAGTCCGCTACATAATATTCTACCATAAAATATAATATTCTTTCACATTCACACAACATTATCTGGTCCCAAACTAAGCATATCTTGTACGGCGAGTACTAGACAATCGATAAACATGCATATATACTTTTCTGTAAATATATTACATATTATACATAGTACCATCCAGACCAAGACAAACATCCATATTCATGCACAAAAATGTTTGACTTGAGCGGGAATCAAACCCGCAAGCTTCGGCGTGGCAGTCGGATTACCTACAACTCTAAAAAAATCGAGCAGTGTCCAACGTTAGCGATAGCAAGCAACGTGATATGATGCGACGCAAACAAATTGCCAAAGCCTGCCGTGCCGCATTAGCCAATCTGGTATAATTCGTACAATACATAATCTAAGTGACAGTTTCTTAGCATCTCATTGCCACGCATCGCTCATTAGTTTATGAATACTTTTTGTCAATAGATTTTATGGCTAAAACGAACAATTAAACACGTGAATTATTTTAGTACTGTCTGTCTGGCAAGTCTTTGCAAAGCACTGTCCTGCGTCGATAGCAAAAACTACAATTTCAATATTTTAGTTGTTTACTTCTACGGCTTAAATATATCGACACATACTAAAGTTAGACATTTGACCAAAAATATTTATCGATAAATCATCACTGTTACGAACAACACTCGGTTTCCTCACTCTATGTTTTGTCTACTGTTTGCCTACCACGCGGCTGCTATAAGAGCGTGCTGCTAAACCTATCGACAGCTCTTTCTATCATACTGCATGTGCCATTAGAAAGAAGATATCAATCATAGCAACCGCTGTTGTTAATTAGTGTTACTTCTATGCCTTAGGTTATATTTCTTTGGTCGATACTAACTAATCATGTAGCGTTATAATGTTAAAGTTCGCGTATGGTCCGTTGGTGTCATTTTAGCTCGAGGATGCTTAGTTTTTTAATGCCAGTTTCAGTCTTTTTTAGTGTAAAAGTTTTAAAATCATCTAGTAGGGTGCTCAAAATTTTCACCGGCAACCTTGCAGACACGGATCAGTTCATTAACCAGAAAATATAAAAAGTTATGTTAATTAGTAAGCACATGCGGTAGGATCTCTTTCTATGTGTTTTTAAATTTTCTTTTCATATATTCGTAACATCCAATCCAAGGATGGGACCACGTGTCGCTATGTGTATTTTCTATTTAAGTATTGTTTTTGAACAGTATATTATTAGTGCACGTATTTTTGCGTATTGAATTATATAGACATACTGTATATATGTGATTTATGTCATAGTTTCTTGTATAGTATGTAAATCTACTGGAAGGAGAAGTATATTTGTATTTTCAAATAATTGTGTGAAAACTTATGACAATATTAACTATCTCAAAGAAACCTATCGGTACTAACAAAGATTTTTTACACGTTGCACTTAGTAAAAAGCCAAAGAAACATGATAAACGTTTGTAATTTGGAACTATACTTACTATACTTTGTGATTACACTCAAGCATCTATGAATACTTCAAATGATATCAACAATTAAATATATTATTTAATTTTTTACCGACCAGTTTTTACAACTTCTTATCTATACCCAACTACTCTTGCTTGAAGTAAACACTCTAATTATAATATGTGCAGTCAGAACAATAAGATGATACTAAACAAAGCCACTAGTAGCCGAAGTATTGCACTTAACATCTACACGTTATTTTGCGTCAACTTATTGTTCTACTACGGGTGTACTTATAGGGACGGGGTTACAGGAAATACTTTTTTTTTATAGTAATAGGCGGCAAACGAGCAGACGTATCGCCTCATGGTAAGCAACACCAGAGTAGTCACAAATGCGTTGCCGCCCCTTGGGGTTCGAAAAGGGATAAAAGGAGGAGTGGAATGAGGGAGAAGGAATGGGGGGATGGGGCCTCTGGCTCTCTCACTCACCGAACGAAACGCATCAGTTTAGGTCCTGTTACTTCGCGTAAATTTTCTGTGAGAGGGTAGAACTTCCCCGGTCGAGCCGGCCTATTCATGCTGAAATTAGCAAGGCTCTACTACTCTTTAAGTAGTAGCCTACTACACGTAAAAGCTCGATGATACTTTACAAAATTTTGAAGTGTATACAATTATGTTGAGACAAATAAGAATCTTTATCTCTAAACACTTTCACTACAAAGAACCAGAGCATAATCATTTGAAAAAACCACAATGATTATTAAGGTCTTCTTTATCATAACACGGAGCCTAATTACAACAGACAAGAGGACATTGTCAAAACGAACCTCGTTAAGCAAATAAGGTAAGACACAAACGGTATTTTTAAACAAAACGGAGCCCTTTATGATAAAGCAGACAAATGCAACGTTCATTTCCTGTAAAAAAATGGATAAAATTGTAAGCGCGATATTACACAAGTAGGGAAGCGTCTAAGGCCTATCTATATAGATATATACGGCATGGTACATCAAGGGATTTTGTTTCAAGGTAAAATATAAAATAAGGATAATAAAATTAAAATATGTATGGCAAATTTAATTGACCTGTTGGTCTAGTTGAACAGTTAATGATCCTGACTACAAAAATGGAGGTCTTGTGTTTGACTTCCACAATAGTTAATGTCTGTGTGCGCAATTATTAAATTTCCTCAATTTTTAGGTAGAATTTATCTATAATGTTTATATATTCAAGAATGTATAAGTATGATTACGAATTATCTGGTAACCAAACTACAGCCTTTGTCTAGTTAAGAATTAGAAGGTTGTGTGTGTGTTAGTAACTATATAAATCGTTGCTCTTTCGTGCGTAATATCGTGTGATTCTGAAGCTATTTTTGATGGCACATAGTTGTTTTAATACCATTAAATAAAGTAACATTTTCCTTTGTCACAAATAAATCTCGTGCCCTTCCATCATTGCGCACGACGCCTAAGACAATGTGTCCTTGTGAACAAGCATTATGTAAAGCTATGTATATAAGCTAAAAGTATTTACGTAACGACGGTAAAATGGGCTCAAGCTGTTAAAAGTGCTGAGCCAGCGAACTATGATGCTTTATTAAAACATACGGCGAGGGGCAAAGAGGCGAGAGTTTTTTGTTCAAGATGGATGCTCCGGATAGTAAATATAGAATGTCGTCTTTATAAATAACGTGTTATTTATTATTTCTTACGGTTTTCGTCTTAGTTGTGTTATGTATTAACGATTGTCAGATCGTGTTTTGACGGGTGGCAACGCAAAGGCACTTCGCAGAAGTAATGAGATTGGCTGGAAAGTCTTACGGGGAATGTGCTATGTTTATCTTAGTTAGTTTTTTATATTATTATTATATTTCGATGCCTTATTTATCTGTGTCTGAAAAGTGTGTAATTTGATATTCTTTATCAGGTGGCCCTTAATTGAAAGGATTTAGGCACATAATAGCCGTTTTTAAATATGCCTGTCTAGGGTAACGACAAAAAGCTAAAGCTTAAAATAGCTATGTAATTAATAACCAGTAGAACTAAATGCGTCAGAACACCGATCTTTGAGTTTTCTATTGATAGCGTATAAAGTGTTGTATTTTCACAGCTTCGCTATTCTCTACTTCTCCGAACAGACTAGTTTACATAGAAGTCTAAACCAATAGACCCCTTTATATTCCAGAATATACATACATGTCCATGTATTTCTAATAAATGTATTGGAATTACCATTATTCAACTACATTTTCTTCTGTGCTTCTCCGATCAGAGTACATTACATAGAAATCGAAAAATACTGCTGATGAAATATTGGTAAAGCAGGTGTATGGTTTACCACACATATTAAAGAATATACAAACAACTATGTATATCTAATAAATTTATGAGAATAACGATTATTCAACTACATTAATATAACTTTTTCCATCGCATGAATCGAATATTTACGAAATAAATTGCACATTTCTTGCGATGCCAGTAAAAAGCCGTTGATATTGTGTACCATCTGTGCAGCATTGGTCCGATGGCGAGAAATATAGTCGAACGTAACATGGACTTTCAGTTTTGCCAACATTCGCAAAACTAAAAATACTGGAGCGAAAACAAAGATCGGGCAAACAATGTGTAACCGATTGTTAAAGGGATTTTGTTTAATTTTTAAAATTGAGTTTTAGAATGAAACAATAGTCATAAAATAGTTATAGTCGAATATTAGACGATATAGTAACTGTTGTGTTTGATAGTCATAATTAATAGTTAGTACCGCTTACATTCACGTTTAGTTTTGATCAGAGTAGCCCGATTTGCTTCAGGCTCGACGAGAATTGGTTTATCATAAGCGACACTTATTCTACAGTGAATTAGTTATGCCGCTCCGATGGGTTATCATCAGTATCGTAGTTGGAACACCACGGATGTTAGAAAGCTGTCGTATATATTATATTTAAAAAAAAATACCTAAAGAGACTGCACGATTGGCGTAGTGGTTTAAGCGGCCGCTTGACACTGGCACTGTGCCGGGTTCGATCCCCATACGAGACATCAACTTGTGTAATTCATAAATTGTTGTTTCGAGTCTGGGTATTCATTGTGTCCGTTAGTTATATGTTTGTAAAGTCCACCGCGACTCAGGATTTAGTCCTAGTGCGGGCGTTGTCTATAAAATAAAATAAAAAATTGAAGCAAATTTTAGATCAGACATTATAAATTAATAATATTATAATATACTAGAGGACGCCAGCAGCTACGCCTGCATTTTTTTAAATTTACCCGTTTCGGCTAACCCCATAGGAATTTCGGGAAATCCCTTCTTAGTGCACCCTTACGGTCCCCAGGGAACATACATGCCAAATTTCAGCTTCCTGCGCCCAATAGTTTCGGCTGTAGCGTGTCTGTCAGTCAGTCAGTAACGCAAGGATTTTATATATTAAGATGACGTTTCAAGTCCGAGTGTTATTTCTGACTGTTAGTTGAATATTTGCAAAGCTTCGTGCATTCAATTGATTCTTTCAGTGTAGAAAATACTTGCTTTTTATAGATAAAACAAAAGAAAACGTAAGTAAATCACATTAGTATTTTTTTTACGATGCCCAGCTTTTTAAATCGGAGTTCTTGATATAATAGTGGCATAGAATGTTAGTTAGCATCTAAACGTCCACTACTTGTATGTGACTATGCGAAAAGTTCATACAAAATCTTCATGTCAAATGTCGGAGCAGGATACCAGGCAATCCTAAAATATTATCAAACAGCAGAGAACAACAAAATTATATCCATTGCTAAAATTACGCAATCTTAGGATAAAGATACTCCATCCCAACTACTCCAACATCCGATTTGAGAGAATTCGCAGGTTTAAGCACAGATCCCGTTGTGCCTTATCGGCCACTAACTCGGTGAAGCGGAACGCTGCATATTAGATAACAGCCGTCGCCCGTCATCAATCCTTCTACGGATATCACTTTATAATCGTTTTTAGAAGCTTGTAAATTGGATGATCTGAAAGAGGCATTTTTTCGGTGCAGAAATGATGATAGGTGAGCTTTTTCATCTAAACTAGATCGGTTAGTCATTATTTCCTAAATCTTTAAAGTAAAAAAAAATGCACATCATATTACATAGTAGGACCCCGATCACATATTCTGTGATAACATATTGATGCAAATGCAAACTATTAGTGCATTGTCAAAATGAGGTCATCATTCAGGCTTATTGTTGATTTATGGCGTCCTTCTAGCGTTATCCCAGTTTCAACCTAGGGTCCACTTACTAATCTAACCGGATTTGGCTGAAAATTAGCTTTTCCACAGAGCGACTGCCTGTCTGAACTCCGCAACCCGAAGGGACAGCAATACTCATGGTTGAGACTAGGATCAGTTTATTTAGAAGGTACTGACGCCCTATAACGATTGTCAAAGATCTTCATGACAATCGGGACCGACGTCTTAACGTGCTCTCTGAGGCACGGGGCAAGCGATGATTGATAATTCAATACGCACATAACTCCGAAAAGTCATTGGTGCGCGCCGTGGATTTGAAACCGATACCCTCTGCATGGCAGTCTGTTGCTATCTCCACTAGGCTATCGCTGCCCTTTGATTATGGCGAATAGGTAAATAACCCGCTCAGTTAGCTACATGAATACATTTTTTAAATATCTCTCTCCTGCCCTTAGGATACATTCTATAAAGCCAAAATAATAATAACATCAGTCTAAAATAATTCACAGAGGCCCATATGATACCAAAATAGGCTCAGCCTCGGGCTTACTATAATTTAATGTTAGGTAGTCTAGTGGGGAAGTACCTAACATATATTATTCGTAGCGTTGACAAATTAGCAAGACTTATATAAGTACCTAATACTCTAGGGAATGAAGACACAAAAGGCAGTAATTGTGGAAAGCTGGCTTTTTGTACGAATCTTTTATTTGTGGTTTTAACGAAACCGTAGAAATCCTCATTGATCCGTGAGTACCTACAGGAGTTATTATTCTTTGCTGTGCATTGTAAGCCATTTATTGATTTCGTATTGGAAGCTTTTTTTTTAGCTAACATAATTATCTTCCGTAGTAGAAACCTTTCCCGTTTGCCAGATTAAGAGCAACTTATTTTTAGATTACTCAAATACTTTTCATCTGTGGTAATAGGACATTACGTTCGAAGCACTGTGACGTCATGGTCTACTCAATGATTTATACTTTATGCAATTATTATGTTAAAATAAAAACAATGAATGCTCTCCCGGTGACAAAATAAGTCTGCTATATTCTGAGATAATATTAAGCTACAGTTAAAAAATAACAAACAAAAAGATGTACCTTGTTTTCCATTTTTAAGCAGTACCTTTATTAATCTGAGCTAAAACTGAATTATGAACCTAATGGATTATGCCTAATTTATTTAAGCCAGTACGTGTGTTAACTTTTCTGTAAACCTTTTGCCACGCATGTTAAGTTTCCATGTGTTACTACGGAATAATTTATGAATGGATTTACCATGATTAATGTTAACTGCTGCGGCTAACATGCTGTTTTATGTGTGGGAAAATGTTCACAGATTTCAACGGTAGCACTATGTTTGAGTTGAAATCTCGTTGAAATGTTTTATGTCTTTTTATTGGTTGACCAGATTGGTGGTGGTACACGCGTGTTTGTAGAATTATACTATACGGTACTAAAAGTTATGATCCTGAATATACTGTTGATTTCCTTAAGTCTAAAGTCGATACTACGTTATTATAAAAGTGACAGGACAAAATAAGAACCACCTAACAAAGAAGGTCGTATTTATTTACAATACGGTATTTTCCAGCGCATTTTATAGACATGCTTATTCGTATTATTTATTATGTAGTTTGTTTATATAAAACATAAGTCTCTAAAATTCTTTGGAACTAATATCAAATAGGAGTAAATCAGAACCTTCTTAGATCTAAAATGTTATTAAAACTAAGAGTCAGTCTGGAGTTATACTTAGGGCTTCTTGTGTATATAAGGCCTACTGAATTGTATTTTTAAGCTCCATCAATCAAAATGAAACCTAAATCTGTCATAACCCGAGTTTTGTACTACAGGGCCCGACTAATGTCTATTATTTCGTTTCGTTAGTAGAATTCATTTGAAGTTAAATTCTTTAATTGCTCTTGTAATTTGAATTATGATTGCATTAGACCATGAGATATTATGGGCGAGATCAGTTTCTTTTTTTTTTGTTGATGCAGTGATGGCCGGGTGGATATACCTACAGACTGCTATGCAGAGGGTATCGGATTCGATTCAGCGGTGCGCACCACTGACTTTTCGAAGTTAAGTGCGTATTAAATTATTAATCATCGCTTGCCCCGTGCCTCGGAGAGCACGTTAAACCGTCGGTCCCGGTTGTCATGAAGATCTTTGACAGTCGTTACGGGAAGTATACTAGTGTTAACCATGGAATATAGCTATCCCTTTGAGTGGTGGAAGTAAAACGACAGTCGCTCTGTAGAAATGCTGATATTCTAAAATCTGGTTAGACTAGTAAGCGGACCCTGGGCTCCAAGAAAAAGGGAAGTCTTGGATGCAACTGGAATAACGCTAGGACGAAGATGATGATGATCAGATTTTTTTAATTGCAGGTTTATTAAATATTTTTCTATTGTTGTGGTCACAGTACACGTGACAGCAGCCTATCTAATGTCGAGTAGCAACACTGGCCTATAGATAACTATAATATCTTTTTAAAACAGTAATAGTTTGTTGGTGTAGTAAGACCCTGAGGAATTGCGAGTCATTTCTCGATGGCAACAATTTTCATACATTTCTTAAAAGCGCCTCTATCAAACAGTAACCAATAGTAACCCCCAGTTTAGAATCGTAAAAATGTATAGATATTGTTCCAACCGAGAAACGACACGAAACTCAATCAAACGCTGACAAGACCTCTCTGTCTGCTAAGCCAATCAATTTCTGAACAGACTCATAGGGCAAGTATTTGTGAATGAATTCGATAATTGAATCTATGCCTGCTCGCTCCAAGTTTTGCTACGAATTGATTTTGAAACAGAAGATCTTCGAAGAAACTGTGATCGCATTGAGGTGAGACGTAACATGGCTAAATTAGCAATGGCCCGAGGCTGCGGCTATTTTGGGATCGTATGGGCCTGTGTGAATTATCTTAGGATATGGTTATTATTATATAAGCTTTATGTAAGTTATATTTCAGATATATGTCTTTTTTTATAGTCTTACGCCTGTATCCCCGAAGGGGTAGGCAGAGAATTGTTAGGTCCCACGTAATAGGGGGCGAGCCTATTGCCGTTACCGGGCACTTCACCAGACTCCGTGCTGCTACTGAGAATTCGGAAAAACCCAGTAACACTTTTGCCCGACCCGGGAATCAAATCCGGGACCTCCGATCAGCAGCCACATGCGGTGTCCACTGGACCACGGAGGCAGTCGCAGATATATATCTTTCACTATTTAACATCAAAAGGTAGATTAGCTGTGGGTCTTGAGTTCCCTTGCTCGGTGCCTCAGAGAGCGTGCTATGCCGTTAGACCTAGCTGTTATAAAGGTCTTTGACATGTTGTTTTAGAGAGTCAGAACCTTAGAATACATACTGAGTGGTATGTTCAGTCGCACACCAGTGGTCTAACTGCACTCTAAGGTGCAAGTCTTGGACGCAAACATGGGCACGCTAGGACGATGATGATTCAGAGGGTAACGTACATTCTGAATCATGATCATCATTTAAAAGACTGTTCAACCCATTGACATAGTACTTTAGTACATATATATCGATGGTTCAACCCTTATTCATTTTTTTTTAACAACAGCTTCCGCATTTGAAATAAATCCTGTAAACATTCAAACTACGAACACAATGAACACCTAGACTCGAAACAACAATTTATGAGTCACACAAAGTGTTGTCTCATGTGGGGATCGAACCCACATGAGACTCTCAGCGCAGTGTCAAGCGACGAGATGGTCACTTGAACCAATACGTCAACCAAGCAGTCTTAAGAATACTTGGTAGGTAGTAGAGCCTTGCTGATTTCAGCATAAATGGGCCGGCACGACCGGGCTTTACGTCGATAGAAAATCGACGTAAAGTAACAGTACCTAAACTGTTGCGTTTCGTTCGGTGAGTGAGAGTGCCGGAGGCGCTCTCTCTCCCTCATCGCACTCTAAGGAGTGGGATGAGGGAGAAGGAAAAGAGAAATGGGGGGAATCCTATCCCTTTTCCCAACTCCAAGGGCCGGCAACGCACTTGTGACTCCTGTGGTGTTGCTTGTGTCCATGGGCGGCGGTAATTGCTTACCATCAGGCGATCCGTCTGCTCGTTTGCCGCCTATTACTATTTAAAAAAATACAACCTAAATATTATTTTCACAATAACGTAATACAAATAATTTCTATGTCTCTTTGAATACCGACACGCGACGTCTGAAGATAGAAAATACCGCAAACGAAACCTTATACTGCTGATTAACAAGCGAGTAGGTACTTAATGAGAATTACATAACACATTACCCAATTATTATGAGAGTAATTTACATTACCTTACAATTCATATTTTATATCATTATTATTACTGAGTACGTTAACCTCCCTTGAGAATGTTTGCGGTCCATGAAACCATCACAGACACTTCATAAATACTGCGGTACGAAAATTATACATCATATAAATTATTTCATATTATTATCTATTCAAACTGAATTGAAATGAAAACAATCCCACCAAAATAAATACAGAGAATTAAATAAACTTTTTAGAATGTTCTAAAATAACTTTATGTTTGGATTTGGTTTGAAATTCTAATTAATTTTGTTAGATTATTCGGACAATTTTTTTGGTTTAATTAAATATTTAATTGTCCCTTTTCCTACTGAGTTTTGATGGGTTTGGGTACTTAAGTAAAAAGAGAAAAGATGATAAAGACCTTTATTTAGGCCTGATTTATCCACCTCTGTACACATGTTACTAGATAATGTAAGTCTTATCTACTAGATAATGTTTACAAAAAATAAGTTACGGATATACCACTTGAGAGATAAAATTATCTCTATACTAATAGATCTTAAACTAAAAAGTAGGCGAACATGATGTAATATCACGTCCAATAACCAAAAGGCTCAAAAGTGTGTCATCAAATTCATGCATGCGTCAGAATTATTGTTATCGAAGAGACATAGTTGCCGGGACTTAAAAAAAATCAATTATTAAAAAACATATATTACCATAATAATTAAAATAAGTAATTGCTTCTCCGTAGAACAACTGCCGTCTATCCTTTTAAACCTCAATGCTCCATGGATTAGACCAAGCAGTATCAGTTTATTCAAGGATACTAACTCCTTAAAACGTTTGTCAAGGATCTTCATGACAGCTGGACTGACGGCTTAACATGCACCCTGAGGCACGGTGCAAGCGATGAATAACAATTGAATAGGCATAGCTTCAAAAAGCCAGAGGTGCGTGCGCATCGTGGGTGTGCAGCCGATACTCTCTTATTGTGATAACTAAGTTATAGTGGCCTCGAATAATACTTGCCTCTACATTTATATTTAAAGGTATTTTACTGCAATTTTGATGACACAAAAAACACATTCTAGCAACAGACACGCCGCTGTTGCAATTCGCTATGTTTACAAACCCGCGATCCTCAGAGAAATACTATTACATCTTTTGTAAGAACACAAAACTGACAAAAACAGAATGAATTCTCGTCGGTACAATGCGTATTAAAGGGACTAGTCGTAGGGGCGAAGCAAGGAAACGATTTAATTTAATCTCGACCCGGGAACGTTGAATTAATTTCGTTATTTGGACATTTTTCACGAGGGGAACTGAAAAATGGGCGAACAAAAATATAAGCTACAATTTTTCAGCGTCAAATTTCGCCTTTGAAAAGTTGTATTATAAAAATTATTTTTAAGGGTGACGCCCTTGATGTAAATAAGTTTTAGATTTTTGAAGATTCGTGTTTCGGTTGTAATGAATATTGTGTGTAAGGAAGTTGGTACGCTTATGAAAGATTGGTATTTACGAGAAAGATAGATATACTTCAAAACGGAATGATTTTCATTGCAAAAATTGCAAAACTTGCTCTTCAGAGCACAGGACATGTACATTCAAAGCTTATCTATACAGTGTAAAATTGTCTTATGTATTTTAATTTTGCTTCACAAACTAAATCTACTAAATCTTTAGAAAGAAAGCTACCCGTTCAAATTGGCCAATTCATGACGATATTTGCAAGAGTTGTGTTTAGCTACCGTTTAATAATGTGAAGGTGACTAAATTTAATATTAGTCTTGATTGGCTGGTTAGTGTAGTATTTAGAGACCCACGCTGCTAAGGCGTAGGGTTTGAGTCATAACCAGAAGCAATCCTTATTGACGATAATTTGTTCTATCGCAGAGAATGTATCTGTAATTAGTACCTATCTATTTAAGAATATTTGCTTAATTTTTATATTGAAATGTCATACTAAGCATAGCTCATGATTCATAATATATATAAATAAGTGATAGAAAATCTATAAGTAAGATTTGGTGCAATTGACAATAATGTCACTTTTTACAGTGCACGTAGACGTAGATTTACTGCGTCTACGTGCACTGTAAAAAAAAATCTAATCGAAGGTTCAAACTACTCTACAATACATTCTTTATTCGACGTTACCTGATCATAAATAGGTAATTTGCTACAGCTCAATTCGACAAACCGTAAAACATTAATGTTTAAATTACCCGTGGCTTCCATGACCTCTGAATGTTTTGCGAAACAAATAAGTAACAGATTTAAGCAGTACCTACTACAAAAAAGTTACAGATTTTTTTTAACCCAACTCCCGCATTAAGATTAAATAGTATTAAAGGTATATATTATGTAGAAGTAATTAAAAATATTTTTTACAAGAAAGTGGATTCACCTATTAGAAATGATACGCGCAAAATGACAGATAAATGAGGAATACCTAACTTAAGAGTTATTTATGTATATGCCATGTAGTTATTTATATAATTTACTTTAATCAACTAACTTATAGTACACCTACTTTGCTTACCAATATTTGGGTTGAGCAAATTAGGTGTATGTGTCACACAGCGGCTAAATTCCAATCACATTAATAATTTGTTATCGGTGACTACGACTAATAAAACTTGTCCTTAATTTTTTCCGTGTAGCGAAACTCACATTTGTTTCTGCAATAAAACCATTATCACTGTAATCAAATACCATGGCAATATGAAATGAAATGAAATGAAATGAAATGAAATTATTCTTTATTTCGTGTAAACTTTGTATAAAGTGCTTACGAAACGTCAATTTTAAATTTATCAGTTGTACAAGTTTATATTTTTATGTTGAATTAGAGCAGCTCAATCCCAAGCATTTTTGTCGTCTATATAATCGGAAATTTTATAATATGCTTTTAAACACAACTTAGTTTTAACAATTATCTTAAATTTATTTATTGTTAAATTTCTTATATTAAGAGGGAGCTTGTTATAAAAGCGTATACACTGCCCCATAAAACAGTTACTTATTTTGTGGAGGCGGGTACTATGAACTACAAGATTATACTTATGTCTAGTATTTACAGTGTGAAGATCACTTTTTTTACTAAATTTTTCAATATTCTTGTGGACATATAAGAGATTATCGTATATATATTGCGATACAACAGTTAGAATGCCTATCTCACTGAACTTTCCTCTTAGAGAAACACGAGGACCAAGGTTGTAAATTCCCCTTATTGCTCTTTTCTGCAGAACGAATATTGTGTTAAGGTCTGCAGCATTCCCCCAGAGAAGAATCCCATAAGACATAATACTATGAAAGTAACTGAAATAAACCATTCTAGCTGTATCTATATCTGTAAGGCGTCTAATTGTCCTAACTGCATAAGCTGCAGAACTAAGTTTGCCCGAAAGTCTTTCTATATGCGGACCCCATTGGAGTTTGGTATCAAGCATAATACCTAGAAACATAGTCGTCCCGACGGGCTCAATTCTGGATTCCTTAAGTTGTACATTGGTTTCCATCTGTTTAACATTGGGCATTGAGAATTTTAATAGTTTGGTTTTCTTATCATTAAGTAATAAATTATTTACATTAAACCAACTAACAACTTTAGAGAGTGCATTGTTTACTTCGTCAAAATTTATCTGTTGTCGTCTAATATTAAAAATTAAGGAGGTGTCATCCGCGTACAACACAATCTCATGATTTTTTTTTACATAATAAGGTAGATCGTTAATATAAATCAAAAAAAGAAATGGTCCGAGAATTGACCCCTGCGGGACTCCCATTTTTAAGGCAGAACCTGGAGATGTCTTGTCATTGATCTGGACCTTCTGGATTCTTTTGCCCAAGTAAGAAACCAGGAGATCGAGAGCTTTGTTCCTAACGCCGTAATGATACAATTTCCTGACCAGAGTGTCATGATGTACACAATCAAACGCTTTTGACAAGTCGCAAAAAATACCTAATGCATCTTGCGACTTCTCCCAAGCTGCAAATATACTTTTGAGTAGTTCAATTCCTGCGTCAGTAGTCGAACGACCCCTCGTAAATCCGAACTGTTTCTCGTGGAGTAGATTATGTCTATTGAAATAACTAAGCAACTGACTAAGAATTAATTTTTCAAAAAATTTACTAAGTGTCGGCAATACAGAAATAGGTCAAAAATTAGAAGGGTCGGTTGTGTCACCAGATTTAAATAAAGGTATAACTTTACTATATTTCATTAAGTCAGGAAATATTCCAGAAGCGACGCAACCGTTGAATACCGCTGCAAGATGTGGAGCAATTATGCTAATAATAGATGAAGTAGTCTTCACTGACAGTCCCCACAAATCCATTGTCTTTTTCATATTTAAAGTTTTAAATTGTTTAATAATATCGTCAGTAGTAACAACAGTGAATTCAAAGGCTGCATCACATTCTGGCACGCAGTCCCTAAGAAGCATTTCAGCAGACATAGAAGATGAGTTGAGCGACTCTGTTGTCACTATAGGTATATTAGCAAAGAAATTTTCAAATTCTGTCGCAACTTCCAGGTCCTCTGAAATACTCACATTATTGATTTTTAACAGGTAGTCGCGGCTGCGTGCTTTAGCTCTGCCAGTTTCATTGTTGATCACATTCCAGATAGCCTTTATAGTGTTTTCTGATAGTTTTATTTTATTTCTCAAATAAATTGATTTTGCCGTGTTACAAGCTTGTCTAAATATTTTGGAATATTTTCTTACGTAATTAATAAAGGTCTGACTATTATTATAAGACTTTTCATTATACAGTTCATATAACCTAATTCGGCTTTTATGAATACCTTCAGTTGCCCAATCACTAAACATCAGACGGTCAGTTACATTTAATTTTTTGGATGTAAATACAGTCTGAAATTCGTCATTAATTAATTTAAATAAGGAGTTATATAACTGATCCGGATGGTCATGATGTGGCAACCAACGCATTTTTCGAGATAAATTGTTTTTAAAAGTTTTAAGTCGTTTCTCATTTATTGGTATATATTTAACAATTTTTCTCTGTTCACTCGGGCATTCTCTTGGACAACAGATTAACTGCCCACTGTGATCTGACTGAAGCATATTAATCAAAGATTTGTGTATTGGTTTTATACTAGTAAATATATTATCAATACAAGTACCACTTGTGGCAGTCACTCTAGTTGGTTCATAGAAATTATGACATAAATTGTATGACTTAAGTAAATTTAAAAAATTGATAGTTGAAGAGCATTTTTCTAATAAAGTCTCCACAAATAGCAACCGTTTTACGGCAATCACAAACTTTGCTTAGAGCATCCTCCATAATAACTAAAAAACTTTCAAATGGTGCACATGGAGGTTTGTATACACTCATAACAATGAACTGCTCAAACTCAACACATGTAATTTCTACTACTCGCTCAACAGAGAGGCTCACAATGTCAGTCCTTTCTTTAAATTTTAGAAATTTACTTGCTATGATTAACGAGCCACCATGGATAAAATTTTCTCTACTGAACGAGCTTACAACCTGGTGGTTATTAAAATTGAATATGAACTGGTGGCTTCTTAGCCAATGTTCTGTAATGCATAAAATATCAATATTGTTACCGTTCATAAACAATTCCAATTCTAACTCCTTACCCATCAACCCTTGTATATTTTGATGCACCAGGTTGATACAATTTTTAAAATTATTGTTTGTATGTGTGGTTGATGGAACTATGTTTTTGTCACTTAAACTAGGTACAAAATTTGGTGTCTTATTAAATATATTGCCAGAGATTGACTCTATTGTCTCAGAAGTCAATTTAAAGAATTTGGAACGGATTCCAAGCTTATATTGCATGTCAAATTTGACTGCTCAATAAAAGCAGTGTGGTTAGCCAAAACCTTGGCTGAGTTATTAATATAATAAGCTAGCGATGATGCTATTTGTCTTTTATAAAATTGTGATATATAATAATTATCATATGTCAAATAAAAATTTCTAATTAAAGCATTAGAGTCAATAATGTCAATCAAATTATTATAAAATGTCATAGTATGCAATTTTGAATTAATCTTAAATCTATAATCATTTTCAGCTTGTGGCAACAGGTTACTGTAAGGAAAAGCAAGTAACAGAATTTTTCTAACTTTTAAATTGAGTAATTGGTCAAAATATCTCTGTATTACATTTATATTTGCATTTCCTCTTCTCCCAATAAATATAATAATTGTTGTTTCAGGACAGTATGTTTTAGATAAAATAGATTGCATTATTTGAGAATAAGTTGCTCCAGGCATACATATGTTAGTAATAGCTAAACCTGTCCTTTGCCGCAACAACTGGCTCATGTTTTTCCCTATCTCATCACTAAACATTACTAGTTTGTTGGTGTTTGTAATGTGGGGTGAGAAGGAAATACCAAGATTAGAATCAATGGTGCTGTTACCCGCTGCATCAGACGGTGATAACAAATCAGAGCAATAATTTAATGTAGTTGGCTGTGAATGACTCCGTGGCATCTGGTTATGTTCATTGCCATGATTATTATTGGTAAGGGATTGGAGCCTCTGCTCATTATACTTACACAAGTCCACTAAGTCATCCATTGCCAAGATATGCTCATTTATTTGTTTTTGTGATAAATTATATTTTTTTGTCATGTTCAACAAAGATTCTTGTAAACTGTCAATCTCCGTTTGCAAACAATGAATATCAGCATCATACTTTAATAGGTTAGAATCTAATTTAGCTAGACATACTGACATCTGTTCCTTTACATTAACATATTTTTTGCAATAATCTATATTAATACTTGATTTCTTGTACATTCTCAACAATTTTTCCTTTTTCCTGATAAATTTATTAATTTTAACATACTTCTTCAATTTATTACAGGCTTTCATGTTTCTAAATGACTGAATAGATGAATTAGACTCTGTTAAATCAATAGTCACTATGTTTCTACTGCTATCATCGGAGATGGCAGAAACCATGCATGGAGCGCTACCAACCAGCTCATCAAATAGCGATTGTGTTGTAACTGATTTCATAGACTGGTTTGCACTTTGTAATAAGTTAATATGATTATTGGCCTCACTTAGGAGACCCTCCAATTCAGTGATGCGTTTGAGAGCTTTCTCAAATTCATCACTGCACCTGTCAAATTGCATTACAATGTTTTGTAATCTATCCTTTTCGTCTAAAGAAGTGACTAAATTAGAGTGCATTTCTGCCATCTCACTCCTAAGCTGAGAGTTCTTCCCTAAAATCTGTAGCATTTCCCTCTCATTGTCCTCATGTTCACTTTGTAGTGACTGACACAAATCCTTATATTTCTTTAGTTCAGTAAGGGTCACCTGTAATTTCTCATCGTCTTGGCGTGCCCTTCTGGTCATCATCTTGTTAAAAAGTAAATAAACAAAGCAAGAAAGGTCACTGAGGTTTGTGTAAGACACCTACAAAGTTGTTTGAGTAAATTGTGATATGCTAACTTGGTATGTTGCTTGTGTAAGGTGTACGAAAGTCAAATAAGAAGTAAACTCACCTCAAAATGGCTCAAATTTAGCTATTATTGTAAAAATAATGCAAATTCTTTTAAATAAAATTGTACGTTAGTTTGACAGTTCACTTACTTGACTTTGCAAAACTTTTACAACTTGTTAAAACAACACTTATCACTGTAACTTGTTAAAACACACAATAGAACAACGACCCATATTTGTTGTCAAGATCTCTCGATATAATAACCTGTTGAGCCGTGGAACACTGAGAAGCAACGAAAGGAAAATGGCTTTCAGCAATATGTTTCTGTATTGTATCAATAGTATGAAATACAATATATCGAGTTAGGACACATTTTATTTGAAACTCGGCTCAGGTTCTTTGAGCCGTGGTGATTAGGCTTATCGTTCAACATGCCGTTACTGATTTGATTCTCATGTCTTTAGTTTCAATAAAACTTTTAAGATAAGGATTACCTTATCTTGAAAGTTTTATTCTACTTACTGTATTGTCTATTAAGACAATGCAGTAAGTAGCATATAGTTATAGACTATGGTTAGCACTTTGAGGTTTTGCATAATTGGGTAAAGCTACCATTGTCTACCACCTCTCCTTTATCTTATGAGTTTGGGGCCACCTCCAGTGTTGCAGTTTTTAGACCGCCCGAAGGCAACATGGCCTAGTGATTCCTGTCCTTAGTAAAAAACCGGGACCCATAGCTTTAGGCCTCCTACACGACCTAATTAATATTGTCCTGGGACAAGTACTGGGTCCGACAGCTATAAGTCTCCTCCGAACCATAACTCTACTTCTGAAAGCTTTCATCAAATGCCAAGTCCTCACGCAAATGTACATTTATTCCGAGACACCAACCAGCCAGTAGAAGACTGACCCAAGGTGCCTTCCACATTTAAACTAATAACGGTAACATCGAAACAAGCCAATACTGAGCAAGTAACCTCTTTAACCTCATAATAGGGGGTCTATCCAAAAATAATTAACCTAATTTTGTGTGTCGTTCGAATTTAAACTATTTGCCGCTGGGATAAGTTGTAGAGTTGCTATTAAGCGGTCTAAATTAGTAATGACAGGGTGCTGAACAGAAGCCAAATTACTGTAACACAGTAATTTAATTTGTACGAAAAATTGTGTAGAGTTTATACGATTTTGGTGTTGTTTGAAAAGGAGCGCGTAATATTTAATCTGGCTTTGATTTTTTGAGTGGGTTAGTTTCTTTGTATGTTTACGTCTAATATTGTATTAGAAATTTGTTTACGAAATCGCTTGTAACCTTTCAAACTATTCAGTATTCAACTATATATTGATACAACATCCTAGGATAACTCGCACAAGGTTATCATATACTAACCTAAACATTGTATGTAGTATGCCTATCAGATAAATGTTTATACTATGAGTGAATTATTGTTTATTGACAATTTACATACTTTACAAACATTTAAATAATGGATACAAAGAACACACACATTTAACACCGTGTGGCTATCAAACTCACCTAACTCGATGCAGTGTTACAGGGTGAAGAGACGGTTTTAACTTCTACACCATTCATGTATCGAAGACTGTGGATAATGGTAGAGCAAAATAAAGCCATAACCAGACTACTAACGGTTTTTTCTAAATAAATTACGTTTTGGTCTTACCTTTTGTCATAGTGCAATTTCGTTTGAAGTGGTAAATAAAATACGAATTCTGAAAATATTTTGTGTTTCCAGTGCTAAATGGATTAGGACTCTTGTCCGCACATCGTAAAAAATCACGGTAAATTCGCCGTAAAAATGGTCGACGGGGCCCTAGGATAACTTGACTATCCGTATACATAAGGTTTACGTACATTGCGGCAGCACCGTCGACACTAAACTGTGTCTGCGTCTTTTTGTGATTTATATGAGTGTTGTTTAAAAGTTTATTTTCGTGATGGCGTAAAAACTTTGATTTATAAAATACTAGATGAACCCGCGGTTACACCCACGTTATAAAAGGCTACTGCTCCGCTCCCGTGGCTCATAGCGTGATATTATATAGCCTATAGCCTTCCTCAATAAATGGGCTATCTAACACTGAAAGAGTTTTCGTTTTTTTAAATCGGACTAGTCGTACCTGACATTAGCGCGTTCAAGAAAACAAACAAACAAAATCTTCAGCCTTATATATTAGTATTAGAAGTATAAGATAAAGTAAATTTTGATTAAAAAAAGAACATTACGTTTAATTCTTGACGTTCATAACAAACGAGCCGCACCTACGTGTGATTTTGCCAGCCGGTCGCCTCGTGTAAAAGTGTTGAATACAAAGTCTGACGGTTTTACTCCGACGCAGTGAGCTCGACACGACGAGCGCCTAAGGATACATTTTAAAAATATTAAACTAGTATTGCTTCTTTTACGATGAAGATATGAAATAATATTTTTATTGTGTTATGACTCTAACCTCTTCCGCTAGCAGATTTTTTTGCCAAAGATTTAAAAAAGGGTGGAGGAAACGGTGAAAGATGTTATTTTAACTGTAGTATTACGTATATATAAAATTCTTACGTTACTGACTGACTGACAAACAACGCACAGCTGAAATTACTTGGCGCAAGAAGCTGGAATACGGCATATGAGTTCCGTGGTAAGGGAGCACTAAAAGTGATTTCTTGAAATTCCCACAGGATCGGGCAAAAACGGTTAAAATATGAATCGGAAAATTGAGTAAATATACGCAGGCATAGTTGCAGGCATCCTCTAGTAATTTATAATACTGAAACATAGAAATACAACATTGTTATATTGCTGAATTGTAAAGTTATTTATTCAAAATTGTTAGAGATACTTTTACTGAAGTCTTATTAACAACTAGGACGGGTTATTAGTTTATGAACAGACTTCGAGTTTTGCGTACGTGGGCGTTTGTAGCCTCATACGAGTTTTAGATTGGTGCGAATTGTTTTCATTTTATGAAATAATTTGTATGGGCGTCGGTCTGGAAGTAGTTTGTGTGCGTCGGAAATATAATTGTCTACATAACGATAATAAATAATACGTATTCTTTTATTGTTATGTGTTGTTTGAAAGTTGTGCGTCATAGCTGTTCATACAATAAATGAGACAAAATGCATAAATTATGTTGATTATTAATTTGATTAAAAGTAACTTCGAAACCACGTTATTTAAAACGTTTTATCTTTTTTCTGTTAGAATGTTTATATTGGATAATACTATAAACAGTGGCATAAATGTTGTTTTTTTTTATAACGATCATCGTCCTACCGTTATATTTTGCAGTTACCCCAGTTGCATCCAATACTTATGCCTTGTAGCCTGATTTTATATGGAGTGACCCCATCTAATTCTTAAAAAGCCGTGAGGAAGCTTGGGGGTGTCATGGAATATAAAGAAATCCTTAAAAGTTATATGGGTGAAGCCGAGAACATAACTGATCCTAGTAATATAAATATTCAGAAAAAAATTATACACAATAATCTTGTTTTCAGCCATTAAAACTTCTTAAGTCTCAACCAAAATGTTCATACAACAGTGTCTTGGTTCAATAAAAACTGTATTAAACCAGAAAATAAATTCTGTGAGAAGTAGTTTCATTTATAATATCATTCATTTAAAAACGAGCGCTTTTTGCTAGCACTTCAAATAAAACGATCGAAATGCGCAGTGGGTCAAGCACTCGACGATTCTTTAAATTTTTTGTCCATTAATCTACAATCAGCAATGGCATCCAATGTGGCAATGCTGCCAGCATTTGGCAATGTGCCAACTGGCAACGGATTGCGACCACCTATATGATTAATTGTAGTTTAATTTCATACATGTGAGTTAGCCTGCTTTAACACATGATTTTCTGTTGTACAATGTGTAATGGAAATAGCATAGGTCAAAACAAAAAATTGTATACTCTAGAGATAATAGAAAAGGGACACAAACCGATGGGATAAAATTTTTATAATCGCTTGCCCCGTGCCTCGGAGAGCACGTTTAACCGTCGGTCCCGGCTGTCATGAAGATCTTTGACAGTCGTTACGGGGAGTCAGTACCCTCAAATAAACTGATACGGGTCTAAACCATGGAATATCGCTATCCCTTTGGGTTGCGGCGCTCAGTGGGAAAGTTGATATTCTGTCATATCTGGTTAGACCAGTAAGCGGACCTCGGGCTCCAAGGCGCGTAAGTCTTGGATGCAATCGGGATAACGCCAGAGAGATGATGATGGTGAGGATGACACAGAAACCAATTGGGATACCTGACCTTCATATAAAGCACGGTTTTCAATATAGGTAACAGTTTTTGTACTGATTTGATTGGCATTAAATTTATGATACTTGGGCCCAGTTTCACCACCTCCGAATAACCAACATCTGTTAAATAATGGTCATTAAGTTATAATTAAACCAGCTCTCATCAGACAGGTCATAAGAGTAATGCTTAATTTTCTAAAAACTATTTCTGTAAGAGTTGGATGCCAAATCTATTCATAGTAAATTTTAGGAAATTGAGGTAAAATTGTGAAATAGTGTGAATCGGCAACTAAAACAAGTGTTAAATTCAGTCTTAGTTTTGTAATTAAAACTCTTCAATCCAGTAACTTATTTGTTGAGAATAATTATAAGTTATAAACATCACGATAAAAATAGTTTCGAAACTATAAGCAAATAATACAAGCAAACACAATAAACATTCTTGCTAACTATACTGTATACGAGATAGCTAGACTTGACTATTTGATATAAATTTCAATTTGATACCTATACGCGTTCCTGAGGAAAGGGGTCTTGACAAACGGATGGACGAACAACAAAGTGATCCTATAAGGGTTCCGTTTTTTTCCTTTCAAGGTACGAAACCCTCAAAAAGAAAAATGTGCACATCAAACAAGAGGCATTCAATCGACTGTAAGCGTCTTGAATTTTCACATTCAATGTCAAAGTCATCAAGTCATTTAGGTCACAATGTCAAGCTCATGTATGCCATTGCAACATAGCATACTCTAACGTAAAACCATCCAAAACCAGCCACAGCAGGTACGTAACATCATGCGTTAAAAATGAATGCACTTCACCTGAACCCCAAAACTCCCTCCTAAATAATACAGGTCTCAAGCCGCCGCGCTATGCAAAGGCCCAATAAACTTTGGAAGTGCACACACGTACGGAACTACATCTAAGTAACTTGGCCATAGTTCGTCTGAAGTCGGTTAACTAAGCCTCAAATAGCTCACTTTGCCGTGAGTGCGTGCGTGGAGGTGAACGTAATTTGATGGTATGCGTACGTGACTTTTTCGCCATACACGCACACAATCATGAACCCGTTAATGCACATATAAATTTATTGTTTATCGCGAACTAGGTCACGTTGCGTGGACTATCGAATCGCGATTTAATAGATACGCATCATACCAATATCATTATTTACTGCTGTCTCTCTAATATTTTAGCAATGTGAAAAGTGTTTTTATGATAATATGTTGCTATTAGTCTTTACACTTAAAACAAAGTTTTGAGGCTAATATCATGAATTTAGAATGACGACTTTTACTTACAACGCTAAATGGAATACAATTCTATTTTCAATATAAGAAGGGTAAGGCTATCAGGTTAGCCAAGCGCGGGTTAGAACTGCACTTTATTACCGAAAATATTGTGGAGAACTTGCAGATATGCGCGTTTCGTGGTAGCGTTTTCTGTTACTGTTTAAGAGGCGATAATTAACAATTTCAAAGCCACTTAATATAAAAAAGTAAATATGTGCCACTGTGTACAGTGCCTGCTTTTTTTTCATATTGTAGAAACTATAGCTACAATATGAAAAAAAACAACGAAACACAGTTAAAGTAACAGTGTAATTTGACTTAGAATTTTCCCGGAGATAATATTTTTGTCTTTAAAAGCGTAAAGAACACAGAATAACGCAATTCAAACGAACAAACTCTTTCCTTAACTCAAATTTAACGAGATAATGGGCTTACCTCAACCTTTTTCTTTTACCCTAAGATTCTGAAACTCGCTCCTTACCTTGCACTAAACTCGTAAGACAACATTTAAGGGGAAAAGAACTCCGAACTTTTCGACTTCTCGAGTAAACGACCTCGCAAATCTTAAGGGTCGTGTAGGTCCCTAGCGAAAAATCACAGCCCTTCAAAACTAAAACCATATACGACTTGTTGTTTTAGTACTTCACAAACTAAGGTTTTATTGCCCAAAACGGGCTTTATGAACTCCAGTGTCAAAGGTTTTGAGTGCTGTGAAATAATTTCCAACTCTGCAAATTATTTAAAATTTAATCCTGTGGGGTGTTTGAGTGAACTTATGGGGGATTAACGCTTTTGAGATAATTTCCCTTTATGAATTTGTTGGTCGGCGGTTTTGTTTACATTTTATATTTATACTAGATGCGCCCGCGGTTACACCCGCTTTATTTAAGGCTACTGCTCCGCTATTGTGGCTCATAGCGTGATGTTATATCTATATGTTATGCCTATAGCCTTCCTCGATAAATGGACTATCTATCACTGAAAGAATTTTTGAAATCGGTTCAGTAATTCCTGAGATTAGCGCGTTCAACCAAACAAACAAAAAAACAAACGAACAAACAAACAAACTCTTCAGCTTTATATATTAAGTATAAGATTAACAAGATTGATAACTTGTTACATTTGTGCACATTCATTAAGATAGGCAAAGAGTAACATAGCTTTGACTTGGTAACTATATTATTAGGTGCAATGTGATAACCGATCATCGATCATCTTATAGTTCTTCATAGTTCATTGTTAAGGAAAAAGAATTCACGTATCTCCTCGTAATAAAATATACTTATAACTTTGTTAAATGGCTGAGGAAGTAATTACAGAAGATTACAGTAAAAATAGACTTTTACGTTTTTCATGATTTTCTGCATATTGAAATGGATTAACAGGACTTTTTAGGAAAAAACGCCTGATTGCAAGCTGGTAACTTTTCAGTTACCAGCTTACAATCACGATTAACACTCTAGCCCAGTAGCACAAAACTGCTTTCAGGAAATACAAACACAAAATTGACTACAGGTTTAGCAGATAGATTTTTTACGGCTCTGCCAACAAAACAAATAGAAAAGCCCGCAGAATAATTTAATGTAAGCAAACTCATATTTTAACACACCTCTTTCCTTGCCGAGAAAACTATGTTTTATATTATTGTGTGTATATATTTTACCTTTATTACCTGCGTATCTTTGCTCGTAATATCTTTACCGTACCCGAAATATCACTCAGTAAATTGCAAAGGAATGTAACTTGTAAAAGAAAGCGATAAGGTACTCGATAAAAAGGATTAATAAGGGGATCGCCGATTTTTCTTTTTGTTTGTTTATTATTCACATATATTAGTTTTTTGTTTGACTATTTGTGAACATTTAGGGTATATGTTTTTCTTGTACGTAATTATGATATAATTTTATTGTTCCTGTTGTAATATTTGGTCGTTATTAATAGCAGACACAATGATGCTTATCATAGTTTCGGCTTTTTGACTATTTAAGGTATTTCCAAAGTCCCATCGACAAGATTAGAATGACCTTAGAGGACGGCTAGATAAATTATCTTAATATATATATTTCTTGTATGCGTGTGTATGTCACTGAACTCCTCCTAAACGAATGGACCGATCTTGATGCATTTTTTTATGTGTGTTCAAGGGGACTTGAGAATGGTTTAGATTCACAATTTAGTCCACTGGAAAATGTTTTTTAGTTAATTTTTAATTTTTACCTAAGTAGTTGTGGATTTTGGAATGTTTCACATTGGAACCGACGGACTGCGCTGCTATCGCAGTGTCAAATCTTTTATTAATAATTTCGTCAAGGAGTACATCGAAACCTTACCTGAATAATAAAACATTAAAAAATAAAGATTTCGAGTCGACAACATATATCCGCAAAATTCGGATTGTCGACTATTTTGTTAAATTGTAATGATTCTGACAGACAAATCATAGTCGCCATATTGTCCCGTCTAGCGAAACGTCAACCGGATAACATTTTGAGTCTGTACTACTAAGTCTTAGTACTAAGTAGTTTGTATGTGTAAATACTTTTTGCAGTTATCTATACTAATATAATAAAGCGGAAGAGTTTGTTTGTTTGTTTGAACGCGTTAATCTCAGGAACTACCGGTTGGGTCTGGAAAATATTTTTGTATACGATAGCCCAGTTATTCCGAAAGGCTATAGGCTACATAACGCTTCGACCCTTTGGGGCCGGGCAAAAGGCTTAAAAGGCTAAAAGATAATGTCAGCTAATCTCAGGAACTAGCGAATGGCGTATGGGATTTTTTTTTAAATCAATATGGATATCGTCCCCGATGTTTAAAGGGATGGGGAATCCAAATACAACATCTATTTCGTAATTCAAGATGGCAGATGGGAAATCAAAGATGGCGGAGGGGAAAAATTTAAAAAATCAATATGGGTATCGTCTCTGATTTAAGGGATGGTGAATCCAAATACAACATTGACGACCGGTTGGTGTAGCGGGAGTGTAAGCGACTGCTACGCCGAAAGTCGCGGGTTCGATTCCCGCTCAAGTCAAACATTTGTGTGCATGAACATGGATGTTTGTCTTGGTCTGGGTGTTTCTATGTATAATATGTATGTATTTACAAAAAAAAAGTATATATGTATGTTTATTCATTATCTAGTACCCATAGTACAAGCTCTGATTAGTTTGGGACTAGATGGTGTTGTGTGAATGTGGTAGAATATTATTATATATTATTATTATTATCCCATTTATTTATCATTTTTCTAATTAAAATTACATTTTTAAATATATTATTTACAAAAATAAACACATTTAAAAATATAAAAATAACCGTGGGGTCCCACCAGCATCGGGCACAGGGTCCAAGCTGCCGGTGGTTAGGGCTCCAGAGACAGGAACTTCCTCACGTACGTGCCGTGTCCAGAAGTACTGCCTTCTGCATCAGGCCCTTGACCCAAGCACCCAACGCGAGCCTCTTAAGGTGACGGTCGAGGCTCTTGGCTATTAGACCGTTAACGGTCACGACTATCGGCACAATAATTGCTGAGTTCACATCCCACATGTCGACAATCTCGTGAGCCAAGTCCAGATATTTAATCTGTTTTTCCATTTCGGCTTTCACGAGATTCTCGTCATGAGGAATAGTGACATCAACAATTATTGCGAGGCGCTCTGATCGATCTATCAACACGATATCAGGCTTGTTGGCTACAACAATCCTGTCCGTGATGATAGATCGATCCCAGTACAATGTGGCATGGCCATTTTCAAGAACTGGCTCTGCTACATACCTGTAGTACGGTACCTCGATGTCTACAAGTTTGTACTTCAGAGCATGTTGCTGGTGAATAATTCTGGCTACTTGGTTATGTCTGTGCAAGTACTCGCCGTTAGCAAGACGTGAACAACCGGAAACAATATGCCTGAGGGATTCACCAGGTTGGTGACAGGCACGGCAAATATCAGTAGTGCCATCCCTCAGGATATATTTCCGGTAGTTATTCGTTTTGATAACTTCGTCAGCAATTGCACAAACAAACCCTTCGGTTTCCCAAAGAGGTCACCGAAGCGTAGCCAGTTCACCGAGGCTAATAGGTCTACATCGGGTCCATACAGGGCCCGATGTAACCTGCCATGAAGCTCCTTGCTCTGCCATACACGCTTGCGATCATCAGTACTAAGTACTACAGGCATGCGCCAGTTCTCCTTAGCCATCCTGAGCGGGGTGAGCCCATTGTCAACCGCGACAACATCTCGATGCATATCCACGTTCGCCCGGAGAAAATATTCTCTGAGATTGCACACCTCGCGATTGTGTAGGGTCTTGACATTCAGAAAGCCGCGACCCCCGCACTTTCGCGGGATGTACAACCTCATCACGGATGAACGTGGATGATGCATACGATATGCCGTCAACAAAGTGCGAACTCTTCTGTCCAGGGCGTCCAATTCAGACTGAGTCCACTTGAGTATGCCAAAGGAGTATACAAGAAGTGGCATGACCCAACCGTTGCAAGCACGAACCTTGTTGCCACCTGATAAAAGACTTTTCAGTACTTTTTTCAGGCGGCCAAAGAAACGCTCTTGCAACGATTGCTTCATGACGGCTTCATTGATACATAAAGCCTGTGACATACCCAAGTACTTATAGGTATCAGTTAAGAGAAGCGTTCTTAGGTTAATGGAATCTGAGAGTTGGATCCCCTCAGATTCCACCATCTTTCCCTGCTTCACATGAATGACAGCACATTTATCCACACCGAACTCCATATTGATAGATTTACTAAAGTTTTGGGTTACATTTAGTAAGTCTATCAATTGGGCCTCAGAGTGGGCAAATAACTTCAGGTCATCCATGAACAGCAGGTGAGATATGACCTGACCACTTCTCTGTAACTTGCAGCCTAACCTTGAACCCTCAAGTAAAGTACTGAGAGGGTTCATGGCTAAGCAAAACCAAAGGGGACTCAGACTGTCGCCCTGAAAAATTCCCCGCTCAATTTTAATACGTTCACCCTCCTCCTGGATCCGTCGGCATCCTGGATAGCAAAGAGTCGTATTCCATTGCCCCATACATGACTTTAAGAAGATGCGTAGAGTTGTATTTACTTTATACAACTCTAACACCCTCAAAAGCCATGTATGCGGCACGGAGTCATACGCTTTCTTATAATCTATCCAACATGCCGCCAGATCCTTTCGGTTACGGCGAACTTGTTGGCTAATGGCCATGTCAATGAGGAGGAGCTCCTTAGTACCACGAGCCCCCTTCCTACATCCATTCTGAGAGGCTGACATAATTGCATGGTCTTCAACATGTTTAGCTCTCAGAATAGATGTAAGAAGTTTATAGACCGATGGTAAACATGTTATCGGTCTATAATTGCCGGGCTCGCTAGTACTACCTGTCTTATGGAGCAGGTGGGTAATTCCAGTCGTCATGAATGTTGGTAACGACCCAGATTCCACAGCTGATTAGAATTGAGATGCCAAGCGTTCATGCGAGCTACGTAGCCATTTCAGCCAGAAATTGTGCAGCCCGTCCAACCCTGGAGATTTCCAATTCGCTAATGGACGGACTACTTGTGAAACGTCTTGGCTAGAAATGGCCACGCATTCCATTTCGGGAATATGTTCGCATGCACGCTCGACATCTCGCATCCAATCGCCTTCAGTATGACTAATGGGCATCGACCAGATGCTACGCCAAAACATGGCTGTGGCGTCCGCATCCGGCCGCTGCACATTAGTCACACATTGGTCTGGTCGTTCCCAGCTTCTGTATACCCACCTCTGGTCCCTCTGGAATGTACGATTAATGAGATACCGGTCCACACGTTTTTTGAATCTACGAATACGGTTTGCCCATGCATAGACTTTCTGTTTTAGGAAGTCAATGCGCTCTGTGACACGGGATGTATAATCTTGAGGACTAATATTAGTCCCCACAAAGGCCCGTTTCACAAAGCGCATTACCCTGGGGCGTGTATTTCCCGCCCTAAAACAGATCAGCTTGCCAATAAGTGCCCTTGCCTCGGCAATACGCCTCTCAATCCTGCACTGCCACGCCGGTACAGCAGATCTTTGTCGTATAACAGTGTCAGTTTCAGGGAACTTAACACCTGCTATACGACATGCCGCCACGGCAGCACAGTACAAGATTGAGTGAGTATCACCGAGATCCTCACTATTATCTAAATAATTAGATAATAACGAGTCAAGAGCACTTACCAGCGCTATATTTCGCCTATGCATAGGCAATCGCGGCAGACGAGGTCTAATCGTGGGTGGCGTGTGCCGGTAGTCCCTAATCGCACATTCCAAAGCGTCCTTTACCTCCTCATTGCATTGGGTACTTACATTATCAGCCATGTCATCCTCCTCCTCGACGGCGCTGCCACCTATTGGTGGTGCGTTTGATGTCGGCGTTAGCGTAGGCCGGACGGGATTGACATGACTCGAAGGTAAGTAGTCTGAGCGAATCCTATCAAGTACGGTATTATCCAACTTGCCACTGCGCTGGATTACTCGTACCTGATCCGATAATCGTTGAGCCGTGACGTTGATGCTTGGTTCCAAGGCCTGAAACATAGACAGCATGCGACTACGGTACGCAGTGAGGTTAGTGCCCCCCTCTGTCGCCCCAAAATATGCGCGCGTGACATGTTCGTTCATTGATGTCGTCCACTTCATGCGCTGCACATTACCACCGGCAGCGGGGACCCTGTTTGGGGCCGGTGGGCCCCGAGGTCCTAAGCACGCTGGTGGCCGGCCTCTTTCACGCCGCCGCGCAGGTGACGGTGTCGACGGCGGAGAGAAATACTCGTCGCTGGAGCTCGACGCAACTGCAGCTGCCGGCGTTGTCGGCACAGGTTCCGACGGCTGCGAGGCGGAGCTCAGTGACGAGCCCGGAGGTGTTAGATGTGCTGTCTTGCTCCTGGCTCGAGTCAACATGCTTATTGTGCTTTATTTTTCATTTTTACTGTATTTATTTGTGATTGTTTTGACAATTTTGTCTTGACGGATGTCATTTTGTACAGATTTTATTTTCGTTTCGTAGTGAGGATTTATGGTATTTCTTTGATAAACTTATTATGGAATATTATACTGGATACGGTTACGGTCTCGTTTGTGATATATGATAGTGAAGAACTAGATATATTTTATTAAAAATTTTCTGAACAAAGTTGATGTATGCACGTTGACAGCCAGTGTATTATATTATTATTATTATTATTTCGTGATCAAAGATCGCGGATAGGAAATCAAAGATGGCGGACGGTATTTTATTTTAAAGTCCATATGGGTATCGTCTCCGATATTTTAAGGAATGGGGAATTCAATATTATATAAAAATCTTTGTTTGTCTGTTCATCATATATATACTCTGAAATGACAAGAGATTAAGCGCTAAGTCAATGGTAACTTTGGCAAAAGGGGCTTCGAAAAAAGGGAATTAAATAAAAAATCTTAAAAAGGCGATACGGAGTTCGCTGGGTCAGCTAGTTTAACTATAGATTTGAAGACAGTTTAGATTATTATACCAAACTAGACGACGCCAGCAGCTACGCCTGCATTTTATTAAAAGTTACCCGTTTTGGCCGATCCCGTGGGAATTTCGGGAAATCCCTTCTTAGTGCACGCCTACGGTCCTCAAGGAACATACATGCCAAATTTCAGCTTCCTGCGTCCAATAGTTTCGGCTGTAGCGTGTCTGTCAGTCAGTCAGTAACGCAAGGATTTTTTTTTAAGATATTAACTATTTCGGCTTATAGATTATTTATAAGGTATTGTAAATAATCCGTATGCGGTGATAACATAACAAACAACTTTCATATATTCGTATTTATTTATTTAAGTTATGGAAGCTTACCTTTACTATAAGTCACACTTCATAATTAAGGAGATCCCTCCTTAAACTATCCAGTTTATAGACCATCAGCAGTAACAATTATTTTGCCGCCAAGTAGTAACCTTCAAATGTGCAGTTGTATGTTACAGTTAAAATGGAACTGAAGCTAGTGCAATTACTGGACATTAGAAGACTTACTTGTCCGTCTGGTGACGGATTTAGAATACGGATTGTCACCACCCCATATCATCCCATGGGTGTCGTAAGAGCCAACAGAGGGAGAGCATATTATGCAGAGAACAGCACTGTAAGGGAAGGAAAACTTGATACAAACCCTATACCAACCTGTTTGGCCAGCGTGGTATAGTAGGCCAATGCCTCCTTTCAAAGAAGAGGCCTAGTCCAGCAGTGGACTGTTAAAGGCTGATAATGAGAAGACTTAATACGTTAGGTCTCAAGGTAGGAAGCGTCTTGCCTGTGTCTCTGACATGACCATAGACTTTAAACTTTCGCGATTTGTATACATAGTAAAATTTTAATAAAACAGTTCATCAGTGTGTGGAGACGTCATAAGAACACTTATGACGTCTACACACACTGATGAACTGTTTTATACAACAGTGTGTCAACGTACCGACAGTTTGGATAAAAATAAAAAACAAGTGAGGGTAGCTGCCGAAACCCGCGCTTCACAAGGACGACGCTGAGATGACATCAGTCCTGCCGCTACCAAGGCTGTTGTAAGACGGCCGAAACGTCGGTAAAACATAGGTATTTATACCTTAAATTAATTAAATATCGCAAATAAGACCCGTTTTAGTAAAATTGTATGATGACCATAGACTCGTGCTATGACCAAAAGATCTCAAGTGCGGAGAATCTATGCGTGCTTGTTTCCGCTTACCAGCAGGTAAATCGTCAGCTCGTCTGCCGCCATATTTTTAGCCATGCAATATCATAAAGGAGTTTATACAATACGTACATCATCATCTTCTTGCCCTGGTCTCAATCTATTTGGGGTCGGCGCAGTACGTCCTTCGCTTCCATTCTTTTCTGTCGCCCGTCATCTGATCATTTACCCCTTTCTCTTTCATATCCATCCTCACACAGTCCATCCATCTTTTCCTTGGCCTCCCTCTCCCTTTCCATCCCTCTACCTTCATATTCATCACTTGCTTACCTACATACATATCATCTCTTCGCATAATATGTCCATACCAAGCCAAACGACTTCCTTTCACTTTCTCGTCTATAGGCGCCACTTTCAGACTACCTCTCACGTATTCATTCCTAATCTTATCCATTCTCGTAACTCCACACATCCATCGCAACATTCTCATCTCTGCCACATGTAATCGTTTTTCATCCATCTTCTTAGTAGCCCAACACTCAGCTCCATACAATACGACAGGCCTTATAACCGCCTTACATATGCGTCCCTTGAATTTCAAAGGCATTTTAGGATCGCATATTGTGCCCGAGACCTGTCGCCATTTCATCCATCCTGAGTTGATCCTTTGCCGAACATCTCGGTCAATTTCGCCGTCGTGTTGCAGGAGTGAACCGAGGTAGTGAAAGTCGGAGCATACTGGTAGGGGTTTACCGTCAAGTGTAACCGGGCTTGGACTAGAGAGGCCGCCAAAGTCACAGAACATGTATTCAGTTTTGGTTCTGCTTATCCTAAGGCCTACGTTATCCAGTCTCTGCCGCCACTCCTCCAGCTTGCTCTGCACCTCCTGTCCACTTTCTGCTACCAGGACGATGTCGTCGGCAAACAGCATGTACCAGGGTGCCTCTTCCTGTATGTCCGATGATATGGCATCCATAATCAACAAGAAGAGGTAAGGACTAAGAGCCGATCCTTGGTGCAAGCCTACAGCCACATCGAATCTGGCTGTGATTCCAGCTGCGGACCGGATTTGCGTGTGGCATTCAGCATACATAGCTTGGATCAACTTCAGGTACTTTTCAGGCACTCCTTTCTTCTTGAGGGCCCACCACAAGACTTCACGCGGTACCCGGTCATATGCCTTTTCGAGGTCAACGAATACCATATGCAGATTTTTATGCGCCTCCCTGTATTTTTCACAAATTTGGCGAAGTGCAAAAATGGCATCCACCGTACCTCGACCAGGCATAAAACCGAATTGGTTACGTGAAATCTCACTCTCTGCTCGCAGACGTCGCTCAATTACTCTCTCCCATACTTTCATACTATGAGGCATTAACTTTATTCCCCGATAATTGTTGCATTCTTGGACATCTCCCTTATTTTTAAAAATGGGCTCTAGGTAACTCCTGCACCATTCCTTGGGTACTGTCTCCTCATGCAACATCTTATTGAAGAATAAAGTCAGCCACGCCCATCCATCCTCCTCTAACACCTTTCATGCTTCTACTGGTATTCCATCTGGTCCTAATGCTTTCCCATTCTTCATTCCACTCACAGCCCATCTTACCTCATCCTTACTTATTACATTCACTAGTCCAATATTCTTCGCCTTGTTCTCAAGCATTTTGCACCAATCATTCTCTTCATTCATTAATTTTTCAAAATATGTTCTCCATCTTTCTTTAATCCTATCATCATCCGTAAGAACCACTCCTGTTTCATCTTTCATACACTTGATATGGTATACATCCCTCGCCTTTCTCTCTCTAGCCTTAGCCAGTCGGTATAAATACTTTTAGCCCTCCGGCTTCTCAATTAATCCGTATATATTGTCAAGGGCTTTTGCTCTAGCTAAGGCAACGGCTTTTTTGGCTCTTTTCTTACATTCATCATACTTCTTTTTCTTACTCTCTTTCAACGAGTCATTACCTTCTTTCATCAGCTGCCATTCCTTAAACCTTGCTTTCTTTTCCTTGAGCACACTCTGTACTTCCTCTGTCCACCACCAGGTATCCTTATCTTTCACACGTTTTCCTTTCGATTCTCCTAAAACATCTTTTGCCACGCACTTCATACATTTACTCATCTCCTCCCAACTCTCATTCACGCTGCAATCCTTCATATCGCCCATCTCAATCATTTTATCTACCACTCTATTTCTGAATTCTACTGTACATTCATTCTTCTCTAACATATGCCATTTTACTTTTGGGGGTAGCTGCTCCTTGGTTCTTTTCGAGCTCAGCCGAATTTTTAATTCGACCACCAGGAGTCTGTGCTGTGAGACTAAGTCTTCTCCCGGTACCACCTTACAGTCTTTGACGCAGTTGATACGTTTACGCCTTAGCAGAAAATAATCAATCTGGGTCATATGGTGGCCACTGTTGTAGGTTACCAGGTGTTGCTCTTTTTTTTGGAACCAAGTGCTAGCCACTATAAGATCAAAAGCGGCAGCAGCTTGGAGAATTGCTTCTCCCTCGCTATTTCGGCTGCCGAAACCCCAGCCTACATGTACTCTTCCATACTCTCCACTTGTTCGTCCCACATGACCATTAAAATCTCCTCCCACAATTATCTCTTCATTCTCCGGAATATCCGTCATCATGCTATCGAAATCCATCCAATACTTCTCTTTCTCACAATCATCACATCCTACCTGAGGGGCATACACACTTATCACATTCAGAATAATATCTTGCAATATCACTTTCACAGCAATCAATCTGTCATTAATTCTATTTACACATGTCACACCACCTTTCAGATTTTCGTCTAACACAATTCCCACACCATTTCTTTTCCCATCACTTCCACAATAATAAAACTTGTATCCTTCTCCGATCTCCCTAGCTTTCGTACCTTTCCATCTTGTTTCCTGCAGACATGCCACATTTATTCTTCTTCTTATCAAAACATCAACTAACTCTCTAGCCCTTCCAGTCATCGTACCTACATTCAAACTTGCATACCTCACCCTTACGTCACAGGCTTGCTTCTTACGTTGCACTCGCCCGGAGTAGTGCAACAACCCTTGCATACTTCTCGCAGGTGCCGGGTGCTGCCCCTGCGCGTCGCCTGCGGGGAACGCCCTAACCCTATCGCACTCCTGAACATATGTGGCCATACTGCAAATATGTTTTGGCATGGATTTTACTAGCCGGCCGCCTGCCTGACGCCAACCCTCCTTGGGAATGTTCTCGTTATAATGGAGGGGGGATAGGAGAAACGGGGTAAATGGATAGGATGTATGATGAGGAATAAAGGGTTTGTAGGTGAGGGTACTGTAGTCACTGGAAGGATATAGGGTAGTGACTACAGTAGCTCGGAGAGCCGGGAGCGCGTACCCGAAGCCCTGTCTAATGGTCGGACAGACCAATAGACAGAAGCACCCCCTGACTTATACAATACGTACATACGTTCTCAAAAAAGAAAACGCATACAATGCGCACCCAGTTTAATCTGCATTGTTTCGCGCCCTACGTCTCCACGCATAGGCTTATATGTAAATAGATTACGCTGTCGCATAAATCAGGTTTACAACAAAACGTTCTCCTTTCTGTCGCGTTGTAAGTCAATGTACGTTTCGTATGACGTCACTTTTATGGTATTATAATAAGCAATACGTCACTATTGTGAGCGTGTGCATTGTTGAGCCACTGTCGTGCATTGAATTACGTCACGGCTAAAGACGTATTGGATTTTATTTGACAATGTCTCTTTAGAGATTACATCGCAACCTCACTGTTCTCCGATGGTTTAAGTTAACTTTATCATTGTACTAGACTTCAGCGACTTATCTACCCGCGTGAAATAAACACATAAAACTACCTCAGAAATAACACTGTCTATTAGTCAATACTGTTGAAAAACCCATTCCATATTTTTCGTTTATTATCGCGTTCAAACATACATGATGCGACGGGGACATCGTTTTATAATATGTATAGATATGCAATGGTTGAATTATTATATTCTGCCTATTAAGCCCAAGTCTTTCATGAAATATTGCCACTCGACCATTCTGGTTTAATATCTCCCAAATAATTGCCTTATTTACATAAAAATCTTGAAATCCCATAATTCTTTTCAGCGATGCTTTATGTTTTTGAATATATGTCCTCGTACAAAAAAATCAACAGAGACCTTTCTGAGTAGGACTAAAAGAGCTCGCACGTGTGCCTGTATTTTAATTTCATATGTACACCACGTTTCGGTCAAATAAATAAAAAATATACCATGTTAAACATCGTTGGATGCTAATATGGGACGTGATTATGTTGTTTGGATATTATTTTTAATAACGGCACGGTAAGATGGTGTGAATGGAATTGTAAACATGTGTGTTTGTTTTGGTTTGTAGGCCTAATCTGCACTGCGGTAGATTGGTAGTTCAGAAGATCAATTTTGCTGCACATTATATATAAGAATGACAAAAGAGGACTTTTCGTTGTTTTATACATGCCACAAGCTGTAATGGGCGACCCTTATACTTATAAACTGTAAATCTTTTGCGGTCCTTAACAGTTTAGCTCCGCAATTACAGACACATCATACGTGATATTAGTGGAAAGACTTGGGGGAGGCGATGTGTATGCAGTGGACGTCTCTAGGTTGAGATGATGATGAGTGATATTTGGCACTAGTAAACACACATTTTAATCCCCCCACAGAGTTTAGAAATGTGTTCAGTGAAATCAAATAAAAAAATTGTGAATAGCGGCAGTGAAGCCTAAACTATAAACTGTATTTAAATCAATAATAATCCAATCGATATAATAATCCACAGAAATTAGAGATGTAAATCCTTTTCTTGTCAAATTATTTCTTAACCAAGCCTGCCACAATTTTACAGTCGCGAATAATGCTATAGCGCTATTGATCAAGTAGCCTTTCAAAATAATAAGAACCTTCATGCTAGCGTTATTTCTTCATAAAAAAGCAACCCAAATATAGAGTGTAATCTATCGAAAACCGTCTCAGCAGCGTGTCGATCCGGAAATAAACCTTCATATCGACCGGAGCTGTGCGAAGCAGATGAACGGAGTGAGAAGAAACAGTCATCAATATAGTGTCTCTTTCTTAGTTAAGCTGTTGTGAACATAATTTTAGCCATGAAAAGTGACCGATATATTGCTATGAGACGGTCTCTGGCTCTATCTTAATGCGCTTAGCACAGCTTGCTAATAGGCTTAAGACATTTCCGTGTCTAAGAATACTTTACAATGTTTTAAAGATAATATGATGTCTTCGAACCCACAAAAGGCCAGCCAGGTGGATTGCTGACCAAGTGCAGGACGGCAGACATCATCCGTTTGAGGAAATTGAGAAGAATTCTCAAATATTACATTTATGTTGTCCAAAACTATAGTTTATATGTAAGTTTTATTTTGTCTTACTCGTGGCAATTATGAGTATCTTTCCATCTTTTTCTTTCATTTTACTTGTTTGTGATTTTCGTACAGTGCCCAGCTGTAACGCACATTTTTGTAGGATACACAGCCTTATGGCGCTGATACACCTGAGCATTCACTTGTAACAGAACAGCGAGCATTCGCCGTTTTCTGTTTTGTCGAACCGAACATTTTCACGATCATTCTAGCGAACAATCTAAATTCAAATAGTCCGTAGAATATATAAAAAATATAGAAATCGCACTACAACAGCAGTTTTATCCAATATATTTACTTCACTTTCACTTCTGAATTATTTCTAGAGTAAGAGTGAGATACATAAACAAAATATGACGTTTCTAAATAATAAAATGCAGATTTTAATTTGAACAGGTTTAATAAATCACACAAGTGTCTGTTCCTACGTTCAAATATATTTATCGATACCGAGAAATTATCAACATTCTATTGAAATGAATTCTGAGTAAACTAAATCTAAGAATCTATTGTAAACATTATCAATATTTTATCGATATTTATTCTGAGTAAGCCCATCACTAGTCAAGTTAAAATTAGTGACAAACTATGAAGATTCTTCCCTAGAATAAAATCATAAGTCAAAGTGAAGTAAATATATTTGGTTTAACCGCCATTGTAGCGCGAATTCTATGTTTTATTTATATTCTAAGGATCCCCCGAATGTTCGTGAGAATACTCGCTAAAACACACTCATTTGTTTTGTAACATTCGCGAGAATGCTCATTACAGGTGAATGCTCACGTGTATTAGCGCCATAAGGTTAATACTTCGACAGCCATCGATTGCGGAGGTTTTATACCATCGATACAAATAGAGACATGTTTTGGAACAAGTTTCCCTTCTTTTACGACAGCCGACTTGCTTCGAGGGTAAATATTGATTACTTAGCTCTTCTTATCGGGGTAAAGAGTGCATGCTTTATTTTGAGCACAATTATAGCGGAATTGGAGATCAGCGTTAGTATAATAGACGACATACAGTCAGCCAAACTTATGGTCTAACACTATGCGGTCTACATATTTTATCTGCACATCCTTAAACGACAAGGTTGATTTTTCTATGAAACAATATTCGGTCAGTTTTAACTTCATAATTAGCATTATTTCGATGACACTGACAGTTTTGACAGACCTGGTAAACACTTCCTTGTCTGACCGTACGGGTTTTCAAGCTAAAGAGTTTGTTTGTAAGAACGCGATAATCTTTGAGGCTACTCGGTATGGAAAATAATGACTAGACTAAATAGACTATGTACCATTCGCTTATGGTGCTAAAGCTCTGATGAAAAGTGTAAAAACGCGACAAGGATGTAAAAACGGATGAGCGGATGCTTTGGTTGAAACCGCGAAGCACAGTAAAACAGTATTCATTAATATTTTATTATCTTTAGGATCAGTTTCGTAATTAAAATGTATTAAAGTCGTTTTATTTCAAAAGAAGTAAACTGCGTTTGAGGCAAAGACTGGATTTGCCAATGATTTTTTAATTAATAAAGAAACAAAACAAAACTATAAGTAGGTATTGTTTTTAATACAAAGAATATGCTGAAATGTTGCATTTTAATTAATATTTCTTAGACTAAAAAAGTCAACGCGGCCTAATTAGAAAGTTATTTAAACAATTGTAAAGACAAGTTCTTGTTCAGTATAAATACCTGACTCGTTCGAAGTCAAACAAAAGGTTATTTTTACCTGCCGCATAAACTTACAGGCTTCAAGATCCTTGAAGCCACCACTGGGGTTTCAAAGTAATTATACCGTCCTTAATTGTAAGCCACAGAACAAACCTTATTAGCTTTAACCAACTCTCCCGAGCAACGGGAAAATTAAATTTTTCTTCTTTCCCTCTGAAAAAATACTTGTAATCATACTGTTTACAGTACACAAGAAAAAACCAGCAGTCTACAATTTAATTTATTGTTTGGCGGCGCTTTCATTTGAACCGGTTACAAGCTATTTGAGTTCCGGTGGTAAGCGCATTACAAAGTTACTAAGTACACTTCGTAGCAATGCTACGCCGTAGCACTGTTGCCTTCTACGAGTTTAATGCGTAGCAGATCGTTTTCTGTTTTAATTATAAACTTTTATAGAAACTAATTAAGTTGTTGTTCTTGTGAAATACAATGTTTGTGTTATTTTTTGGTTATAAAACGAAAAGTCTAGTGTGCTCTTCTTTTTGCGCGGTTTGTAGCCAGCCCAATGTTTACGATTCTTAGGCCTCACACAAGAGCTGACTAATTTGCTTTCTTCTTCTTCTCCGTCGTTTTGCTCTTGGCAGAGCGGTCGAGGTCACATTGAGGCGTCCACATTGGTGATAGAGGCGGACACAGCTATTTTACGATCTCCCGCCATCTCTCACTGTTAGCAGACTGTCTGCTATTTGCTTTACCGGGCTTAAATATACTTTTAAGATACTGTTTATCGACTATTATAGAAGCTCATGGTAGCCTACTTTGAAAATGGACAGTCAATGGAAGAATTGGCCGATCAGCGTCAGTTTTCATATCTTTTTCTGCTGTAGAGTATTTTAATGGTATTAAAAAAAGCACTTACGTTATATTTGATCAACGCAAGTCTTTCTTATTGGTTAAGTTGTTCTTGATACTGGTTTCTATGCTGTATGTCCTGGGTTTACCACTTTAGTTTTTTATATTATGGTGAGCACGATTTTCATCGTGTTGGTTTATTATGTTGAATTATCAGTTGTCTAGTTCAAAATATAGACTGTTTATAGGATTCTATAATAATTATATAGTTAAATTTTAAAATCTTGCAATCTTTTTTTTCGTATCAGTGTGTGGCTAGCTCGGGTGTCGGAGTTGTAAAACCACTTTAAGACTCGGAAGGCTAATGTCGGAACATAGCCTAACTATTCATGTCCTGCAACAAGCGCTGGGCTCGACATTTACGTACTGATTTAACGATAGTAGAGACTTGCTGATTTCAGCATGAATGGGCCAGCTCGACCGGGGAAGTACTACCCTCTCACAGAAAATCAACGTAAAGTACAGTAGCTAAACTGCTGCGTTTCGTTCGGTGAGTGAGAGTGCCGGAGGCCCTATGCCCTATTCCTTTTCCCTCATCCCACTCGTCATCCTGTCCCCTTTCCCAATCCCAAGGGGCGGCAACGCACTTATGACTCCTGTGTATTGTTTGTGTCCATGGGCGATGGTAATTGCTTACAATCAGGCGATCCGTCTGCTCGTTTGCCGCCCATTACTATAAAAAAATCTGATGTAACTGCTCCCCCTTCGAAGTGGTGACCTATTCAAGCGTTATTAAACTTTTGCCAATTACAATAGGCAAGCCAAGTCATGGTCTCATTTTATAACTTAGTTTCATTGTAAAACAAGCATAGATTAAAATGCGAAAGTTATTCGATTTCGCATTAACATTTATGAATATTGAATTGACTTTTTCAGTAATTTATTACAAAAATAATTTTAATTGCACTTCGCAATTTTGAGAACAGTTCATGAGTATAAAACTTTGTTTTGTGTACTTTTAAAGATATCTATGCTAATACAATAAAACTAAAGTGTTAGCTTGTTTATTTATTTACCAGGCTAAACATGCTAATCTCAGAAACTAATTTGATATGAATAATATTTTTTGTGTGAGATAGCCCGTCTATCGAATAAGGCTATTTAATCACGCTTTGAGCCATGGGTATGTAGCAGTACCCCTAAATAACGCGGAGATAAATTACATTTAGACACTGCATAAATAATCGTGCTCATTCATTAAATATTCGTCTTGGGTGGGAATCGATCCCACGACATCTGGCTTAGCAGTCAGTGCTACTAGCCACTAGATCATCTGCACGGTTGGCGCAGTGGTTTAAGCGGCCGCCTCGCCGCTTGACACTGCGCCGAGTGTTGTGGGTTCGATTCCTACACGAGGCAACCCTTTGTGTGATTCATAAATTGTTGTTTCGAGTCTGGGTGTTCATTGTGCCCGTTGGTTGTATGTTTGTAAAGTCCCCCGTGACACAGGATTTATTCCTAATGCGGGCGTTGTCTTTTTAACAAGATTAACATGCTAGTTAAATATTTACTGTCTCAAATAATAATGTTGTTTTACGTGACTTCAAAATGTGGATGACGAAAGACTGACAAAGAAGATATATAAGGCAAGTGTGAATGGGACAGGACGAAGGGGAAGACCTAGGCGGATGTTCTCTGGCCAGATTGGAGACATCCTAAAAAAAGGACAGGTCAGAAGTACCCTAAACAGAAGAGCATGCATGAGAAACATGATGGAAGTGAATGAAGCAAGAGAGGTATGTCAGGCGTAAGTCTATGTATGTATGTTAGAATGTCTATCCGCTTAACTGATACAGTCACATCAAATCTAAATGTTAAATAACATAAGGTTTGAACAATATTTGGAGAATATACAGACCTAGAAATTCCAAAAAAAATATGATTCATGACCAAATAATTAATATATTGAAGTAATTTAAATAGCTTTAAATCCAACGCGTAGCTTTGAGTTGCCTGAGCTTTGTATATGTATTTTACGATTTTGAGGTCTTCAACTTTCAATTAGAAACTTTACATACCTGAAACTCGACATAATCATGCTAAAAGCAAACCTTTCCACTTGTAATAAAGTTTCAATTAGTAACAATATATTAGACATTTCCCATCCACTAAGTACGGAGTCCTATTACTCTGAACTATACTTAGCACCTCATCTTTTCTCGATTACAAGGCGGCTATTAAATATGTATACAAAGGCCCTCAGTAAAACCGAAGAACATTTTAGTCTCATCTCAAGTAAAGCCTAGGTCCCGCCTAAGAGCCTATTTCATTAAAACATTAGAGCGTTTCTGAGAACGGTCCATAATATTATATTATCCTCATTTCAGATCTTCCCCGACAGATTACGCTAAACGCTTCAACTGTCATCCTAAGGGTCTCAGGTACCATTGTCGTTATTTTTGCATATTTAATTAGGATTACACTAGAGTCTTCCAAGGAAAAATGCCTCCGGGCGTGTTTTTGGCAACGTTTTAATATTGTTTGTGTTTTTCTTGGAATTTCTGTTTAACAAGAATAAACAATGTGTCTATTGACAAAGCGGACTTGAAGTAAATAGCAATGTTTACTGTTTAACAAATGAGAAATAATACACAAGAGGGAACTTCAAAGCAAATACAACCTTTTTATTTTATCTTGTACTGATATTTGTAGACACATTTTCTTGAAGATATTAGTTGTTAAGAATTATATTCTTAGCAACTAATAGAAAAGCTATTTTATGAAAAGTAAACAAAGTATCTGTCGGTTTAGTTTAGGCTGTTGAAGATCTTGAATCTGCAATAAATAAAATAGTTACTCGCTGCCAGGTACAATTATCAGTTCTTCTTATAAAATATATTAAGTCAAGCTTACGTATTCATGTCTTCTAATAAATAATTTTAATCATTGTTTGTGGTTGTTTTAATCAGGTTTGCTAATAAAACAAACAGTTTTCTTTTCAGCCTGCTGTGCTTAATCCAATGAATATTGCGTTCATAATCATCTGCATATCAATAATAAAAGCGTTTGAAAAAAAATTTGGTTGTGCAAGTATTACCATATTTTACACTAGATGAGCCCGCGGTTATACCTGCGTTATTTAAGGCCACTGCTCCGCTCCCGAGGCTCATAGCTTTATGTTATATATCCCATCGATAAATGGGCTATCTAACACTGAAATAATTTTTGAAATCGGTCCAGTAGTTCCTGAGATTAGCACGTTCAACCAAACAAACAAACAAACTCGTTAGCTTTATATATTAGATTTACGGTAGTCATTACTCGAATCAGCATTTGCAAAATATCAAAACACCCCATTCCAGTCGTATACTAAAGAAGAGGTATCAACATTGCATATACGAACAGATTCAAATGTATGTACGGCCCAATTTCACTGCCAATTTGCAATAAAGGATCTTTGTACAACCTTTTGCCCTGCGCAGATATTTCTACACAAATTGAGACGACTCCCCAAAAAAAATGGGTTGTGTGTTCCTCATTAACGGGATCTTTTAAAATATAACATATCTGTGGTTTTTATACAGAGCGAGCTTTGTTTTTCTTACAAGGTTAATGTTAGAAGGTTGCAAAATTGCAATATTTATGAGGGATACACACTTATAATACAAATATTTTTATAAATAAAATATCTTATTCTCATTATAATATAATATTCATTTATTTCAGGGAATACTAACCTACAGATATATACCATACAGGCTAACATACATACAATAACTTTTCGAATAACAATAGATATAATGACACCGGTGTTGTTTACATTTTGAATTATGAATGCTGGTGGATATTTTTATATATACATGAAGTTTTGCCTAAAGTGGAGATAATTAATATTTCGGCACAGAGCATGCTTTGAGGCTGTTCTTCCTCATTTTGCTGTTGATTAGTTGGATTTCATGGTACGAAAGTACTCTAAGCACGGCACAAGGAGTTTATCTACAACAAAAGTCAATTACTTCTTAATTACATTTTAATAATTCCACTATTTACCAATATATCTTCACCACTAATTGCGCAATGTTTCAACAACATACGATCAAGCACCAAATGAGGAGTATTTGGTGCTTAATCGTATGTAGCTGGTCAAGGTTAACATCACGATTTTGTGAAGTATTATTGCAACGAATTATCGCTGTGTAACAAAATGCTGATAGACTTTCGACCCATTTCAAATTTATAGATCAGTATCCACTTATTATTCCTGTTCCAGTATGTATAACTAACGAGCTGTATTATAACTAATCTAGTAATAGATTTAACAGCCTACCGACTTTGCTAATCTAGTATGTATACGGGTCGTGTCAAACTTGGACACAAAGATGTATCTGAAGTAGGTGAGGCTATGACCTTGCGTATGTTTACTTAAGGCAGTATAGGAATTATTCTCTGCGAATTTATAAAGTATTTAGTATGCCACAGCAGAGGAAACCTGCGTGTTCCTATTTCGATAGTAAACGTATTATACGCAGATTGAGGTCAACTTCTAAAGTCGTACGTTTGACGATAGAACCCACGTTACCTAAAGTGACAGACCGAAAAAGTTTCACGTCAACTATACCGATATTTAAATGTTAAATTTTTGGCTCAGATTTTTTTTGACCCATAAAATATGAACAGAGGAAAAATTAATATAAAAAGGAAGTTGTCTAAGTTGAATTTGATATAACAAAGTTGTTACAAGGTCATTATTCATTTAAAATTTAATGAACTGGCCTTTAGGAAGTTTTCAGCAAATATACTTGACATTTTAACTTTTGTTTCAAATTATTGTCGTAAACATACAGCTGCTGCGAAAATTGTGAGAGTATGAATGACGTTTTGAGTCAAAAGTTCTTAAGACTCTAAGATATGGACTTTAGTTTTTTTATAAGAATATCTCTTAAAATACATTTAATAGGAACTGGAAGCCTTTCGAAGGAATACTCCTAACAATAAATTAGTCGAGTCTCTATATAAGATTAAGGAGTATTGTAACCATAGATTACCTTTCTAAGAACTAATTATATGGGTAAGCAATTGAATAATACCGATAACAGAATCACTCAACTGTGAGGTGTACTTGACTAGGTTCAGTAGGTGATTATGATATTTACGTTTAGAAATCCGATAAAAGAGACAAAACAGGATAGGTATTTTCATTTTTATTTCATTGCTATGAATCGTTTCCAGCTATTCAAAGAGTTAAACAGGTGATCTATTTTCATTGATTCTTAAAACATCTTAAACCTAAAGGACAATGGCAGATCTCCATACATCAAAATGTCTGAAATTAAATTGAAGCGAACAGTAATAAAAAATATATCCAAAAATTTGGCGTAAGTAAAAGAGTCTATAAATGATTCTATTTTCACTCAAGAAAGGTGGAAAAAGAAGATATCGGTGTTTGAATTTTTAGTTAAGAATGAACAATGTAGGTAAAAGGAAAGTTATAGTATGAAAGTTAAACAATGTAGGTAGGTACGTTTGAATTATCAAATGACATATGGCAGATTGACATCAAAACGCGGAAGTATTTTGTAGCATCTAACTGTCACAGCCAGAGACAAAAGCAGAGCTGCACATTTTAAATCGATTTTATGTGAAATCGATACAACATTAAAACGATGCTGTGACGTTTCTATTTGATTTAAACGTTGCTTTGCTTCAAAAATATTAGCTTATTGATATAATGTTGATTAAATATTAAATAACTGCATTTTAAACCAAACCAACTCTATAAAGGTCGATCGTATCGATTACTTATTTAATAATCGATACGGATATAGCACTCACGTCTATTCCTGTCACATCAGTGTCTATGGCAACAATCAAATATTAAAGTATTCGTAATCAATTGGAATGCTTTTTATCATCATAAAATACTCCAGCTTTAACGAGACAAAGTGAAAATATTAAAAATCGTAGAAAAAAGAAACAATTTGTTTTGTTCATATAAAGTTTAAGGTCGCCACAACAAACCCAGACCAAATTCTGCCATTGTTCTTTAGCAAAATTACGTTTAGTAAAATTCTTAATTTTCTAGCAAAAAGAAATCTTACAAGTTATGTATCTACATCTATAACTCTTGATATGCTAGGAATATAAGCTATATTTTTTAATATTATTCAAAGTAGTAGCCAGATATAGAAATTCAATTTTTTTGTAATTGTGGAATCCCATTTTTGGATTTATTATATATAGATAATAAAATAGCATCAAATAATTTGACGACCGGTTGGCGCAGCGGAAGTGTAAGCGACTGCCACGTCAAAGGTCGCGGGTTCGATTCCCGCTCAAGTCAAACATTTGTGTGCAAGAACATGGATGTTTGTCTTGGTCTGGGTGTTTCTATGTAAAATATGTATGTCTTCTTTCTCTTCTTTCTCTTAGCGTTATCCCAGTTTCAATCTGGGGTCCGCTTACTAGTCTAACCGGATTTGGCTGAATATTAGCTTTTCCACAGAGCGACTGCTGTCTGCTACTGTCTGACCTCCGCAACTCGAAGGGATAGCGATATTCCATGGTTTAGACTAGTGTCAGTTTATTTTAGAAGGTACTGACACCCTGTAACGACTGTCAAAGATCTTTATGACAACCGGGACCGATGGCTTAACGTGCTCTCCAAGGCACGGGACAAGCGATATTTTTTTATAAATGTAAAATATGTATGTATTAACAAAAAAAAAATATATATATGTATGTTTATCCATTATCTAGCACCCATAACACAAGCTCTGCTTAGCTTGAGACTAGATTTACTTAACTTGATCTCATCTGATCTCTTACGCTATCGTTCTACGTAGGTAATAGCAACTATAATTGTTGTGTGAGCAACGATAACGCTGACTCCAAAATTGTCTTAATAGTCTTGATAATACACCTTACCTTAGGGACTACTACTGACTAATTAGTTTGAAGCTAGATAGACCTCTTGAATTTAGTTGTATTATGTTTCGTCAGTTAAACTTAGACTGAAGGCTGTTGTGTACGGATATTACGTCTGTTTATGGTTTGAATATTGAACACGTAACAGGGATAGTACATCACTATGGTGGCTACATTATTACGATGATAAATGTAAACATGCCCTCGGTTATTCCTAACATCATGTCATTATAATAGGATATTTTTTGTCAATAATTGATGTTTTTACTCGTAAAATAATGTTTTTAGAAGAGTAAATGTTCGCGGTAACGGTTTCTGATTTGTACCTATCAAATGTATAATTATAAGGCCCGAAATGAAAGCAAGTTTTGTCTTTACTACGAACGAGAGAAGAACGCAGCGGAATGAAGTTATTGTTTAGATAACTTTACTTATTATAAAGTCATGTGGTCAATTTAGTTTTTATTTCAGTTATATTTTTACGGTCTCGATGGATTTATTTCAGTTGTGTATTCAAATGTAAAAAAAATATGATTTAAAGGTTCAAATATATCAATGCTTCATAAGACCAATGAGGTACGGCATTTGATGCCTGGTGACCAGCAGGCATCAAATTCCGTACCTCATCGGTCGTAGGGTATTAATTGAAACAATGGTAGATTGTAATGATATTAATTTAATAAATGCTGTTATACTATATTCATAAATCATCAATCTGTCATCAAATATGTGCTTGAGCCAGTTTAGTAAGCAGAGAAAACTTACCGCACCGTCCGCGTAGAGAAAATTGTAGGATAATATTTTCAATGCGGATGTAAAGAGATGAAAAGGTTACTTACTTACTAAGAAATTACAGTATTGAGCAAAATGCAAACATTTCGAAGTTTTTACACCAAAGCAGCTTGACTCTAGAGCTACTTGCATTAGAATATATTTTACTTTTAGGAGCTCTAGGAAGGTATTTCATAACTGACTTTTATATGAAATTTAGTTTACTAGAACGTCACAGCATAACATTTTTCATAAGAAACTTAAAATTCATATTTCTCCTGTTAAACTAGTAACTTGTATTACTTGTATACTATCAAATAGCAGGTAATCTACATTTCTAAGTTTCAAACTTATAAGCTTGTTACAAAAGTATTTACTTATTTAATACCACATTTACACATGCGTGTTCGTCATTCGCCTCGACACTCCACGAATATTTGTCGAAACATTCGTAAACGGATGTTGTCGCGAACTACTGTTCACACATTCGCGGAGTGAATCATTTTGAAATTCGCACACGAACATGGAGGACGTGAAAATTATCGCAGCGTGCGCGCTACATTTAATGAAATTATACAATTATTTAGATATCCTGCGTAAAAAACTAAAAAGAAAGCCATCGTCACAGACGATTTCTTTATTGAGCATGTAAATTATTAAATTACTTTGAGAATAACTCATATAAATAATTCATTTTTTCTTTTTATTAATAGACTCACGCCTTTATCCTCGAAGGGGTAGGCAGAGGTGTAATATTACACCCACATTTCGCCATGAATTTTTAGGTCCCACGTAATAGGGGGCGGGCCTATTGCCGTACCGAGCACATTACCAGATTCCGTGCTGCTACTGAGTATTTCCTAACGGAAAAACCCAATAACACTTTGCCAGACCCGGGAATCGAACACGAGACCTCCCAATCTCACGCGCACATTTATGCCGCGAGACCAACGAGGCAGTCATATCTTTTACTATGTTTGTTGATAAACAATTTTGTTTTGGCCAAAGTATGATTTTTTTATATTTAATGTGCTTAATGGCAACCCCATACTAGCAGACATACGGTTCCAAGCACCGTTTATCTTTCTGATGTTTTGGGTTCCAAATGAGCTTTTTTGTTTTAAATAGTTCAAGGAATTCTATAGTTCGCGCTTCACTCCACTCCATTTTGACAACACGTCCGATTGGGTCGTGCGCTAGCTGTCAACTGAATGCAGAAGAATGTGTTAACAGTAAGTTCGTGTTCGCCATTCGTGCCCTTTGATTCGCGTCCGAAAAACCGCTCTCAACACGAACACGCGAATCACGAAGCGAATCACAAGGCGAATAGCGAATGCAATGTTTACGTATGCGTGTTCGTTATTCGCCTCGTCATTCGCTTCGTTATTCGCACGAATGTGTAAATGTGTAAAGTCTGTTACCATAAAGATTTGTGATTACATAATGTTGAATACATGTAAGCGAGAGCCTCCTTAGCTAGAAATTAGATGTTTGTATCATGCCCAAACTTAAGAATTCAGTGTATGTATGTACATACACAATACGGACCCTGAGGCATCCTCTTCAAAATTCGCTGATATGTTCTGTGTACAAACAGTTGTCTACCCGTTTCTATTTGTCTTAGCTTTAAATTCATTGTGGGTATGAAACGTTAACTCTGATTCTCCCGGATTCATCGCTCTAGGCTAACGCGTGGTCACCGCTTTGTGAGAAAACAAGATTTACTAAGTATTTTTTGGGATAGCGTACGAAAAGTGTTGAATTTATGTTTTTTCTAAATATGCGGGGCGGTTAAGCTATGTCTAAGTATGTTTGTTGGTCTAATGGTTGGTGACCTAGATTGCTACGATGGGGTGGTGGGTGTTATTTTCTTTGGTTTAGTTCCGGTTATGTCAAATCTTTGAGTCATTAACATGATGATTTATTGTGTTTAGGTGTTATTTATTTAATAATATATTTAAGTATGCGCGCTATGTAAAACGAGCGCTTTTAGGTAGCTAGCACATAAAATAAAACGATTGAAATGCGCAGTGGGTTAAGTACTTGACGATTCTTTATATTTTTTGTCCATTAATCTAGAATCAGCAATGGCATCCAATGTGGTAATGCTGCCAGCATTTGGCAATGTGCCAACTGGCAACGGATTGCGACCACCTATATGATTAATTTTAGTTTAATTTCATACGTGTGTGTTGGCCTGCTTTAATACATGATTTTCTTCAATGTGTAATAGAAATAGCATAGGTCATATCTAAAATTTGTATAAATTTTAAGTAGTTAAAATGTATTTTTATCGTTACGGGTAGCCAGTACCCTCAAATAAACTGATACGGGTCTAAACCATGGCATATCACTATCACTTTGGATTGCGGCGGTCAGACGGCAGTCGCTCTCTGGGCAAGTTGATATTCTGTCAAATCTGGTTAGACCAGTAAGTGCATCTCGGGCTCCAAGGCGCGTAAGTCTTAGATGCAACCGGGATAACGCCAGGGGGATGATGATGATGACACAGAAACCGATTGGGATACCTGACCTTCATATAAAGCATGATTTTCAATATAGTTAACAGTTTTTGTCCTGATTTTATTGGCGTTAAAGTTATGATACTTGGGCTCAGTTTCACCACCTCCGAATAACCAACATCTGTCAGATAATGGTCATCAAGTTATAATTTAACCAGCTCTCATCAGACAGGTTATAAGAGCAATGCTAAATTTTCTAAAGAATATTCCTGTAAGAGTTGGATGCCATATCTATTCATAGTAAATTTTAGGAATGAAGTGAAACAATTGAAGTAAAATTGTGAAATAGTGTGAATCGGCAACTAAAATAAGTGTTAAATTCAGTCTTAGTTTTGTAATTAGAACTCTTCAATCCAGTAACTTATTTGTTGAGAATAATTATAAGTTATAAACATACCGATAAAAATCGTTTCGAAACTGTAAGCAAATCTTACACACTTACAAGCAAACACAATAAACATTCTTGCTAACTATACTGTATACGAGATAGCTAGACTTGACTATTTGATATAAATTTCAATTTGATACCTGCACGCGTTTCTGAGAAAAGGGGTCTTGACAGAGGGACGGGCGGATAACAAAGTGATCCTATAAGGGTTCCGTATTTTTCCTTTCAAGGTACGAAACCCTCAAAAAAAAATGTGCACTTCAAACAAGAGGCATTCAATTGACTGTAAGCGTCTTGAATTTTCACTTTCAATGTCAAAGTCATCAAGTCATTTAGGTCACAATGTCAAGCTCATGTATGCCATAGCAACATAGCATACTCTCACGTAAAACCATCCAAAACTCAGCCACAGCAGGTACGTAACATTATGCGTTAAAACTGAATGCACTTCACCTAAACCCCAAAACTCCCTCCTGCTTAAATAATACAGGTCTCAAGCCACCGCGCTATGCAAAGGCCCAATAAAGTTTGGAAGTGCACACACGTACGGAACGACGTCTGAGTAACTTGGCCATAGTTCGTCTGAAGTCGGTTAACTAAGCCTCAAATAGCTCTCTTTGCCGTGAGTGCGTGCGTGGAGGTGAACGTAATTTGATGGTATGCGTACGTGACCTTTTCGCCATACACGCACACAATCATGAACCAGTTAATGCACATATAAATTTATTGTTTTAACGCGAACTAACTCACGTTGCGTGGACTATCGAATCGCGATTTAATAGATACGCCTCATGCCATTATCATTATTTACTGCTGTTTCTCTAATATTTTAGCAATGTGACAAGTGTTATTATGATAATTTGTTGATATTAGTCTTTACACTTAAAACAAAGTTTTGAGGCTAATATCATGAATTTAGAATGACGACTTTAACTTACAACGCTAAATGTAATGCAATTCTATTTTCAATATGAGAAGGGTTAGGCTATCAGGTTAGCCAAGCGCGGGTTAGAACCTCACTTTATTACCGAAAATATTGTGGAGAACTTGCAGATATGCGAGTTTCGAGGTGGCGTTTACTCTTACTGTTTAAGAGGCGATAATTAACAATTTCAAAGCCACTTAATATAAAAAAGTTAATATGTGCCTGTGTACAGTGCCTGCTTTTTTCATATTGCCATAGATACTATAGCTACAATATGAAAAAAAAAACAGGAAACATAGTTAAAGTAAAAGTGTAATTTGACTTAGAATTTTCACGGGGATAATATTGTCTTTAAAAGCGTAAAGAACACAGAATAACGCAATTCAAACGAACAAACTCTTTCCCTAACTCAAACTTAACGAGATAATGGGCTAACCTCAACGTTTTTCTTTTACCCTAAGATTCTGAAACTCGCTCCTTACCTTGCACTAAACTCGTAAGACAACATTAAAGGGGAACAGAACTCCGAACTTCTCGAATAAACGACCTCGCAAATCATAAGGGTCGTGTAGCTAGCGAAAAATCACAGCCCTTCAAAACTAAAACTATATACGATTTGATGCTTTAGTACTTCACAAACCAAGGTTTTATTGCCCAAAACGGGCTTTATGACCTCCATTGTCAGGTTTTGAGTGCTGTGAAATAATTTCCAACTCTGCGAATTATTTAAAATTTAATCGTGTGGGGTGTTTGAGTGAACTTATGGGGGATTAACATTTTTGAGATAATTTCCCTTTATGAATTTGTTGGTCGGCGGTTTTATTTACATTTTGATCAAGTAGCGTTTCAAAATAATAAGAACCTTCATGCTAGCGTTATTTCTTCATAAAAAAACAACCCAAATATAATCTATCGAAAACCGTCTCAGCAGCGAGTCGGTCCGGAAATAAACCTTCACATCGACCGCAGCTGTGCGAAGCAGATGAACGGAGTGAGAAGAAACAATCATCAATATAGTGTCTCTTTTTTAGTTAAGCTGCTGTGAACATAATGTTAGCCAAGAATAGTGACCGATATATTGCTATGAGACGGTCTCTGGCTCTATCTTAATGCGTTTCTTAATGCGTTTAGCACAGCTTGCTAATAGGCTTGAGACATCTCCGTGTCTAAGAATTCTTTACAATGTTTGAAAGATAAAATGATGTCTTCGAACCCACAAAAGGCCAGCCAGGTGGATTGCTGACCAAGTGCAGGACGGTAGACATCATACGTTTGAGGAAATTGAGAAGAATTCTCAAATATTACATTTATGTTGTCCAAAACTATAGTTTATATGTAAGTTTTATTTTGTCTTACTCGTGGCAATTATGAGTATCTTTCTATCTTTTTCTTTCATATTACTTGTTTGTGATTTTCGTACGCTGCCAAGCTGTGGCGCACATTTTTGTTGGATACACAGCCTAAGGTTAATTCTTCGACAGCCATCGATTGCGGAGGTTTTATACCATCGATACAAATAGAGACATGTTTTGGAACAAGTTTCCCTTCTTTTACGACAGCCGACTTGCTTCGAGGGTAAATATTGATTACTTAGCTTTTCTTATCGGGGTAAAGAGTGCATGCTTTATTTTGAGCACAATTATAGCGGAATTGGAGATCAGCGTTAGTGTACTAGACGACATACAGTCAGCCAAACTTATGGTCTAACACTATGCGGTCCACATATTTTATTTGCACATCCTTAAACGACAAGGTTGATTTTTCTATTAAACAATATTCGGTCAGTTTTAAGCTTATAATTAGCATTATGTCGATGACACTGACAGTTTTGATTTGACAGAACTGGTAAACACTTTCTTGTCTGACCGTACGGGTTTTAATAAAACTAAAGAGTTTGTTCGTTAGAACGCGATAATTTTTGAGGCTACTCGGTATGGAAAATAATGACTAGACTAAATAGACTATGTACCATTCGCTTATGCTGCTAAAGCTCTGATGAAAAGTGTAAAAACGCGACAAGGATGTAAAAACGGATGAGCGGATGCTTTGGTTGAAACCGCGAAGCACAGTAAAACAGTATTCATCAATATTGTATTATCTTTAGGATCAGTTTTGTAATTAAAATTTATGTAACAATTAAAGTCTTTTATTTCAAAAGAAGTAAACTGCGTTTGAGGCAAAGACTGGATTTGCCAATGATTTTTTATTTAATAAATAAACAAAACAAAACTATAAGTAGGTATTGTTTTTAATACAAAGAATATGCTGAAATGTTGCATTTTAAGTAAGATTTCTTAGACTAAAAAAGTCAACGCGGCCTAATTAGAAAGTTATTTAAACAATTGTAAAAACAAGTTCTTGTTCAGTATAATTACCTGACTCGTTCGAAGTCAAACAAAAGGTTATTTTTACCTGCCGCATAAACTTACAGGCTTCAAGATCCTTGAAGCCACCACTGGGGTTTCAAATTAATTATACCGTCCTTAATTGTAAGCCACAGAACAAACCTTATTAGCTTTAACCAACTCTCCCGAGCAACGGGAAAATTCAATTTTTCTTCTTTCCCTCTGAAAAAATACTTGTAATCATACTGTTTACAGTACACAAAAAAAAACCAGCAGTCTACAATTTAATTTATAGTTTGGCGGCGCTTTCATTTGAACCGGTTACAAGCTATTTGAGTTCCGGTGGTAAGCGCATTACAAAGTTACTAAGTACACTTCGTAGCAATGCTAAGCCGTAGCACTGTAGCCCTCTACGAGTTTAATACGTAGTGGACCGTTTTCTGTTTTAATTTTAAACTTTTATAGAAACTAATTAAGTTGTTGTTCTTGTGAAATACAATGTTTGTGTTATTTTTTGGTTATAAAACGAAAAGTCTAGTGTGCTCTTCTTTTCGAGCAGCTTGTAGCCAGCCCAATGTTTACGATTCTTAGGCCTCACACAAGCTGACTTATTTGCTTTCTTCTTCTTCTCCGTCGTTTCGCTCTTGGCAGAGCGGTCGAGGTCACGTTGAGGCGTCCACATTGGTGATAGACGCGGACACAGCCTTTTTTACGATCTCCCACCATCTCTCACTGTTAGCAGACTGTATGCTATTTGCTTTACTGGGCTTAAATATACTTTTAAGATACTGTTTATCAACTGAAGCTCGTAGTAGCCTACTAGCCCATGTCTCTATAGAGATTTGAAAATGGACGGTCAATGGAAGAATTGGCCGATCAGCGTCAGTTTTCATATCTCTTTCTGCTGTAGAGTATTTTAATGGTATTAAAAAAGTACTTACGTTATATTTGATCAACGCAAGTTTTTCCTATTGGTTAAGATGTTCTTGATACTGGTTTCTATGCTGTATGTCCTGGGTTTACCACTTTAGTTTTTTTATATTGTGGTAAGCACAATTTTCATCGTGTTGGTTTATTATGTTGATTTTTCAGTTGTCTAGTTAAAAATATAGACTGTTTAATATAGGATTCTATAATAATTATATAGTTTAATTTTAAAATTTTGCAATCTTTTTTTTTCGTATCAGTGTGTGGCCAGCTCGGGTGTCGAAGTTGTGAAACCACTTTAAGACTCGGAAGGCTAATGTCGGAACATAGCCTAACTATTCATGTCCTGCAACAAGCGCTGGGCTCGATAGTTTTACGTACTGATTTAACGATAGTAGAGACTTGCTGATTTCAGCATGAATGGGCCAGCTCGACCGGGGAAGTACTACCCTCTCAAAGAAAATCGACGTAAAGTACAGTAGCTAAACTGCTGCGTTTCGTTCGGTGAGTGAGAGTGCCGGAGGCCCTATCCCCTATTCCTTTTCCCTCATCCTGTACCCTTTCCTAATTCCAAGGGGCGGCAACGCACTTGTGACTCCTGTGGCGTTGCTTGTGTCCATGGGCAGTGGTAATTGCTTACCATCAGGCGATCTGTCTGCTCGTTTGCCGCCTATTACTATAAAAAAAATCTGATGTAACTGCTCCCCCTTCCAATGGTGACCCGTTCAAGCGTTACTAAACTTTTGCAAATTAATTACAATAGGCAAGCCAAGTCATGGTCTCATCTTATAACTTAGTTTCATTGTAAAACAAGCTTAGATTAAGATGCGAACGTCGATTGTGCCTTACTTTTGTCTCAGCCATTGAATATTTTTATACAAATCGCTGCATGAACGATGTTTATTTTGTAAGTGTACTCAACAGTTAATCGATTTCTCATTAACATTTAATAATATTGAATTGACTTTTTCAGTAATTTATTACAAAAATAATTTTAATTGCACTTCGCAATTTTGAGAACAGTTCATGAGTATAAAACTTTGTTTTGTGTATTTTTTAAGACATCTATGCTAATAAAATAAAACTAAAGTGTTAGCTTGTTTATTTATTTACAAGGCTAAACTTGCTAATCTCAGAAACTAATTTGATATGAATAATATTGTTTGTGTTAGATAGCCCATCTATCGAATAAGGCTATTTAATCACGCTTTGAGAAATGGGTATGTAGCAGTACCCCTAAATAACGCGGAGATAAATTACATTTAGACACTGCATAAATAATCGTGCTCATTCATTAAATATTCGTCTTGGGTGGGAATCGATCCTACGACATCGGGCTTAGCAGTCAGTGCCACTAGCCACTAGATCATCTGCACAGTTGGCGTAGTGGTTTAAGCGGCCGCCTCGCCGCTTGACACTGCGCCGAGTGTTGTGGGTTCGATTCCTACACGAGGCAACAATTTGTGTGATTCATAAATTGTTGTTTCGAGTCTGGGTGTTCATTGTGCCCGTTGGTTGTATGTTTGTAAAGTCACCCGTGACACAGGATTTATTCCTAATGCGGGAGTTGTCTTTTTAACAAGATCAACAAATCAGTCAAATATTTACTATCCTAAATAATAATGTTGTATAACGTGACTTAAAAATGTGGATGACAAAAGACTGACAAAGAAGATATGTAAGGCAAGTGTGAATGGGACAGGACGAAGGGGAAGACCTAGGCGGACGTTCTCTGGCCAGATTGGAGACATCCTAAAAAAAAGGACAGGTCAGAAGTACCCTAAACAGAAGAGCATGCATGAGAAACATGATGGAAGTGAATGAAGCAAGAGAGGTATGTCAGGCGTGAGTCTATGTATGTATGTTAGAATGTCTATCCGCTTAACTGACACAGTCACATCAAATCTAAATGTTGAATAACATTAGGTTTGAACAATATTTGGAGAATATACAGACCTAGAAATTCCAAAGAAAAATATGATTCATGACCAAATATTTAATATATTTAAGTGATTTAAATAGCTTTAAATCCAACGCGTAGCTTTAAGTTGCCTGAGCTTTGTATATGTATACCAAGATTCTGAGGTCTTCAACCTTCCCCCCCGTGGGATCTCCACCTTGTCGTGGTGAGGGGGCTCAGTAACCGTGGATTGGTCACCCGCGGTGAAGCTAAGAGGGATCCAGGAGGGGACGCTCCGCGTGGGCTTGGAGGGGCCTGCGCAGGATGCGTCCAACGGTGCGGGTGCGGGGGACAGTTCTGTCTGTCCCTCGCAGTCGGGTGCGGTCGCGGGAGGAGAGGAGTGTCGGTGTTGCGTTGCCGCGCGCCCTATCTCCCGCGACCAAATGGGGGCGCACCATTCGATGCGTCGCGGTGGGGCCGCAGAGGAAGAGGAGATGTGGTGTTGCGTTGCCGTCCTCCCTATCCTCTGCGGCCGCTGGGCGTTTTGGCGGCGGAGTTCAACACCTTAATCCGTCGCCAAGGGGGTTTTGTTCGGGGCCCGCCTGACCATCTGGCGGGCCAATCCCCGTCGGAGGGTGGCGACGAGTGCTTTGGTGATGCCCCACCCTCCGACACACGGGTACATGGCGGAAGTCGAGGTGGTTTTTAGTGGAAACACCACATACTCCGCCTCTTATTTCCCCCAAGAGTCGGAGATCCGAAGGGATTTTCCACCTCGTAACAAAAAAAAAAAGAAGTCTTCAACCTTCAATTAGAAACTTTACATACCTGAAACTCGACATAATTATGCTAAAAGCAAACCTTTCCACTTGTAATAAAATTTCAATTAATAACAATATATTAGACATTTCCCATCCACTAAGTACGGAGTCCTATTACTCTGTAATATACTTAGCACGTCATCCTTTCTCGATTATAAGGCGGCTATTAAATATGTGTACAAAGGCCCTCAGTAAAACCGAAGAACATTTTAGTCTCATCGCAAGTAAAGCCTAGGTCCCGCCTAAGAGCCTATTTTATTAAAACATTAGAGCGTTTCTGAGAACGGTCCATTATATTATCCTCATTTCAGACCTTCCCCGACAAATTACGCTAAACGCTTCGGCTGTCATCCTAAGGGTCTCAGGGACCATTGTCGTTATTTTTGCATATTTAATTAGGATTACACTAGAGTCTTCCAAGGAAAAATGCCTCCGGGCGTGTTTTTGGAACCGTTTTAATATTGTTTGTGTTTTTCTTGGAATTTCTGTTTAACAAGAATAAACAATGTGTCTATTGACAAAGCGGACTTGAAGTAAATAGCTATGTTTACTGTTTAATAAATGAGAAATAATACACAAGAGTGAACTTCAAAGCAAATACAACCTTTTTATTTTATCTTGTACTGATATTTGTAGACACATTTTCTTGAAGATTTTAATTGCTAAGAATTATATACTTAGCAACTAATAGAAAAGCTATTTTATGAAAAGTAAAAAAAGTATCTTTCGGTTTAGATTAGGCTGTTGAAGATCTTGAATCTGCAATAAATAAAATAGTTACTCGCTGCCAGGTACAATTATCAGTTCTTCTTATAAAATATATTAAGTCAAGCTTAGGTATTCATGTCTTCTAATAAAGAATTTTAATCATTGTTTGTGGTTGTTTTAATCAGGTTTGCTAATAAAACGAACAGTTTTCTATTCAGACTGTTGTGCTTAATCCAATGAATATTGCATTTATAATCATCTGCATATCAATAATAAAAACGTTTGCAAAAAAAATTTGGTTGTGCAAGTATTACCATATTTTACACTAGATGAGCCCGCGGTTATACCTGCGTTATTTAAGGCCACTGCTCCGCTCCCGTGGCTCATAGCTTTATGTTATATAACCTTGTTATCAAGTCTTCCTCGATAAATGGGCTATCTAACACTGAAAGATTTTTTTAAATCGGTCCAGTAGTTCCTGAGATTAGCGCGTTCAACCAAACGAACAAACAAACTCTTCAGCTTTATTTATTAGTATAAGATTTACGGTAGTCATTACTCGAATCAGCATTTGCAAAATATCAAAACACCCCATTCCAGTCGTATACAAAAGAAGAGGTATCAACATTGCATATACGAACAGATTCAAATATATGTACGGCCCATTTTACAGCCAATTTGCAATAAATGATCTTTGTACAACCTTTTGCTCTGCGCAGATATTTCTACACAAATTGAGACGAAACCCAAAAAAAAAAAAATGGGATGTGTGTTCCTCATTAACGGGATCTTTTAAAATATAACATATCTGTGGTTTTTATATAGAGCGAGCTTTGTTTTTCTTACAAGGTTAATGATAGAAGGTTGCAAAATTGCAATATTTATGAGGGATACACACTTATAATACAAATGTTATTATAAATGAAATATCTAATTCTCATTATAATATAATATTCATTTATTTCAGGAAATATTAACCTATACAGATATATACCATACAGGCTAACATACATACAGTAACATTTCTAATAACAATAGGTATAATGGCACCGGTGTTGTTTACATTTTGAATTATGAATGCTGTTGGATATTTTTATATACATGAAGTTTTGCCTAAAGTGGAGATAATTAATAATTCGGCACAGAGCATGCTTTAAGGCTGTTCTTCCTCATTTTGCTGTTGATTAGTTGGATTTCATGGTACGAAAGTACTCTAAGCACGGCACAAGGAGTTTATCTACAACAAAAGTCAATTACTTCTTAATTACATTTTAATAATTCCACTATTTACCAATATATCTTCACCACTAATTGTGCAATGTTTTCATAACATACGATCAAGCACCAAATGAGGAGTATTTGGTGCTTAATCGTATGTAGCTGGTCAAGGTTAACATCACGATTTTGTGAAATATTATTGCATCGAATTATCGCTGTGTAACAAAATGCTGATAGACTTTCGACCCATTTCAAATCCATAGATATCAGTATCCCCTAATTATTTCTGCTCCGGTATGTATTACTAACGAGATGTATGTGTATAACTAATCTAGTAATAGATTTAACAGGCTACCGACTTTGCTAATCTAGTATGTATAAAGGTCGTGTCAAACTTGGACACAAAGATGTATCTGAAGTAGGTGAGGCTATGACCTTGCGTATGTTTACTTAAGGCAGTATAGGAATTATTCTCTGCGAAGTTATAAAGTATTTAGTATGCCACAGCAGAGGAAACCTGCGTGTTCCTATTTCGATAGTAAACGTATTATACGCAGATCGAGGTCAACTTCTAAAGTCGTACGTTTGACGATAGAACCCACGTTACCTAAAGTGACAGACCGAAAAAGTTTCACGTCAACTATACCGATATTTAAATGTTCAATTTTTGGCTCAGATTTTTTTTGACCCATAAAATATGAACAGAGGAAAAATTAATATAAAAAGGAAGTTGTCTAAGTTGAATTTGATATAACAAAGTTGTTACAAGGTCATTATTCATTTAAAATGTAAAGAACTGGCCTTTAGGAAGTTTTCAGCAAGTATACATGACATTTTAACTTTTGTTTAAAATTATTGTCGTTAATATACATCTGCTGCGAAAATTGTGAGAGTATGAATGATGTTTTGTGCCAAAAGTTCTTAATAATCTAAGATATGGACTTCAGACTTTTAATAAGAATGGCTATTAAAAATACATTTAATAGGAAAGGGAATCCTTTCGAAGGAAGACTTCTAAAATTTAAATTCGTCGAGTCTCTATGTAAGATTGAGGAGTATTGTAATCATAGAGTACCTTTCTAAGAACTGATTATATGGGTAAGCAATTTAATAATACCGATAACCGAATCACTCAACTGTGAGGTGTACTTGACTGGGTTCAGTAGGTGAATATGACGCTTAGAAATCCGGTAAAAGAGACAAAACAGGATAGGTATATCATTTTTATTTTATTGCTGTGTCGTTTCCAGCTATTCAAAGAGTTAAACAGGTGATCTATTTTCATTGATTATTAAAACATCTTTAACCTAAATTTAGCAAAATTGTGTTTAATAAAATTCTTAATTTTCTAGCTAAAAATGTTTTATAAGTTATGTATTTTCTCTATAACTCTTGATATGCTAGGAATATAAGCTTTTTGGAATTATTGTATTAATCCAAGTGGCACTGTATAACTTTTTGCCCATAATATATTCTACAGATAGTGATTTTGTCACAATTCAAGCACATCGGGTTTTCATATCTACTAAAATAGTATTAAATTATCTCAACTAATTTGGTATTCAACTTTTATGGGCCTTATCTTGATCTCATATGATCTCTTACGCTATCTCTATACGTAGGTAATAGCAACTATAATATACTACACAAAAACTTATTCACAACGATAACGCTGACTTCGAAATTGTCTTAATAGTCTTGATAATACACCTTACCTTAGGGACTACTATTGAAACTCAAACTGACTAATTAGTTTGAAGCTAAATAGACCTCTTGGATTTAGTTGTATTATGTTTCGTCAGTTAAACTTAGACTGAAGACTGTTGTCCGTTGTGTACGGATATTACGTCCGTTTATGGTTTGAATATTGAATGCGTCACAAGGATAATACATCACTATGGTGGCTACTTTATAACGATGATAAATGTAAACATGCCGTCGGTTATTCCTAACATTATGTCATTATAACAGGATATTTTTTATCAATAATTGATGTCTTTACTCGTAAAATAATGTTTTCAGAAGAGTAAATATTCGCGGTAAAGGTTTCTATTTTGTACCTATCAAATGTGTAATTGCCTATCAATCGTATAATGTCCGTGTGGTGACGGATTAAGAATACGGAATGTCACCACCCCATATCATCCCATGGGAGTCGTAAGAGCCGAAAGAGGGAGCATTTTATGCAGAGAACAACACTGTAAGAGAAGGAAAACTTGATACAAACCCTATACCAACCCGTTTGGCCAGCGTGGTATAGTAGGCCAATTCCTCCTTTCAAAGGAGATCTGTTGCTAATGAGTAATAATTAATATTCATAAATCAACAATCTTTCATCAAATATGTGCTTGAGCTAGTTTACTAAGATGTGCAGACAAAACTTACTGCACCGTCTGCGTAGAGAAAACTGTAGGATGATATTTTCAATGCGGATGTTTACAAACAAACATTTCGAAGTTTTTACACCAAAACAGCTTGATTCTAGAGCTACTCCTATTAAAATATAATTATTTTACTTTTAGGAGCTCTAGGAAGATATTTCATAAAGGACTTTTTTATGAAATTTACTTTCCTAGAAGGTCACAGCATAACATTTTTCATAAGAAACTTAAAATTCATATTTTTCCTGTTAAGCTAGTAACTTGTATTACGTGCATACTATCAAACAGCATGTAATCAAAATTTCTAAGTTTCAAACTTATAAGCTTGTTACAAAAGCATTTACTTATTTACGCATATTTCTTATAAAGTCTGTTACCATAAAGACTTGTGATTACATAATGTTGAATACATGTAAGCGACAGCCTCCTTAGCTAGAAATAAGATGTTTGTACCATGCCCAAACTTAGAATTCAGCTTAAACAATTCAGCACCTGCGATAAGAGGCGGCGATAGCCGAGTGGATATACCAACAGACTGCCATGCAGAGGGTATCGGGTTCGAATCCACGGCGCGCACCAATGACTTTTCGGAGTTATGTGCGTATTGAATTGTTAATTATCGCTTGTCCCGTGCCTCGGAGAGCACGTTAAGCCGTCGGTCCCGGTTGTCATGAAGATCTTTGACAATCGTTACAGGGCGTCAGTACCTTCTTAATAAAACTGACACTAGTCTAAACCATGGAATATCGCTATCCCTTCGGGTTGCGGAGGTCAGACAGGCAGTCGCTCCGTGGAAAAGCTAATATTCAGTCAAATCCGGTTAGACTAGAAAGCGGACCCCAGATTGAAACTGGGATAACGCTAAGAGTAAGAAGAATTTTTCTGTGATATACGATATATTATAATACATACACAATACGGACCCTGAGGCATCCTCTTCAAAATTCGCTGATATTTTCTTTGTACAAACAGTTGTCTACCCGTTTCTATTTGTCTTGGCTTTAAATTCATTGCGGGTATGAAACGTTAACTCTGATTCTCCCGGATTTATCGCTCTAGGCTAACGTGTGGTCACCGCTTTGTGAGAAAACAAGCTTTACTAAGTATTTTCTGGGATAGCGTACGAAAAGATTATGCTTTTGATGTTGAATTTATGTTTTTTCTAAATATACGGGGAGGTTAGTTAGTCTAATGGCAATTGACCCAGATTGCTAGGTGGAGGTGGTCTGTATTTTCTTTGTTTTAGTTCCGGTTACGTCAAATTTTTGTGTCATGAATGTGATGATTTATTGTGTTTAGGTTTTATTTATTTAATAAATTTAAGTATGTCTATCTAATGACTATAGTTCAGGCTCTGAAAGTTTTGTGAAAGATCGCGTAGTAATATTTAAACTTTACCTAAACTTATGAGTGTAATTTTGCTTTTTGTGTTGAATAGACACATATAGATAGAGTACGTCTGATAATATTATTTCCTCTAAAGCCTTCCTCTGCATTACTTAAAAATGGCTTCCTTCTCGCAATATCACAGTGAGAAGATAAGAGCATTTGGTGTACTATATAATAGTATGCTGGCCATACGGGCTGGTACACTACTACATGTCGAGTTTACTGCCTCTTCGCATAGATTCAATATTCGCTCACCCGCGGAATGAACTAGGGTGAAAAATTGTTTTTACAATAACCTGATGAAATATCTTACAACTCGATATGAAAGTTGTAATCACCAATATGTACTATTTTTATTTTATTTTACTTTATTTATAGACTAACGCCTGTATCCCCGAAGGGATAGCCAGAGGTAATATTACACCCACATTTCGCCATGATTTTTTTTAGGTCCCACGTAATAGGGGGCGAGCCTATTGCCGTACAGGGCACATTACCAGACTCCGAGCTGCTACTGAGAATTTCCTAACGAAAAAACCCAATAACACTTTGCCCGACCCGGGGATCGAACCTGAGACCTCCCAATCCTACGTGCACATTTATGCCGCGAGACCAACGAGGCAGTACTATTTTTAACCCATTAATTATGCTCGATACAGAATTTAATCATTGATTCGGTTTGAATACGCAACAACATGCGATACCAAAATTATGTTTGCTTATTAATGATGCATATAAGCAACACAAGTTTGCGGTTACACGCAAATGTTATTGTAAATGAAAATGTTACGTATTTGTCATATTAAGTGCATTAATTCATAATTCGTTTTATTGGATTTACAGTAATGATTGGATTTTAATGTTGGTAGCTTAATTTATAAGGTTATTATAATGTTCAGTAATATTCTGGGATAATATAATAGCCCATTGTTGACGTTAATGTAATTAAATAGGTACAATGAAACAAGTCGGCGGTGGACCAGTTTGAAAAATATCCCTTGGCTCCCTTCCCTCATAGAGTAGAAGCACACTAGAAACATGTTTTGTATACAAGTGTTAATGTGCGTGTAAAGTAGCACTAGCAGCGACGATATCTTGCTGAGCACCCTTATGGTAGTCTAGCGGGATGTTGTTCGACTGTAAAAAGCAAATGTTTGTCTATTTTATGTGAATGGCTAAACGTATGAAATTATGTATGTCTTGAATTGTTTTTCCGTTACTGAATGACAGACAACGCACAGCCAAAGCTATTGGGCGCAAGAAGAATTTGTCATGTACGTAAGCTCCTTGGGGACCGTGGGGGTGTGCCAAAATAGGAGATCTCCTGAAATTCCTTGTACGAGCATTCTTTATTATATACTTATATCTACCAGTATTCTCGGTCACAGTAACTCAGTTGTAAAGACCATTTTGAAGAATAAGGACAGCGTAGGGTTGAGGCAGCAATTTCAGCTAGAAAGGTCAATATGCGAATGTCTATTCAATTCTTACATAATTCTCTTACAAAACCAAATTACGTCACGTTACCCAATTAGCAGTGAACTAAGTCATTCAGGGGAAGGTTAAAGTGTTTAATTTAATGCGACCGCATACCATACAAAGGCGGTACACTCATTACGTTTGTTGATCAATTTTATTGATACTCTACAATTATCAGATTATAAAAAAATGCGGCAATATGGCTCTAGTACCTACCTGTATTTTGTGACTGATTCGTTTTGTTGATATTTATAAGTTACTTAACATCAATATTCTAGTAATTCGAGCCGTAGAATTACGAGCACAACGGCGGTGACAATAGATAACCGCCACTTTAAACAGCACAACGGTTACCAGTTAATAGTCTCGCTGCATAGGTCGTTTTCAATTTATGCTTAGCAATATATTTTCCACACCACGCTTTTAGGTTAAATAGCCAGTTAATGTAATGGAGATGTGTAGAAACTATACTTATTCCTTTACAACTAAAATATCGTGAAATTTGTACTAAAATATTTTAAGACAACGCGTATGCTACTAAACTTTGTATTTATATTATACCTTGAAAATCATCATTTTCATCATACACTTAAAGATATACCCTATAGGTAAGCTATCAGTCAGCCAACAAGCATAACAGTCTTGTTCACAATCCACTCCACAAGCGGACCAATCAATCAATCAATTCGACACATACTCACGTGTAAATAGTCGCAACAAAGCAAAGAGGCGTTCTCATCGATCTCATCACAAAAAAAAATATCTCTAAATATTATTTTTGAGAGCCCCGCAATCTGTTTCCAACACTTAGACCGAGATTCTAGTACAATTCTTAGAACCCTTTATAAAAAACATCTATAAATCGTACCTCACTATAAATAGCAAATTACGTTTGCTATATTCTAACAACTTTAATATTTAACTTGCTTTAATAAGACGTCTGGGGGCTTATACGAACAATGACACACCATTTGTTTTAGTCAGTACAGCCAAACATCGTATCTTATTACGTCAAGCACGTGTAATAAAATACATACACGGAGATAAGATTATTTGTAAATCTAACTAGGAACGTGTTTGTAAGATGTGGCGTCTACTGATGCCTTGATTTTTGACCAAGTGTAAATGTTCTCCTAAGTTGTTTTTGGTGATATTGGAAATAACTCAAAGTCTTATCGTCAATCATATTAATATAATAAACAAATCTTTTCAGCTCCAGAAAACGCGCAGCGAAAACTACTGTGCGCAAGAAGTTGACATTTTGTATATAAAAATTATATTCTTGGCCGTAGGGGTGAACTAGAAAGGATTCCTCAAAATTCCCTCGGGTTGGGTCAGAAAGGGTTAAATTTAAATCAAATGTGCGGGCCTGGGTGCAATCATGCTATTGGCAGTAAGTAAATGTCAACACTATTTTATACCATCTATCAAAAATGACCGTCATTTGTTTTCACCTCCGCCGGCACGAATATTAGTGATGCTTTAGAAATACTCCTGATAAGATATATATAAATATAACAGATCTTTGTGCAGTATATTTAAAATGAATTGTCAAATTGATTTTAACGTAGTCATTAATTTAAATATAGGTTTATCATAACATATATACCTATATTTATCATAAAACCGAAATGACCAAAATCTTAATACGGTATTACAAATTTTCCCGTACAAAGGTTATTTTCCTACGTAAAACACAATCAATACTCGATAAACATTAGGTAGAGTGTAATTACCGTAAAAGAAAATTTTGCGGCGAACACAAAAGAAAGCAAAGTTCCCAACTTAAAGTAACTCTTTATATTCTTTTAAGCCTCTATCAACCCGATAAGAACTCGTAAAAACCTTAATCACCCGTCCAGTTATCCTTTACGAAAGCCCCCAATATCTAATTAAGGTTACTCACAAAAGGAAATAATTTACTTTCCTTCCTATTTGTAATAGAAAACTAATTACGTCAGAAATACAAAGTAATTTCAGTGTAATCAAAAGATGTCTTGCAAATGTTGTGGGTTTTAATTTGGCAAGTTCAGAGTGGGATTGGAGTGACATTGCTAAGTAGTACGACCGTCATGCTTGGCAACGTAAATATTTTGCATGGTAGAAAATGTTCAGTAATTAAAGTTTTGTCCATATCTGGCTTTATAATTGTTATTGAAACTAAATAATTTACTGAGTTAAATTTATAAACAATTCGCTGTCCCCAGCGAATAATATCGTAATCAACTATTGCGATAGAAGTGTTTTTATGGGAAATTATTGTTCTAGAGGTGCGATTACACCTTGTGAATTTTTTTCACGTGATTCGTACGATTACTTTTCGAGTTAGACATTTTGTAATGAATTTACCTGTAATATTCTTCTATAAATAAAAACTATTTTCACCACAGCAGCTCAAACATGCCGCTTTTGCTGCGAGACAACAGTGAACAAAACGCGATTTTGATTCGAGCGTGAGTAAAAGTAGCTTTTTAATTTTTCAATCTTCAGTGTCACGAACTGACATAGTTCAGCCATAAATTTGAAACATTCGAATTTTACTGTGCTCTCTCTCTTTCACATGCATATAAAAAGTGAGTGAAAAAACAAACCCCTTCGAATTCGAAATTCGATTTTGGAATTCGACCTCAAAGGAAACACCTACGGCAACGCAAAAAAAAAGATATTTGTAATAAAGAAATTACTTTTTTATATGTTATTGTTTATATGTTTAATTTATTATTGGATTTTAATACAAATAAGTCTAATTAATAGTATAAAATTAGTATTTAACCAATACATTTTTATTTAGAATTACAACAATGATACATTTGTAAAATAAACATCAGGGACGCGGTATTAAAACGCGATTTAAAAAAGTAGCGGGAATAAAAATTTCGCTGATGCTGACAGGTATAGCGTAACGTGTTAAATTATATTAATATATAAAATAATCTAAAAAGATGAGTGAAACTAGCGATGATGACTGTACTTTAACACCAGAAGAGTTAAATCAACAAGTGATTATGCAGAATTCAATATATTCCTGTTCATTTCTATGTCTCCTAAGTAATATGTGTTCTCACTGCTGTGGTGAAAAGTTATGTGTGCTACACGAGAGCAAAGTTTTTTGTATCTCGTGCTGTTGAGTCCCTCACCACGCTCAGGATTCTAACTTTGATTCACTCGCTACGCTCGTGAATCAATCATAGAATCCTTCGCTTGCTCGGGACTCAAAATCAGCACTCGAAACAAAAAACAACTTTGCTCTCTTCTTGCACAAATAACTATTATTGTGACGAATATCATCATAATGATTCAATACTGAGTCCTTAAAGTTATCCTTTTTCCAGTAAACTGTAATTACAAATTTATTCGGGTACAATAAATATAACTTATTTCGGTAAAGTATATTACCATATTATTCGCGCGAAAATACCATTTTTATTTCACAGTAAACTCATTCGCGATATGTCTTTTAAAAACGTTGGAACTGTTATGATGTATACTGTATACTCCACGATAAAGAAAACATAGCAACCTATATCACAATATTATCCCGCGCCGATGTCAATGCGTATTGACACGTTACGATGTATCCTCGAATTATTTTAGCAAGTACTATACAACACGCTCATTCATTATCTTCACAGTCTTCGGAATATGTACCAAGTCCTTACCGTGAAATCAAATCTGATACATCAAGCACAACCTTTAGTATTGGAGGAGATTCCTCTTTTATAGATAAAATGATCCAGTCGAGCAATATGCGTAGTCCGTCAACAATTTCTAATTTATCTTTGTTTTCGATAATGTAGATTTTATAGCATCTCCATCTGCCATTTATAAGGTTTTAAATAAACGGGAGATTCCAAAACAGCATGAAAGCGGGACTAAGACTAGTCTCAAACTTCAGAACTGCTCTCTTGGGTCAAAATGCCTAGAAGAGCATTCTAAGAATACTTGTACTGCTTATCAAGACGAAAATTTTACAGAAAATATAACATTAACACCAGACAAAACTGACATTATTTGAAACCGAATGAGTCAAGCATAGAATGTAATGAGATTATCAATGGTTTATCCAGTTGGGCAAACAGCAATAATGATGAGGATAATCTAAACAACCAGAACACTCCTCAAGGAATAGTATAAGAACGTTTTAGTAAAACAGTTCAGCCTCTCCAGTTATCTCCGTCTATTTTAAATAATCAAAATAATAATATAACGATATCAGAATCCGATACGACTGAACAAAATGAACCCTGAAGATCCTGAGGCTTCAGTAAATCAGAATGGCAGTAGAAAACGAAAGTGTGATAAACATGAATGGAAAGATATTAAAAATAAGATATTGAAAAACTCTGGCAAAGCTAATGAAGGATGTCGTTCTATGAAAGTCTACACAGCGAAGGCGGTTGGCCCGGTATGCTCATGTAAGAAAAGATTAGCGGCGAAAAGTTTACTTCTCAGGAAAGGGAACTTTTTTAACGCTTTCTATAAGCTTCAAAGTCACGAATTACAATGGCAATATATTACAAAACGTATTAAATCTAACCATATAAAAAGACTTACTCTGAAGCGAAAGAATAATAGAACACAAACACTTATATATAGTTTTCCTTTAGATTGATGTGATGTACCAGTATGCAAGATATATTTCCATAACACATTGAAAATTTCAGAACAAGTAGTCTATACAGCCTTAGAAAAATAAAAAAGATTAGTTTGATTGATGAGAGAGGAACACATTTAAAAGGCCACATAAAATAAGTGTTACCACAAAAGAAATAATTATGAAGCATATTTATCTATTTCCTGCTGTACATTCCCATTACTACTGTACTAGAGTACCCATAGAACAAGCTCTGCTTAGTTGAGTTATTTGAACGTGATAGAATATTATTATTATTATTATGTCAGGAGGGATTCCAAACGACAATATTTATCTGAGCAACCTAATATTTGAAAAATTTATAGATTATATCAATCCTAGTTTAAAAAACAAAATTATTTACTAGAAAACTTAGGCACTTAGCGGCAGTATGAAACAATTTTAAATGCCGAATTCAACTTGTCTTTTTTAAACCTAATAAGGATTTATGTGCAATTTGTTCCTTATGTGAACAAACTCATCCGTGTGGTGACGGATTAAGAATACGGAATGTCACCACCCCATATCATCCTATGGGTGTCGTAAGAGCCGACAGTGGGAGCATATTATGCAGAGAACAGCATTGTAAGAGAAGGAAAACTTGATACAAACCCTATACCAACCCGTTTGGCCAGCGTGGTATAGTAGGCCAATTCCTCCTTTCAGAGGAGAGGCTTAGTCCAGCAGTGGACTGTTAAAAGCTGATGATGAATGAACAAGCTGAAGAGGCAAAAAAAGCTTGTTTAGAAGAAAACTATAGGGCACACCTGGAGCGTAAAAATAGAGTGCGTGAAATGAAAAGAGAGGAAAAGGCTGCAATTGATTCAACATGTCCCGTTGCAGTTTTCGATTTGGAAAAAGTACTCAGTGTGCCTCAATCTGAGGTAGGTATTTTCCACTATTAAAGAAAATATCCTATTATTTTATAATTTCACGAGCTTTGATACATTAAATAAGTCAGGGTATTGCTATGTCTGGCACCTGTCTATTGCAAAAAGAGGAGCAAACGAAATTGAAAGCTGCTCATTGCAATTTATACAATAAGAAGCACAAAGAAATATAAAAGAAATATCATTTTATTCAGATGGTTGCACCGGGCAGAACAAAAATAGATTTATTTTTGCCATGTTTCTATACGCTTTAAAAACTTACGGACTAGAAAGTATCACACTATATATACTATTATATTAAATGCAAAAGTAAAAGATGCGAAATATAATTTGAAAGAAATGGAGCAAAGTATCTATGCTATGCTGATATGATTTAATATGTCACATCTCTGAAAAAAATGGCTAAAAGATAAACAAGTTTCATGGTCGAAGATTATGGAAATAAAAGTATCTCATTTAAAACCTCATGTGTTGCAATTTAAATATGCTCTTGGGTACGACTATTTTGATTTGGACACTGCTCAGAGTACTGGAAGAGCAAAACGTGAACGACCACCGAGAAATCCTATGGCACCTGTAGCTGAAGAGAGCCTAAGCCAAGCATACTATCAACCTATTCCTATACCTTAGGGCTTAGCACGCGACGATGGCAAGAGACCAGACGGTATGTTTTTACTGCCATGTAAGCTGGGTAGGCCTTTAGTGTGGGACGCGACGTGTGTCGACACCCTTGCGCCATCTCATCTTCCTAGCATGGCGGGTTGTGCGGGCGCTGCTGCTGCTTCAGCGGAGACTTTCAAACGGCGCAAATACAAAAATCTAGTAGGGGATTATGTATTTGAGCCGTTTGGAGTCGAAAAGGACCATGGGGTTCAAGTGCGAGATCTCTTTTTAGAGATCTTTCAAAGATACGCCTCGCGTGGCTGGCCTGTATTTGGCACAAAAGATCAGCATTGCCATACAACGTGGTAATGCGATGTGGAGGATTTCCATGACGCCCTTTAAATTTTGCTTTTCCTTTTTTTATATTGCTTCTATTTGTTAGATAATTAAGTATAGATTTTTTTTAATTTACGTGTAAATCGCCACTTAGTTACCTATAGTTAGTTTTAATTCAATTGCATTTAAATATTTCAAATACATGATACCTATACCTAAACCTCTTTATGATGATTTACTTGGATTGAGCGCTAGCGAAGCTTTACCCAAACATTACCATGGTTTTTAGAAACCTCTTGCAGGCTGTGCAAATCTAGAACCGCAAAACTTAGACGAGTTTAACGAATCCAATCAAACAGATGACGAAATGTTGGAATAAAAATGTAGTGTTGTGCTAGTTATTATTATTATGTAAGTTTAAGGCTAAGTTGATAAAATGCCTTTTTAAACAATCCCATAATTGTTTAATTTAATAATTCGAGTAATTATTACGTGATGTATGCAATATGCTACAAACGGCAAAACATTTTTACAATAGGGATACGTGTTCTTTTGCTATGGAATATTAATGTTAACTAATTTACTGTTACCACAATATATTGCTTTGAGCAATGAATAATATGGCAATAATAAGTTACCATTACAATCAACCTCGCTACTTTACAGTCAAGACGATCGCAATGAACTATTGTTGTATAGATCACTGTCAACAATTTACTCGAATAAAATCGTATTGTTGCATTAAGGTTTGAAAAGTGTGTTTACATTTTATAAAAATATATGAATTTTTGATTATATTTTTATGGGTGTAAAACTAATATTTTTTTAAATTAAATCTCTTTACATGACAAAATAATACCTACCTATTGGTATGTCAAAGACTTTGCTATGTAAAACTGTTATGAATTTATTAAAAAAACGGTTTTTTATTTTTCCTGTAAATTTTACTTTTTTTGATTACGATGTTATTCATTGGGGACGGCGAATTTTAAAATCATCTAAGTAATAGAATATAGAATATAATTGTAAAAATAATTTTTAACTTATAACATAGCATTAGCATGGTAGCGCTCATAGCGAGACTTGACTCGCCGTTCGTAACAGATCGGCAAAGTTAAGCAACGCTTGCATAGGTCACCACTTGGATGGGTGACCGTGTGTGGCATTTACATCTGAGCGCTACCGTGCTTCGGAGGGCACGTAAAACTGTCGGTCCCGGTTCTTGTCTGAGGATAATGATCGTTAGACCATATCGGAAGCCTTCGGGCGGTCTGAAAACTTCGACACCAGAGTTGGCCAGACACTGAAACGGAAAAAAAAATCATAGCATTTTTAATAATCCGCGAGATATTTCAACTGTCATAATTTGCTCAGTATGATATTTTTTTAATTACATCTATTATTTTGCTATTTTGTAATCTAAAATGTAATTCTATTTCAACGATAATTATATTCATATATTTGTTATAAATTATAATAAAATACAGAAATTGAATCCTTTGCCCAACTAAAATTTATTGGATACGTGACTGTAGAGACTTCAACTGATATAATTGTAAACCACCACCGGTATTTAACGGACAATTTAATATCGTGAGTCGTTTATATGTATAGTACCCATAATTTAAGTTCAGCTTAATGTGTATGTGGCAGAATATTATTTATTAAATTATGTTTCAAAAATATCCTGGTCTAGCTTTCAATCTGTCCTATGGCTGTAATACAATGAAACAAGTAACGTTTTCAGGGCATGGGATCTTGGAGTATATGTACCAATCTTAATATATAAAATCCTTGTGTTACTGACTGACTGACAGACACGCTACAGCCGAAACTATTGGGCGCAGGAAGCTGAAATTTGGCATGTATGTTTCTTGGGGACTGTAGGGGTGCACTAAGAAGGGATTTCCCGAAATTCCCACGGCATCGGCCAAAACAGGTAAATAAAAAAAAATGCAGGCGAAGCTGCTGGCGTCCTCTAGTTACAATATAAAAATGTACTATTATTCTCCTGAAAGAAAATTAATTGGTTTGGTACGGACATGATATGCCAAGAGATGGTATACTTACATGTAAGTAAACAAGTAATGAATATGAAAGTAGAGGGACAAAAGTGGAGAGACGAGATGACTATTAAAGAGAAAGGGGTAAATGATCGGATTACGGACGACAGAGAATTATAGACGCGTATGACATACTGCGCCAACCCCAAATAAATGTTAGGTTATTTCGTCGTCGTCTAATAATAATGTAAGGAAACCAAAAAAAAGGATATCCATAATTTAATTTGATAATACGCCCATCTACTCCATATATAACATAATCATCTCTAACTTCACATTATCCAAATCAATCCTGAAGTTATCGTAGCTTCCACATTAAATATGTGCTCAAACAACTTCGAGCATCTTCTATAAACAAAACTTTATTACATGAGGAGCACGATGTACAAAATAGCAAACCTCACAGATCATAACATACTATTACCAACATAACAAAGTAAACAACGAAAATAATTGTGCCAACGTAAGAAAACCTAACGGGAACAAGACTTCTTTGAAATTCAATATAGAACTTTGCAGAGAAATTAAATTATACTCACAATAATGGGCAACTTTTGCAAGGGTGTGAAGTTTTTGTTCCGACTGACGCAAGCGTTGATATCACACATAATTCTAAATTCATTTGATTTTATTATAAAAACCCTTTTTTATCTGGACTAAAAAAAGAAAAAGGTCTGTTTTTTGTTAAACCTCACTTAAAAATACCGACAATGGCTTTTGTAATTTTATTTAAGTATGGAAAGAAGGTGATTTTGGTGAAAAAAGTACCTTAGATAAGGTTAGATGGTGTCCAAATTGTGTTTGTTGCAGTTTGCTTCAAAGTTATAAATTATAAATTAGTAAGATATTAAAATAATCTCGAATATCATAAGGTAGGTGAGTTTAATTTAATATCGTTTTGCGTAAAGTGATTACATACAGACTTGAAAATTACCGCCGTAAATCTGTCTGAGAATTGACACAAACACGTAGCTTTTAAGCTCAGTCTGTATAACTTAGTCTAAAAGGAATGTCCTCCAATGTATGATATGATAATTATTATTATATCCAAAAATATGATTGCCTAAATTCTCAATATACAGATAGTTACAAGAGCTTGTCGATCCATTGTATTATAATTTAATACAATAGATTTTGATCAATTTCCAATGCCATATTAGTTTCTACAAGGAATTATTTTCTCAGTTTCTTTTATTTTCTATTTTTCATAGAATTTATCTGCTGCATGAATATCCAACGAAAACATATAGGTAGATTTTTCGTCAGAAAATATTTTATATGTTCCCATAAACTATGATTGTTTCTTAAAATATCGAATTGTATGTATGATCAAACAACGACGATTTTCAAAGGAACTTTGTGGTATTTACTTTTTCCTGACCTTTAGAAAATCTTTTCCGTTCAATACAAACCCTTTCTTTGTCTTGCCATAGAGTCACCTTCACAATGATTGAACAGAATCAACAACCAAATAATCGATTAGTCAGCCTTTTCCATCAGCCCGACTTCACGCGCTAATGAAGGTCACAAATCAATCGTTTAATCTACCAACATGACTTTGCTTCTTATAATAATTGTTAGTATGTAAATGAGAGAACAATTTCTCCAACATTGTCAGTCGTATTTAAAATGTAAATGTAATCTTCTAAGGACGCTTGTAAACCAATGTTTTTGGGCGTTCAATATTTAAAATTGAGATTCCTGCTGAAAATGTTTCTTCATTAAGTTCTGAACTTAAGTTATTAAACGCTGGAGCTGCTTTGAAGCAACTTAATGCAAAATGTAAATAATGCTGACGTTTGTAACAGAAGCCGTTGCAAATATTCAGAAATAAATAGTTACTACAGCTACTTCAAGCCTAAGTAAAAATATAATATATTATACCAAACCATTTACAAGCAAAATAAACCTTTGCAGAATTAGTTGAAAAAAGTGATATAAAAGATGTTTTGAATATTTTTCAAATATGTTTTGCTGCTCTGAACTCAATATTTTGTTGACGATAATACTTTAACGTGACATTACTGGGTAGAAAATCGTTCTTTACGTAGATTTTTTCTAGCCGTGGACAAAAAAAAATCTTTAAGTACCATTGATTCTGCCTTTCTGTAGCGGCCAGCTACATAACAACCGCACAGCGCCATCTACCCAATGACGACGAAACTACTACGACACACTACAACTACGACTACTAACAAGGCGGGAAAAATTCAAACAATCCTGAACCGCGATATCAACTTTCGCGAGTCAAGCGGCATATATACAACTTCCAATGTATCTCCGTCGGCCTGCAGGCCACCAAGCACTACCACCCAGGTTGGTTAGAGGCTCCTCCCTCTAGTTGGAGGAACACCACACCTTTAAGGATGATTCTCGTTACATCGTGCCGGGGCCGGTCCGGGGCACGGCCGTGGCACGGTCAGATATTCATTGTATTGCTTTGTATGAAGTAATTCACGTTAGGCCCAGCCGTGCCACGGCCGGAGAACGGCCGGGCCACGGCGTCGTAATTTCTCTTTCGTCTGTCGCAGTCCCTACTTGAACAGACAGACACGGCCGTGCAATCAATGCTCGTTGATTCAAGTTACACCGGGCCGGGGCCCGGCCGTATCGAATCCACCGTGCTCCGACTGGGCTAGGCATTCATGCTACACCGGGCTGTTTCCATGCATTCATTGCACGGCCGTGCCTGTCGATACTTGTTGGGATAGCGTCACACGAGGTGATAGTTTGTAATTATTACTAATTAAAATGTAATTCTCACAAATTGAGTTGGCAGCCATCGCCATTGCCATTGACGACGTAGCATTAGAAAAACGAACCGAAAGTACCAAAAGAAGGTACAACCAGCCTGGAGGAAACGCGAAAAGGAAGGGGAATTCGCCACACTGTATAAGGAATTAGAAGATTTTGAGACCAAATTTTACGGTTATTTTAGGATGTAATATATCAAAATATGCGTTAATATGTCTTGCTATACGAACATGTATCGTGCTATACCAAAATTTATTGTCCGATATCTGTCGAAATACTTTGGTGATGTAGTAAAAATATAAGTTATAGTTGCGTGTGTGGTCAATCGCTGATAACTAAAAAAATATACCGTAATATACCGACCTATGATTAATATTAATTTATAATTATAGCTCCGTGTGTTCCGGCCTAAATTATCAACTGCCCTCCGGCTGGGAAACAATACCCACGGCCGGCGCACGGCCGTGGCCCGACCGTGCTCCGGCCTAACGTGAATTACTTCATACAAATCAATACTATGAATACTTGACCGTGCCACGGCCGTGCCCCGGCCGCGGCCCGGCCCAGACACGGCCCGGTGTAAAGGATGAATCTCGTTACACCGTGCCGGGGCCGGGCCGGGCCACGGCCGGGACACGATTCGGATGATTCTCGTTACACCTTGCCGGGGCCGGGCCGGGCCGGGCCACGGCCGGGTCACGTTTAGGATGATTCAAGTTACACCGTGCCGTGTCCGGGCCGGGCCCCGTCCGGGGCACGACCGTGGCATGGTCAGATATTCAATGTATTGATTGGTATGAAGTAATTCACGTTAGGCCGTGGCTTGGCCGTGTCACGGCTTGGCCACGGCATCGTAATGTCGGTGGTTATTGTTTCTCTTTCGTCTGTCGACATCCCTACTTGAACAGACAGACACGGCCGTGCAATCAATGCTCGATGATTCACGTTACACCGGGCCGGGGCCGGGCCGTGTCGAATCCACCGTGCTCCGGCCGGGCTAGGCTTTCATGCTACACCGGGTTGTTGCCGAGCATTCATTGCACGGCCGTGCCTGTCGGTACTTGTTGGGATAGCACCACACGAGGTGATAGTTTGTAATTATTACTAATTAAAATATAATTCTCACAAATTGAGTTGGCAGCCATCGCCATTGCCATTGACGACGTAGCATTGGAAAAACGAACCGAAAGTACCAAAAGAAGGTACAACCAGCCTGGAGGAAACTCGAAGAGGAAGGGGAATTCGCCACACTGAATAAGGAATTAGAAGATGTTGAGACCAAATTTTACGGTTATTTTAGGATGTAATATATCAAAATATGCGTTAATATGTCTTGCTATACGAACATGTATCGTGCTATACCAAAATTTATTGTCCGATATCTGTCGAAATACTTAGTAAAAATATAAGTTATAGTTGCGTGTGTGGTCAATCGCTGATTACTAAAAAATATACCGTAATATACCGACCTATGATTAATATTAATTTATAATTATAGCTCCGTGTGTTCCGGCCTAAATCATCAACTGCCCTCCGTCCGGGAAACAATACCCACGGCCGGAGCACGGCCGGGCCCCGGCCGGGGCACGGCCCGGTGTAACGTGAATCATCCTTTATCCTCCACATTTCTTTTCACCGTTACCTTTAACCTCCTTTTTAGATGCGAGTCACATGGCATTATCAATAATTCAAAGTCTAGATTCTCTGAACACGAATTAAGTGTTCAAGAAAAACAACACCAAAAACAGACCTAAAATAACTCTTTTGCCCTTCTCAGTGTCGGGACCACAAAACTAGGTTATTTATTAATGATATAGATTCTTACAATAAATGGCTTCGAAAGCTCATGAAAACTAGAACAAGTACTCTTAGCTCCCACAAGAACTAGCAACTCACGGCCATTATTTTTCTAAACGGTTTCAAACACAGAACACACATTATATTGGTTTATGGAACATTAAAGTCTTGTAAGATAGATTTCGATGGCAATACGAAGTGACAGGTATCAATCACTTTTCTTGTAAAAGACAGATATTGTATTACTTTTGTGACAAAAATACATCATTTATTGTAGATCTGAGCCTTCTGTAAGAGTCATAAGTCATAAGTATTTATTTCTTAACAATATACATTGTGTTGAAAATATTTGTTACACTAGATACTATAACAATAAAGTACACACATTCAACCGTACATTACATAATAATTATTGTAAAGAATCTCATTATAAAAAGATATCTTAACAATATAGGAATTTAAACTTACGTGGTCATTTAAACTTACTTTAAATTGTCTTTCGGGATTTATACCACGTACCTTTGTTTGGAGTAACCGATATTTCGGCACTGTTGCAAGCGCCATGTTCACGGATGTACTGAGAGGGTATTGCGGGTGGATGAATGTTACGAGCAAGTATAACGGTCTACCCGCTTTCTTACTCGTTTTTTGCGTACAACACCACTGCCACTGCTTTCACTATCGCACTGTACCCGATCACGAAATACTACACCCACTACGTCAGCTCGCGGTTTGACTTTTTTATTTTCACGGGTTTTACATAGACGTACCACTGGATGCCAGATACTCGACAGTTGAAACCCATCCTCTCTATTGAAATTTCTGAACTTTTTAATTTCAATAGCTTCCCTAACCATTCGGGGTATGTAGTGACGTTCTGTCGAAAGCACCTGAGGGTTGTGTAACTCAATCCAGTGGTCGGTACCCGAGTCTAAGAGATGTTGAGCTATGGCTGACTTGTGTGGTTCATTATTTTTGACTGCCCTTATGTGTTCCTTTATCCGGCAAGAGATGGTGCGTTTAGTCTGTCCTATATAGGAACTACCACAGCTGCAGTCAATTTTGTATACACCTGGCTTTTCTAAGGGAAGACTGTCTTTCGGCGATCTTATATGTTGCAACAGTTTCTTAAAAGGAGTGAAGATAGTTTTAACATTTTGAGTACTACAAAGTCTAACCCCGCGTTTTCACCAAGGTATAATACATGTATTTAACAAGTTTTTGACAATGTTTTCTTTTCTCATATACATGTATAAAACATGTTGTATACAAAACTATACACATGTATAAAACTTGTTGTACCTTATACAAAACTTGTATGTAACTTGTTGTAGACATGTTTACAAAACATGTATGAAACTTGTTGGTTGAAAACTTGTAGTTGTCTGCATGTTTATGATCTCACGTTTTTGTCGTAGCTAAACTTGTAGAATTCGAGACAAATTCAAGCAGTAGTTTTATTTTAAAAGAAAGAACCTGACTTCGTTTTTAATTTATTTACTTCCCTATTAAACTGGTTCTTGAGGTTCGTTATATTTTATCAACATCTTTAACACTACCTCCGTGGTACAGTCGATAGCGTATGTGACTGCTAAATAGAGGCCCCGGGTTCGATTCCCGGGTCGGGCAAAAGTATTACCTACTGGGTTTTTCCGAATTCTCAGTGGCAGCACGGAGTCTGGTAACGGTACGGCAATGCCCCGCCCTTATTAAGTGGCGACCTTAAAATTCATGGCGAAATGTGGGCGTAATAAGTATTACATCTCTGCCTACCCCTTCAGGGATACAGGCGTGAGTCTATAAATAAAAAATAAAAAACATTAATGTACATTTGCGAAGCAATTGCTGCCAATGCGTCTTTTTCCTTCTGACGATCTTTATATATTTTATTTTTCACATTCCTCAGACATTCTTGTACATGCAAAAGCTCAATGAGTTCTAAAGTTTGTTTTTTTAACCACTCCATTCTTCTTCTTATTTCATTTTCACGAAGTAAAAAGCGTGGTTCGTCCGGTATGTTGAAAACTATTTTTTTTTTAATTTTTTTTTAAATACAACTCCCGCATTAGGACTAAATCTTGTGGCGCGGGGGACTTTACAAACATACAACATACGGGCACAATTTATGGATCACACAAAGTTTTGTCTCGTGTGGGAATCGAACCCACAATGCTCAGCGCAATGTCAAGCGATGAGGCGGCCGCTTAAACCACTATACGTATATCTGTATAATCTATGCACTATACGCCAACCGTGTAGTAAAAAAAGAACTTTATCCAACAAGCATGGATAAAGTTTAAAACTTGTCTAATACTTGTATAATACAGAAATTGCAATAAAATAAACAATACTTGTCTAAAACACGACTGTATTTTGTAGGTGAGAACGCTATCAATGTATAAGACATGTTTTAAACTGTAACAGACTTCAGTGTAAACGCAAGTGTGTTTTATACTTGTATAGATACTTGTTGGCTACACAGTGTGAACGAAAGAATGTTTGAGACATGTTCAATACATGTATAAAACAAATAATTATGTTGTCTACAAGTTTTGTATAAAACATGTATTGGACATGTTTCTTGGTGAAAACGAGGGGTAAGAAGTTTGAATGTGTAAATACTTTTTGCAGTTATATTTCTTAAACAGTTAAAACGACCATAATTTATAGAAGTATTCTCCCAATAAAGGAAATTTGTGTTACCCGGAACATAGATGATATACCTACTATAACTAGAGAGCTCCGAATTTACGCGAGCGAAGCCGCGGGAAATAGCTATATATATATATATATACCACTATTTTTAAATTAGTACAAAAAAATTAACGGGGCACTAGGTACCTTTAACTGATCAAAGGACACTGGGCAAATAGTATGGGAGAAAAACCCACGGCGGACAGAAATGAAATTGTGAGTATATATCGGTAAATGTCTCTAGTTTATCATGGTAAGGGTCGCTTTCTTGTGGGTTGTGGGAATTTAAAAAAAAAATGAGAAAACTGATTCATATTTTTTTACATTATTTATTCGGCTGCCTCCGCTGTCCAATGGATAGCGTATGCGACTGCTGTTCGGAGATCCCGGGTTCGATTCCCGGGTCGGGCAAAAGTGTTACTGGGTTTTTCCAAATTCTCAGTAGCAGCACGGAGTCTGGTGATGTGTCCGGTAACGGCAATAGGCTCGACCTCTATTCCGTGGGACCTAAAAATTCATGGCAAAATGTGGGTGTAATCTTACACCTCTGCCTACTCCTTCGGGGATACAGGCGTGAGTCTATAAAAACAAAAATATTTATTCGGCGTAATCTATATCTATGGTTATTTCGTCTAAAAATACCGCAGGAGTATCAATTTCTTGCTGGTGCCTAGCCCAGGATAAAAAATAAACGATACTGACAATATGCGCGCAACTGCCTATGGTACGGCGGCCATGTACACACGAGCAGTAATAATCCTCAATACTTTGTCTTCCTTGTCTCGCTGGGTTTATTACAATATATGTGTAGTATTGTCGCGCTCTGACATGTCGCGACTGAATTCGTCCTCTTATCAATACTTTATTGCTCATAAAATCTTGGTACCGATATAGCTCTATCAAGTAGACGCCATTTGGTCTCAGATGCTCATGGCAGTACGACTTGGCCAGTCTTAAATGATAGCTTCCCAATGTGAATAATGTCAGCTCTTCATATGTTAATTGTGGGAAATCTCTAAACTCTGGATTGTTTCCATCTAATGGCATGAATGCAACTCTCTGTCTATTCATATTGTTCCCAATTACGTATTGGGCCAGTTCATTCTCTCTATTTATATTTCCATTTATAATGGTAATAAACTGATCAACGTATTCACTATCTTCATACGGACGTCTGGTAGCGTTGATAATAGCTGCGGCGATTTTGAAGTCTGTCATCATATTTGGTAAAGCTACATTGAAATACATATGCCGAAACATTTTAAAATCTTTTTTAAAACGGCCATTTATGGCCTCTACTACCCAACGACACATTGTTATCAACCGTGACTTATTGGCCTCTTGCGTCGTTAATTGTTCTCCTCTTGCTCTGGATGGTGGCATATGTGGAACATAACCACATTCTTCAATTAAAGGAATTGAATCTCGGAATCCACGATCTAGTATAAAAATGTCATTAGTTCTTAAGAACCAATGCCAAGGGGAGTCTTCACTTTGTAACAGATGAGTCAGGATTGAGGCATCTGACGTTGTCGCTGGATATGGTCCCACAACGTCTATTATGTAACCATCGGTGCAAACGACCAAGAAAGGCTTTACCAAGTTTCGGAATTTGTGAAGACTGTATGTTTTTCTTTGAAATAAAAAATTCGCACTTTTCTGGACATATAAGTACGTTCCGTCCATCACAAAAATTCCACTTTCATGTTGGCCAAAAATATGGCTTGGGATCGAAAGCTTTCTGGCTACTGCATCATCTCGAGTTATATGATCCAAGCCCAAATACTGCGGCATAAAATCCTCAGTTAAGCATTGTCTTGCTATTTGGAGCTTTCTCTCAAATGTCCTTCTAGACATATTGAATTTTGATGCTAAGCGCTCATTTGATTCGCCGGTTCGTATTTTTACTAAGTAAACCCCTAAAACGGTGGCAGGATATTGAGATCTGACACGGAGAGATGGAATTTGTTGTAAAATAGTGTTAAATTGAATTTTAGTTAAAGACGTCCAAAAGTGCAGCTCGTCATTATCAAATTCTTCAATATTTTCAAAGTCCATTTGGTTTCGACGCTCATATCCCCATTTGTACAGATTTATTAGGTCTAGCATGTGTGCACCATTAAAGTTTTCGAGTGTTACCTGACCATTCACAAGCATCTCCCAATCATTTGTCATTATATGCGCCTGGCAAGCGCGTGCTAAATTAGGTATATACAAGTTGTGATTATGTAATAGATAAAATCTGGCATATAATGGCACACCTCGTGTAACACTGTTCCTGCAGTTACGAAATATGCAGCGTCGTGCAGTATTAGATGCTCGTAAATATCCAGGAATAGTTAAAACACCTTGACCCTCGGCTGCTATTTCTTGATGTATTTGATCATGTGGCTCTGGTGCATGGTGATTGTGCACAGCGCGATCGAATCTTTGCCAGCAAGGGTGACATATCGATCGTGTACCATCAAAAGGGATCTGAAATAAGTTTAAATATAACAATTAATGTTTGTCGTCTACGAGACATTGATTTTCTCAATATGGCTATCCACTGACTAATAATAAAGTTAGATAGCTTTATCAGCGTTATTTATTTTACGTACACAAGATTTTCATTTCATAAATAGCTAACAAGACAATATTATGATAGATAAAATGGTCGATACAGTATCACGCCATTAAATCAAGCGAAAACTCATAAAGTATATTAAAAACACAACTTACCTCTTGTGGTATTATTTCTTGTAACAATAACATACAGTGATGTCGATATCTTTCTAAAAACAGTTCTGTAAGTATGTGTTTTCTGCGACGTAACACAGATCTGTTACACACCACACAGTTATTACGTCTATCCATACCAAATAAATTGCGAACAAACAGCAATTAACTCGGTCCAGTAAACGTGTTTAGTTAATGAATAAATTCAAAAGAAAACCGGTAAATGACATTCGCGTTATTTTCTACTTTTGCTAGTTGCCATGGCAACACAAGGAATTCCTTCTTCGTTGACCACGTGACGTATCGAAAGCCTATGTCAATTCCATACATTTTTGCACTTAGCGATAAGTGCTATCGCTAATCGAATGCCCTTTGGCTACAGGCTCTGATGTGTGAAAGAGAGGAAGCGAACGTAAACCTGATGATTTGGATTACACGGCAGGCACATGCATGCAGTCGACGGAACCCATTTTATAGCTATTTTTAACAGAACGACAATTTATATCACTTAAATAGAGTATTCGATTTTCTTTTTGTATAAATATACTTCTAGTTCTAACTTTGTTCTCCCATGGATTCTAAAAAAAATTACCGCATGTAATTGTAAGTAAATGTGTGCTCTTTCATTGTATACCAAGTTCGTCAATGTCCGTGACCGGGTCGGAATACGCCCAATGTCCTTTATGTAGTTAAAAAATAAAAACACTAAGTCCCAAAACTGTCTCAAATCTGTCCACAAAAATACACAATAATTGGTAAATGCATAATTATGACCGCGTACTATGACTTGTAACGGTAGAAAATACTCCATTGATAAATTCCCCCCTGTCCCTCTGCGCTCGCGCCGCGCCGCACCCCGACCGATGCGACAAACAGTGCTAAATTGCTAGCGGAACCGAGCGCATCCATTTAATTGTTTGTCTACGTTTGCCCGACGCGAGGCTTATCAGTTCACATCATATGTGGCTATGCTTCGTGCGTACTTTTTAAGTGGAGGAATCGCGAGTGCAGGTGTGTACCCATGGGCATCTTTTTGTGAGTGTACAAAAGTGAGCCGGTTAGTGTCGAATAGTTAAAACAGCGCATATTGGACGCTTTTGACGAAGTGAAAAGACGGAAGCGTACTTCTTGACAATGGTGGTGGACGTTTCGAAGGACAATGGAAATACTTGTAAGTTTAGTAAATAATACCTACTTAAGTAAATAATAATTTGATGCGGGCGGCTAAAAATAGGTCCGTGTAGGGAACCTTGAGGAAGGCCTATGTCTGTAGGCTTAGAGACGTCCACTACTGGAGTGGACGTCTCTAGGCTGACATGATGATGATAAAATATTTGATGATAAAATTACTCTTTACTTCTATTACACACTATCTTTTTTTTATTTTGATATGCGTTTGCTTTCTAATTACATACCTCCGTATTTAATTACTTGTAAAACGGTAAATGTTGCCGGTACTAAGCCCGGATGAAATATGAAAGAGAGGGTAGAATTCAAAAAATTTAAAAGTAACTACCTACACTTATTATTTTGCTTCATTTTATTATCTAAGGCTACCTACATTATAGGTGCGACGGAATGAATGCGTAAGAGTAGGGCGGAAAGTAAGTACTATCTATGAAGTAGTGAATGGATTGTAAAATATGTCTATGATTTAGGTGAGATTTTCTACAAAAAACAAATGATTATAACTTTGCTATTTATAGATATTATGAAATTCTTACGTCACGTATATGATAATAATGTCTTCGCTAATATGTCCTTAAAGTTTTTGTACTAATTAAAAATAGTGGTATATATATATAAACACATTAGAATATACCATTTATGTCAATAGTTAATAATACTAATGATATAATTATTTAATTAAATGTCAATTAGGTAAATTTTAAAATACATTATTATGTCTGCCGTTTGTCATTTATAAACACTTCAATGCTATAATAGCCTTTCCCCAATAAATACGTTTTTAATTTATTTTTAAATATATTTGCACTATATATACTTTTGAATTCTGTGGGTAGCTTATTATATAATGACACTAATTGTGATCTAGAGCTGTGATGAACTATATTGAGTTTGGCTGTATTGTTGAGGCTAGATCCTTTCTACGAGTGTTTTGTCTAATTTTGCTTTGCTCATCAGTTTCTACATTGTTGAAATTCTTAACAAAGTTAGTTAACAGAACCAAAGTATAGAGACACGGCACTGTTAGAATTTTGATTTCTATGAAGTATTCCCTGCACGAATCTGTTTGTTTAAGACGAAGGATTGTTCTAATGGCCATTTTCTGCATGACAAAAGTAGAGTTTATATTGTATTGCCCCAAAATAAAATGCTATATCTGAGTTTAGATTCAACTAAAGCAAAGTAGATCATCCTAAGTTGAGGTATTGTAAGTTCTTCCCTTAGACTTCTAATGGCGTAGCACGCAGAACTTACACACTTAGTTACGGCGTGGGTCTCTTGCTTCCATTTTAACCAAGCGTCTATATTAACACCCAAGAATTTGATGGTATCTACCACTTCTACTTTATTACCGGTGGACAATACTTCTATAATGGCATCATTCCTTGCAGTGGATTTAAATAATACACATTTTGTTTTATTTGCGTTTAGTTTAAGATTATTTATGGTTAACCATTGTTCAAAAACTTCTAAAACTGCCTTAACCTTAAATTCTAAATCAGTGGTACTATCTGCTGAAATTATTGCATTTGTATCATCAGCGAAAATAATGAGTTTCGTGTCTCATAGACGATTTTGCACATACCCTATCAAGTCGTTTAAAAACAGGATGAAGAAAATTGGGCCTAAGACTGATCCCTGGGGAATACCACGAGATACTGGAGCTAAATTGGATTTAACGACTTATTCTTCTCCATCCACTAATGACCTGACTATTACATATTGTCGTCTATTATTTAAATACAATTTACTACTATACGGCCATATTTCAGAAAAAGTATCTAAGAATTTACTACAATACTCTGTACGGTCATCAAATATGGTTCGCCGTTACCTGTTTAGAAGTTTCTAGTAGTTGCACACAAGGGCCATGGCCAGGCGAATAATAATAATAATAATAGTTTATTTGTTGGAATACTGTATACAAGATGTTAACAATTATTTTAATCCATAGTATTCTGCCGTAACCGGCGTACAAATGTTTCTTTTACATTAAATTATCGTTATTTTCTTACAAATTATTATGCTATTGCTATTACATTAGTCTTATTGTTAATCACATTCACACTGTATGAATCTCAACATTAATATAATTTGCATGTCACAAGAACTATTGAATAATAAATAGATACAGACAATAAATGGATTAATAAAATAGTCAGTCAATAAATAATCATTAATAATATAGGAGTTAAATTGTTACTTAATAATCACATGTCAATTAAAAAATCAAATGTCAAATAAAAAATAAATAACAATGTCAATTAGGCAAAAATTAAAACAATTACAATTTTGTCTTCCAGAAATTCTTTGACTATATAATAACATTTCATTAGTAGAAATTCAAAAAGTTTATTTTTAAATGGTCCACAGTTTAGTGCTTTAGTATTTTCAGGTAATTTGTTAAATATGCGGATTGCCATACAATATGCATTGCTTGAGTGTATTTGCAATTTTTGGTTAGGAGCGTAGAGTTTATGCGCTTTGCGGCTAGGTCTAGTTACCACATCATTCCATTTTTCAAACTCATTCATATTATTGAATACAAAAACACAAATTTCAAATATGTATAATGCAGGAAGTGGTAAAATTTTATATTTCTTAAACAGTGGGACGCAGCTATCGAGTGGATGGGCTCCACTGATTGCTCTAAGACATTTCTTTTGTGCGCGAAATACTTTAGTGGAATCCACAGAACTACCCCACATTATCACGCAGTATCGTAGTATTGAAGATACATAGCCATGGTATGCACATAGAGCCGCATCAAGACCGGCTACTCGCGTAATCCTGTGTAATACGAAGACAAACCTATCAATTTTAGTGCAAAGTTCCTCAATGTGTGATTTCCAATTACAGAATTTATCTATATTAACTCCTAAGAATTTTATAGATTCTACTTCATCAATACTGTTACTTTCATGTTGTATTTTTAGATGTGGTCGTTTGCTATTGTATGTTTGGAACTGTATCATTTTTGTTTTGCTAGTGTTTATGTGTAGATTGTTTACTTTAAGCCATGTTATTACTCTGTTTAATGTTTCGTTAATTTCCTTCTCGTACTTAGTAGTGTTGTTATTGCTATTTTGAATGGTGATAGTGGTATCGTCTGCATAAAGGATACATTTGTGAGGAGTTATATTTGGTAAGTCATTGATATAGATCAAGAACAGTAAGGGACCTAATATTGGCCTTAGCCTTGGGGCACTCCACAGTTATTCTGGCGATACGCTGATCTGAACTTTGTTTTGCCTTGTTTAGAATAACCTGATATTTCAACGCATTGCTGACGATTCGAGAGGTAACTTTCAAGCCAACTTAACGCGTTTCCTCTGATGCCATATAGGTCTAGCTTTTTAATAAGTAACTTATGTTTTACGAAGTCAAAGGCCTTAGACATATCTAAGAATATTGACGCTATAGGCTTTTTATCGTTAAGACTAGTAGTGATATGTTTTAGTAGAGTAAAGCAGGCCAAAGTGGTCGATTTATTTTTCCTGAATCCGTATTGTTCTTGTTTTAAAATGTCGAATTTTGTTAAAAATGAATATAATTTTACATACATAGCCTTTTCAAAAATTTTTGAAATTACAGGTATAAGTGTAATGGGACGATAATTGTTCATGTTAGTTTTGTCACCTTTCTTGTAAATGGGTTTGACTATTGAGAATTTCAATCGTGATGGAAATTGACCTTGACTAAATGACAAATTGATTATGTGGCTGATAGGGGGTGCTAGCATCATAGCACAATGTTTGAGGAGCTTGGTATGTAGGTCATCATATCCAGTCGAATTGGTAGATTTTAGATTATTAATAATTTTGAAAATGTCATTAGCACTGGTAGGGGTCAAATAAATAGTATTAGGGAGGTTGGTCATAGGATATGGATATATAGCATCTATTAATGGATTATTTGTAGTGTTATTAGTCATGTCAATAAAGAAATTATTAAAAATATTGGCTATTTGGTCAGGATGTGAATATGTGTGTTCATTTAATATTATTTTGTCTATGTCAGCTAGGTCTACCCTATCTTTGGTGTTACTCTTAATAATATCCCAAGCGGCCTTGCATCTATTTTGGGCTCTAAATAAATATCTTGAATTTTCAGATTTTTGTGCCTGTAGAATGCATTTTTTAAGAATTATGGTATATGTGCTGTAAGCTTTTTTATGTTGGTGCTTATTTGCACGAGTTAACCTATATTTGAGGTACAGACGTCTCTTATTAATGCAACTTTTTTTAATACCTTTAGATATCCACCTGTTTTTTAAAGGCTTGTTTGTAATTTTTACTCTAATAATGGGAAAGCACAAATTATATAATAATGTTAAAAGGTCATGGAAATAATTGAATGATTGATTGGTATTGCTTAGCTGATAAACTTCAGAGAATGTCAGAGAAGATATATAAGAAACAAATTTTGTTATGTTCTCTTTACTTAGATCACGGCGGTATTCAAACCAACATTTTTTTACATTTGATCTACTGTCGGTATTGCTAACCTCAAAGGATATGGACTGACCTGTCTCATGATCGGATAGTGCAAGGTTGTGTATGCAGGATTGAATATTGACTAAATTACTGGCAATGAGGTCAATGCAAGAGCTCTTTCTAGTAGGTTTGGATATGTGATTGGTAATGCTATAGTTATTAAAAATAGACTCTAATTCTCGAAGATTTTTGCCTGCTTTTACGACATCCAAATTCCAGTCTCCACAGATAATGATTCGTATATTGCTACTTTTTATTAGTTTCCTCAAAAGAATGTCTAATTTTTGTAGAAATATTTTGCTATCGGAATTAGGTGTTCGATATATGCAGACAACATAGAGTTTGAGAGCAATAATTTCAATAGCACAATATTCAAAATGGTACACTACAGGCTCTACTATATTTTGCTAAGGTTTACACTCTAAGTTTTTATTGACCAATATGCATGTCCCACCCCTTCGCTGATGGGGCCTTGAAAATGCTGAAACCAACTTGTATTTTTTTAGTATTAAGTTATTTTCAGATCCTCTTCGGATAAAGGTTTCAGATAAACAGATAATATCTATATTCAAATTCCTATCCTCTAGTTCTAACAATGTTACTTCTAGGAGGTCCTTTTTATTTAATATACCAGCAATATTCTGATGAAGCAGAGAGTATCTAATCTTAGTTTCGAAAAAACTGTGACTGATTTGAGGTCGTATCACACATAAGCTCACCAGGCTGAGGTTTGAGTTGTTTACTGAAATAATATGGGATAGTTCCCCTAGTATAAGTTGGTTTCTGAGTAGTTGGAATTTTAGTTTCTGAGGTTTGTGTTATTTTGACACTTCTTACCTTTAATTGGGATGAAATTAGTTTTTGGAAATTAATATTATCAATTTCTATGTTTAGCTTCTGACACATAAAACTCTTCGACACATAGTTACCCTGGAAAACCTTAGGAAATGCATTTGCAGATGTATCTATGAATGTACAATTTGGAAAATTTTTGACAAACAATTGTATGCTTTTGTTTAGTAGTGATACATTAAGATACTTATTATTTATAACATTCAATATAAACACCTTATTATTTTTTAATTAATGCAATCCATGACAAAGTTCTGAAAAAAACAAATAGGGATTTTTATCATTATTGCCAACGCTAAGTATGACAATGTCATTTTTGTTCAATGACATTTTAGTGGGTGCGTTCCAGCAACCCAAAATCTGTGAGCAAGTTGCATAGGGTTTAGATATTGCTGAGATTGAATAGATGTCATTCCATTTGTTTCTGTTCCTTTGTTTGATCATTTTTTGAGCAAATCCTCGTATTTGTTGGTCACCAAAGATTAATATCTGAGGCTTGTAATTGTCTTTGCTGGCAATTTTAGGGTCTGTTATAGACTGTGGTTTTGATGGCTGTACCGATGGCAATGATTTATGCCTGTTTGTAGCCTGCAAAACTGGTGATATATTATTGTTTGTACTGCTATTTTCGTAATCGTAGTTAATTTGCTTTTTGCAAACAATGTTTCCAGCGTTTATGGGTGATACTCTGGGTGTTGCCATTTGTAAAGATAGCAGTCTTCTGTTTAGGGGTGAACATTGAGTTTTTACTACTGGGGAACAAGCTTTTCTCTCCTCCCAGGTAACTTTTTTCAGTAACTTTATTGTATTATCTTTGTCTTTTAGCTGTTTTTCTAATTCTTGGATTTGTAAATTTAAGTTTGCAATTTCGTTGTGTGTTGTCTCAAGTTCTTTTTTCGCCTCAGCTAGTTGTTCATTTTGATAAATTAACATTGAACTGTTTGTTGCTTCGACAAATGGTTCACTTAAGGCCGTTTCATCAAGACATGTAGAATTAAGTATGTTTTGATCTGTTTCAAAGTGAGCAGTGTGCGAATGCACATGTACGCACACATGGCCCGTGTGTGAACGAATATGTCGTTACCAGTCGACTGGCATATCGTCGCGAACGGTATCTAGCGATTGATCACCGCGTAAAAAGATCAAAGAGACAGAACGATTATATCGTCAAGATACACTCGTTCGCAAGCAAATATTTATGTAGCCTATCTAATAGATATATACAAGACGTGTTTATTCTAATACAACGTTCGAACAACGTTATTACAATACCAAGTATGTAACAAACTCAATTTTTATCAATTTTCCAGAACACACAAAAACACATACGTCATCCCACGAATTTAAATACACAACGCCACGTCACCCGATCCCAATAACTTGTCACGTAAGTAGAAAATGAAATTCCTTGTGAAGACAAGTCGAAATTAAATAAAGAGACGATATACTCAATATCTGGCGGGACACGTACAAAATGATAAATTCTTTCATTTGTACCGTTTTCGTTTAATTTATACAAATTTCTATCCCATCTGGCGCAGTGACTTAAGGTGTAGACAAAAAAAATACAGTCGTAATTAAAAGATCTTTATGATGAATGAGGCAAGAGAGGTATGTCCGGATCGCTGCAAATAGCGTTCCGTAGTCTTTGCCTACCCCTCCGGGAAATAGGCGTGAGTCTATGTATGTATCTTACAGTAAAAAATTGCATGGGTCGTCAGCGTGCTGACAGCAGAAACGTGCAAGGTACCTATAAATGTGATCATCCCCTGTGTGTGATATGGGTGAAGCTCGCATGCAGATTACATCAGTAATGATGAGGTTTCAAACATACATTATGCACACATGGATTACTAGAATAGATCAATCTTACAATAATGCATACTCTCGCTCGCACCGCATAGCTCTTAAAGTTTCATCAGAATTTTGGTTTTGGTTCAGGGCATCGTTTGCAACCTTACTTTGTGTGTCCTTACTTTTTCTGCCAGGTCTAGATCCTTACGTCTACGAGTAGGGATACTGTTCCGAAGTGAAGCACACGTGCGGGAGTAAAAATTTTTGTAAAGTTTGCTCCAGAATCAGTAATTGCTCTCGCATTTAATCTCTATTATGCTATAGCTGCTACTTTACAAACATCTAATGGTATAAATTTTGTCCCACCCCTGGGCCCGTTAAGCAAATATAATCCAGAAAAACATCGAAAGCAATGGCCCCCGATGGTGACATAACGGTTTGTATAATAGAATTTTGTTTAGTGATGTGCCGATAATTTGTTTCACTGAGTTTTGTGGTACCTTTAGGAAGAAAAATACCTGAATTCTGAGTAAATATCATATAAATGACATTCTCGATTTCCTCTGATGTAAATCATGGTTTGCGAACATTGGGTAAGGGAAGGATTATTACAAAAAATACACGAGTGGCTTAAGCGAGCTCTTATTGTGTTCAATCCCAATACGGGACGACACCGCTGAATTCAATATTCAATCCATCATTTTTTTGAGATTTTTGATTTGTTTTTGACATAAGCTCCATACAAAATATGTAAAACACGAATCTCGAATCTCAAAATCCATGGACAGATCGTATATTGAAACCGGCCATCAGTGAGATTCAGAAATTGTTGTGTTATGAGTGTTTTTACTGTACATTGATTAAATATTTGTGGAGTAGCCCGCGACACAGGAATTATAATTACCTCAAATACCGAAGTCGTACGCATCTTCGTTCAAATAATAAACTTAATTTGGCTACAAAGTATTTCATGTATTTATTACGTATTTAGATTAAACAAAGGTATGTGGTATACTATGCACCTTACATTTTTTTTTAATCTTCCTTCCTTTTATCCCTAAGGGCAATTTTAAATAAGTGATGACCACGAGGTTTAAATTTCTATATTATTACCATGAGGATTTGATTTACTTCCCTCGTATTTCTTGTACTATCTAAGTAAGTGTACTCAAAACTTTACGTGTATTTTTAAGATTTCATGTTGTTGAGAATTTGCACAAGCTTATGGTTAAAACTTATTTTTTGACAGATACAGTTCGATTTCTAACCAAGAAAAAATTTGATCGTACATACCAATGATGTTACAAAAGTAAAAAGAAGTAGATATGTTACAGGCGTACCAAAAGCCACACGCTAAACATAAGCCAGTTGGCAAGTCTGACATATGTGTGTGTGACGTCGCGAGCCGGCGTCAAAGTGAAACTGACACATCTTGTCAACCGAAAATAAAATAAACTAGAGGACGCCAGCAGCTACGCCTGCACATTTTTTTAAATTTATCTGTTTTGACAGATCCCGTTGGTGTTTCGGGGAATCCCTTCCTATTGCACCCCTACGATCCCCAAGGAACGTACATGCCAAATTTCAGCTTCCTGCGCCCAATAGTTTGGCTGTAGCTTGTCTGTCAGTAAGTCAGTATCGTAAGGATTTTATATATTACTAGAGGAAGCCAGCAGCCACGCCTGCATTTTTTTTAATTTACCCGTTTTGACCGATCCCGTGGGAATTTCGGGAAAACCCTTCTTAGTGCACCCCTACGGTCCCCAAGGAACATACATGCCCTTCCTGCGCCCAATAGTTTCGGCTTTAGCGTGTCTGTCAGTCAGTAAATAACGCAAGGATTTTATATTTTAAGATGATATGGAGTTATCGATGTGTGCATTAGTGTACCGTTTCTATCGTTCTCTTTTCATTTTCAGGGAATATTGACTACTGTTCCGATCAGGTGTAGTATAAAGATATATTTTTGTTGACTACGGTTGAAACCCTCCTTATGAGCCATCTCAACTCGACACCAACCCGGCCAGAGTGTGATCGACCGGGCTTAGGACTGGCGGAGGAGGTGTATGGGGGCTCTCCCCTAAAGGCAGGGCATACCCACTAAAACCACCGCGGTGTCCCTACGGGTCCCGTGTAGTGGCGGGATCACGCAATTCGCGGATAGCATACTTTTCCGTGACCCCGCCCGGGATTGGCCCGCCGTTGGTGTTCGCGGGCCCCGTCTCGATATGACTTGGGAGGCGGCGCGGACACTACGCTCGCCTCCTTGCCTTTTGGTGGACGGGGAACAGCCCTAGCGCTCACCGGACAGGACGGCAATCTGACAACACAGCATCTCCTCTTCCTCTGCGGCCCCACCACTTCACAACAAATGGTGCACCCCCATTTGGTCGCGGGAGATAGGGCGCGCGGCAACGCAACACCGACACGCCTCTCCTCCCGCAACCGCGCCCGACTGTGAGGGACAGAAAGAACTGTCCCCCGCACCCGCACCTTTGGACGCATCTTGCACAGGCCTCTATCTAGCCCACGCGGAGCGGCCACTCCCGGGATCTCGCTCAGCTTCACCGTGGGTGCCCTAATCACGATTACTCAACCCTCCCACCATGACAAGGTGGAGAACCCACAGGAGGGACCCATTGAAGGATATGGGGTAGTGAGACTTTGTATTCTTAATGCACCCACCATACTCAAATGCTACATGTACACAATTATTTCATAATGAATATTTTTATATTCAGGTCGACCAGTATCCTGGGCACTCCTAGCGCCTTCAGTGACGGCTAGAGGTGCCGGCAGTACCTCCAATCCAGGATTGAGATTGTATAAATTCGACTCTAATAATGGAAAGGTAAGGTTTATTTTCCATCAATACTTCCATCTCCTTGATTTGAGATTAGTGCATAAAATCTGATATTTGTTCCAGGTTTTGGATTACACACAGTATTACTTAGATGTAACAAATACCAGGGAAGAGACCCACTGGTCTATAGAGTACAACCTCACACAGTACTACGGACTGAGAGAAGTGAGTGCTGTGTCCTTAGACGCTTTGGCGGAGAGAATACGATATCACCACGACCGAGGTGCATTTGCGAAGTAAGTGTTACCAAATTATAAGACGGTATTTTCCGTTCATGTTTTTGAAACCAGTATACAAGTGCACCAAAAAACAATTTGCACTTGCTATGCCATTATTGATTACTGACCCGCTTCTTTTGAATACTCGCTTCAAAAGACCCTTTGAATGAGGCATTCGTGTTTATAACCATTGTTTTCTTCCTAATTAAAACAGGCGTTAATTGTTTAGGTTTAAATTTTGTTGTTTTTGGTGCAGGTATTTAAATGCATTACGAGTGCGTCATGGAACTGATGTGTCGGACTGTGATTCGGCCTGCGTGCACGTCCACTTCTGTGCGATAACACGCGCAGACTACCACGAGTTTCGCACCTGCGTCTGCAACCCCGCGTCAGCGCTAGCGTCGCGCACCGCTCACAACTCCGCCGCCATATTACTTTACGCCATCTTGATTTTAGTGACGTCATAATTTACTTCGCAGATGCTGTCTCTCAAGCGAACGTTACCAGTAGAATGAGATACAATCCAAGACGTGTACATAATACAACGCAATTTTCATTTAGTATTTATTGCCTTGGAGTGTAAATGATACTAGAATTCCTATAAATAATTTTGTTTGTGACAAATATCACATAAATCATAAAGCAACATTTTGTAATTTGTTTACTTTGAAAGTGACAAGATTCATTGGGAAACTTAGGCTAGCCGTTATCATTGTTTCACCTGGAAGCTTTTTTTCTTTAATTATTGTAAAATAAATTATCGAGCGCTTTAATTTGTATGATAGTAAAGGATTATAAATCATAATTATTGAGTGTAACTAGACATTGTTTAATGTGATCTTCGTCGCTAATTTGATTGTGATATAATTTAATTAACTTTTTTGTATATAACGATAAGTGAACTGAATCAGTGTAAGTAAATCAAATTTAAATATTTTTCTTAGTTTCATTTTCTTCCCTTTATTATTTAATGTTTATTATAATAAAGTATCGTCTATATACGAGTATGGTATACGTCATCATTATGTCGAAGGTGTCTACAGGACGTCACGTTAGAAATAAGATGTGATTGCAGGTCCTCTAAGTACACCATATTCTAGCCATACGCTAACAAACGAAAGTATTTTACAATAGAGATGAGGCCCTATAAAATTATATGCTATCTATACAGCTCACTTACATATTTAGTGCACCCTAGCTGCAGTAAACTTATACTATCAGGCAGGCAAAACATTATATCGACAGACATAACCATGGAGCTCTGAAGGCGTTTATGAATAGCCAAAACGTGTCCAAAAAGGCACGTTTGGCTGTCCATAGAGCGGTGTTAGTACCTACTCTTATGTATGGTAGTGATAGTTGGGTATGGCAGAAGAGTCATGAAAGTAGAATAAATGCTGTAGAAATGAGAGCACTGCGAAGTATGTGTGGTGTTTCTTTGACTGACAGAGTAAAGAATTGTGGGATAAGAGAGTGTTGTGGGGTAAAAGAAGATGTAGTGACAAGCATCGAGAAAGGTATGCTAAGATGGTTTGGACACGTGGAGAGGATGGATGACGAAAGACTGACCAAGCAGATATATAAGGCAAGTGTGGAAGGGACAGGACGAAGGGGAAGACCTAGGCGGACGTTCTCTGACCAGATTGGAGACATCCTAAAAACAGGAGAGGTTAGAAGCACCCTGAACAGAAGAGCATGCATGAGAAATCTGATGGGAGTAAATGAAGCAAGAGAGATATGTCAAGATCGTTGCAAATGGCGCTCCGTAGTCTCTGCCTACCCCTCCGGGAAACAGGCGTGAGTCTATGTATGTATGTATGTATGTACAAAACCTTTCAAGCACAGCTCGGCTAAGCTTAAAAACCTGTGTCACCTGCGGAAGCTTTGGCACTCACTGATCCATAAACGATGAGTACCTCTATGCATAAAAATCGTGTCGATCTCGTACGCTGTCAGTGCGTGAAAAAAAGGAAACTAACAAAGGCACAGAGAGAGGCTTTTTGATATCATCGATAAGTAATGCAGAGGTATATTATACTCATACTGCACTAGTGTGTAATGTGTTTTATATTATTATATGATAGCACATATGGCACAGTGGTTTAAGAGGCTGTCTCTCCTTTTATATTACACCAAATGTTGCGAGTTCAATTTACAACAACATCGTCAACTATCGTGTCATATTCAAAAGATTCGGTTGTTGGCTAACGACTCCTGCTTATAAACTACTTTGTAAGTACTCCCTTATTTGGCCCCAGAAATCAAGAAGTACACTAGTAAGCGGACCCCGAGGTGCAAATAGGATAACGCTAGGACGACAATGGTGAGATCTAGAAACTTTTGTGATTTTTATTTAGGCAGAAAGTGACTATTATAGGTACATTGTAAATTTTATAACGTCGTTTTTCTTGCTGTCAAATTTAGAAACCGTCTGTTTTACTCGAGACGGGAATGAGGTCTTTTCAAAGAGAAAGGCAGACGAAAGGACGGACTACAAAGTGATCCCAGAGAAAGACGTCCTGTAGACACCTTCGACATAATGATGACGTATACCATACTCGTATATAGACGATACTTTATTATAATAAACATTAAATAATAAAGGGAAGAAAATGAAACTAAGAAAAATATTTAAATTTGATTTACTTACACTGATTCAGTTCACTTATCGTTATATACAAAAAAGTTAATTAAATTATATCACAATCAAATTAGCGACGAAGATCACATTAAACAATGTCTAGTTACACTCAATAATTATGATTTATAATCCTTTACTATCATACAAATTAAAGCGCTCGATAATTTATTTTACAATAATTAAAGAAAAAAAGCTTCCAGGTGAAACAATGATAACGGCTAGCCTAAGTTTCCCATTTAATCTTGTCACTTTCAAAGTAAACAAATTACAAAATGTTGCTTTATGATTTATGTGACATTTGTCACAAACAAAATTATTTATAGGAATTCTAGTATCATTTAGAGTCCAAGGCAATAAATACTAAATGAAAATTGCGTTGTATTATGTACACGTCTTGGATTGTATCTCATTCTACTGGTAACGTTCGCTTGAGAAACAGCATCTGCGAAGTAAATTATGACGTCACTAAAATCAAGATGGCGTAAAGTAATATGGCGGCGGAGTTGTGAGCGGCGCGCGACGCTAGCGCTGACGCGGGGTTGCGGACGCAGGAGCGAAACTCGTGGTAGTCTGCGCATGTTATCGCACAGAAGTGGACGTGCACGCAGGCCGAATCACAGTCCGACACATCAGTTCCATGACGCACTCGTAATGCATTTAAATACCTGCACCAAAAACAACAAAATTTAAACCTAAACAATTAACGCCTGTTTTAATTAGGAAGAAAACAATGGTTATAAACACGAATGCCTCATTCAAAGGGTCTTTTGAAGCGAGTATTCAAAAGAAGCGGGTCAGTAATCAATAATGGCATAGCAAGTGCAAATTGTTTTTTGGTGCACTTGTATACTGGTTTCAAAAACATGAAAGTAAAATACCGTCTTATAATTTGGTAACACTTACTTCGCAAATGCACCTCGGTCGTGGTGATATCGTATTCTCTCCGCCAAAGCGTCTAAGGACACAGCACTCACTTCTCTCAGTCCGTAGTACTGTGTGAGGTTGTACTCTATAGACCAGTGGGTCTCTCCCCTGGTATTCGTTACATCTAAGTAATACTGTGTGTAATCCAAAACCTGGAACAAATATCAGATTTTATGCACTAATCTCAAATTAAGGAGATGGAAGTATTGATGGAAAATAAGCCTTACCTTTCCATTATTAGAGTCGAATTTATACAATCTCAATCCTGGATTGGAGGTACTGCCGGCACCTCTAGGCGTCACTGAAGGCGCTAGGAGTGCCCAGGATACTGGTCGACCTGAATATAAAAATATTCATTATGAAATAATTGTGTACATGTAGCATTTGAGTATGGTGGGTGCATTAAGAATACAAAGTCTCACTACCCCATATCCTTCAATGGGTCCCTCCTGTGGGTTCTCCACCTTGTCATGGTGGGAGGGTTGAGTAATCGTGATTAGGGCACCCACGGTGAAGCTGAGCGAGATCCCGGGAGTGGCCGCTCCGCGTGGGCTAGATAGAGGCCTGTGCAAGATGCGTCCAAAGGTGCGGGTGCGGGGGACAGTTCTTTCTGTCCCTCACAGTCGGGCGCGGTTGCGGGAGGAGAGGCGTGTCGGTGTTGCGTTGCCGCGCGCCCTATCTCCCGCGACCAAATGGGGGCGCACCATTTGTTGTGAAGTGGTGGGGCCGCAGAGGAAGAGGAGATGCTGTGTTGTCAGATTGCCGTCCTGTCCGGTGAGCGCTAGGGCTGTTCCCCGTCCACCAAAAGGCAAGGAGGCGAGCGTAGTGTCCGCGCCGCCTCCCAAGTCATATCGAGACGGGGCCCGCGAACACCAACGGCGGGCCAATCCCGGGCGGGGTCACGGAAAAGTATGCTATCCGCGAATTGCGTGATCCCGCCACTACACGGGATCCGTAGGGACACCGCGGTGGTTTTAGTGGGTATGCCCCGCCTTTAGGGGAGAGCCTCCATACACCTCCTCCGCCAGTCCTAAGCCCGGTCGATCACACTCTGGCCGGGTTGGCGTCGAGTTGAGATGGCTCATAAGGAGGGTTTCAACCGTAGTCAACAAAAATATATCTTTATACTACACCTGATCGGAACAGTAGTCAATATTCCCTGAAAATGAAAAGAGAACGTTAGTCTTTTCTTTGACCTGAATAAGCGGGAGGAAAAAATTTATGAAAATCCATTTCTAACGTGTTTTAGCGGGAGAGAAAGTTGTATGAATTTTAATTTCTCATGTGTTATCTTATCTATGGCGCGCGCCTGCCCAAGGAGTTATCATATAATTTAATTATGGAATCTCCGTGCCACTGACATCCTTTTGTGAAGAATTAAAAAACAAAAGAAGCGCGAAATATCGGTCAAATTCTAAGCTAAATTGGTGTCATTACATGGTGTCTTGCGTTTTGATTTTATTTTAAAAATAAAGTAAAATGTCGATTTCTAGCACTGAAAGTGATGTTGAAATGACGCCGCCTTACTTAAAAGCATCTGCGGAAACAGCTGTTTTAAACCTGCTACCGGATAAATCGAAGAAAAATACAACCAAACTTATGACCAATTACCTATTTCATATTATTTAATACTTTCTACAATACAAGTCTTTAAATGTTCCTCACAGGTGTAGTATAACGCACTGTGAAGCACTCGGGTGAAAGTCCCATTCCTACCTCGGGAGTATTGTGGCCCTAGGCTGTGCCTTCGGGCAACAAACTGCTCCCTCGCTAGTAATCGGTTCCTTTCCTCCCTCGGTGAACAATGTACTATTCCATGGGTGTCGTAAGTGGCAACTTAGTAAAATACTGGAAGTAAATAGTGTCTTTTGGAAGAGACGTTATAGTCGAAATTGAACCCTACCAACAACACGTGGTGGAATTGTGTACAATTTTAAGGATAAAGATACTTTTGCTTTTTCCTTATAAGAGTACTTGACTCTTCAGCTACTCTGAATACGAAAATCTTCAAGTATGTTTAATGTAAATGTCAAAACAATGTAAATTTAATAGTACTTCATCGCTATTTAATACTAATTCCGACGTGATGAACTTTTGCTGTCGATATTACTAGTTCTTGTTGAACCACCTACCTAGGCAGAATATTAATGGCTGTACACAGATTTTTTTTGAGTCTAGTATAACTTAGTGTAACCCCTCGAAGCATTTTGGCCACCATCGAGGCATCTCAGGACACCCGTAGATGTATTTTGGCCACTTTCGAGGCTAGGCTTTCGAGCTAAGTACGGGCGCGTAATATTTTCGTTGAAAGAATGGTGATAATTCTATTTATTAAGTTAATATTGTATATCAAAAGACGCGTAATTAAATAAGCTTTCGAATGATGCTAATTAACACCAAATATTTACTTGAAGCCCACGGAAGAGCGGTATAAAGCGCGCCCGGTATAATATTTTCCCGCCATTTTCGAGCGCGCTATTATATTTCTAACATATTCATATTTCTTGTCGTTTTTTATTATGGGAGGTATATAAGTATTGTACGCGGTTAGAAAGGTTATTTAATTTACTTTCAGCGAAAATAAATATAATGGAAAGAAACATTTTAATTTTAAACATAAAAAAATATAAAATATAAATGACTGTTAATTGCCGCCAATTTGCGTATTTTATTTTTTCAAACATATTATTTTGTTATATATCAGATTCAAACCTAGATAAGTTTCTTTTTAACTAGATTTCCAATTAAAAAAACCATATCTGATAAGAATCCGATAAGAATTATTCTTATTGGACTTTACACAATTGTTTACTATTTCCTGCCAAAAATAACCACCATACCCGCCAAAATTTTCGAAAGCCAATATCTCATGAATTATTGGAGTATTTTATATCATATGATAGATTTATTTATATACTCTTAATAAAACAATAATTCAGAGCATAAATATAACCTTATCTATATATTTTAATTCAATAAAAAAATAAATGCCGTTTTTCCGGTAATTGAATGAATATAGCCTCTTGAATTAAATTATTACACAATATTTGTTTATTTTTTGCTGTTATTTTATAATTATTTAGTTCATTCACAATTAAAAAATAAAATATAAAATATAATTATATTATTTGTTTACAACAAAAAAGCGGCGATAGCCCAGTGGTGTACGTAACGGAATGCCGAGACGATGGTCTCGGGTTCGATCCCTAGGTACCCCGGGCACACACCTCTGACTTTTCGAAGTTATGTGTGTATTAAAAACGTTAATTATCGCTCGCTTAATAATGTGCCCGGTAGATGGCAATAGGCTCGCCCCCTATTACATTGGGACCTAAACATAACTGGCGAAAAGTGGGTGTAATACAACTCTGCCTACCCCTTCGGGGAAAAAAGGCGTGAAGTTATGTTATGTTATGTTATGTTATTTGTTTACAATGATGTTTTGAATCCATAATTACGCTCCACGCGCAACATGCAAAGACGGCGAAATATACAAAATTTCAAATGCTGACATTTAAAGCAAGCATTGTTATAATTTTATATTATAGTAAAGCTTATACCACCAGGTATACAAAATAACAAAAGTAAGCAATTTATAACCCATATTGTTATCATGACAAACAAAATTGGCGAGTAGGTCGTCGATAGACGACATTGTTTACAATAGGATCAAGTTCAGTGGGTCGCATAAACTAAACATTCCGTCATTCAGTCACCATTCAAACATTACTACAAAGCTTATTTATTCTACTTTCATAAAAACATCATTTCAAATATCAACACCCGAGTGACGAGTCGTAAGTTTAGGTTTAAGGTAGCACGGCAAGTGGCCTTGCTTCGCGGGTGGTAAGATAACGACCGCGTGATGCTTTAGCGATAAATGTCAAATTAAAGCGGTAACTTTGAGCGGATAACATTTTTTAATATAGTAGAACATTGTGATAATAAGCTTATCACACGTTATTTTGAAATGATTGTTTTAACTATATTGTCGCGTCCTCGGCTTAAACAAATAGCAGGGTTTACGCGATAGAGGAACGATTATCCAATTTGAATTAATTTACAAAGTATAGACGACAGCAGAAGCAAATTTAAAGGCAGAGTGCCGAACAACATTAATTTTCAACTCTCCACTAACTACAACGCTATAACTACCGTGTCGCTTTCTGCTGTTATTGAAGACACAGCCTTACCAACTTGTCTAGACCCGTTGAGTGACCCGGCGAGTGACTGTGTTGAGTTGCTACAAATAAAAATAGCCTATGCAAAGTTGCCAGCAGACATAAATATTTATTACAACATATTATACAATACAGAGTCTAGTTCTTATTCATATCTGTTCATCATGCTCATTAAAGTTTTGTTTGGAACTTGAAGTTATTTATGTGTATGATTAAGTCAAGTACTATTGAAGACGTCACGACTTCGTTGTAAGTTGTATTACATTATTTCAATATTCTATTTAATGTACAAACTTTGTTATATTTGAAATGTCATTCTTAGCATGTTAGTTTATATGTATAGGTATTATATGACTTTTATTGTCTTCAACATTTGTAGCTGCTGTAAATTGCTGTAGATTCTATAGTATAGAATGACACTATATTTTAAAAGCAGATACAAACAACTTCTTTATTTTGTCTTACCCACGTTATTATGGGCCTTTTCTGCACCCATGTCTCACAGTGTCACCTACCCCGATAAATGGGCTATCCAAATTAAACCTATAGTTTCTGAAACAGCTGCAATCAACTAAATGAGTTTTAAAGTGTTATTATAGATTATTATCTATTTATCTGCTCGGTGTTCACTCTTAAGTACCAGATTAAAGCCGGATGCTCGCCGGGTGCACGCTGAACGTACGCTGGACGCACGGCCGAGAAGCGCGTTAGGTTCGCCTATTTACTGAAGTGGATGTCTCTCAGCTCTAGGATGATGATGATGATACGAAGAATTAAGTAGCTTTGACATGGTGTTCCGCGCGCGCAGGTGTGCACCTGTGTACCTACACAACTACACGCACACGTAGATATCATACACGCATAAAAGACTTTAATGCGGGCAAGTCCCAATAATATCTGAATTGTTAGAGGTACGTTCCAAAACCGGTTTACTAATGTTTGCCATAATTTAAAATGACATAATTTCATATGCCATACTGGTATTTGCCATTATTTCATTAGAAATAACGCTTCAGTTGCTATAATCGTGAAATGACATAAAATGACTTTGACTAATTCCATTGGTCATAATCGATCAAGTGTCATAATAATTTAAATCCTTTAATGTATTTGCTATAATTTTCGTTTTCAATAATGCCGTTTCGCGATATTCACGTTTTTCACATAAAACCTAAATATCGCTTTTATTGATTCCCCTAGTTTAATAAACTGAGGTTGACGGAGCCCTGATTCGCAGGCCTCTTATTTTCGGTTTAAGGGTCAAAAGAGAACCTAACATAACCTATTTAGTTACTTTCACATAAAACCTAAAATTACGTTCCATTTTGCATTTTTGAATGAAGAATTTTTTGGAAATTTTTTAAAAATATTTAGACGCAACTCCGGCAGCTAAAATTACTTTTAGGGGATTAAAACTAACTCCCTTAAGCCCCCTACACCACCAATACCCTCAAATTCGGGCGACTTGTTTCGAAACCCAACCCCAGATTTTTTTTTCACAATTAAACCTTAAACTAAACCTCATATGGCGTCTACTAACTAAGCTAGACGGAGCCTCGCTTCGCAGGGTTTCTACTTCTGGGTGGTTTAAAAAAAAATCCACGAAGACTTCTAACCTAACCTATCCGAGTCGGATTGCACTGAGTCAGGGTGTTAACGATAATTAATTTCGACCTAACAATATTACGTATTATTTTCATAATTATGTCAAATTTTGATTATGTCAAGAGTCGATTATGAGATGTGTTACTTATGGAAACTAATTATTATGATATAATTATGTTGTTATAGAAAGTCATTTTATGGCAAATAAAAGTTATCACTGTTGAGTTATTAAGGCAAACGTTATTAGTATAAATGATAATAGTGCAAGTAAATATTATGATCAGGGATGATTATGGCAAACAATATTAGTGCAAATGAATTTATGAAAAACGAGAGAATACCTCCAAAACCTCCTGCTAAATGCCGGAAATACCTTTATATAAATTCCCTTATGTAATCGTTTATTAGCCAATAAATTTATTTGTGCCTCGAAATTTAATTATCTAACAACTGATACAATTAAGAAGAATGGTCATTTTCTTAATTAAATTAGTACACGAGCCTGTTGTTTACGTAGACACATTATATTTTACTTTATACGTCCTTGAGACGCTTGCTATTAAGATAGGCACTTTCATTTGACGATTTTTTTATGTCTCTCAGACGTCATCTCACGTTTAAACCTAATTGAACCAAAGGTTTAATCAATGACTGGTCTTTAAGAACTTCAAAATAGGTACATAGTAAATTAGTAAAAAAATCTACTAGCATTTTACAAGACTAGTACTAAAATAAGTATAAAAAATCCAATCTCAATATTTTATTCGGAATTTAGGTTTATATCTATCTATCTATAACGTCACGCCTGTCTCCCATTGGGGTAGGCAGAGACTATGGAACGCCACATGCTTCGGTTCAAACATACCTCTTTCGCTTCATCGACATTCATTAACCTCGTCATGCATGCGCGTCGGTTATAGGTACTTTTTATTTTGCCCTTTATCAGTAGATCACCTATTTGGTCGGCGTACGTCCGCCTAGGGCGTCCCCTACCGACATTTCCATTTATTCTCGCACGATACACTCCTTTCGTATTTCTTCTTTCATCCATCCGCTCCAGATGTCCAAACCAACGTAACATTCCTTTTTCAATTTTTGTCACTACATCTTCTTTTAGACCACACTTTTCCCGTATCACACTTGTCGCACGAGTGATTGATTTCCACGGGGTAGCCGGGATCGATCACTCGCCGAGCAATTAAAGAGAGATAATTAGGTTGACTTACGGGAAATAAATAAAAAATATCACCAGGAAAGTTTAAACTCGCGTTATATTCCAGTTACACAATGGCTTTAATTATACAAAAAAACTGACACTTGAGATTAGCCGATGAGACAATTATCCAGGGCGTGGGGGGTACGTTGGCACTTCACAGGTCTTCGGATGAGGTACTCAGCTTGGTCGTGATGGCCGGAGCAAAAGGGAGCGAAACCTCGTGTGTCCCCGGTATTTATAAGGCCGGCGAGGAGGAGTGGGCGAGGGGGCGGCCCACTGCTGTGCGTCACTCGTAGCGAGGCTCGCGGGCGCCGGGGCGCGACGTCACACAAACCCCCCCCCCCGTTAGGCCGGGATTTTCCCTAAGGAAAATTCCCTAGCCCAACGGGCGTAGCAGCCCTGAAGATACTCCCTGAAATTAGAGAAAACAATGGCATGAGTACCTTGAACCAGTGACAACCCTATACGCTAATTAGGATACCTAAATAATAATGACCCACGCTTGCATTCTTCACGCGTACAACGGCAGTCTGAATTTGAACATAAACATTTATCATTCATAATTCATCACACATACCTACATGTAAAGGCCGAGGCCAGTGTAATAGCTTAATATTAAAGATAACAATCTATGGAGAAGCGCTTAGGGTAATTATTAGGTAATAATGATTTGTAGATATAAGAAACTTGATCTAGCCCTACGACTTATAAATCTTGGGTTCGGCCTTTGCCACTAGATAAGTAAACTTTTTGAATATAGTTAGGTATAACAACAGATTTTTCGTAAAGATGAACAAAAATAATATAAGCCGCAGACAACTAGGTAGGTACGATCTAAATGGTAGGTACTATTCGACTGTTCCGAGCTCGCGACGCACGGTTAATCACCCTGAATGTTTATAAAGTACCTATAATAACAATTTGATTATGGAACTTATACAGAATTAAGAATAACAACAGAACTTCAGAACAAGGCACGGCGAAAAACAATACGCCAATCAAGATGCATTTCAACAAATAGATTTGCGGAAAGAAAATACACATGCGAGAATCGAACCACAGACCGATCCGACAACAACTTTTTAACCACTGAGCCATAACTGATAGTTAGATAAACAACAGATTCTTTGTAACAATATTACATGTAATAAACTTTATTACAATTTATAACTAAAATATTTAGGCTATGTTGTCGACTCTAGTGGATTGCATCCCGATCCGGATAAAGTAAATTCAATGAAAAATTATCCCACTCCTTCTAATAGAAAAGAAGTACGTCGATTTTTAGGCGCAGCCTCGTGGTACAGGCGTTGTATACCGAATTTTAGCTCTATTGCTGCACCCTTAAATAAGTTAACATCTCAAAGTAAAAACGCACCTCCATTCTGTTGGACGACAGAGGCTAATGAGGCGTTTAATAACCTAAAGAATTGTTTGATTTCCTCCTCGGTGTTGGCTTGTCCTGACTACTCGCAACCGTTTGAAATACACTCAGATGCTAGCGATTTTGGACTTGGCGCGATCCTCTGTCAAAGGTTAAATGGTGAGGAAAGAGTCATAGCGTACTATAGCAAATCACTCACTAAGCAAGAAAAAAATTACAGTGCCACAGAGCGCGAGGCCCTGGCTGTTCTATCTGCTATAGAACACTGGCGTTGTTATGTTAAAAATGGTAAAAAGCTTATTGTATACACAGATCACGCTGCTTTGAAATGGTTCTTGACCTTAAATAACCCTAAGTAACCTGTGACGCACTTTATCTTTCAAACTCATTCCGCACATACTCCTTAAAGCTCTCATTTCCACAGCATTGATTCTACTTTCATGCTTCGTCTGCCATACCCATGATTCGCTACCATACATCAGTGTTGGCGCCAAAACTCCCTGCAGTACAGCAAGACGAGCCTTACTTGGTATTATTTCGCTACTGATGATGAACCGTAAGGCGCCATTCACACTATTTCCTGCTTTCACTCTCCTTTCAACATCTCCCTCACATTTCCCATCTCTCGTAAACAAAGACCCTAAATACACAAACTCATTCACTTGTTCCACTTTTTCATCTCCTATCATTATGTTACATTCAGTTATACTGTCTTCCCTCTCTATGACCATGACCTTAGTCTTGCTTACATTCACTTTCATGCCCTTCTTCTTATACGCCTCATTCATTACGGTGACCATCTGCTGTAAATCAGACGCTGACGACGCACGACGTTTATACTTTTACTAGATATTCAATTATTTGAATAGTCTCAATACAATTCGTGCATAATCACTACAACAGTTAAAATGGAATATAATATTTAATTTTGTTCTCGTTTGCCCACTGGGAGTCTTTTGTGAAATATTTTACAATCGCACTTACGGTTTTATGTTTTCCAATATCTATAAAGTTGCAGCCCATAAAACCATGGTTAGTATCAATTATATACTGTAAAAGCTTTAACTCACAATGATATTACGATTTGATCTATCCGGTACCAAAACATATTTTATCCCGAGTTTATTAAACTAGTTATTTTGTGAAAGGAATCCTGTTTAACATTATGGTAAGACGCGGATTTATGTCAGTTGAAACCATTTTAACAAAGAATATAGGATTAATAAAACGTAAATTGCAGAACATAAACATAATATCACTGATTGCATCCAAGACTTTCATCTTGGAGTCTGGGGTTTGCTTTATAATCTAATCAGATTTGACAGAATATTAGCTTTTCCACAGAGCAACTGCTAGTAGCAATATTCCATAGCTTAGATCAGTTTCAGTATATAGGAATTCAAACTTTCGTGGTCACTATCATTACTTTTTACTGTTCCTACGGGATAGATACCACGTACTCGTACGGATGTACTGTACATCCGTGAACATGGCGCTTGCAACAGTGCAGGTACGTGGTATAGGTATATCCCGCGGGAACAGTAAAAAGTAATCAAGAGTACTAACTCCCCATAACGACCGTCAAAGATCTTCATGACAGCTGGGACCGACGATTTAACGTGTTCGCCGTGACACGAGACAAGCAAAAGTTATTGTTACAAAATGTAACAGATTTTATTGGTTTCCTTCCCTTTATATTTAGGTATATCAAAATTAGGATAAGAGAACTGGAGACAAAGCTTAGTTTAGTCGTGCGTAACAAAATCGTCCGTCGTTTGTCTTGGTAGTTGCTCTGTACCTTTTCAGATCTATAATTAAGGCTTTGTTAAAAACAAATCTTTCATTCCAACTCAAATTAATCCTTACTTAGAGTGTGTCGCTTAGAGTTTTAAAACATTTATGAATAAATAGCAGGAGCGATAATTAAGTGGAGATACCGGACCGAACAGAGAGAACGTAGAGTGTCTTGAGTTAAAATCCACAGCACACATCCTTGAAATAGTTAATCATGGCTTTCGAAACGACAAAGAAAAACGTCGTGAGAAAACTGCACGTCAGAGTGCTCTCTATAATATTCTCGAAAGCCATCATCTTTCAGCCCACACTTGTTCGGCGTTGTGGATTATGGCCTAATAGTTCTCATCATCTCTCATGCAGTTTATAAGGCTGATAATATCGTTGTCATTCAGTCGGCCATTGCTTAAGTTCATTAAAAACAATACTATGCACTTTCAAGTGCAATTTTTTGTTGTGCCTTGTTACTAAAACAATGAATGGGACGTCAACACACATACATAATTATGCATGAGAACATAACATAACTAGTGCAATACCTTTGATTACGATTGCATACTATTGCTGTATTGATTACCCGAGATAAACACAATTAAACCATATTTGACATAACTGTGGAGTGTACATACTCAACGATACTCAATGTATAATAGCCAGTCACTCTTGATTATCCTTATATTCGATTAACAATGGAAACTATACAGAAATTCGAATTGTCACATAAATCTATTTAGCAGAGAGTTGCTTCGAATAGAATTATACGGAATTAACAAGTACTGATTTTGAGCCAGTGATGCCAGAACTATGACTGAATCTATCTAGCCTTTATGTGTAATTGTTTATTTGCATAGAGATTGCCGTTTAATTTCAATTAATTAGTGACTTTTTTTGCTTTAGACATTTTGAATCACGCTTTATTTTCTAAATAAAAGTGACGATAAAGTTATTGCCTGAATATTGTAAAAAAATAAACCGCAGATCGAAGAACGTCTTCCCAAGGAAAACAATGTATCCTTTTCATCTCCTCCTTAAGGCCCGTTTCACTATTTATGCTCTCTCATCTTTTCCAGGATGAAAATAAGTGAAGATAAGCAGAGAACTCAGGTGTACTCTCACCAAACGAACGGCCACCGCGGCAATATTGATATTTTACGTTTTTATTATTCGAAACAGTGGTGCTATCGTGTTGGCTCTGGTCCTTTCATACTATAAACATCCCTATGGTTTCTAAATTTATTTAAAGCCTGTTTTCCTATTCCTTTATTTTTTTTCAATATTTTACGAATTGTTTATTATTGTACCTGCCGTATAATGCATTTACATAAAGAAAAGGTTATCAAACCTAACAACCCGACTCTAAGGCAAGCTCTTACTCTTCTTCGGTTCGTAATAATACTCACCATTTCATTTCTTCTCCTAGCTTTACTGAGGACTTGTTCGAGCCACTCCCACTGGGCCCTCCCTCTGTTAGGACCGTCTACTATTGCTGCTCGAGCACAGATCACACAATGTTTATTTTTGACACCTATGTATAAAACTTTTCCGGTTTTGTACCCTATAATAGCAGCGACACCAGATGCAGCGGAATAGTTATTCTTGTATGATCTTTTAGACCAACAACAATCAGCTATGACAGTCAAAACAGGAATGCCATATTTTACGTCACTACATGCAATAGCTTTGGAAGCTTCTTCTTGCGCAACCGCTCGCATGCTGTCTTCTGCAGCTGATTGCCACCATGTAGCTATTTTGTTGTGACATTTTTCATATGTCAGTTGACTGACTAGTGGCAGATCTACAGAAGCTAACATTTCATTTAAATTAGACCTGCCAATTCCAATCATTAAAGCCCCAGTCACAGCACCTTGATTGACATCGATGTCAGTAGTACATGTTTTAGAGGAAAACAACTGAAACTGCATATTGCACATATTCCATTTCATAGTAAATGTAGATTTCAAACTGTCCTTCCGCTCTTTAACTACATTTATATTGTTCATAGTACAACCTGCTGCCGTATTGTGGTTATTGATTGTTTTAATTTGTTCTATAAAATATTGGAAATCTATAATTCTTCGACTTTCAATAATAACATTGGATTCAAACGGCACCCCCGCTTCAATAACCTAAAAATGAAAATTTTATGAATTGTACTGCTCACTTATGACAAATTTTGTATTTGCATTTTAAGCGTATAAAGCTAAAAGATCTTATTTTTACTAATACGAGGCACACATGATTATAAGCTAGGTTTTACTCATACACGTTACCAAATCAGAAGCTTTTGTAGCTTGAGATGACGTAGCTACTTCTGAGCTGAGGCTAATGTCATAAGATTTAGTTAAATTGAAACAATAAGCAAGTTCGATATAACAACATATCGAACAGTGAAATTGTTAAGAATAAATAGTTTTACATTACCATTTCTTCAATTTGGATTTCATCATCATTTTCCATGCTGTACGATTAACTGTAAGATTTTCTTTACAGTACCTGAAGATAACCATACACCAGTAAGCACACAAATCTTGTTATTTGAAAGCGTAGCAAATAGTTAAAAACAGCTATTTTAACAAGATATACACAATTATAGAAAAAGTATATTGATTTGCATATTGTGTATAGAAAAAATATCTTTCGTGTGGCATCAATGCCAAAAAATATATATATTTTAGAAAATTATGATATGATAAGTAACTAACATACAATGCATGGATAAATTCATACAAAAATAATATATAATAATATGCACACACAACGTACTACACAACACAACTAATAAACATACTTATATTTTAGTATCTTCTTGGGTTTACGCGAATGTTACACATTGAAATTAAACTACAGTTTACGGATTTTATCGCGTTGTATTGGTTTCACTAAGTTGTTACATTTGAAACTAAAGATCTAGAAACTATATTTTTAATTTATTACTAGCCGACGTTTCGAATTCTTTACAGAATTCATGTTCACGGCAGACTGAGGTGATATTTGTCTTTTTCTTGAATGTATAGTGTCCTTAGGTCACCAGAAGACCTAAGGACACTGTGAGCTCATTCTGCGTAAATAGTAACACCAGTAGTTGAAAAATGTTCGGGTACTTTGAGATAACTTATACATTCAAGAAAAAGACAAATATCACCTCAGTCTGCCGTGAACATGAATTCTGTAAAGAATTCGAAACGTCGGTTAGTAATAAATTAAAAATATAGTTTCTAGATCTTTAGTTTCAAATGTAACAACTTAGTGAAACCTATACAACGCGATAAAATCCGTAAACTGTAGTTTAATTTCAATACTTATATTTTTCTGTAAATAGGTACATACCCATTACATATAGAAATACTCAGAATCAGTCAAACAGCCATGTTCATGCACACAAATAACTGACTTTGGCGAAGCCTTAGGGCGTAGCAGCCGCTAACCATCATACAATATTATTATGCGGGTCTTAGTCGCGATAATTTTCTTATTTCAACCGGCTTGCAACGGTCGTGGTCGCGGAGGGACAGTCCCTCGGCGATCACAACCGTTGCAAGCCAGTAGAAACTTAGGAGAATACCGAAGGTATTTATACTTTGAAATAAGTAAATTATCGCGACTAAGACCCGCTAAATAAAATTGTATGATGTATACAAATCGAGAAAGCTTAAAATCCATTATTAGCCACTAACCAATACCGAATTCAGTCGTCTATACAAAGAAATTTTATTAAACAATAAAATAAAAATCAGCATCGTAGTCAGACAGTAAAGGTATTTTGTCGCATATTTTAGTAGCATTTAAAGTATACAGGGTGTCACAAAACCAATCACCAAGCCAAAGTCTACTCTACTTAAAATTACGCCGGGGAAACAATTGTATTTTTTTTAAATTATCACTTTTTAAGCTGCAAATAAAAGTGCGCGCGTGCAAAATTGGATATATCTACTTATCATAATATATATACATGGGTGCAGAAGACATCTATTGAGCAAATTGGCGGGGTAATTGCATCGATTTTGTACCTAATCAGAAAAATTTTATGACTGACTATGAGCCTCAATATCTCATGAACCAGTAATTTCCCAGGTATGCTGCCCAAGTAAAAAAATGTCTGAAATGATTGATACAATATGGGATTTCAGTTTTCGTTAAGGGTCTTTTTACACCCTGTATACTTATATAGGTAGTGAATGGCGACAGCTCTTGCAAAAAGTATCGTTAATACATTACTGTACCAACCTTTTAGCTCTAGCTTTAGCTAAAATCTCCTCATTCACCCTTTTTCTAAGTTTTGATGTGGTAAGCTTAGTCTTTTTGTGTTTATTCCCCATCGCAACAAAAGTCTGAAAATAGAAAAATGTTCTTTCGAAAAATATTTTCATTCACAATATTATTATGATTAAAATATAAATATTTTACTTACCAATATCACACCAAGATGTCACGGTCGCACTATAAACGCACTTAACGCCAGAGTTCAACAGAGGTCACACGCGGAGCTCGGGCAATACGTCCAAACCTTGAAGAGCCTCGCAGCGTACTGATTTGAAACGCTTTACGCGCGTAGTTTTATAGTAGTTTTAGAGTAATTTTAAAATGCATGTCTTGAATAAAATTAAACCAAAAAAGAAAAATTATGTGAAGATTTTTGTTACAGAATATATTCTTCTGTGTATAAAATCTTTATTTTGAAAAAACCGAGCAAGAATTATTGTAAAAATAACGATTTTAGCAGCAGCTTTTTGTTGTAAATTTCACTTTGATTATACTCTGATTATTTACGTTTGGGTCTTAATAAAAAAATAATCCTCTCTAGTTTCTTTAGTTGATGATATGTACAGAAATTTAAACGGATTTGTCTATTAAATTTGCTAGTTATTTCGAGTATGTTAAGGTTTAAAGATAGCTCAATCACGGAAAAAGTGAAAACACTGTTTGATTATATGGCCGTATGTCACAAATACTTTAATAATATACAAAATCCTATCTCATACCTATAGAAGAAGATATTTCCTATAATAATATGTAATTCACAGTTTCGTAAGATATATTGCCACTGGGATGGCATGCTTTGAAAAGTACGCATTTTGTAAGAGTATGATGATGTCGATTTGGGAACCAATGTTAGAATTTCATGACAGCGAGGACTGATAGCTGACTGATTTTGATAGGTATTTTGGTGTCTAGGACGTAGGTATATTAGTGTTACAAGGTTAAAGGAACTCAAGCACAGCTTCAATTGCGCAGAACGTCGATGCCGGCCAATTTCAATATTCGATCCATACATGAATTTTGAGATTCAAGATTCGTGTTTGACATATTTTATACATTTTTATATAGATCGAATATTGAATTCCGTCGAGTTAGTTGACTATGTTTGTTTGTGTTGTCCATAGTTAGAAGTGATAAATTATCACAATAAGTTGAAAAGACAATTAGGTATCACTGATAATTGTCTTTTCAACTGAGTTATTATATTTATTTGAGGCGGGTTACTGGATGACAACAACCTTGTATCAAACCATAAACAGCTTGGATAATTTATAAACAAATGGAAAGAGCTCAAGGAGGCATTTTCCCTCCAGCGGTTCAGGTTAGACATTTAAGTGTTTTTACAAAATAATCAATCCACTTCCTGAAACAATTATTACACCGATATGTACGCTGACATGGATATGTTGCTGGACTGTGCTGAGACTTAGCGAGAATCGGAACAAATATCAGCTGTTCTAAACATTTTGTTCATGTTAAGGTTAAATTTTGTATAGAACACCTGATTTTCTCAAAAGAAACATTTATTTATTTATGATGTAACGTAATACTACACGTATTGCGTTATAATATCTCGCAGGCGCTTAAAGCCAGCTTAGCCAGACATCGTTCGCAATATTACCAAATATGGTCATATTCACTAGCCAAAGGCAGTTGTGAGTCATAGGTTTATACCTATATAAGATGGGTGCGCGTTGTAGAATGGTCACTTTCCCTAGACATCGGAACGCTGCCGCTACACCTCGCGATTATTTTACATTCTACTTCCTATCTACTGTCCCGCTGGGGGTAAGCATATTCTAGTTGTCTGTGTGCCTATATGTTCTGTCTGTAGTATCTGTGTCTCCTAAGCATAACAGCCGATCTAGGGACCGCCTGTTCCTGACCGGTTGTTGTGTATTCTCTATGCTGTTTCCAGTTCACCCTACGAGCTCACTGCACCTGACGTTCTTCCTACGGGCTACAAGCCACGAGCTGCTGGCGCCGTGCCGCTACTAGCCAGCTGCCACCCAAGCCTCCGTTCCTGCCTACGAGCTCCTACAGCCAGGCCACGGACACCTGAGCCTGACCGCTCGGCCCACATCGGCTGCACCGCCTGAGACCCCGCTCAGCCTGAACCTCGACCACAGAGCTGCCTGCGCAGGGCACCTTGGCCAGCTCATCGGCGTCCCTACGAGCAGCTACCCTGCGAGCGTCGGAGAGCAGCAGGAGTCTACACTCCAGCCAGCTCAGGCCAGTGCTTACCTAGTTCGGTCATACTGTATGTAAGCGGTAGTGAGACATAATAAAGAACCTGTTCAGCCTAGCAGTGTTTCTCTCGAACCCCGACATCCTACCTGAGATCCTCCGTCTCAGTGGCGCCCAACTCTAATTGTCTCACTTCCAATTACTGCAGTTGTTCTTGTTTAGGAGGTCAGTCTTTGTAAACGAGGAGGTGCAGACATCAGCGAACCGGTACGTACTATTAAACTTGTGTATATCTGTGTTTTGCTGTCTATCTTTAATTTCTATTCTTGTATAACTATTATGTGTTATCTTACTATTGTCTAATTCAAATTTCGACTACCGATTCCCTACATAACTGTTCGCAATTTGAAATAACAGTTTTTTATTTTTGCAAGTCACTATCTATTGTCTACATTTTTACACCGAATCGTCGTAGTTTCTTTGTAAAGCAGAACTATTGCACACGGAGGGCTGTAATATACTTACGTTCTTTTCTATCATACTTATTTTATATCATCATGAGCACTAACCCTATCAAGTATTTCCTACTTAATAAAAATGAATTGGCCTACGAGGTCGCTATTCGCGGAGAGGAGCCGGCTACCTCTGTTTTAGGTTTACGGAAGCAGCTACCTAAACTACTCGAGCTGATTCCGAATGACGAAATCCTAGAGTCAGGCCTAGACATAGCAGACGACTTCAAGGGAGCTAGCCAGTCAGTTACCGATTTAGATTCGCGAATCGCTTCCCTTAAGGAATTATACGACCACAACTTGGCGAAGCGAACTACGGCTTTGCACAACCAGGTCTACCACAGATTGGGCAGATTAGACAAATCCGAAACTAAATACGGCAAGAAAATATCCGACCTGACTGAACGCTTTCGGATGCTGTCGGCAGAGCTATCTAAGATAGAACACTCGAATGTTCCGTCGGCGGAAGTCGGAGTCACGATGACTTGCACGGATTCAACCCCTGCACAGGCAGCGTCGACTCCGGTAACTGTCCACTGTGAGCATTTGAGGGTTGGCGAACTATCGAAACTCAAATTTGACGGAACAGGCTGCGTTCGCGAATTTCCACAACGCGTGACGGAATTTAGGACGGTTAGAAATCTACCTGCCAATAGATTATTCGATTACGCGTCCGAAATTTTTACGGGTAATGCGTTACACTGGTTTCGCGGTGTTAAAGATGCCATTTCTACATGGGACGAACTAGCTAGTAAACTCACAGCTGATTTTACACCGTACGACTATGATTATAAACTTTTAGCCGAGATTCGTAATCGTACTCAAGGGCAAACTGAGGGTATAATCAACTATTTATCAATTATGTTCCAACTTTTTGCGCGATTGTCACCGAACACGGTACTATCGGTTAGTACCGTGTTCGGTGACAATCGCGCAAAACATGAAAAACTAAATATATTGCTTCACAATATTAGACCGTGTTATTCTACAGTACGAGCTTCATGTACTACGGCTATAGACACTATAGACACTCTAAAAACACTATGTCTAAACAATGAGAGGTTCCAGTGTTTAAGTGCACAATTTCACGAACCTAGTTACCGTACGTCTAACACAGTAGCACCTGATTTAGCTTACATAAATAAAAAGGACACGCACGGTCACTATAATAATTCACAGTACTATAAACCGTCTAAACTAAAAAACTACGCTTCTGTCGCATCTATAAATGTCGAACCGAACGATACACCTGTGCCTAACCTACAACACTATAATGTCAACATGATATCTAAATCAGCTGTTCCTACAAAAATAACTAATAAAAGGTGTGTGTTTTGCCCGCGATGTCGTTCAACTGATCACTCACTAGGGACGTGCAAGCGAGAACGTTATCCGATATGTTTTAAGTGTGGCCTTAGGGATGTCACGTTCGTAAATTGTCCTAACTGTAAAAATAAATCTTTTTCAAAAAACTAATTTACTCGGATCGTAGTTCATCAAATAAGATGACAAACCCTACCGTTTGAAAATCTTCTAATCCTAAAAATTTTGACATAGAAGACTGGAAAAATTGGCTAAACACTCTAAAAGTGTATTTTTCCAGTTATTCTGTGGCTGCGATCCGTGATCAAAAACCTAATACTGATTTTCGACCCTATGTTAATGTAACCATTAAGAATCTACTTCTTACTGGGTTGCTTGACTCAGGTTCTGCCGCGACTATATTGGGCAATAATTCTCATATAAAAATTATTTCTCAAACTAATCTCCCTTTGAATAAGTGTGACAACCCTACTATATTTTTTCGGTCGGCGGGTGGTCATCGTTTGACACCGATCGGCTATATCAACCTACCCACCACTTTTAAAAATAAAACTTGTTATTTAAAAGCGTACGTAATTCCAGAAGTTACTAGTTCGTTAATTTTAGGTATTGACTTCTGGAAAAGATTTAAATTGTTACCAAACTATTTAAACTCTGTTTCTTTATCTAATAATTACTCTCGTAGTAATTCCTTGCCTAATAAAGTTAATGCTACCGTGTCAGCTATTGATACTAACACTGATAACGAGACTACTATAACCTCGAATCAGTGGTATACTACAATCTACAATGGCTGTAAAAACTCACCTATATCTTTCCCTAATTATTCTATCAGGAAAGATAAATTGTATAGATATATGGTATCTAAATGTACATTGCGTAAAGTATTCGATTGGAAAGAGGTCCTACATACCTCGGATAGAACTACCGCTATTAAAGAATACGATTCGGAACTCGCTGCGGGTCATTTAGGTATTTTTAAAACGTATAAACGTTTAGCGCAGCGTTATTATTGGCCTGGTATGCACGCTGACATTATTAAGTTTATATCTTCGTGTGATACTTGTGGCGCACGTAAACACCAAAACAATGGTACTTTATATACACACACATACAACTTACGTCGTAAACCGGCTGGATTTAACGTGGGTGATACTGTGTGGAAAAGAACCTACGACAAATCATTTGGCAAAAAACTAGCTCCTAAGTTTACCAAGTGTACTATTATTGCTAAAAAGTCACCACTAGTATACGAATTAGCGGATTCGTCGGGTAAATCTATTGGCAGTTGGCACATTAAAGATTTAAAACTAATTAACTAATCAGCTCAGGCCAGTGCTTACCTAGTTCGGTCATACTGTATGTAAGCGGTAGTGAGACATAATAAAGAACCTGTTCAGCCTAGCAGTGTTTCTCTCGAACCCCGACATCCTATCTGAGATCCTCCGTCTCAATGATCACACATCAAAACATTCTTACAGCGAACTTAATGCAATGAAAGCGTTCTTAATTAATATAAATATGTGTAAAAACATAACTTTAATATTACAAATAGGGTATATAGGGTGCATAGGGTTCCCACCAAGAACTTAGGGTCCCAAGCCAACCTCACCTGCAAGTGGTGCACCTGCCGATCAACGGACGAGGCTCTGGCAAACAAAATGTCCCAATAAGCGGCAATAGGCTCGCCACCTATTACGTGGGATCAAAACACTGGCGAAAAGTGGGCGTTTAATATGCCTCTGCCTACCCCTTCGGGGAAACAGGCGTGAGTCTATGTATGTATGTATGTGTAATATTACAAAACCACTTCACACAATACTGAACATGTTCATACTAACTAGTGCAATCATCCTGTAAAATGTTTAATTTCATTAGAATAACCTCATTTAGTTTATTTACTGGTAAACATAATATAGTGTAGCAGCGTAAAACCTAGTGGTGTACGTAAGGGACTGCCGAGACGATGGTCGAGACCATGGTCAAACCCGAGGGTTCGATCCCCAGTTACCCCAGGCACACACCTCTGACTTTTCGAAGTTATGTGTGTGCCCGGTAGATGGCAATAGGCTCGCCCCCTATTACATTGGGACCGAAACGTAACTGGCGAAATGTGGGTGTGTAATATACTCGGCCTACCCATTCGAGGATAAAGGCGTGCATGTACGTATGTATGTTATGTAAAGTGATATGTTTTTCATTCAAGTGGTCGAAGGATACTTCGTCCGAGCCAGTTGACCGTGCCCTGTGGACCGCGCAAACTTGAATATGTAGGTATAATGACATTGCAATCGTGAGTGAAACGTTTTAGAGTGATTTAGGATCTTAAATCATCTCTTCGTAGTTCCGTCGGTGGCCGTTTGATGTCATCGGGGTTTGTGTCATCACCGTAGTAGGTACGAAAGGTGGTACTAGTTAAAACTATATAGTATGTAGTAAAACTAGTTAAAAGTGTCCCTGCCAAGATAGTCATAGCACCGTCATATTATGTAAGTACCTACGTAAAAATAACTGCTGCTTTCGCAAATATATTATAATACACGCTCTCGTATCAGTTGTTACCATATTATTCATGTAAGTAATATGGTGGCAAAAGAAATCACATTTCAAATTCAGAGCACATAAATAATCTTCAAAGCACCATAAAAATAAGAAAATTAATCTGAGAGCGTGTTATGAAATTTCATATCAAATATTTTGACAAAGTAACTGGGCGTATAGAATAGATTATATTAGATGGAGAGCGGGAACGTTCCACGAGATGGAAATTGGCAAAGGCATTATGTTTTCAGCCTCTTATGTCACATGAATGTTCCATCGCTGCAATTGACCTCGTTAGTCGAACCTTCGCATTTTGACGTTCGTCAATTCTTTTATGTATTTTCTTTTTTGTTTTCAATCCGATCTGTTCGATTGCAAAGCATCATGACTACGGCTTTTTTTTTTGTGCTTATTACTATAAAGAGGAGCGATAAAAGGGGATTGTTGCGGTGATTGGCTGCTCGGTTTGTATTACAAGGGCTGCAAAAGCTTTAATGAACTTATGGAAAATGTTTTTATACAAGAGTAGTGATTAATGAGCAATAATTGTCAAAAACAATTATAGTACACAAATATGGCCAATACCAGGTATCTATATGATTGTACGATATAAATATGTGCAGATAAAGAACGAGTTGTTGTTTATGTAAGGAGGACCTTTAGGACATGACTTAATGTTGGTCTGTGCTTAACGATTTGCAGTGTCGCTACAATTAGGAACATAGATAAACTTCTATAGTTGTCATGGTTCACCTATTTAAATCTTTTAGGAATCCTCAATGACTTAGTATCAAAAGTGGCAAACATTTTCCTAATTGACTTACTTACTACTATTTTGTCTTCATGACCATGTTAAAATTATTGTAATATGTAAGAAGTTCCTTTTCATATTTTACTTTTAATAACGTTAGGTACGCATTTACCAATGCAAATCATATATTTTATATTAAAATTAAAATTCAATCCTTCGTTTAAAAAAGCTAGTACACTTTTAAATAAACAATCACACTATACCTCCCGTCTTCAAAGAGACAGGGCAACTTTAATCCAACATTGATGCCGCGACTTCCATTCCTATTTAAACATTCAAAAGAATAAACACGTTCGCGGGACAGCTATCCTAAAAGGTTCGGACTCAAAACAAACTTTATTTTCCGTGTATAAAAAAGCAATGATGCCTTATTTGTCAGGGTTGGTGTTAATTTGAACAAACGGTCTAAATATCGCGAAATTAAATAAAGTGACCGCATAGTCAATCATTCCGTACAGAGATCAATCTGAATCTAATAATAACTCATCTCAGAAATTAGAATGAGGTGACATTTTCAATGTAGAAATCTTAATATTCTGAATGGCTTTGCTTGACGAATATTAAATACTAGAGGACGCCCGCAGCTACGCATATTATTTTATTTTACCCGTTTGCTCGATGCCGTGGGAATTCCCTTCTTAGTGCACCCCTACGGTCCCCAAGGAACGTATTTGTCAAATTTCAGCTTCCTGCGTCTAATAGTTTAGGCTGTAACTTGTCTGTCAGTCAGTCAGTAACGAAAGGATTTTATATATACAGATTAATTAATATTCCGTAATATTTGTCTAGGTTTAAGACCGTTTATTCCGTCGGAGGCGATTTCACGGGTTTTAATTGTTCTATTATTACGCGGGTAACTAACAATTAAAGAAAAAGGCATAGAAAATCTAAAAGTTTAGTTCTTTATTAAGGCATTGCGAAATAAAAATGTATGGGCTTCTAAATAATTTAAAACCAATGAATTTAAAAAACTAATTTTCGTAATGTCTGTAGTTTAGGCTTCCTTAAATGGTCGCTAGTCGTATGAAAACTATTCGTTCTATAATTCTGTAAATGTGAAAAATACAAGCAGGAATTGTACAAAGGACCGCATTAAAATTGTACATTTATTCATTATTTTTAAGAAAATCGGAGATCAAAACAGTGCATTTTGCTCAATTTTAGTCTGTGCATCTGTTTTTCTTTATAAAAACTACTATAATTATTAAATAGATACATACATATTTAGAAACCTTGACATTTATTTTAACTCATATAAAAATTATAATGTAATGTTTATGTTTGTGATTTATATGATTTTTTAAAACGACCTATAAATCTTGAAGCACGATGCGATCAATCTCATTCATTCCGCGCCACGCGCTCTCAGAGGTAAGACCTGTCGCTCGCGTCCGCGTCCGCCTTTTTACGTAAATATTGCGTTCCAGTACGACTAAAGCTTCTTGATCCATAAGTATTTTTCACATTTTTTTTTATATGTACGAAATGTTGATGTATCGACATCAACGTATTCAAATAACATGTTGATGAAAACATCTATAGCTAACGTGACGCGGTCAAAGAGAAGCTTGGCGACACTGACGGAACCGGAATGGATTTATATTGTACTTACTATGGCACTTTGAACTATACATGTTCTTACATATTAGTTCCGTGATTGACATACAATCAGTTGCAGAAAGCATCAAATTAACTCTTTATTGCTTAAATGGAAGTTATCGCTAATGAGTTTAATAATTTAATTACGTTGCACAATCAAATTTTACTTATAGTTAAACATCTTTTTACTAATCCTGACAAGTGAATGAAAAGAATGAACATTTCTGTTTAGTTATAAGCACAATAATCTATTTAATGCACTCTTAGTACAATTTTCAATTTGATCGGAAATATACATTTTTTTATAACATAATTTTATTATATTATAAAAAAACATTGGATCATTATTACGATTTTATCTAAAAATTAAGCTGAAAAGTCTGAGACAATGAATAAAAAGAGGGAGCCTCGCTGATTATAATCATTGACCATATAATGCAGTTACCATTCATGAATGATGATTTTCTATAACTTGAGTACATACGCCATTGCTATTATTATATTTGTAATACTTATAAAATGAAATATGAAAAGCCCAGTCATTTGATATATGTGGAAGTCACAAGATGAGAGAAGAGAGAAGGAAATAAGTAGCTGTTACAATTTTCAAGACATATTGGTTAAATTGAATACGATATGGAAATATCTTTATATCTTTTGTTTGTAATGCGTTTTGTTGTCATAATTCAATCAGAAACAATAAAGACAATTCTTTTTACATTTATAGAGAAGTATTCCTTCCTGCACTGGTATAGCTCGGAATGATGACATCCTCTGCTAATAATTTTAACATGAGTACAATCCAAAGCGCCTACTACACGTGGAAATCCATAAATTTCATAGAAACCTGCTGCTAATCGACATAGATCTTCCCTGTTTGGCATTTTAATATGATATGTTGAGGCTCGAGAACTCTGCACAAGCCTCCACTCTGTACTTGTGGTATTTGATAATCACCCAACACCTGTTCAGTTGATAAGATCCTTTAGCAAAAACCTTCAAACCCAATTAAAAATTGTGTCAGACCATTAACATATTTATTTCTTTGAAAAATAGGTTCCACATCTACAATGTTTCGTATTTAGTAAACTGCTTCTTTGAATACTCTGTATGTAGTATGAAATTATTCTCCGTCGTCACTTTGAAATAAATTTACGTTGGCGGAATTTTACTACGAGAAAAATCGTCTTCGGGGTCAGTTGAAGACGAAAGACTAGTTAAGACATAACTTAGTTATTTTCATTGTAAACCATTTTAATACCATAAAACACTAGAATGTATTGAAATATATTATTTAATAGAGCTATATTTGGCAACAAACACTTCAATGTACCTAATAATAGGCAGCGATAGCTGAGTGGAGAGACTGACAGACTGCTACGCAGAGGGTTCAAATCCACGGCACGCACCAATGACTTTTCGGTGTTAAATGCGTATTAAATTGTTAATTCTCGCTTGCTAATTGGTGAAGAAAAACATCGCGAGGAAACCTACATGTCTGAGAGTTCTCCATAATGTTCTCGAAAGACATGTGAAGTCTGCCAACCCGCACTTGGTGGACCTTCTCATAGTGAGAAGAGGCCCGGGCCAAGCAGTGGGACAGTATAAAGGGCTGATGATGACTTCAATGTACAAAAATACATTATGGAATAGATTATAGAATATAATATTCAGCAACAATAGAGCATTAATGCCGCAATGAGCGCACATTTGATTTTAAAATTCACAACCGTCATATTTAACATTCACACGAGTCAATTCACGCTAATGGCTGTATATAGTGTGCATGCAACGTAAGACGTACTTTTATGTAGGCTTTGACTTTTCATTAGCTAAATTTAAAAAAGCATTAACCTTCACAAGAATTTGGCTTTGTGCAATGACTTAATGATCGATTAGCGTTTAATCTCGTTTTACTTAAAATTTTAAGGATTGTTTGATACCATCTAGCCGACTTTTGTGTTTTAATGTGAACTTGGTTGTAGAACAAAAACATAAAATCTTTTTCTATTTCTTTTATAGTGTAGTAGCACAGACTGGATATCCGTCAAGTCATTGTTGATGTTGAGAAACATTATCATACTAAACAAGTAATAGGAATCATTATTTTAAATACTGTCTTATTATAATCGTATATGTCGGCGATACGCCAGGGTTATCGTGTCCAGACTCCATTGTAATAAAAACACTCACGTAATATTACTTGGTTTATTTTCAGACGATTTCTAGCACAAAACTGAATTGAAATGTGACCTACAGTCCTTTTTATACACTAACCGTCATTACACTTAAATGTTTAACAACTGCCACTTCCTTTACAACATATAATTGAAATTACTATACAATTAATCATAAAGTAATAAAAAATCGACATTAATATTGTAATGAATTTTGCACAACACCAAATGGTTTATTTTACACGAATAACAAGTTTTATTTTATTAACCAAACGCTGCTTTACAACATTGTCAACAGATGGCGCTATCAACAGGTTGCAAATATAAACGCATGTTATTTATTACCGTAAAAATAAGTGTCAGAATAATGTTATTTAATACTAATTGATTTTACTTTGAAAGTTTCTGGAGTTATCTTAATAACTACGCAATAAATTAAATACCCACTCTTTATAAAACAGTTAAGCAGCCAATACAATGTCTAATATTGTAAAGTAGTGAAGTTCTCAGTTCTGTGTTCACAAATATAGTTATATAAATATCAATCTTAAATATTATTAATATTTTCGTAACAATATATCATTATATATTAATTTGCGCCCATACGGCCATTCTGATCCAGCGCGCTCCTCGCGCTGATTATTTAACGGTTACAGAATAAACAGCATAACAAACAAAAATAATAAAAATTACATAAATAAGCGTTTATCATACAGAATGAACTAAAAGTTATTTACAAGGCTTCATTTAGTCATAGGATCTTAGCCTGTGGCATGCGTCACCCATCACGGGATCTAACAAACAATGCTTCACCCATGGCTAAGCCAACTCGAGGCATCACCGATTACGGGATCTAGCGCTCACAGGCATCACCCACATAGGGATCTAGCCCACAAACGGTATCACCCACATAGGGTCGATTTAGCCCACGCGGCATCACCCATCACGGGATCTAGCCAACACACGGCATCACCCATCACGGTATCTAGCCAACAAGACCAGGATCAAGGATACGCATGGTGGCCAGCCAGCGTTTTGGGAAGGATGTTGGATAGGAAAAATAAAATGTTACTCAAACACAAATGCAAAATTTGCCTCATAAACATATCAATGCATATACGTAAAATAATCATCATCGTTCGTCATGATCAGTTATATCAATACAATGCAATTACATAGGTCCAACAACGACAGTGGAGGTAGAGGACCCCCCACGTAAATCGGTATCTGACGAATCCTCCGCCCATACGGTCAAGCTGCTCATACAGTTGTTGATGTTGATCAGCAACAAAGGTTAGCAAACAATGCTTGACTCCAGCTCAGTACAGCACTCATGCGGCATGTGTGCACGTAGCCCACACACAAAACCACTGACGTCAAAAGGGTGGGCCACCGTCATCCATACATACCAATCAGTAAAGGACCGCTCGTCCATCCTCTCCTCACACCAAAGTCAGGTCATCTGCTAGGATGTCATCATCAACCTGCAACACTCAAAAGACAGGTGGTGGGCAACATTTCCCACCCAAATATTAGTTCCATGAACCTTCGTAACTGTAGATGAAATAAAATTCTACTCTTACAAAGAGGTCCGGTCTATTAAGCTATATCTATATTTCAGGCATGATCAACTTGTGCATTGGTCTATAGTTATTTTTGTTACAACAGTGTTGGAGCCCATATTTTACGCATAAGGTAAAATACAAAAGACACTGAATTTTCTCAGGTTCTGTCTGACAGTGCCATTTTAGATAATCAAATATAAAGTAATCAGGATACCCATATTTTACAGCATTGATAAAGCAGTTAAAACTTAATATATTCAAAATAAGTTTTATCCACATCAAACAGGAAAACAAAATGGCAAGAACAAAGAGAGGCCTATGTTCAGCCGTGAACAGTCTGACTGTTGGTGATAAATATGAAATGATTTCAAACCATGCAGATCCATGGATTTCGAAAATACTAGTGCTATAATTATTACTCATGTAAGAACATGTTTAATCCAATAATGAATATTTTTAGGTATAGTGCAAGCTGTGAAATTGCTGAACTGTTTGCTAATTGAGCCATAAAAGAGAAATTTACAAGCTACCAATATTACAAAGCAAGAGTAGTGCAGTCTTATTAAAAACGATTCCACTCAGTTTGTATGGTTAATATGGTGGTGAGTTTATACCAATAGTTTTATTTGACTTTATATTTAAGGGAATTTTATAAATAATGTTAATATGTATTTTAAACTGTTAACGAGTGGTGCCAATGTAATTCTTATTTATTCATACACAAATAATAATTGTTTATCTGAATAAATAAATTTAAACTGACTAATCACAACTGACTTAGAAATAAAGCATGAGTAGTCCATACATTTACTTTTTTTTGCCAAGAATAAATACTGCTAAATGGGGAAAAGAGATAATATGGATTTTCACATCATGTTCTTTAAACCCACTTACCATTATCCTAATAATCATATTCCTAACCGTCTTGTATCCCACAAGAGCTAAGGTTGGCACTAAATTTTATTGGTTTATCACCGGTTGTCATCTTGAATATAGATGCAACTAACTTAGCAAATGAACTCACATCTAAAATAAATTGTATTTACCGAGTATAACACTAAGGCTTGGCATTTATAAAAGATTAGCAGTCAACTGCCTTAAGACTTTCAACCTAAAATGCTTAGAGATGGACTTTTGTAAAACCTAAGTGAGTGCATATGTCCATAAAGAAATCTACTGACCAGATCTCATGTTTCTAGCTTCAGTAGTTTGGTTAAGCAAGGACTTATCATGGTCGGAACAAATCATTATATACAGGTATAAAATTAAACGACAAATATTGTTGACAGTAACAATTTCAACATAATGTTAAAATGAAATCATGACCACATCACCTACAAAGTCCATGAATATATAATTAAACCTATTTCTTAACTTTACAAATAGTAGCTTTAAAAATATTGTTTGAAATAGAATTAGTTTTTATTATAAGTCAAATCGATTAGATCGATTGAGTAACATTTTGTTTAGTCTATTGAAAATTTCTAACTATGGTCACACTGAACTGTCAGCTTTTTTTCTTGCCTTGAAAAATTTCCACGTTGTCGTCTCGTACGTAAAATATCGCCTTTTGAATTAACGCGAATTGAATTAACTTGTATAATTGAACTAAATTGAGTAAACCGTCTTGAATGCCGCCTGATCTAGTGCTGGCAACGGTAAATTGTGATAAAGAATAAAGTTGTGAATATTGAACAGTTGCGAAAGTTGTTGAAGCCGGTAGCAACGTCCATGTGTCATCGTGTCTTGAAACGTCGCGTTTGCAGCCTGAGCTAAGTATTAGATAGTAATATAACATTCACTATATTGGCCAATTTAGTCTCGTGTGTGTCTAGCTTGCCTCCAGGACTCCACTCAAGAACATCACCAGGAGATATTTGGTAATACATTTTATTAATATTAGAATTTGTATTCATTCACTGTGCTACCACAGTATATGTTGGACCTTTGCCTTGGGCTGAGACTGGATGAATTAATCGCTTCCACTGATCTCTGTAAACCTTACCCGATCTCAGCTCAAACTCTAGACATAATTTTTGGTGCAGAGCTGTAGTTGAAATCTAGCCGCTGTTGTATTGCTGAGTACAAACCTCAGATTGGTATAAGCTTGTATCTTATCACCTTGTAGACAGTATTGTAGTGTTTGTCAGGTCAGTTATTGTCTAAAATACATAATATTTAATTGTATAAGTTAACCTAGATAATTTGAAACACATTGTCACACATAACCTCAATCAGTAATTGTTTGATTTAAATTGTTGAAATCTAGCATATATTTGTTGCTGGTAACTATTAATCAGTCACTTTGATTGGATACATATCAGTTATATGTATCAATTGATTTAGTTTATTGCATATATTGATATATTAAGTTTGAACCTTACATTGCTAAACCTTGTTATAATATATAGATAATATTGTTAGGTAACACATATTCTGTGCTTACTTACTATTGTATATCTCAAATAACACAGCCAGTCTGTCTGTTGCAAGTAATTAGTTAATTTATTTGAATATTTAACTTTAATGAACTTATTTGAAGATTCAACTTTTGATAACTTTGACTTTGTTTTGTGTCAATATATATTGAAACTATTAATTTTGTTGGACAGTAGATACCTGTCACTTGCTTGTACCAGCAGTAAACAGGCTAATTCTTTGTTGGTTTCAAAGAATTAAGAAAAAATAAGTTTTGATTGTTAATATTATTTAACGCTTTTCCGGGCTCTTTTGAATTTTGATTATGTCAGCTATCAAGGACTTGCGTGCGGCTGCTGGTGCTATTGCATCAGATTTGCGCTGGTTTGCCTCGGCCAGTGCCTTAGTGAACCGGCCTGATCGCCAGCAGGCCTTACTACAAAGGAACGAGTGGATCGATGATCGCCTGGCAAGTGTGGAACAGCAATTCCGCACTTTCAGCACTTGCTGTCTCGAAGTGTCAGTCAATGATTTCACCGCTGACCAGCGAAATAAGGTCAGCGAAGACTATGCCCAGGTCTTAGACCTGTATGATGCTGTCTCCAATAGTGCGAGACAACTAGTTGCCGATAGGGAAGGGCAACCCGGCCTGAAGCAGGAGCTTCCTAGGTCAGCACCGGGGCTGGCGAGTAGGCTCCCTACTTTGGACCTCCCCCATTTTGATGGCTGCCTAGGAAGCTACCTGGGCTTCGTTAATTTGTTTGACAGCCTGGTCAATGACAGGGCTGACCTTAGGCCGGCACAAAAATTGGCCTATTTGATGTTGGTTCTGGATGGGGAGGCCAAGGGCCTTATCCAGCATCTGCCCGTGTCTGACGAGGCGTACCAGACGGCTCGGGACCTAATCACCCGTAGGTGCCATAATAAGCGTGGCCTCGCCGACACGCACATCGAGCAGATTTTGGGTTTGCCGACGCTCACCCGGGTCTCTGGGTTGCGCACCCAACTTTTGAACCCGCTTTTGGTGGCCATCAACGCACTTAAGTGCCTTGACCTGCCCGTGGGCCAACGGTCCTATCTATTGGTGCACATTGTGCTGAAAAAGCTGCCTGCCGACCTGAGGTCGCGTTTTGAACAGCGCTTTGGTGGGGATAGCGCGACCTATCTGCCCCCCTTCGCTGACCTGGAGAGGTTCCTGGAGGATGAGTACCGGGTCTTGGACAACTCCGGTGGTGACACGCCGGCTAAGACGCAGCCGCCCAAGGTCAAGGAGCAGGCTCGCGTTCACACCCGAGCCAATGTTGACCGGCGCCCTCCTCGCTTTGCGGTCACGCAGAGCCCAGCGGAGTGCTCCTACTTCAAGGTCACGGGGCACAGAATGGCCAGTTGTAGGGCATTCTTGGACCTACATGTCGCCTCTCGTAGGCGCATCGCGAATGCCCGCCGCCTTTGCTTCTCTTGTTTGGGGTCCCACTACCAGCGAGACTGCCCAAACTCTCGCCCCTGTCCTCACTGTGGAGGACAGCATTTGGACATTCTCTGTATGAATCCCAGAGAGGAAGGCCGCTTGTCCAACCAGCCGACGCCGCGCAAGGGCGGGTGTTTTGAAGGTGGCAGCCGAGGCTCACCGGCACGCAGCCGAGAGTCGCCTCGCTTAATTGATCGCCGCTCACCCCGCTTGGAGAACCGTAGCGTGCGCACGCCTCCTCTCTCTCGCGCACCTGAATGTGCTGTTCAGCGTCACCAGCACCATGACTGCTGCCCCAGGTATTCCCCTCCTTTGGCGGAGCGTCCCCGCCTTGACTCGCGCCCACCTCGTTTTGGGCGGCTGCGTCATTATGACCCCCCACAGATGACGCGCGGATCAAGTCATCGCGCCTTTGAGGACTTCAAGCCGCACCCTCGTTTTGACTTGCCTGGTCCTGGCCAACGGTCGCCGCCCAGGCAACAATAGGTCATTGACCCCTGCCCTATAACGCCAACTTCCCCCATTGAGACCGTTATCCTGCCAACGGTTGCTGTTAGGGTCTGGGGACCCACGGGGACCTCTGTTGTTGTCCGTGCTATATTGGACACAGGTTCACAAGGTTGCATTGTTTCGACTTATTTGGTAGGGCAGGTTAAATTAAATATGGGCTCTTTTCCAAACTGTATACGGGGTATAGGGGACGTAGCCTCTAATGTTGAAGGGCAAGTTAAGGTTTTGTTTGGCCCTGTTGAATCTTCACACCCGAGGATTAAAACCTCGGCTATTGTGCTGAAGAATATTTTGGGTATGCATCCACAGAAGCAGCTACCTGCTGCTGTGGTAAATTTGACATCGGGATTGGAACTGGCGGACCCCAAATTTGACACACCGGGACAAATCGACTTGTTGATTGGCTCTGATGTCCTCGGTGGAATTTTGATTGGTGGGAAACGGGTCTTGGTGCCAAGCGGTTTGACTGCCATCCCGACCATATTTGGATTTGCTTTGATGGGACCTGTACCTAGGGAACCCCCTCCACCTGAACTTGATAATTTGTAGGCTGTAGGCTCCGCTCTCTCTGATGCGGTTCAGAGGTTTTGGGAGGTAGAGGAGCCCCCTCAAGTTGCCCGTTTGAATCCAGAACATGAGGAGTGCGAGCTGTTCTTCCAGAACAACACTGGTCGACTCCGTTCTGGTAGGCTTATTACGAAGCTACCTTTTCTGTCTGTTTGGCCTCCGCTTGGTGAGTCACGACCTCTAGCCGAAAAGAGATTGTTGGCTATGGAGCGTTGCATGGGTCGTGATCCGGAGCTCAGGCAGAAGTACATTGAGTTCATGAGAGAATATGAACAGTTGGGACACATGTCCGTGTCAAATTTGGATTGGCGTTCGGTGGAGCATTACTTTCTCCCGCATCATGCGGTATTGAAGCCATTGACTGGCAAGCTGCGCACAGTGTTTGATGGTTCTGCGCAGACTTCAACAGGCGTATCCTTGAACCAGTGCTTGCATTCTGGTCCCAAGTTGGTCAAGGACCTTTGTGACGTCATCACCAGCTTCCGACGACATCAGGTTGTCTTTGTGACCGACATAAAAATGATGTTCAGGCAGACTATTATCCACCCTAATGACCGTCGCTTCCAGCTGATCCTTTGGAGAGAGAATCCTCGCGATCCCATGGTCGTCTACGAGCTCAATACCAATACGTACGGGTTAAGGTCGAGCCCCTATTTGGCAATACGTTCTCTTTGGGAGCTCGCAGACCGAGAAGGCTTACGTTTCCCACGAGCCTCCGCCATCTTGAAAGACGATATTTACGTCGATGACATTTGCTCGGGCGCCTCCACAGCGGACGAGGCGATCCTCATGCGGGACGAATTGATAGGTATTTTGGCCTCTGCTGGTTATGAGTTACGCAAATGGATTTCCAACTCACCAGCGCTTTTGGAAGGCTTGCCAGAGGATCATCAGCAGGATCCACATTTGTTTGAGATTGTTGACAACACCGCCATGATGGCTGTTCTCGGCGTCCAGTACAGACCAGTCCAAGACATCTTTACGTACAACGTAGACTTGAAATTGCCTTGTTCTTGGACTAAACGTCTCGTGTTGCCTACTGTCGCCAGAACCTTTGATCCGAACGGTTGGATTTGTCCTATAATATTTTGGGCAAAATGCTTCTTGCAGAAGCTTTGGACAGCGGGATTGACTTGGGACGAACCTTTACACGGTACTCTTGTTGAGGAATGGACCTCTTTTGTATCCTCACTTCCTGCCGTCAAGGAGATCTCCTTGCCTCGTCCCATCCTTCCTCCCGGGAAGTACAAGGCCACCCTTCACGGGTTTTGTGATGCCTCGGAACGTGGTCACGCGGCCGTGGTGTACTTGCGCACAGTCAGTGCCTCAGGTCAGGTGAGAGTTTCCCTGATGATGGCGAAGAGCAAGGTTGCACCCCTTCGGAGATCTCTGACCATCCTAAAATTGGAGCTCTCGGGAGCAGCCCTACTTGTACGCTTGTTGAACCACGTGTCCAGTACTTTGGGTAAAAGCATTTGTATTGATGGGACCTACGCCTGGACAGACAGCCAAATTGTACTTTGTTGGTTGAAGGCTTCTGTCCACACCTTGGAGGTATTTGTCGCTAATCGCGTCTCCCAAATCCAGAAATCCGAAGTCAAGCTTGTTTGGAGACACGTGCCAGGTGAGCTCAACCCCGCTGATTGTGCCTCGCGCGGATGCTTGACGCCTAGTTTGATAGGTCATTCGCTGTGGTGGGGTCCGGAATGGTGGAGTCAACCAGAAATTGATTGGCCTTGAACGCCAGTTTTGAATACTTCTAATTTGCCGGGCCTACGAACACTCGCTCTTGAGAAGGTGGAATGCGCCTTCGACCCCGATTTTTTGTTGAATCGTTACAGCTCCCTCGACAAGTTGTTAGGTATTACTGCTTGGATAAAGCGTTTTGTTGACGACTGACACTGTTTATTTCACCACAGGAACGACAGGAGTCTCTCACCTTTTGGGTTCGTTCTGTGCAATGGGCGCATTTTGAGAAGGAGATTGCTATCCTTAAATCAGGGAGATCGAAATTGTCGGGCGCAGTCTCTAAATTGAACCCCTTTTTGGACGAAACGGGTCTCTTGCGCGTTGGAGGGCGTCTCAAGAATGCCAACCTCCCTTACGGAGCACGTCACCCCCTTTTGTTACCTAAGGACGGTCATTTGGTACGCTTGTTGGTAACTGACCGTCACCTTAAAAATTCGCATGCTGGTTGTAATGCTTTGTTGGCCATTTTGCAACGCGAATTTTGGATCTTGTCTGCCCGAAGAATTATTCGGAGTGTAGTCTTTCGCTGCATCCCTTGCTATAAGCTCAAGGCTTCTACCATGCAGCCGTTGATGGGAGACTTACCGGCAGATCGCGTAACGGAGAGCAGGACATTTGACGGTGTTGGCACGGACTTCGCTGGTCCCTTCTTGGTGAAAACGTCGACACTTCGAAACAGCAAGACTGTTAAGGCCTACTTGTGCGTTTTTGTTTGTCTTTCCACAAAGGCCGTTCATTTGGAACTGGTCTCCTCGCTTACGACCGGGGCGTTTGTAGCCGCATTTGACAGATTTGTGTCCCGCAGAGGGCTGCCTTCCTTGATCCGTTCTGACTGCGGCACTATCTTCAAGGGCACCTATAATTATTTGAATGATGTTGTTAATTTTCTTGAAACCAACAAGGCTGATATAGGTGATAGGCTTGCCCGACGTGGGATAAATTGGTTGTTTTCCCCACCAAATTGTCCACACTGGGGTGGTATTTTTGAGGCCGCTGTAAAATCGGCCAAAACACACTTGCGCAGGACAATCGGTGAATCTGTCCTTACATTTGAGGAACTCGCAACTGTGTTTTGTAAGATTGAGGCCGTTTTGAACTCTCGGCCATTGTGCCCGATCTCCTCAGATCCGAATGATTTGGAGGCCCTTACGCCGGGCCATTTTTTTGGTTGGTCGCCCACTTGTCGCCTTGCCTGAGTACCCCTATATTGATACGAGACCTGGTCGTCTCTCGCGTTTTGAATTGGTACGCCAGATTACTCAGAGCTTTTGGAAACGCTGGAATTTGGAATATTTGCACATACTCCAGCAACGCGTTAAGTGGACCAACAAGACCGATCCACCCAAGATTGGTGACCTCGTTTGGATCAAGGAGGCAAACCTTCCGCCACTCAGATGGCGCAGGGGGCGCATCCTTCGTTTGGTAACTGGGGCTGATGGAGTTCCCCGATTTGCTGAGGTCTTGGTGGACAGTTCGGTTCTGAGGAGAGCGGTTGCAACATTGTCACGTCTACCAGCCGATTAGCGGACCGGTAGGCCGGTCCGGGGCGGGTGGATGTTTGAAATAGAATTAGTTTTTATTATAAGTCAAATCGATTAGATCGATTGAGTAACATTTTGTTTAGTCTATTGAAAATTTCTGACAATGGTCACACTGAACTGTCAGCTTTTTTTCTTGCCTTGAAAAATTTCCACGTTGTCGTCTCGTACGTAAAATATCGCCTTTTGAATTAACGCGAATTGAATTAACTTGTATAATTGAACTAAATTGAGTAAACGGTCTTGAATGCCGCCTGATCTAGTGCTGGCAACGGTAAATTGTGATAAAGAATAAAGTTGTGAATATTGAACAGTTGCGAAAGTTGTTGAAGCCGGTAGCAACGTCCACGTGTCATCGTGTCTTGAAACGTCGCGTTTGCAGCCTGAGCTAAGTATTAGATAGTAATATAACATTCACTATATTGGCCAATTTAGTCTCGTGTGTGTCTAGCTTGCTTCCAGGACTCCACTCAAGAACATCACCAGGAGATATTTGGTAAGACATTTTATTAATATTAAAATTTGTATTCATTCGCTGTGCTACCACAGTATATGTTGGACCTTTGCCTTGGGCTGAGACTGGATGAATTAATTGCTTCCACTGATCTCTGTAAACCTTACCCGATCTCAGCTCAAACTCTAGACAAATATGTATCACAAATTTATTTTTATATCTACCTTCTGAATAATTATCTGTACTAATATAATAAAACTGACGTTTGTTTTGTTGAATGCACTTATATGTGAAACTACTGGTTTTATGCAAATAATTATTTTTGTGGTGGATAGTTATTTATCAAGAGATGCTTCATAATCGTGCCGTGAGCACCAGTCATAAGTAACGCAGTTAGTTAGCCTTATGTAATGTATAACCAAGGGCTATAAATAATGTTTTGATTCCTAATGTTTTACTATTGAGATAACCTATTGACTATCAATTAAATTCATATTCAGCACATCAATTAGCTTATTTAAACTGAAAGCAAATCAGGTAATTTATACAATGGATCTATATCAGAGCTTTAACTTGAAAAGGGCAGTTATACCGTTCTTTACTAATAATTACATTAGTAGAACCACATAGCAAAGCTATTTTCTCTTTCTTGTGTAGATAAGTAAGTTTTACAGAAAGTTTCCGACATGGCCTAACGATTAATAAACAGACAAGAGCCCCAGCTGACGGCATAACATGACTATAAGCACAGTAGCACAGTTATGGCACTGTTATGTACCAGACGTGGATAAACAACAGTTACCTATAAGTTCTATTTGGGGTGTAACGTTCGTAATTTTGACTGTATAATGTTTATCTGGTAATCCTTACGGGGACAGTAGGTAATCGTGTAAGCACCATAATTTATAAAATTTAGGATGTTTCTCAAAAACTGTAATCAAATCAGCTCTGGATAAATACCTCTAGTCAGTGCATCAACAACCCGCATCTGCAACCTCTGGTAGCACTCAGAGCAGAACAGCGTTCACGCCACAGCACACCCCGGTGCGTGCACCCCGTCGTAGTCGCTCTGTCGCTCTCGCTCACACGTGGCCTCTCGTGAAGTGTAGACGTGCTCGCCATAACTCCGACACACCGTGCGGTCTCCGATCAGGGTTGACTAGCGCCAATCACGGCTTCCAAGAGCTTGTCGCATCAGTCTTCAGGTCATCATTGATAATGGCGGCCAAGCCAAGAGACCCATCACTCTCGCGCCAACCGTAGATCCCGAAGTCTCTTAGGGGGCGTTTATCCCACCGCTGCTGTCGGCGATATGCCAGGGTTATCGTGTCCAGACTCTAGACTCCATTGTAATAAAAACACTCACGTAATATTACTTGGTTTATTTTCAGACGATTTCTAGCACAGAACTGAATTGAAATGTGACCTACAGTCCTTTTTATACACTAATCGTCATTACACTTAAATGTTTAACAACTGCCATTTCCTTTACAACATATAATTGAAATTACTATACAATTAATCATAAACTAATAAAAATCGACATTAATATTGTAATGAATTTTGCACAACACCAAATGGTTTATTTTACACGAATAACAAGTTTTATTTTACTAACCAAACGCTGCTTTACAACATTGTCAACAGATGGCGCTATCAACAGGATGCAAATATACACGCATGTTATTTATTACCGTAAAAATAAGTGTCAGAATAATGTTATTTAATACTAATTGATTTTACTTTGAAAGTTTCTGGAGTTATCCTAATAACTACGCAATAAATTAAATACCCAATCTTTATAAAACAGTTAAGCAGCCAATACAATGTCTAATATTGTAAAGTAGTGAAGTTCTCAGTTCTGTGTTCACAAATATAGTTATATAAATATCAATCTTAAATATTATTAATATTTTCGTAACAATATAATCATTATATATTAATTTGCGCCCATATATACATAGATGAAGATTGTTCAGAAATGGCAAAAAAATAACGAATTCCACCCACATTCAGCGACATATGGATACGTTCTCGCTCGGATTGTGGTCGGAGCGATATGTAATTATAGCGAGTTGAGAGTTAAATTTAATCCGATATTGTATCGGATTAAATTTAACTCTCACACTATGTTTTGTCGAGTTTTATATACTTTATTGAATTGAGTGAAGATGGAGACGTATTTGTTGCGAATCATCATCTTCAGTCTTTTTAGCCCACTGCTGGACATGATACTCTTCTTATTTACGACACAATTAAATAGCGTTGTGAAGCAGAACTTGGCCTTAGGACTCTTCTAATTTATGTCACAATAGCATTATGACGCGCCCGTTTGTTGGTTGTGCGAGAGTGGGAATCGGGGTTATGGCTTCAAGCACTTCCATCGTCCAACATAGAAACTATGTTGGACGATACAACTTTCCGCATCGCTTCTTGCCTGCGCTTGGGAGCTGTTTGCATTTTTCTGCATCGCTGTCACTGCGGCGAAAGTGTCGACAGTCTTGGCCACCATGACATGCCCACATTAACGATATATTCCGTCGAGCTTTTGTCACCGCCAGAGTATGAGCTCATCTCGAACCTAATGGTTTGGTACGCGACGATGGGAAGAGACCAAACGGTATTTTATTACCTTGAAAGATGGGTAGGCCTCTGGTGTCGGACGCGATATGCGTCGATACCCTTGCGCCATCGCATCTTTCAAGTACAGCTGTATCAGCTGGCGCTGCTGCTGCATCGGCAGAGACCCTCAAACGGCGCAAATACGGAAACCTGGCTGGTAATTACGTTTTTGAGTCGTTTGGGGCCATGGGGCCCTAGCGTAGGCGCATCATATAAAGAAATCGCCAGAAGGCTGATCGATGCTTCCCGTGCACAGAGGGCTGGTTTATATATCACTGAGAGAATTTGTATTGCCATTCAACGTGGCAATGCTGCCAGCCTTCTTGACACGCTACCGCTCGACAGCGTTGCGGAGGAATTTTTGACGCGTAGTTGGCAATTTGTTTTTATTTGCTTTTTTTATTCTTATTATTTCCTCTTTTGCTTTTTAGGGTTCCGTACCTAAAAGGTAAAAAACGGAACCCTATTACTAAGCCTCCGTTGTCTGTCTGTCTGTCTGTCTGTCTGTCTGTCACCAGGCTGTATCTCATAAACCATGATAGCTAGATAGCTGAAATTTTCACAAATTATGTATTTTGGTTGCCGCTATAACAACAAATACTAAAAATAAAAAAAATTAAGCGGGGGGTCCCATACAAAAAACGTGTTTTTTTCGTATATTTTGCTCAAAATTACGAACTGTTACAGGTAGACGCTTTAATTTTTTACAGAATATGTAGTTGTATATTACCTTTCAAAATAAATAATTAAATTTAAAAAAAGTAAATAATAAAGGGGGGCTCCCATACAACAAACGTAATTTTTAAGCAATTTGTTACTCGATCTTAATAAACAGGTAGAAACTTATAAAGTATTTAAGTATACATACAACGAACGTGATTTTCTTTTATAGATCGGAACCCTTTGTGCGCGAGTCCGACTCGCACTTGCCCAATTTTTTTATACTTTACGATAGTTTAGTTCAAAGTAGTTTAAAATATCAATAAATGTTACAAAGATATGCTTTGCTTCGGTATATCAATTTTATAGTGTTTAAATTAAGCTCTAGGGACTTTTGGGCTTATGTTTCATTCATAATATTACATTTCATTTTTACTATTACAATATTACCTTATCTATGTAATCAGACAATCATTGCAGACGAAAAATAAAGAATCTTGTAGCCCGTAACTAATTGAAGTATATTGGAGCAGATGAAAAATAAATGATCGACTTCTAATGTTTTATATTTTGTAAATGTATATTACATTAAAATTATTTGTAAGCTAAAGTCAATGAATGAAATAGAAAAAATTAAGCGTCACTTGACATGATCATCATCTTCAGATTGCTGCAGTCTACTGCTTAATATCTTAGGCTTCTCTAATTGCATACCACTGAATACACGAATATAAATAAATAAATATAGCATGACAAAGTTGTGATAATGTTTCCATGTTATGATTGATCCTTAATTTTTCGGCGAATTACTAAAGAAACCAACGGCTACAGAATAACGCAACCTACTAACTGTTATTGGTCGTAACTTGGTCTAAATCTCTGCATTCTTGGGAAAATCATACTAAATAATAAATACGAGTCGACGAATAAACAAAACAGTAAACAGGAAATTTATAAGGCATTATAATTATAAACTTTTTATAATTCATTGCCCAAAGACAGGAACATTCCGCTAAAACTTTTTCGAAAGTTTAAGTTAGCTGTCACAAGCAAATGCAAAATTCCACAAAATTCAAATTGGAACACATTTTTATACCTTTAATTCCTTTGTCTTTGTGAACTTTAAAATATCATAGAACGAGGTTGAATTAACAGCCTAGGAACAGTTTTAAATTAGACAATCTCTTTGATGTATATACTGTTCGCTTCCTGAGCAGTGGCCGGCGATGATTCACATTTATTGGAAAGTTATGGGGACGAACAAAGACTGGTGGGTGTAAATCAGACAAGGATGTTTTAAAATAATATTGGCGATAGTTGTAGTCATTGCGATTCTGATAATTTCAGCAATAAATATAAATGTATGGAAATCAATGCGGTTTAACACTAAAAAAAGAAAGGAAATGAGTATATTGATTTGGCATACTTACTGTAAAACTACTTGATCCGCTTTTTGAGATGTGATTAAAATTTTGAATAAAATGGTTCGACATGCATCAATTTTAAATAATATAAATAAAGGTCTTATAAGTATAGCTATTTATTCTTATGAATGTGGTACCTATGTACTATAAACATTTTATAAAGGTCTCAAACAGTATTTATTGGCTCAGTGAATAATTTTAGTATAGCCAGTACTCCTGAATAAATTGACAACCGAAACTGAAACTTTCTACATTATATGTGCAGCCTTTTATTGGTGATCTGTGAATGTATTACGATTTATGTAGATATTGTCTATTGAATTGAAAACGGCATAATGGACGAATATAATCATTATGTACCAACTGCCTTCGACGGACAGCACTTTAATTAAAATATCTAAAACTGTAATTGAACTACTGTTACTGATTTATGTTTGACACAGATACAATTATGGGTATGAGTAATGTAATATATATTATTAAAGTATCTACCGGGACCGACGGCTTAACGTGCTCTCTGAGGCACGAGACAAGCGATAATTAACAATTCAATACGCACATAACTCTGAAAAGTCAGTAGTGCGCGCCGTGGATTCGAACCCGATACCCTTTGCATTGCAGTTCGTTGGTATCTCCACTAGGCTATCGCTGTTAAAATCGTAGAATATTTACTATTGTGACGTCACATCGCGCTCCTGCGCCGCGAGCCTCGCTACGAGTGACGCACAGCAATGGGCCGTTCCCTCGCGCCCCTCCGCGCCGGCCCTATAAATACAGCGGTCACGAGGCTTCGTCCCTTTCCTTCGGCCAGCACCGCCAGTTGAGTACAAGATCATCCGAAGACCTGTGAAGTGCCAACGTCGCCCACGCCCTGGATAATTGTCTCATCTGCTAATCTTAATTGTCAGTTTTTTTATTTATAACTAAAGCCATCGAATAACTGGAATTATAACGCGAGTTTAAACTTTCCTGGTGATATTTTTTATTTATTTCCCGTAAGTCAACCTAATTATCTCTCTTTAATTGCTCGGCGAGTGATCGATCCCGGCTACCCCGTGGAAATCAATCACTCGTGCGACATTGGCGCCCAATAGAATTTTTAATTATATTATATATATAATTTTTAAAACGTAAGTTGGCACTTTACAGGTGAGTGAAATAATTTCTTTTTCTCTTGTATATTTTTCTCCTGTGTGTGCATATATTCTGGTGTGGTGAATTGCGCACAGGTACAGTTTCTATCTATTTTTGTTGGCCATAAGCAATTTAACTGTGTAAATAACATAACGGTGATTTAATTAACGTCTGTCTAAAATCACGTTTCCACCGCGGGCAGCGTGTTGAGCCGCCAACCGGTTCTAACCGCTTAGCCGTTGAACTAACGAGCCACGGGTTCGGGAAAGAATATTGTGATTCAACCTTTGAGTGACCTTTAAGAAATTTTTTCTTCCTTGACCAATCATCACACCATTGTATAATTTAGTGTACTTCAGCTTTTTTTAGCACGGTATTCGATTTTCTGGCGATATTTAATTTTTTTTCTAGTGCCGGCGTAAATACTTAGATTTTCTATTATTGTTTTGTAATAATGGCTTACATTATAAATTTCTCATTATTAACTAAAGCGGAATTAGAATATGAGAGCACAATACGCGGCGTTTCAAAGCCTGACGATCCCCGCAAACAAATCGCTAAACTTTCAGTTAAAACTCCCTCAGAGGATATATTATCTTCACCCTTCCCACCAGAGGAGGATGTGGCAGAAGTGGAAAAGTCGCTATTAAGATCAACTAAACACTTATCTATGTTGGAGGCAAACTATACTTCCGAGCTTCAACAGAAGGTCGAAACCGTGCTGCACCATTGTTTTCATCGACTGAATAGGGTGGATACCGGCAGTCTTGATATAAAAAATATTGAGTCTGTGTGGAATAAATTTAATGACTTATATGCGAAATTACAATTAATCACGAGACGTAATTTGCGGTCGGATTGCTCAGTGGCAGAGGGAAACACTTCCTATAATTACGACCGTAAGCTTTTTTCGGAATTAGGTAAATTCAAATTTAACGGAAAATCATGTGTAAGATCCTTTATTGAAAAAATTGATGAATTTATGTCCTGTAGATCTATTCCTCACGACAAGATGTTGTCTTTCGCTTTTGAAATATTTTCGGGTGACGCATTAGTTTGGTATCGTTCTGTTAAAAATAATGTAAAGACTTGGTTAGAACTTTGCGAACTTTTGAAACGAGATTTTAGTCCGCATAACTACGATTATCGGCTTATGACGGAGATTCGTCAGCGCTCACAGGGCGAAAACGAATTAATAACTATTTACGTGGCAAAAATGCACGGTCTGTTTTCGTAACTTAGTTCTCCTATCGCTGATTCGGAGAAGCTAGAAATTTTGCTAAATAATATTAGACCTTGTTACACTAATTGTCTGCTCACTGCAAAGGTTGTTGATGTTGATAGTCTGGTCGAAGTTTGTCGTCTTTTCGAAAATTACCAAAGTCGCAGTAAGCAATTTTCTGAACCCCCTAAAGTTTCAAAGAATACTGAAGCACCTGATCTAGCGTATAATTATCCGTTTTCTAATTTTTCTTCAAACAAAAATGTTCACAATCATAATCACTTCAATAAATATAACTCTGTCGCTGATACATCGAGATACAAGTCTGTACCACAAGTTAACGCCGTATCGAGTACTTCTAATATAAATATTTTTTTTTGCGTGCGTTGTAGATGCTATTCGCACTCATTACGTAATTGCCGGCAACCACACTACCTAATCTGTCTTAAGACTGCCTTAATTGTAAATCTAAGTCGACCCCAACAGTTTCAAAAAACTAGTTAACAAGGATTGTGGAAAATCAAATTATACAACTAATTGTAATAAAACAGAGTGGAATAATTGGTTGGACTTTTTAAAAAAATTCTTTAGTAGCTATCATATATCGTCAATCCGTAATTCTAAAGTAGAATATTTACCTTACGTTACCCTAAAATTAAACGGAATACCTACCACTGGTCTTTTAGATTCTGGATCTTGCGTTACAATTTTAGGTAATAATTTGCATAACTTATTTTTGAAAGACGATGTTTTGGATAAATCGAAACCTTTAAGGTTAATAACAGCTGGCGGCGAACGATTTGAGTCTTTGGGATCGGTGTTTCTACCCTTTGAGTTTCAGGATAAATTGATTAACTTAGAAGTTCATGTTGTACCTGGGATTCAAAATTCCCTTATCCTTGGCATGGATTTTTGGCGAAGCTTTGGCCTATTTCCTAACATATTAGAGTCTGTTTTGATTGCGAACAAGTCTGACGCTCAAGTAATGGAGTTGCAGGCAGTTCCCCCTACACATCTTGTTTCTTATGATCATCTTAAAGTCGACCAGAGAGCTACCGCTGACAACATTATTTCTAAATTTACCGATATTTCATACGAGAAGCGGGGTCTCGGTTGCACAAATATTATTTCTCATTCAATTGATACAGGTGATTGCCCCCCTATTCGGCAAAGATTTTATCGCATGTCTCCCGATAAACAAAGAATTTTAATAAAGCATCTTGACGACATGCTCTCAGAGGATGTTGTTGAACGATCTGAAAGCCCGTGGTCAAACCCTGTTATTTTGACCCCTAAGAAGAATGATGAACTGCGTTTCTGTTTGGACAGTCGTAAATTAAATTCCGTTACAAAAAAAGATGCTTATAGCTTGCCTTATATTTCGGAAATTTAGATAATCTGAGAGATGCTAAATACTTGTCTAGTTTAGATTTGTCTAAATCTTTTTGGCAAACATTAATTAAAGAAGAGGACCGTTGCAAAACAGCTTTTTATATTCCTACGCGTGGCACATTTCAATTCAAAAGAATGCCCTTCGGTCTTACGAATGCGCCAGCTACTCAACAACGATTAGTTGATATTTTATTTTATGGTCCAGAATTTGAAAATAAGGTTTTCTGTTTTATCGATGACATAATCTGTATAACGTCCAGCTTTAACGAGCATATTACTCTTTTATTACGCATTCTTGATAAACTAAAAAGCGCTAATTTAACAATTAATCTCGAAAAATGTCAATTTTTTAGAGATAAACTAAAATATTTAGGCTATGTTGTCGACTCTAGTGGATTGCATCCCGATCCGGATAAAGTAAATTCAATGAAAAATTATCCCACTCCTTCTAATAGAAAAGAAGTACGTCGTTTTTTAGGCGCAGCCTCGTGGTACAGGCGTTTTATACCGAATTTTAGCTCTATTGCTGCACCCTTAAATAAGTTAACATCACAAAGTAAAAACGCACCTCCATTCTGTTGGACGACAGAGGCTAATGAGGCGTTTAATAACCTAAAGAATTGTTTGATTTCCTCCTCGGCGTTGGCTTGTCCTGACTACTCGCAACCTTTTGAAATACACTAAGATGCTAGCGATTTTGGACTTGCCGCGATCCTCTGTCAAAGGTTAAATGGTGAGGAAAGAGTCATAGCGTACTATAGCAAATCACTCACTAAGCAAGAAAAAAATTACAGTGCCACAGAGCGCAAAGCCCTGGCTGTTCTATCTGCTATAGAACACTGGCGTTGTTATGTTGAAAATAGTAAAAAGTTTATTGTTTACACAGATCACGCTGCTTTGAAATGGTTCTTGACCTTAAATAACACTACTGGCCGGTTAGCCAGATGGGGAGTTCGCTTATCTTCCTATAATTTCGAAATACGTCATCGTCGCGGTTCCGATAACGTTTTACCTGATTTTCTGTCTCGCTCTTTACCCGTTTCTGCTATTGCTAATGATATAAATATAGATATTAATTCTAATCAGAATTTATCAGTTTCTACTAATGATCCTTGGTATTGAAATATCTATAAAGGCTGTTTAAGTTCTCCGACTTCCTTTGTTACCTATCAAGTAATAAACAATAAATTGTATTGTTTTAAAAAACATTAAACCCTCTCACTAGAGAATTTCAATGGAAAGAGGTTATTCCGTCTGACCAAAGAAATGACATTCTAAGGGAGAATCATTCTTCGCCCACTGCTGGACATCTGGGTATTTTTAAAGACATACAAACGTCTCGCACTTAATTACTTTTGGCCTGGTATGTACACTGATGTTGTCAAGTTCGTCAGTTCATGTGAACCTTGTATCACCCATAAACACCAAAATCACCCAAATTTAGGTCTAATGGGAAAACCCAAATCATGTCAAAAGCCCTTTCAGACGATTAGTATTGATTTGATTGGTCCATTGCCTCCCAGCAGGAAACAAAACTCTTTTATATTTGTGGTCAGTTGTTGTTTCTCTAAATATTGTTTACTTTTCCCCATTAAACGGGCAACTGCAGAAGTGATAACAAAAATTCTTGAGGAAAATGTATTTTTGGTGCATGGAATTCCATCTACTATTGTTTTGGATAACGGTAAACAATTTATTAGCGCAACCTTTAAAAGTATGTTGTCAAAATATAAAATTCCAAATTTGCATTTTACACCGTTGTATACTCCCCACGTTAACTCAGTTGAACGTTACAACAAAACCATTATGACAGCTATTTCAACTTTCATAGAATCTGATCATCGAATCTGGGACACTCTAATCACTAAAGTTCAATTCGCCCTTAACTGCGCAGTTAGTGAGGTTACTGGTTATTCTCCTAATTTCCTTGTTTTTGGTAGGGAGGTCATAACATGTGGTTCTCAGTATATTGATAAGGAATTTAATTCCGATATGGTGCTTGAACCACGGGACGGCTATGCCGAAACTTTAGGCTATTTATATTCTATTTTCGAGAATGTACATTCAGCTCTGTTGTCGGCCCACCAACGAAATTGTTCATCTTATAATCTTCGCCGTAAACAGGCAGAATTCAATGTCAGTGATATAGTTTGGCGCAGAACGTTTCTTCTTAGTGATAAGGATAAATACTTTAGCAAGAAATTGGCGCCTAAATTTATTAAATGTAAGATTGCCTCAAAATAATCACCTCTAGTATACAAACTTAACGACATGGCTGGAAAACCTTTAGGCGATTGGCACATCAAGGATTTAAAGTTGATTAATTACAAGGAATAATAAAAGTATAAAAACAACAATAAGAATACCTTCTACCTATTCATTGTTTAATTTTTTCAAACGAACGTTTCTAATTTATATTACCGTTTGTAGTAGTGCCTACTATAAATTGATATTTTCTGTGGTGGGTAGCAAATATTTTTTTTCTCGTAAACAATACTTTTTTCAAATTGCTGCGCAATTGTGTACTCAAATGTTATGTTGAACATTGTTTTAAAAAAAATACTAACCATAAACTAAATACATTGTTTTTTTACCCTGTAGATCAGTGGTTAAAAGGTCGCTATTAGCTGAGCATACAAGTTCGATTCTCGCATGTGTATTTTCTTTCCGCAAATCTATTTGTTGAAATGCATCTTGATTGGCGTATTGTTTTTCGCCGTGCCTTGTTCTGAAGTTCTGTTGTTATTCTTAATTCTGTATAAATTCCATAATCAAATTGTTATTATAGGTACTTTATAAACGATCATGGTGATTAACCGTGCGTCGCGAGCTCGGAACAGTCGAATAGTACCTACCATTTAGATCGTACCTAGTTGTCGTTATGACGCACGCGCGTTCACTCAGCGACACGCCGATAAATAAATGCCTAACTAATGACTCACCATTGTTTACATTCATAAGATGGTTACTCGTCGTGTTCTAGTTATTAATTAGAGCAAAATATTTATTAATTTCTTTCCTTTGACATTGAGCGGTCCGGTCGTGTCTGCGGCTTGTATTATTTTTGTTCATCTTTACGAAAAATCTGTTGTTATACCTAACTATATTCAAAAAGTTTACTTATCTAGTGGCAAAGGCCGAACCCAAGATTTATAAGTCGTAGGGCTAGATCAAGTTTCTTATATCTACAAATCATTATTACCTAATAATTACCCTAAGCGCTTCTCCATAGATTGTTATCTTTAATATTAGGCTATTACACTGGCCTCGGCATTTACATGTAGGTATGTGTGATGAATTATGAATGATAATTGTTTATGTTCAAATTCAGACTGCCGTTGTACGCGTGAAGAATGCAAGCGTGGGTCATTATTATTTAGGTATCCTAATTAGCGTATAGGGTTGTCACTTATTCAAGGTACTCATGCCCTTGTTTTCTCTAATTTCAGGGAGTATCTTCAGGACTGCTACGCCCGTTGGGCTAGGGAATTTTCCTTAGGGAAAATCCCGGCCTAACGGGGGGGGGGGGTGTGACGTCACATCGCGCTCCTGCGCCGCGAGCCTCGCTACGAGTGACGCACAGCAATGGGCCGTTCCCTCGCGCCCCTCCGCGCCGGCCCTATAAATACAGCGGTCACGAGGCTTCGTCCCTTTCCTTCGGCCAGCACCGCCAGTTGAGTACAAGATCATCCGAAGACCTATGAAGTGCCAACGTCGCCCACGCCCTGGATAATTGTCTCATCTGCTAATCTTAATTGTCAGTTTTTTTATTTATAACTAAAGCCATCGAATAACTGGAATTATAACGCGAGTTTAAACTTTCCTGGTGATATTTTTTATTTATTTCCCGTAAGTCAACCTAATTATCTCTCTTTAATTGCTCGGCGAGTGATTGATCCCAGCTACCCCGTGGAAATCAATCACTCGTGCGACACTATAATTATATATAGAGAGTTGTAACTACCTACTCATCGCTGCAACAGAGAGACAGATAAGTATCCTAACAAAGATATTGCTTTTTTATAGAAATTATTGTAATTGAAAGTGTCCCTATACACGGCAGTTATAGCAATATCATATTATTATGTAAGTACCTACGTACAAATAACAGCTGCTATCGCAAACATATTATAATACACGCCTAAGTATCAGTTGTAACCATATTATTCATGTAATATGGTGGCAAAAGAAATCACATTTCAAGATCAGAGCACACAAATAATCTTCAAAGCACCATAAAAATAAGAAAATTTATCTGAGAGCGTGTTATGAAATTTCATATTCATATTTTGACAAAGTAACTGGGCGTATGGAATAGATTACATTAGATGGGGAGCGGGAACGTTCCACGAGATGGATATTGGCAAAGGCATTATGTTTTCAGCCTCTTATGTCACATGAATGTTCCATCGCTGCAATTGACCTCGTTAGTCGAACCTTCCCATTTTGACGTTCGTCAATTCTTTTATGTATTTCCTTTTTTGTTTTCAATCCGATTGGTTTCGATTGCAAAGCATCGTGACGCCGGTTTCTTTGTTTTTTTGTGCTTATTACTATAAAGAGGGGATTGTTGCGGTGATCGGCTCCTTGGTTTGTTTTACAAGGGCTGCAGAGACTTTAATGATCTTATTGAGATCGTTTTTATACAAGAATAGTGATAAATATACAAACTTTAGCCGGAAGGTATAATTTGTACCTATCATTGGCAGAAAAAGAACAAGTTGTTCGATGGTCGATCGATGTTCCAATAAGATGATACAAGCTTGACGTCTTATACTTGTTAATGGTAATTAGGGGACAAAGGACATCACTTGACGTTTTGTATCTTCATTTGCATAAACCTCTCTGGATGTCATGGTCCACCTTATAAAATATTTTAAGTGTGTTCAATGAGTACATTACGTAGATTGAAACAGTAGTTTCAAAAGTGGGAAACATTTTTCTAATTTACTTGTTATTTATTTTGCCACTCTTAAAAATTATTTTATCTCATGAGAATTAAAATGATTCTAAGAGTACGTATGTTACTGATGCAAATAATTTACTATTTATATATATTATGTTAGAATTACATTAAAATAAAGCTAGAAAACTTTTAAATAAACAATCACACTATACCTCCCGTCTTCAAAGAGACGGGGCAACTTTAATCCAACATTCATTCCGCGACTTCCATTCCTATTTAAACATTCAAAAGAATAAACAAGTTCGCGGGACAGCTATCCCAAAAGGTTCGGACTCAAAACAATCTTTATTTTCCGTGTATAAAAAAGCAATGATTTTTTATTTGTTAGGGTTGGTTAATTTGAACAAATGGTCTAAACATCGCGAAATTAAACTTGCAGAATAATGAAGTGACCGCATAGATCTTAATTTAAATGATACGGCAGGGACTATTATGAGCCCGCCAAATAGCGTTCGGGTTTCAGTTCACTGATGCTTATATTAGTTTCGATATTGGTTTTGGACGGCCTGTAAACACTATTACATTGATAACTTAATGATTGTAGACATTTGTGGATGTCATTTGCGACAAATTCTTTAAAGTATGTTATACTAATAATATTAAATGCCTTGTGTTCAGTATTAAAGCTCTAAATTACTAATACTTTTAGATAGATGGTCGGGCTGCTTATAAAGTTATCTGCCTGAAAAAAAAGAATTGGCATCACATTTTGAATTATCCCTATTTTTTTAAGAACAGCCGTAGTGTTGTACATAGGTGTGCTTAATATCGATAAACGTTAATTTTGATCAGGAATAAAAACAGAATATACACCTGTTACTGGCGGTCTATTAATACATATCTTTGATATTTCTAACTACGTAAAATCTACGTCAATTTATAAAACAAAATGTTTCGTAAATTTATACAAAACTGCACGGATAAAAACTATTTCTAGAATTTAATCGGAATTCTACATTGAGAGGAAGTATAAAGCGGAATAAGCCCACAAAAGTCCCTTGGAGTAGTTTTATTTCAATGAAGACGAAGGTTTTATCACCGCTTAAACGTTACGTTAAGTAATTCTGGGAATAATCTGAGGGAAATTCCTGAGTCTTAAGAAAAAGTGCCACCGTTTTCTTTACGACGCCTTACCATAGTATCACCCGAAGTTTATTAGGTACGTATTAAGTTATACAAGTAAAGTTACCGGTCACAGTTCAGCCAACCTCCCAAAGAGACTCTTTGACAGTTTTGGGCCAGAACACTCTATTAATTCTGGTATTTATTAGCCTCCTTGTGACTACCTCTGTATGTAATAATACAGTTTAGTAGGAGCTCCAACGTGCGTAAAATTATTGTTATGTGACAAGCACGGGTAGAGGGATTTAGAATACTTCTAACTATGTTACGAGGTTGATAATATTAGTGATGTATTGCGCAAGTTTATGGGGTTTAGAAATAGTTTTCCACTTCGTTTCTTGCTATGTTAGGGACGTGATATGGAATATATTATGTTTATTTAGGTAGACAAGTAGAATATTTGAGATGTTTGAAACATATTTGCTTTAGTTTTAATGGTAATGTGTATAAAATATAATGTGCATATATTCATTTACATACGAAAAGTCAGGGAAAGAACTAATAATTTTCAATTTTAATGGGCACTATGAATAAAAAATTAACACGCGTAATTGTAAAATATTTATATCTTAAAAATGGCTTGTTTATGCGACTGGATTATGTTATTCAAATAATTGGCCCATTCTTTTAAATTAACCTTCTTAAGAACTTAACTCACAGCATTTGATCTTGCTTTGTCTCTTTAACGTATTTCATACCATCGCATTTTGCAGTAATAATCTAGAAAGAGAAAATAATGAAATATCTACATTTGCATTATCTTTATCAGAAGCTCTTTTCGTTAATTTTGCTGTAAAAAAGCCCGTAGATAGTTAGGTATATAAAATGTAGTTACATGTAGGTTACGATGCAGTAGGCAACGTGAAAATGCTTTTCTTTGTGGAAAATGCGAAACAAGTAAAAATCAAATTTCGCGAAAATAAAATAAGGTTATAGTTCTATCTCCCTAGCATCAATTATACCTAATTTGTGTCACCTTATTCTCCTGTAATCGATCCCAACTCCCACCTCGCAATAACAACGCAGGTTATATAATACCATACTAGAACTAAAATAAATTGCGGTGTTTAAATGTCATGAAATAGGACCACAATATAAACACAATTCTCGCACACCAAAACCTACATTGTAAACCTTAAACGTATTGTGATACATCAAAAAGTACTTGACAACCCTAGCATCAAATCCCTTTAATCCACCCACCTTCAAGTCAGATAAAACAAAGCATCAGAACGAACATACTCAAACCGCTTTATTGTCCCGAGAAAAGATCAAAACAACACTTTGCCTTTTGATTCGGCAACAAATCAATAGACCCAGATCTCTGGGATCGCTTCAATGGACCGAAACTATAGAGCTAGTCGAACAATAGACAATGTTACAGATAACAATCGTGTACAGATTTATTGTATATAATTGCTCCTTGTTGTTCTAGTACGCGTGCGTGTTAGTTGTGGCAGCACTGATTTACAGACTCGTGTCGTGTCTTGCCGTTGTTGGTAGTCTTTATTCGCTATTAATGTTGAAGGAGGTTGAAAGCCTGTGGCTCAAATTGGAGTGATTTGGTTTGTAGTTTGGATCATAGCATAGTTATGTCAAAGATGTTACGCTTCATACTTGATACTTGATGGCACGGGCTGTTTCCGGAACTCCACGTCTTGGCGTGTATTTTGCGTGCGGGTGGGAATGGTGTCTTCATTCGAGCCACGCCAGCTCTTCGAGGAAGGCCAGCAGACTCTTGATGTGGCCCACTGCCTCCCTCAGGGTGCTGTATCTCGTCAGGTACTGCTGCCTGTACTGTGCGACCTCAGGGCAGTCGGGGAGCAGGTGGGCTGACGTCTCGTCTGCTGCCATACAGGCCCTGCACAGCGGGCTGTCGGTGATACCTATAGTAAATAGGTGTTTATTAAAGATTCCGTGTCCTGTGTAGGCGGCCGTGACTGTCCGCAGTTGTTGTTTGGACAGCCGGAGGATTTGTTTGGCTATCTTACCGTCTCCTGTGGGAAGAGCCTCCTTGGCCTGCCTACATGTTTCAATACCAATCCAGGACTGGTTGTGTTGGGTCCTGGTCCTATTCCTTACCAGGTTGCGATAAAAACCAGAAGGGAGGGGAATAATGGGCTCGGGTCCCACCACCTCTAAAGTGGCCCCTCTTCTGGCAAGCACGTCGGCTGCGTCATTCCCTCTTGAGCCACTGTGGCCCTTGATCCATTGCAGTGTTAATTTGTTTTGTTTACCTACCTCTGTTAGTTTCTGGTGGCATTCAAGCGTGAGTGCCGAGGTGATGGTATGGCTTTTGAGGGCTGAGATGACAGCCTTACAATCTGAGAGGATCCTAATGGATCGTTCCCTTACCTCACGTGCCATGATTGCTGTGGCACCTAGGATTATGCCAAAACATTCGGCCTGGTAGACCGTGTTGTAAGCTCCCAGCGGTACTGCGATGTTGATGTTAAGGTCCTCGGAGAATACTCCTGAACCCGTACCTGTATCCGTCTTAGATCCATCTGTGAAGATCGTGAGCTCGTTGTGGCCAACCGCTCCCTCATGTAGATCCTCGTACAGTTGGATTTTGTATTTCTTATCGAAAACAAATTGTTTCGGTATTCGGTCGCCAATGGCTTGTGTGAGAGGAACTTCTTTAAAGAGTGTGTTTAAGTTGCTAGTGTGCGGTGTGTTAGTGTCTTTCCAGAGCTTCAGAGCTCTTAGCCGGATCGCCGACATCGTTGCTTCCTGTTGTATGAACAGGTGCAATGGAGGCAAGTCCAGCAACACTTCAAGTGCGGCTGTAGGTGTAGTTTTCATGCAGCCCGTGGCCGCTAGGCATTCAAGTCTTTGAAGCTTTTGAAGCTTGTTGGCGGGCGTTGTTAGGTAGATCCGAGGCCACCACACTACTGCGCCGTAGCTTATCATCGGACGTATTATTGTCGTATAGAGCCATAAGACAATTTTGGGGGATAGGCTCCATCGTTTACCTACCATATTCTTGCACTGCCAGAAGACGATGCTGGCTTTATTGAGCTTATTTTCCATGTGGCTGTTCCATGTCAATTTGCTGTCAAGAGTGACGCCCAGGTACTTTACCTCGGTAGACAGCTTGAGCTCTGTGTTGAATAGCCTGGGCAGTCGGTAAGTACCCAGCGCGCGTTTGTGTGTGAACATAACTAGTTCGGTCTTGGTCGGGTTTACTGATAATTCGTACTCATTACACAAACCACTCTACTATGCGTAGAGCCTGTTGAGTCAGGTCGTACACTGTACTAGTTACCTTACCTGAGGTGAGAATGGTCAGATCATCTGCATATCCTATTGTGTAAAAATATCTCGCGTTGAGTTTGTCTATGAGTTCATTGATGACTAAGTTTGACAATAGCGGGGAGAGAACACCACCCTGCGGGCAACCTTTAGTTATCAAGGCTGTCTGGGAGTCGCCGTGCAAGCGCACTACTCTTTTGCTGAGCATGTTTTGGATCCACTGTATGAGCATCTGATCCACACCATGTCTGGCTAGGGCGTTGCTTATACTGGAGAAGTTTGTCTTGTCAAAGGCTCCTTCTATGTCAATGAAGGTGCCCAGACAGATGCTTTTTTGTTGTATAGCAGCTTCTATCTGGTTCACGACCTGATGTAAGGCCGATCCCGTCGATTTCCCTGAGCTGTATGCATGTTGATTGGCATGTAGGGGTAGGTGTTTAAGTGCCCCACTTCTTAATTCCCTCTCGCATAGCCTTTCCAAGGCTTTAAGCATGAAGGAGGTCAGGCTTATTGGTCTGAAGGACTTTGCATTTGTGTAGTCTGTTTTGCCTGGTTTTGGTATGAAAATTAGTTTGACTTCCCTCCAATTCTTCGGTACATATCTAAGGGCCAGGCTAGCCTCATGATTTCCAGAAGTCTTTTGCGGACCGGTTCAACCCCCCATTGTAACAACCCTGGGAAGATGCCGTCCAGTCCGGCTGCTTTGAAGGGATGGAAGCTATCGATGGCCCATCGGAGTTTTTCTTCTGTGACCACGGTGTTTGCGTGTCTCCACTCGTGTTCGGTCGCCACTGTTGGTGTATCGTGCCACGTTATTACCGGGGTGAGGACGCAGCCTGGGAAGTGTGTTTCTAGTAGGATGCGTCTTGTCTCCTCCTCCGATGTGGTGTATGTGTTATCCGGTTTATGGAGAGTACCTGCTGCAACCATCGGTTGCTGAGCCAGTAGTTTCCTTACCCGGTTTGCTTGTTGGCAAGATTCAATGCTTCCACAGAATTTTTGCCATCCCATAGTGCGTCTGGATCTGAGGCATTTCTTGTAGCTTGATTTGGACGCTTTATAAGCGTCCCAATCTACGTCCGCGCTTGTGTTCATTGCCCTGTTTAGGGCCCTTCTTACCTTCTTGCGCTTGCGTTCAAGCTCAGCGCCCCACCAGGGTTGTTTACCTGGGGTTGAGGGTAGAGTGTTTTCTGGGCATACTGCGTGGTAGCTGTCTAGCATCAACTGCGTCAGAATACATACCTGCTCGTCGATCTGTTCATTGTCACCCAGTACCGTCAGCGTAGCAGTAAGGGTAAGTTTCTCTTTAAGTAATTGGACATACTTTGCTTTGTCAGTGTTGTGTGGTGTCCTGCGTGGCTGTGTAGGATGTATAACGACTTCCATAGAGAAGCTGATCCATCTGTGGTCTGAGCACGATGCCTCTTTCGAGACGTGCCATCCCTTGATGCGTTCAGCCGCTCCTTCTGTTGCGAGAGTTAAGTCGATAATTGTCTGACTACGTCTTGTGACGAAGGTGGGCTCCGTACCTGTGTTTAATAGGGTAAGATTAGTGGTGAATAGGGATTCAACCAGTGATTTACCTCTGTTGTTATTGCAGTTCATGCCCCACATTTGGTAGTGGGCATTGGAGTCCGTTTCTATTACGACCTCTGTTTTCGTTCTCTCGCACTGGTTAACCAGATGCGTGAGGTGGAACGGTGGCGTGTCTTCGGCCTCGGGCAGACCGATGCAAAAACAACCGCTATACTCCTTGGCAGCTGTGTTATTTCAATTTGTATCGCTGTGATGTCTCTGGAACTCCGTTAGAACTTGGGCTCTGATGTTTTTAGTTGTCAGTATGCAGGTTCTTGGATGTGTGTGGTCAGTAGAAGAATAAATCTTACCTCCCAGGCTGGAGAGGCCTCTGATGAGGCCAACCCTTATCTAAGGTTCCTGGATGAGCACGATGGCTGATTGTTGGACCTCCATCCATTTGCGCAGTTGCGCAGTGGCCGTTTGGCTGTGATGGAGGTTGATTTGAAGTCAACTGACGTCACTAGGCAGAGGGTTCATCTTTGGATGATGTCCCCACCTCCCCGACCGTCAGCTGCGTTAGGCCGGCCAGGATGTCGCCAGCCGTGGAGGCTGGCGTCGTCCCGCCGCACCGGGCTCAGGAGCAGGCTCTCATCTTCCGAGTTACCCTCGGCTGACGGGCCAGCCCCCGAGCCAGACGCGGCCGGCTCTGACGGGCCGGGTTCTGCGTCGCACCCTGGCTTGGTGTTTGAGTCCTGCTTGACTCGTGTGGAGTTGTCGTCCGGAGGATGGTCGACAAACTTACCTGAGGGGTCCCGGAACCTGACGTAGACGGCACCTACCCCCAACGCGAGGCGGCGCTCGTTCTTAATCAGGATCGGGACCTGTTCTACTGGGACGCCCACTACTGGGAACCACCCACCTGACTGCCTTTCAGAGTGCAGCATCGACCATTTGTCAACCTCCAACCAGGGGTTCTGAAACTCAAGAGCGCGACCCACGTCGCGCACGTCGTCTAAGACCCCCTGTTCATCGGGTACGACGATGCCGCACCGCACTCCCTTCGGGGTCTCTTCCTGGCCCCTGACCTCCAGTTCGAAGCCCTATGGTGGGACCAGGAGAGAGATTGCCTCCGTCAGCCAGGTACACGTTGCCTCGTCGGCGCACCAAAGTTTGATAGTTGTGGCAGCACTGATTTACAGACTCGTGTCGTGTCTTGCCGTTGTTGGTAGTCTTTATTCGCTATTAATATTGAAGGAGTTTGAAAGCCTGTGGCTCAAATTGGAGTGATTTGGTTTGTAGTTTGGATCATAGCATAGTTATGTCAAATATGTTACGCTTCATATATGGAATGCGAATTGCTTGCAATGATCAACTTCTCCGCTGTCAGTGAACTGAATACATATATGCGTATTCCGGGTTGTGGAAATTAGAGCGGCTAAACAATAAAATATTAACAGTTCCGAATCTGAATGTTCTTTTGTTCGCTTTTCTATCGTGTGTGTTTGGTTAACCAGATTGTAAACAAGTTAAAAGTATTTTTTGCATTACAATTTTTTTGGGATGATAATGAATTAAAAATTAAGCGGCGATAGCCCAGTGATGTACGTAAAGGACTGCCGCGACTATGGTCTCGGGTTCAATCCCCAGGTACCCCGGGCACACACCTCTGTCTTTTCGAAGATATGTGTGTACATATTAAAAAATATTAATTATCGCCCGTTTAATAAAGTGCCCGGTAGATGCCAATAGGGTCGCCCCCTCTTACATTGGGACTGGCGATGTGTGGGCGTGTAATATACCTCAGTCTATCCCTTCGGGGATAAAGGAGTGAAGTTATAAAAAAAATGCATTCAGAAAAATAATTTGGGCAAGCAGAGTCCATTGAAATAGATACTTTTCAAACTAACATACAGACACGAAACGAGTCAACATGGTTCTACTGGTTAGTAATTTGTATTAATAATTTATGAATGATCTCTTGCCCTCTCTTGACAGTCATAATGGGTAGCCAGAGTAGTGCTTCGAATATAATGACACTGGTCTAAGTCATGAAATGGCAAAAAATTCCATTTAGATAGGTTGTGGAGGTCAGCCAGCAGTCACTCTGTGGAAAAGCTAATATACTGTAAATTCTAGCTAAGCTAGAAATCGGACACTGTGCTCCAAGGCGACCGACTTAGATGTAACTAGGATAACGCTAAGACAATGATGATGATGAATCTCACAACATCATGAAAGTGCACAATACAAAAGTGGAGAGAGTACTGACAGATGCCACACTGAAGCGCATCACCGCGCTTGCGTCCATGCCTCCGATATTAATCTATTTAATCCACCGGTAGTTCCCCCTTCCATTTTTTGATACGCCAGCCTAACTGGATGAAATTAGATACGAACCTCCCGTCAAAACGTAGGCCCATCGCGAAATTAATTTTTGTCCGTATGATGTATACTATAAAAACTGACCGATGCAATGCTCAGGAATTACAGGGCAAGTTGTAATAGACTTTGTGAAGTTTCGGATATGCAACTTTGAGCACGCTCCACAAATAATTGTTCTGATTCAGGACCTTACTTTTGTCCGTTGCGTTTTGTAACAACACACACAAAACATAAAACTTTTGCGTTAGAGGTGGCTCTTTATGAACAAAAATAAGGTTAAAAGCAGTTCCTACCTAAGTAAAATTAGTTTTTCTACTTATTTTCAGACTACTCAAGACGATAAATAGCAAGCCAGTATAAATGCAATTAAATACAATTTTGGACGATGTAAACCGACATGATTGAAGCAAACCTTCCATATTTGAACATAGAAAAAACGTAGAACAGTCTAAACATTGTAGGATAAATTTACTTTTGCAATTCAAAAGTGCAAGTGTTTCAGTTACTTAGAACAACGGTTATAAATTCTGCAGTCTGCACTTAAAACTGCCCTCGGCCTGGCAGTGCAGAAATGAGCGTCGTATCGCTGAGAACAGGGCGCTCATTGGAAAGCTAATTTGCTTCAGGTCGGGCAATACAAGACCGAGAGTGATGCGTTTTGTGACTGGGGCGTTCTTGGGCACGGGCCTTAGTTGCCAAGAATAAGAGTCACGAGTCACAGAACGCATCGACTACCTGAAGCAAAAAGTTTGTGCGTGGGCAAACCGTATAAGACGGTACAAAAAGCGGGTGGACCGATACGCCCAGAATAGGGCATTCCAAAAAGACGAAAGGTGGGTATATAGAAGTTGGGAGCGAACCAATTCAGGTGTGGATGATGGGCATCTGCCAGATGTTGAGGCAACGAACGCTTTCTGGCGCAGCATTTGGTCGATGCCCATTAGCCACACTGAAGGTGATTGGTTTGGGGATGTTAAGCGAGCATGTGAGGGAATACCCCAAATGCAGCGCGTAGCCTTAGAAACAATGGATGTAGCTTGTGTAGTCCGTTCGTTATCTAACTGGAAATCAGCGGGACCGGACGGACTGCACAACTTCTGGTTGAAGTGGCTACGTAGTGCCCATGCTCGGTTGGCATCCCAATTCCAGGCATGTTTGGAATCGGGCTCGATCCCAACTTTTATGACAACTGGTCTCACTCACCTGCTTTTTAAGTCAGGCTGTACCACGGACCCCAAAAATTATAGACCAATAACGTGTCTACCGACTGTATATAGACGTTTGACATCCATTTTGAGGACTAAGATGTTATCACATATTAGAAATAATAGCATCATGTCAGTGGCTCAAAATGGATGTAAGAATGGGGCCCGTGGTACAACAGAGTTACTCCTTTTTGACATGGCCATTAGCCAGCAGGTGCGTCGCAACCGAAAGGATCTGGTGACATGTTGGATAGATTACAAGAAGGCCTTCGACTCCGGGCCACATACATGGCTCTTGAGGGTGTTGGAGTTATATAAAGTCGATATAACTCTATGCACCTTCTTGAAGGCATGTATGAGACAGTGGAGTACGGTCCTACGCTTTCCAGGATGTCAGCAAATTCGCGATTGCGGTGCACCTCTAAAGATCGAACGGGGTATATTCCAGGGTGACAGTTTGAGTCCCTTGTGGTTTTGTCTATCTCTGAATCCTCTCAGCACTTTGCTAGAGGGTTCTGGGCTAGGCTATCGGCTGCAGCGTAGGGGTCAAGTTATATCCCACCTCTTTTATATGGATGACCTGAAGTTATTTGCCCCCTCCACTTTCCAATTGACAGCGTTACTAAAAGTAACTGAAACTTTTAGTAATTCTATCAAGATGGAATTTGGTGTGGATAAGTGTGCGGTCATGCATGTAAAAGGAGGTGGGATTGTGGAATCTGAGGGTATAGAGCTTTCAGATTCCACACAACTTAGATCTCTATCTGCGGCCGAGACTTACAAGTATCTGGGTATGTCACAGGCCTTAGGTATTGCTGAGACTGCCTTGAAACAATCATTGCGGGAGCGCTTCTTGGGCCGCCTAAAGACAATACTGAAAAGCTTTTTATCAGGCGGCAACAGGGTGCGTGCCTATAATGGTTGGGCCATGCCAGCCTTAGCATACTCATTCGGCATACTCAGATGGACTCAATCCAAACTTGACGCCCTGGACAGAAAGGTCCGTTGTCTATTGACTGAATATCGAATGCATCACCCGCGGTCATCAGTAATGAGGTTGTACATCCCGCGGAAATGTGGTGGTCGTGGTTTCTTAAGTGCTAAGGACCTCCAAAACCGCGAGGTGTATAATCTTAGAGAATATTTTCTCAAGGCTGATACGGGTGTGCATCGTGATATTGTTGCTGTAGACAACGGACTTACCCCGTTGGGTCTGGCAAAAGAGAGCTGGCGCAAACCTGTTGTACTTAGTACTGAAGAGCGCAGGGAATTATGGAAAGACAAAGAGTTGCATGGACGTTTTTATCGGGCCTTGCATGGGCCCGATGTAGACCTCATGTCATCAGTAGCCTGGCGACGGTTTGGTGATTTATTTGCAGAGACCGAAGGTTTTGTTTGTGCAATTATGGACGAAGTTGTCATGACAAACAACTACCGTAGGTATATTCTGAAGGACGGGACTGTTGACATATGTCGGGCGTGTCACCAGCCCGACGAATCCCTCAGACATATAGTTTCCAGTTGTTCCCGTCTTGCCAACGGCGAATACTTGCACAGGCACAATCAAGTAGCCAGGATCGTCCATCAGCGGCTTGCCTTAAAATATGACCTTGTACCCTTTGAAGTACCGTACTACAGGTATGTGCCCGATCTAGTTCTCGAAAATGGCCGTGCCATTATGTACTGCGATCGACCTATCATCACCGATAGGACTATCGTGGCTAACAAGCCCGATATTGTGGTGATAGATCGATCAGAACGCCTTGCAATGATCGTTGATGTTACTATTCCCCATAACGAGAATCTCGTGAAAGCCGAAAAAGACAAGGAAATCAAGTATTTGGACCTAGCTCACGAGATTGTCGACATGTGGGATGTGGACTCGGCGATCATTGTACCGATAGTCGTGTCAGTTAATGGTCTCATTGCCTAGAGCCTCGACCACCATCTCAAGAGGCTCTCGTTAGACGGCTGGATCAAGTCCTCTATACAGAAGGCATTATTGTTGGACACGACGCGCATAGTTCGGAGGTTCCTCTCTCTGGAACCCTAACCACCGGTAGCTTGGTGTCTGTACTCGATACCGGTGGGTCTCCGTGGTCCTAAACGTTTTTATTTTTTTTTTATTTAAGTGTATAAAATTCAACTATGAGAAAAGATGTAATAAAGAGGAATAATAATTTAGAAGAAATAATCAGAATCGGTAAAATGGAACCAGAATGAAAAATTCAAATGATTGCAGCGAAAACAAATTATGTGTGAAGGATGACATGAATGAAAAGGGAGTGAATAATCAGATGACGTCTGATAGGAGAGAATGGAAGCGAAAGACATTCTGCGCCGACCCCAAGTAATATGGGAACAGGGCAGGCAAAAAAATAAGTAGCGAAAACTAATTATGTCAATAAAAACTTTTCTCTTTTTTCTTCAGAGTAACAGGTGCAATACTATGCAAGCAGTTAAAATAACATGCAGTCTATTACCAGCAGCCAACTAAAAAAAACATTTAAATGTCAGTTATTTCAGTGAGAGAACAAATATTTTTTGTATGTAAATTTATATACAGAGGTAGGTGTCAGAGTGTGCGTGTGAACAATGCATACGGATTTCCATAGCGGACGCTCTGCTATACCAATTATTATGTAGGCACCACTAAAATAATTTACGTTACGTGTCAGGTTTATTTTTGTTCTGTGTGGTATCTGTCAGAGTGGAAATCATTTGTATTGAAATGTTACACATTTTATTTGCCTGTACGTATCTATGACTAGCTGAGCCCACGGTTACACCCGCGTTTTCAAAGACGACTGCTCCGCACCAGTGGCTTATAGCGTGATGTTACATAGCCCACAGCTTTCTTCAATAAATGGGATATCCAACACAAAAATAATTATTCAAATCGGACTAGTAGTCTCTGATATTAGCGCGTTCAACCAACCGAATAATCATACTGCTTAAGATTTATTATAATAGTATAGAAATACATGCACATGGTAACTCAATCATGGACGGTAATTTTATTAAAACCTGGAAGTCTACCAAGAATAACCACTTTCCCAAATAAAGTTAAGTTCTTTGTCAAGATAACATACTTAGTATCTCTCTACCTTATATTTGTTAAGTGAGGATATTCGATGTCCCGGCAATGCGAACCGTGTTTTGCGTGGGCTCACCGCTACTTTGACAGACACTGCTGTGGTTTTTGTGTGTAGGACACGAACGTCTGTATGGAAGTGTTACACCCCCTCTGAGGCTGATAGACAAGTAAATATTGTATGCAACTGGTATAATTCCGCACGAGAGAAAGATTACAATGGTGAGAGAATACTAATATCAACCTCAGCAAAAACTTATACACCTAACCATAAATATTTCTAACTACATCTAAAAAAACAATCACCCTTGTAATTATAATATACTTTTTCGATCACCATAAAACCTATTTGAGTGTTGAATTCACATTCCGATTGCCGTAAAGATACAGAATATAAACAAGAGAATCAATAGTGATCTAATCCCGGTGACGGAAACATTAAAGTAGTCTGTCCTCAGGGACTTCAGTGCCGCTCGTTGTAATGTTCACGCGTTTCGAGGCAGACACAGTTTCTACGGCTTTAGAAAGTAATGTTGGTGGTTCGTTTTATACGTAAATTATATGCAATGGAAGCTGATTTCAGGTTATAGGCTAAGCTTCTGGAATTGACAAGGATAGTGGAATGTAGTTTGTATAATAATTAGTACATACCAACTTTTTGACACCATTCATAAATCTAAAACTAGTGGTCTTGAAATTACTTGCTTCATTTTCATAACATTGGTAATACATGATCTGTCTGTCGTATACAGATCATGTATTACGCTCCTTAAATCTCTAAAACAGTAATATCTGATCGTGATTCGCGGAGATAACGCCGTAGACCCAAATTTTAACAAGATAAAGGTTTTTTTCATCACGATGTTCCCGACATCTGAACACGCACATTGTACAAAAAGCCCTTAACATCGGTGTCAAATAAAGCGCGTTTAATGGTGACGCTGCCAAAAAAATAGGTTTCCCAAAATAGACTAGGTACAGAGACATGTACCATTTTAACAAGTGACGAGATGGCATCTGATGTGTGCACCTAAACAACGTTACGAGCAGGCAGAGGTGTATTAAACATAATTATTCATTATTCCAGTCGAGAATCTTCCTACATCTCATGAAAAGCGACAAGAAATACTGTCTATACACTTGCCGAGCTTCGTCGTTTTACGTTCTAAGTCATAAAGTTTGGTTACGTATCTCAGTGGATACATATTCTCACGTCTCATTTCGGCACTATATTTTATTTCCCGAACATGTTTAAATAATATCATCGCTTCGTAATTTGTTACATTTTGTTTGGTATAACTCGTAGCCTGTGGATGTTTCTATGAATGCATTCTCCAGGGATTTACAGATAAACTTTGTAATAAGACAAAGAAAGAAAATTCATTTCTTACAAGTGTAACTGGGAGCTGAGTCCAGGAAAGGAAATAAACATAGAGTGTAAACTAAACATAGCCTCTCCGCTTAGTATATTTAAACCTATATTACAAAACCTAGAATTGTGAGTTGTGTTTTAAGATTTCATGCTTTATCTGCGAAATAAAGTCGTTTACGACATCAGATTCCATAGCACAAAATAGTAAAAACGATAGAGCGTCTTGACACGCACTCTTCTTCATCTTTGAAAAAGCCCATTTGCATCTGCAGACAATAATGGGCTGACGATGATAATAACAAAATAAACAATCATAACTCTTAACCTGGTCTGCGGATCGAAGAAACATTTTCAACTTGTTCAAGAACAAGCTATGAAATCGGAATTGCCTAAAATAAACTGTGTTGCACGTAGCTTGCTAAAGCAATAGCTACGTCATTGACAAACCTCGTCAAAATCCAACCAGTGATTTTTACTTCAAACAGAACTGGAACAATCTAAAAACCAGCATGAAGATTTATGTGATAGATTTATGAATACGTCCGATATGCTGCTACAAGAAACATAATGGACTTGGTTTCAATCTTAGAGACATAGCATATTAACGGTTTATAAAATTTACTTATTCAATACGCAATCAGATGGATACATACACACACACATAATCCTTACGAAGAACTCATGACTGCCTCTGACAATACATTTAGCGTGGCTGCTTTTTGTGCATCAAAAATAAAGGCGTTTGCCAACGATACGCCAAGAAGAAGATAATACTTATGTTATACCATTTATCATCTAACACTTTCACATTAGCAATGTGAAAGTGTTAGATGGTAAATGGTTAAAAATGATTTGACTAGAAAACCGTTAAATTTAATAGAACACCGTTTTCTAGACAAATCAGTATAAATATTTCATTTTCCGTTCGGCGACGGTGACATCTGCCTAATTTCTGCAACAAAATGGATATTAAACAGTTTAGTTCACAGTTAAAATTAAAAGTATTGACGTAAGGACTGTAACAGAGATCTTAATGAAAACCAAAAATGAAAGGTTTTCGGGGACTCATAGTATGAGAATTTTCATGCTCGGTCACCCACTTGTAAATCGAACAGTGGCGTTAGTACTAAATCTTGTGCGTCGATAAAGACAGCATGGTTGCCATTTTACCACAGGACTTTCAAATAGTTATATACAATAAGATATTGGCAGCTGTATTCATATCACGAAACGACACCAACTTTCTTTGTCATTAGTAGATTACTTCACTGCGGACGGACTTGCAAGAAACTTACCTATAACCAACATTTCCGAAATATTCTGCCATTCAAAACTCAACCTTATGTACAAGAAATTAAGGGTTTCCTAAATCGTATTATGGCATTGTTATTGCATGGTATCAAATAATCAAACTTGAGTTTGTAAGACCACGAAAACAGGTGTTACTGTGCTCGCAAAAATGCTAGAATAGATTATTATGCTGTTTAAACTGTGCCTATCTGTTGTACAAGTTTGTAAGAAGTTTTGTGAGTAATGTGGCGAATTATTTCTACATAGTCCGTGGTTCTGATTACAATTACTCGTTTGTTATAGATGTATTGTGAGCCGCAAATGTGAGAAGTAAAGGCATGAATAACAGACAGTGACGGAAAACATATTGAGAAAACCTGCAAATACCACAGTTTTTTATGATGTGCTGCAGAGACATATGTATGAAGTTTACCAACCCACACTTGGCCAGTGTAGTGGACTGTGGCCTCACTCTTCTGAAAATGAGAAGAAACCTGTGCCTTATTTCGACTCGAGAATTGAACCCGAGAGACCCTCGTGACTACAAGCCCTACACACTAGCACTATCAACGAGCAACCCATCATCGTATGGACTTCAAAATCGACAGCGAATATGATAAAAAGATAAGGATGTCTAGACGTGCGCCATTACATTTTAATCCCGAATAATAAAGTTACCTGTCAGGTGCTTGAGACCTTATCCTACCAATATTAATCTTAATTACACTGCACCTTAAATCGGAGCCGAGCTTCGCACCCATTTATATGCAAGTGACCATTCGTGCACCTTAGCAAATAACATCAAAACAGTCGACCAAATGGCATATTACTGTGGTCAGCTATCGATTGTATCGTCCATTTAATCGCCACAGCGTAAAATTCATCCAAACAAGAAATGAACACCAACACCAGTAGGCTAAGAAAAGTGTTCAAGAAAATATACGCTATTTTATTACTACACCATTTTATAATTCTATTTCCCTTATCTTTCCATCCAAAGGTTGCCTGGAAGAAATCGCTTTTAGCGATAAGGCCGCCCATTGTGCATTGTATTTGTAAACTTCTTCTTGTTCTCTTTTAACTGTGTAATGTGACTTGTGGTGTACAATAAAGAAATATCTATCTATATACGCTGTTGCTACAATTTGATACGCCACAAGGGAGTGTTTGCAATAGGTTTTGACGAGTAGCATTGCCAGCTGCAACTGTTAGTATAATTGTTTCCACAGTATGCGTTGTGTGTTTACTATGGCAATACTTAGTGCAATGCATACGCTATGATTTTGTTGGACGTGCTTGATATGGGCCTAAATAATACAGATTATACAGTGTGTCACAAGACACATCACCAATCCGAAGTCTACTCGTTGTGGACATCATGCCAAGTCATACTAACCAAAAATAATAACTGGGAATCGTTTTTCTTTTTGAGTTTTCACATTTTTTAAACCTCAATTAAAAGCGCGCACGGGCAATGCTCGAAATACCTACTTATCCATGGGGTTATAGGGCATCTAAAGAACATATTGGCGGGGGAAATGCATCGATTTTGTACCTAATTAGAAAATCCATACTAACTTTGAGCCTCAATATCTCCTGAACCAGTAATTTCCCAGGTATGGTGCCGAAGTAAAAAATGTTCGTACTGATTGGTACAACATGGGATTTCAGTTTTCGTTAAGGGTCTTTTACACCCTGTATATTATGACGTGCCTGCTTGTAATTCAGGTATATATAGGGTGTCACGAGACCCATCACCAAGCCGAAGTCTACTCGTTAAGGACATCATGCCAAGTCGTACTAAGCAAAAATTATGCATGGGAAACGAAATTTTATTTTAAGCTTAAAAAATAGGCACAATGTATAGCGCGCGAAATGCACTGTGCCTACTCCGGCCGTATCTACCTACAGCGTGAACGTCGGCTAGTGCCTAAGGGCGGTTTCAGATTAGCGTATTTTTCTGCGTGTATACGGTCGTTTCAGCATACGCGCTTAAACTCGCGTAAACGGGCATATTTCGGAATGTTCGCTCAAAATGGTAGTGACATTGTGTCAGTGTCAACATGGACTCTAAGGCGCGCCTCTACGCACCTACATGCGCTTCCAAAAACGAGCTTATACGCGTGTATAAAACTCTAATCTGAAACCGCCCTAACGGCGGTAGTTTATGATCACGTGGTCACGCGGTGGAGGGTAATGCCCTCCAGCTGATTGATAGTAGCGCATACACTGCGTTGAGGGAACTTTAAAGCCGTTTATTTTAGGGAAATATTGAAAATGTTGTTTATGTTTATGTTTATTTCGAAGAAAGTTTACATTTATCATACAAAACATGATTTTGGAATAATTAGAAAAAAATGTCGTCACTTTGAGCCTCAATATCTTCTGAACCAAGAATTTCCCAGGTATGGTGAAAAAATGTTCGTAATGATTGGTACAATATGGGGTTTCAGTTTTCGTTAAGGGTCGTTTTACACCCTGTATACTTCTGATTTCATGCTTAGAAATTATCTTTCCCGCAACACAGTGATGCTCCAGAATATTCAAACATTATCCTTAACTCGAAAACATACATTTAATATCGCACACTGAACTATTCTGAGTGTGTTAGTATCTTGGTTCTTAAAATGTTAGTTGCCACCTAAATCGATAATTTAAAAAGATATATTTGCTCAAGTGGTTCTATAACGCGAGGATATTTACAAAATAACATAATGTTTCAGACCGGACGTCGACCACGGCGGCCAGTCTCATACGAGACTTGCCAACTGCGCAGAACGTATTATAGTGCACAAGTGTGTGCGCGAACACAAATGCAATTTCTATTACCTCACTGGCAATTTCTATTCCCACACGGCATGACCGGACAGAGATGGGGTGTAGGACCAATGGCTTAAAATGCTTTCCTAGGTACGGGGGTGTTACTCCGCCAACTCCCTGACTCCGAACTTTTATTGGATATTTCTTAATAGAAAACCCAATATCCCTTTTTATTCGTTCCGGAAATCGAATCCCAGCTCTCATGATCCGCTGTCGCTTACAGACCACAGAGGCAGTCAAGATAATTGAATCAACAAACACAAATACCAACAAAGTACAACTTTTAGATGACACAAAGTTTTATTTCGTGTAGCACAATCCTTGAGGCAGTGTTAAATGGTGACGCGGTCGATTAGCCACGCCACTACTTCATCCGTGCAGTATATATTTATGTATCATCATTATATCTTCTAGCCTTTATGTCTTATCACCCAAGTGCCGCTGCGTAACCTTTATCGTTTTCTTTCGTCTGTCAACTTTATTACGGTTCAACAGCTTAAAAGCTAGTAAAATAAGTCAGCAGTTATCTTAAGCCAACTAAAATATACATTAAACAAACGACGTGGGAATGCTGTAATAACTTACACTTCCAGACGTCCACACTCTAGTCTCTAAGCGAACGCCAGCTGGAATTATCAGAAGCATGGGAATAAGTACATAAAAACCTGTAGAAGAAAATAAATAATGTACGTGTTGCATTGAGGCGAAGTTTCGAAAATCTAGTCGTTGGAATTTTAACAGCTTCACTGTTGAGATTCCCAAAGATGGGAAAGAGGCAGAGGGATTAGTGCGAAAATCAAAGGTAACTAAAATATCTTTATTGCTAGTTAGACTTGTAAAACAAACTTACATAATGTATCTATAAGAAACGCAAAAATTTCAAACAACATAGTTATGGCGGCACTCCAGAAAAATATACTGCAGTTCACTTCAAAGGTATAGTCAAATTATAAACTGCTTTAATTAATTAATCTTAAATGTCAAAAAGATTCAACTGCGTTCAGGTTCAATAAAATTAAAATTGTATTAAGATAAAATACCTGAATGGCATCATAAATTCAACTACCTTTTATTGGCCGTTACAATGAACTTTACCTCTCGCATAATTTTAAGTTTTCCGAGCGATTTCAGTGTCTCAAACATGCGGAGTAAATTAAACGTTTTGATTTAGATGCAGACTTGTTATAACGGCTCAATGGTTTGTCTATTATAAAAGATGCTTTGGCATTTCTTTTGAAGAATCTTCAGTTACTTTATAGACGTATGGTTCTTTTGAGGATAGTAGGACCTGCCACAATCCAGCACCTGACAAATGCACACTGCATTTGTCAGGTGCCCAATTATGTGAGATTTCAGGGATTTCTAAATAAGCTTCAGAGTTACTGGAACTAAAATACTTTTCACAGATTTAGCCATAGGTCCCCAGATGTCCCCAGATCTATTATTTAAACACTATTACACAACTGATAACAATAATTATAAACACAACTACAGTAAATTCACAAAATCTTTAAAAAATTTAATACTAATGTATATGACTAGCATTTACCCGCGGCTACGATTGGGTCTCTTATCGGGTTAAATGTTCCCTATGTGCTATTCTGACATATAAAATACATATATCACTACTATGATTTATCAAAAACCGTTTAGTAGTTTTGACCTGAAGGAGACCTAATATACATCCATCTTTACAAAGTTTCTTATTTATAATAGAAGTAAGATAACATGCATCTCATAAGGACCAATAAAATAAATGAAACTCCCGCTAGTGATAGTCTGAAAGCTTTCGGGAGTTAGTCGCAAGTGTAAGCCGTATAAGCGACACTCTGATCAACTTTGTCACTTAATCCATCGTCTGAATCACAAAGTTGGGTGGCACAGGCACTTCGCTAACGTATCGGTTGTCTGTACAATAGTTTATGTTACGAGATCGGGATAATTGAATAACTTTGATAGTTTTGCTTTCTTATCTATATTATGTTACAACTATTTGTATGTGTTATACATGCGAATGTTTGTGAGGATGGATGTTTGACTTTTGATGGTGGTGAAATGAAGTACATATCAGAATAGCACACGGGCTGACATTTGTCCCGAGAATTTTTTGAAACTTGTTGTAAGTGTGCAGTCAGCTCTGTAACTTTGCTTGTGAGTACGGTCAGTGATGACCTTTAAAATAATTTAATGATGAATAAAACTCGGTGGTATAAAGAAGTGTCATATCAAAATGTACATACCTAGCCAAACAACTGTTTTTGAGATATGGTGAAACTACATGTTATGGGTGTCTATTGCGAGGAACATTTTACTAACTGTAACAAGAAAAAAATGTGTAACAATAAAAATCATCTGTATATATATCAACGCTGAAGAAGTCAAAGCTACAAAATAAAATACTTACGTATATCAATAGGTTTACTAATGTTTGCCATAATTTAAAATGCCATAATTTCATATGCCATACTGGTATTTGCCATAATTTCATTAGAAATAACGCTTCAATTGTCATAATCGTGAAATGACATAAAATGACTTTCACTAATTCCATTGGTCATAATCGATCAAGTGTCATAATAATTTAAATCCATAAATGTATTTGCTATAATTTTCGTTTTCAATAATCGAAGAAGAAAACAGAGAGTAAACTGAAGTTGAACAACTTCAGTTTATTAAACTAGTCTGAAGAATGTGGACTAAGTTGACGGAGCCCTGCTTGGCAGGGCTCCTATTTTTGGGTTAAGGGTCAAAAGAGAACCCTAACCTAACCTAACCTATCCGAGTCGGATTGCACTGAGTCGGGGTGTTAACGATAATTAATTCAACTTCAGTTTATTAAACTAGTGTGAAGAATGAGGACTAAGTTGACGGAGCCCTGCTTCGCAGGGCTGCTATTTTTGGGTTAAGGGTCAAAAGAGAACCATTTTTTTTTTTTGTTCACTACGGTGGGAAACTCTCCTTATGAGTCATCTCAACTCCACCAACCCAGCCATTAGAACGGCTGGGCTTGGGACTGGCGGAGGAGTTATGTGGAGGCTCTCCCCTAAAGGCGTTCGGGGCATACCCACTAAAACCCACCGCGGTGTCCCTACGGGTCCCGTGTGTTGGCGGGGTCACGCGATTCGCGATTAGCATACTTTATCGCGATCCCGCCCGGGATTGGCCCGCCGTTTGTGTTGGCGGGCCCCGTCTCGTTATGATCTCGCAATCATCCATCAAACTTCTTGCATCCATCAAACTTCTGGCATCCATCACCTCACAAAACTACTTGGGAGGCGGCGAGGACACGCGCCACCTCCCGCCTTTTGGCGGACAGGGAGCAGCCCCAGCGCTCATCGTCCGCAGGCACTAAATTTAGGGTGGTCGGAGGTCGTCTCTTGTTCGACGTCCCCGACGCCCGGACCTACGGTTGGGGAGAGGGCGATGTATTTCCCTCTCCCGCTCCGCCGCCTCCTTGCTCAGCATGACTGCTTCGCAGAAGGAGGCGACGGCGTTCCAGGACCTCTCATTCCGGACCATAGACAGAACTACGGCCGGGAGCGAGAGGACAACCGCATTCAGAGCCGCGACCAGATCACGGCGCTGCGATGCCCAGGCTGGGCATTCCGCCAAAGTATGCAACGCCGTGTCGTCGACAGGGTCGCGGCTACTGCCACAATGGTGGCATTCGGGCGTTTTCTCCCGGCCTATCCTCCACAAATACCGGCCAAAACAACCATGGCCGGTAAGGATTTGAGTCAACCGGAAGGTGAGGACGCCGTGATGTCTCTCCAACCACTCTTCAACCACGGGACTTACCGCCACTATCGTGGCGTGCCCGTCAAAAGAGAACCCTTGTATTTATTTTTTTTGGTGTCGGGTTGGAAAATCCTCATGGAGTCCCTCCGCCCCGGGAGAAGGACGATGGGGACTGTCAGACTCTTACTGACTAAAAACCAATCCGTGTTCCTCATGTACCCGTGTGTTGGAGGGTAGGGATTCGCATAAGCATTCGTCGCTACCCCCCGACGGGTATTAGCCCGCCAGATGGTCAGGCGGGCCTCGAAAAAAACTCCCTTGGCGGCGGATTAAGGTGTTGGGCTCCGCCGCCAAAACACTCAACGGCCGCAGAGGATAGGGAGGACGGCAACGCACCACCGCATCTCCTCTTCCTCTGCGGCCCCACCGCGACGCATCGAATGGTGCGCCCCCACTTGGTCGCGGGAGATAGGGCGCGCGGCAACGCAACACCGACACGTCTCTCCTCCCGCGACCGCAACCGACTGCGAGGGACAGACAGAACTGTCCCCCGCACCCGCTCCGTTGGACGCATCCTGGTCAGGCAGGCCCCGTCAAGCCCACGCGGAGCGTCCCCTCCTGGATCCCTCTTAGCTTCACCGCGGGTAACCAATCCACGGTTACTGAGCCCTCCCACCACGACAAGGTGGAGATCCCACGGAGGGGGGGGTCAAAAGAGAACCCTAACCTAACCTAACCTATCCGAGTTGGATTGCACTGAGTCGGGGTATTAACGATAATTAATTTCGACCTAACAATATTATGTATTATTTTCATAATTATATCAAATTTTGATTATGTCAAGAGTCGATTATTAGATGTGTTACTTATGGAAACTAATTACTATGATATATGTTGTTATAGAAAGTCATTTTATGGCAAATAAAAGTTATCACTGTTGAGTTGTTAAGGCAAACGTTATTAGTATAAATGATAATAGTGCAAAGTCAATATTATGATCGGGGATGATTTTGGCAAACAATATTAGTGCAAATGAATTTATGGAAAACGAGAGAATACCATATCAATAAGTAAGTAGGTACCTATTTTAATTTGTACTTTTGATATTATGTAAAGTGATTTAATTAAGTACGTTGTATTGCTATTATCGTAAGCCACATTATTGGGATATTCTGTACATTCTTAAGGATGTTAAAATAAATAAATATTACTTACTTTTGTGGACTCGTTATTTACCCACAATTACCTCCGTCCTACCATTTAAACCATCAGCCGCTTTAAACTGCAAATAAACACGCAATCTACCAAACTCAATAGCTGGTATCGAGCAAAAATCTTTGTATTCAAACAGTGAACGGTTTAAACAAGTAATAAATAAGCTGGCTAAAAGACCATTATGTATAAGCCGATGTGCCCTAAAAAGTAAACGTTGGTTCTCTTTGAGCGGCTTGCGTTATTCATGAAGGCTGATGCACTAGTAGAGTTTAGTAGATAAGTGAACTTTCCTGTAACGGGACACAGATTCATCCACAGAGTTTATGTTTATTTTGTGCGAAAGTTAGAAGCGTGATGTGCGAGGTTAATGTTGGTTTACTTATAGTAAAGGATATATTTAGGTTATGTTTGTATGGAATGCGATTAGAAGGCCGTGCGGTTAGGTCATAGGTTTGTTGAGTTTCAATAAGAATGTTGATATGAGAGAAATGCACTCAAGAACGCTTTGAGCTTCAATGTGATCATTGTGATATGAGGAGGATTCTCCATAACCGCTTTATTGAGCAGTAAATAAGGCATATCCGTTAGTTATTTTTAATTTCTGGTTGATGACTCATTGAATAGCGTAAGTATGTACGGATCGCGTAGTAGCCTTTTATACTGTGCTAAATGTTGGGGGCTCGTTTCCAACTCGTCGTGTGGTTTATACGTTTTCAATATTTTAGTACTGAATTATTTGTAAAGACTGCAATGTATAACTGTTTTTTGTCCCAAATAAATAAATAAACTCTAGACAACACTTTGTGTGATGCTTGTATTGTGCTGGGTTTATAGTGTCCGTTGGTTTGTATGTCTGTTCAGTCTGTTGCGATACATGATTGAAATCTAACACGACATTCTTCTTTAAAGAAATTAAGAATAAAACTTTAATCGACGACATAAAATCATTCCATACAGAGATCAATCTGAATCTAATATACTTAACTCATCTCAGAAATTAGAATGAATTTCAATGTCGAAATATGAATATTCTGAATGGCTAAATATTTATTGATATTCGTAATAACTGTCTAGGTTTGCGTTTTCTTATGTAATTTTGCCGCCACTCATGGACACAAGCTACACCAGAGGGGTTACAAGTACGTTGCCGCCCTTTGTGTTGGGAAAGGGAATAGGAGAAGGAGTGGGATAAGGGAAAAGGAATATGGAATGGGACCTCCAGCACTCTCACTCACCTAACGAAACGCTACATTATTGGTATTGTTACTTTACGTCGAATTTCTGTGACAGTAGACTTCCACGGTCAAGCCGGCACATTCATGCTGAACAGGAAGGCTCTACTACCTATGAAATGTTTCAATTGTATAGTATTACTGACTGTTCATTTTGTATAGTATTACTGACACCTAATAATCTTCTTACAAAAAGTATGAATAAAAATTACAACATCTCTTTTACTACAATGGCATCATGTTGTACATTGCTGGTAAGTTCGTACGTTCGGATCAGAACATTTAGTAGTACATTATGACCAATAAACCGTGCCGAATTAACGAATTCCACTCACATTCAGCGACATATGGATACGTTGGCGCACGGATTGTGGTCGGAGCGATATGTGATTATAGCACAATATGGAATTAAATTCAACTGTCCCTTGTCTAGTTTTATATACTTAATTATATTGAGTTAATTTTATTAATAATTAAATTGAGTGAAGATGAAGACTCGTTGAGAATCATCAGTCTTTTTAGCCCACTGCTGGACTGTTCTAATTCGTACGATTTCTAATTTAGGTACGTGACAATAGCATTGTGAGCCAGGATTTGACCAACTACACCACGCTAGATAGACAGGTTGGTACAAGGTTTAATGTCGAGTATTCTCTATATCTCTTACGCAAGATACTAGATATTTGCTTCATGTATTCTGTTAGTCGTCTCTTACAACGCCTACGGAATGAAGTGCGGTAGTGGCACTCTGTACTCTTAGTATAACAATATTCAGATTTTTTCTATTGGAAGCAATGGCCAGACCCAGTAACTCACCTCATGGTAAGTGATAGTGATAGCTTTTAGACAGGGCTGTGTGCGAAAACATGATGAAAAAATTAATTGGAGGTGGAGCGTGATGAGAAGATAGAAAAAATGGATGGAGTTTCCGGCTCATTATATAAAAAGCAGCAGTTTAAATACTGTTTCTTTACGACCATATTCTGTCAGAGGGTAGTATTGCCCCGGTTGTCTATACCTATAAAGATTTGGCTCAATTTTATTCGCATAAGGTCATCTGATTGCTAACTATGCAAAGTACAATGATCTTACATTCATATAAATATAGATAAATCACTCCAGACAATAAACATCATGGTGCTCATTACACAAAGGTTTGAGTGATGAGTATCATTAACACTGCGCACGTGCCAGCGTGAGTGGTTATCGAGCCAACCTCATGTTAAGAAGTCAGCATTTCTTAGCAATAAGTCTACCAACTGACTAAGAAAATAAAGAAACAGAAATGACTTGACTAATGTCATAAATATTCAATTGACTGAAATAAACAAATGAAACAAATCAACTGGATGCGGCGCGAAACCATTACACTTAACCATATCGCATTAAATAACACAACTCGGTCGATTTATTTAAAATATTCACTGAAAGCTTTCAATGTTAATTGACATACAAATTATTTAAATTTCCCCTCGGTGCTTAATGATGAAGCTTTGTGCACCTATAGGTAGGTACCAAACAAACAAACAAACTCTTCAGCCTTGTATGAAAATAAACAACCTTGGTAGTATTTGGTATATACCTCTATCTATTTGTATCTGCCTCTGGTTATTTCTATCTGCCTCTGTCTTTATGAACCTGACTTTGTATGACTACTGGATAAACTCGTGCAGTCGTTCTGGCGGCGCTGGCGTGCGGAATATCTACACCAGCTTCAGGCTAGATCCAAGTGGAATAGTCCTGCATCCCCTATACAGGAGGGTACGTTGGTCGTCATAATACACGATGATGCTCCGCCGCTTTCATGGCCGTTAGCCATCGTAGAGAAATTGCATCCTTCCAAGGACGGTACAACCCGCGTTGTTACCGTGAAAACCGCTAAAGGGAGTTACGTGCGCCCTGTTGTACGTCTCTGTCCGCTTCCAACTCAGTGAGATCTAGCCTGAAGTTGGACCTACCTCTTAGTTTAAGTATTTAGTTAGAAGTTTTCGCTATTATTGCGTTTGTAGTTTTCGCTAAAGTTAATTTAGATTAATTTTATTGTCATATCGCTGTCTTAGCCTATTGATGGGTTATGCGGTAGTACACCCAACATAGCTAAGTTCAATTCTATTTTTTTAAAGGCAACCCTTTAGGGCCGGGGGATATGGTAGCGCCATCTACCTTCCTATATATAACTAATCGCATCATCATCAATCGTTCCACGCTTGTCTAGTGCGAGCGATACCATGTTTCTGTCCCTGTCTCCCATTCCCAAGAAGGGGCACGCCTTTTGCGGATTGGTCGCCGCGATCGTCGACGCGAGAAACAGTCCAGAACTTTCGTATTCGCTAAATACGTGTCGGCCATACCGTACCGCTCCGCGCCGCTCCCGCTATAATTATTACCGCTTACACAAAACCGCTCGCAAGTGAAGGTGATTTGTGTAGTGAAGTGAATCAAGCAGCTTCATCCCGAAAACACCAGGAGACTGCCCTTCTGAGACGAAGAAGATTGCCGTACAAGGTAAGTGCCGCCCATCCTTGGAATATCCTATACCCACTCACAATCATCTCTCCCATTCCAATCCTACATTCTCTTCTCTTATCCTTTCTAGGCGAGCAGAACTCGCCCTAATTCAGTCCATTTTCCTTCTCCAAATCGCCTAGAACCTACGGTTTCGGTGTATCGCCGAACCATCATCGTTCTTCAGGATATACACCTCGCCTCCTGAAAATGTTTTACAATTCAATGGAGCGTCGCCCCAAATGTTAATTGGAGGCGTTTTAATGAAAATCAATTGACCGTGAGGGGGCGCCTCTGGCTACATACTTCATAGTTCCCGAGTTCGAACCGGTGGCACATTTTATCTGTGCCATTTTCGACTGCGTACTGACAGTGCGATGTATTCAGATGACGTTTATCATCATCAGCCTTCAACAGTCCACTACTGGACTAGGCCTCTCTCTTGAAAGGAGGAATTGGCCTTCTATACCACGCTGGCCAAACGGGTTGGTAAAGGGTTTGTATCAAGTTTTCCTTCTCTTACAATGCTGTTCTTTACATAGTATGGTCCCTCTGTCGGCTCTTACGACACCCATGGGATGATATGGGGTGGTGACAATCCGTATTCCTAATCCGTCACCACACGGAAATTGATTATGATGAGATGACGTTACCACGATTTATTTTTCGTATCAGGACATGTCTATATTAATGGTAGTTTTCTGTCATTTGGTTTTTCTAATCTGCGATTTTTCTTCAACTTCTTTTAGCCGTGAGGTCACGCGAATCTATCGCTACTAATCTACACGTATGGTATGTGCAACTCCGTCAAGATGCGGTTACTGTCGGCAGTGACTTTAGTAAAGTTGAGGACTGCGGTAGGACTCTATCAAATGCCTGGCTCAAGGAATTTTAGATGCTGCATAATATATTTCTATTTCAGAAAAAAGTATAGTCTTAAAGGCTAACTATGCGACGGTAGTATGGCAGACCACTCTCATCTTTGGTTCATGCTTGGCAAATAAGCCACAACTATTTTTGCAAGATCTATGGAAAATCTTAGTGCAGCCCTATGTACTGAACATAGGAGTCCACGTACGAAGTGGACTGCCATCAGCTCAAATTATGGTGAGGTTCATCTCAAGGGTTGAAAGTGTCTAAACTCTACAAGTAGGTACACTAAATTGTACCTAATGTAAACCGTAAGAACAGCCAGTCTTGTTTTGCCTGCCCTGTTCCCATATTACTTGGGGTCAGCGCAGAATGTCTTTTTCTTCCATTCTCTCCTATCAGCCGTCATCTGATCATTCACTCCCTTTTCATTCATATCGTCCTTCACACAATCCATCCATCTTTTCTTTGGTCTTCCTCTTGCCTTATTTCCCTCAACTCTCATATTCATCACCTTTCTAGTCACATGCTTTTCATCCCTCCTCATCACATGCCCATACCACGATAAACGATTTCCTTTCAGCTTTTCTTGCACCGGTGCAACTTTCAAACTTCCCCTAATATACTCATTTCTAATTTTATCCATCCTTGTCACCCCACACATCCATCTCAACATCCTCATCTCTGCTACATGCAATCTCCTTTCATCCGTCTTCTTAACGGCCCAGCATTCCGATCCATACAGTGCGACAGGTCTTATAACGGATTTGTAGATTTTGTCCTTTAGTTTATGAGGCATCCGTGGGTCGCAAGTTGTTTCTGTGACCTGTCGCCATTTCATCCAACCTGAGTTGATCCGGTGCGTGACATCGCGGTCTATTTCTCCATCCCCTTGTATAAGTGACCCGAGGTACCGGAAGTCGGAGCAGACTGATATGGGCTCTCCAGCAAGGGATATAGACACAGGACCGGAGAGACCGCCGAAGTCGCAAAACATGTACTCAGTTTTGCTTTTACTGACTTTCAGGCCTACACTCTCCAGTCTTTGCCACCAAGTTGTCAGCCTGTTCTGGACCTCAAGGCCACTCTCGGCAATCAATACAATGTCGTCGGCGAATAGCATACACCAGGGAGCCTCTTCCTGTAGGTCCGCCGTAAGGGCGTCCATTATTAGCAGGAAGAGGTAAGGGCTTAGAGCCGACCCTTGGTGTAAGCCTACAGCCACATTGAAGTCGCCGGTATTGCCCACTGTGGACCGGACATGAGTTGTACATGTACTGTACATCGCACGGATCAACTGTACATACTTCCCTGGCACTCCTTTCTTCCTAAGGGCCCACCACAAAACCTCACGTGGAACTCGAGCCTTTTCGAGATCCACAAAAACCATGTGCAAGTTTTTGTGTGCACTTCTGTACTTTTCGCATAGTTGGCGGATCGCGAAAATGGCGTCTGTTGTACCTCGACCAGGCATAAAACCGAATTGGTTTTGTGAAATTACACTCTCTTCTCTCAATCTTCGTTCAATCACTTTCTCCCATGCTTTCATACTATGTGAAATTAGCTTTATTCCTCTATAGTTGTTACACTCCAGCACATCCCCTTTGTTTTTGTAGATGGGCACCAGCGAACTGCTACACCATTGGTCAGGTATAATTACCTCCATTAACAACTTATTGAAGAATAAAGCTAACCACTTCCATCCGTCTACCTGCAGTATCTTCCACACTTCAACTGGTATTCCATCCGGCCCCGCTGCCTTTCCATTCTTCATTCCATTTATTACTACTCTTACTTCATCCTCACTAATCTTTCTTATTAGCCCTTCATTCACAGGTATATGCTCAAGTACACCACTCAAGTCATTCTCTTCATTCATCAATCTCTCAAAGTAATTCCTCCATCTATCCTTCATTTTCTCGTCCGCGGAAAGCACCGTTCCAGTTTCATCTCTTACACACTTTATAAGACATACATCCCTTGCTTTCCTCGCTCTAGCTTTAGCGAGCCGCTATAAATGTATTTGGCCCGCAGGACTATCTAAGTTATTATAGAAGCCCTCCTGGGCTGCTGCTTTTGCTAGTGCAACGGCTTTCTTAGCTTTCTTCTTTAACTCCACATACTCTCCCTTCTTTTCTTGTTTCAGTCTGACATTAATTTCATCCACACACTGCCATTCCTTAAATTTCACCTTCTTATTCTTCAAAACCTTTTGCACTTCTGTCGACCACCACCATGTATCCCTATCGATCGTACCTTTTCCTTTCGATTCTCCTAAAATATTTTTCGCTGCACTCCTGATACTGCCATTTCACTCCAACATTCATTCACACTTTTATATTCCTTGTCGTCCATCGCTTTCATTTTATTTACAACTCGCTCTCTAAATTTGCATCCATATTCTAGCCTTTCCAACAGATGCCACTTAATTTTAGGGGGTAGTCGCTCTTTCTTTCTGTTGCAAGTTACTTCTATAGCAACTTCCATAATGAGGAGTCTGTGCTGCGATACTAGATCTTCCCCGGGTATTATTTTACAGTCTTTGACGTTTTCATTATTCCTACGTGTCCATTAAAATCGCCACCTACATACATTTCCTCATGCACTGGAATACTCATCAAAGCAGCGTCAAAGTCCTCCCAAAACTTCTCTTTCATTCTTTCATCACATCCTGTCTGTGGGGCATATACACTTATAACATTCAGCATCACATTTTCTAACATAACTTTCACAACTATCAGTCTATCATTCACCCTATTAACTTCCATCACTCTTTCTTTTAAATTACTATCTAATACAATGCCCACACTATTTCTTTTTCCATCACTTCCGCTATAGTCAAACTTGTATCCCTCACCAATCTCCCTCGCCTTTGTACCTTTCCACTTGGTTTCCTGTAAACACGCCACATTTATCCGTCGCATTTTAAGTACATCCGCTAATTCTCTGGCTCTTCCACTCATCGTCCCAACATTCCAACTAGCATACCTCATTTTCACTTGCCGGGTTAGCTTCTTACGTTGCACCCACCTGGTTTGGTGCAACAACCCTTGTCCATTTATCACCGCGGCCGGGTGCTGCCTCGGCGCGTCGCCTATGGGGTACGCCCTAGCCCCATCGCGCATCGTCATATCATTTATACTAGCCATTCTGCATAAAGGATTTGGCAAAGATTTCACGGTCGGCCGCCTGCCTGACACCAACCCTCCTTGGGAATGCTATTGTTGGTGGTTTACTCGCCACCGCTCGAGTGACCAACTGTGCCGATATATATGCACCTAGTCGCATGCGCCCATTAGTCGCCTCCTACGACGCCCCGGGTAAAGCAAAGGGGGTGGTGCTGTTCTTTAAGTCCGGCACCACACGGAACAGCGTAAGAACAGCCAGTATTTTTCAAAAAAATACGTTCAATTACTAGATGAATATGGTCACAGTAGTAACACATTAAGTGCTTGTATTTAAAAATGACAGGTGTGTTTGTGTCGAAATTCGTTGTACATTGCACTTTCACGGATGAGCGCTGAATTAAGCGTTTTTCATAGGAGCATGAAATATTTCACTTCCCAGTATTGTAATCAATTGGATATTGTCTAGGTCTGCCACGGTAGGACTGTGGTCGAAAGTGGGTTGTTTGGGGCAATTGTGAGGTTTATGTGAATACATGAAGTAGATGGAGATTTTTAGGGGCAGTATAAGGATCTGTATATATTATATCGCTTCCACTGCCATTGTAAGCCGGTGGAAACGTTAGCATGACATGGGTGTTTCATACAATTTTATGGAAAGGGGTCTTACTCGCGATATTTAATTAATTTAAGGTATAAGCCGTGGTCGTGGCGGGACTGATATCATCTCAGCCCCGTCCAAGTTACGACAGCTACGCTCACTTGTCTTTTACTTTTATTTTCATCCGATCTGTTGGTACTTCGATACTGTACACTCATGACGTCTACATACTGGTGAGCTGTGTTACTGCGGCGGGGTTTACATTTGTTGATTACTTGGTCTCCAATTTATTTCCAAGTTGTTACGTTGGTACATACCTAAATGAAATAGATTGTATGACATATCTATACGTGTATATCAAATAAAGGTAAGAGTCGTATTCTAGGCAAATTCAAAACCGTGTTCCTGATCATGGTTTGTTACCAGGAAAACAAGACTTGTCCACAAGAGAATTACACTTGGACTCTCACATTGAGGTTACATCTCACGACTGGTCGCAAATACGGTATGTATCCCTACAATTTTATTAGGTACGCTAGTTTCCTCCGTAGAGCTGCTCTTCGGAGAAAACATGCAGATTTTGCATCAAATTCTGTACAAGTGAAGGTACATCTATGATGGTGTCATTAGGTTACACAATTTATTTACTTGTTCTTTGTATAAATTCATTTATCAAATAGACAAGCTAAGTATATCAACAAATTACAGAAATATGACCTAAAACAAACACTAAAAGTATTAAATTTGTAATAAAATTGATGTGTAAATAGCCACTTAGTCCCAGTTAGTTTTAATTCAAGTGTTAAAAAAAGAAAAAAATTAAAATATAGCTATTTAATAAAATATAATAAACTTTATTATTTTTGTGCTTATTTTACAAATTTTTTTTTGTAAATATTAATAGAAATAAATGTGATTAAAATTAAGGCATTCCGAGTTATCATCCTCATTAACCCACAATAAGTCATCATCATCGCCCTAGCGTTATCCCGACTGCATTCAAGACATCGCCTTAGAGTCCGGGGTCCGCTTACAAGTCTGACCAGTTAATACAGAATATTAGCTGACTGCTGATACCGATATTTTAATTGTCTCAGCTGCAAAGACTAGAGAGACTGCAATTTTTTTAAAGACAACTCCCGCACTATGACTAAATCTTGCGTCGCTGGGGACTTTACAAACATACAACTAATGGACAAAATTAACACCCAGACTCGAAACAACAGCTTATGAATCACACAAAGTGTTGTCTCGTGTGGTGATTGAACACACAACACAGCGCAGTGTCAAGCGGCGAGGCGGCTGCTTAAGGGCGGTTTCAGATTAGCGTATTTTTCTGCGCGTATACGGTCGTTTTAGCATACGCGCTTACACGCGCGCTATAATACGCGCTTCAAAAAACCAGACTCACGTAAACGGGCGTGTTCGCTCGAAACGGTAGTGACGTCTTGTCAGTGTCAACATGGATTTTGACGGCTCGTGATTATACGAGCTTAGAAGCGCGTCAACGCTCGTACGAGTTGCGCGTGTGCCAAAAGGCGCGCCTATACGCGCCTACATGCGCTTCCAAAAACGAGCTTATACGCGCGTATAAAACGCTAATCTGAAACCGCACTAAACCACTACGCCAACCGTGCAATCTTTTACCAAATATCATATATAATTACATTATTTTACCAAATATCAAACATATATGCATATACTCAATACTCACGCCTTTTTTCCGTCTGTCGGCAGAGACAACGTAACACCACCAAATATCCTTGATCGAATACCACCTACAGACAGGTGGTGGTGACTGCTTGTCTGAGGGCCAAGTAGTGACAAGCAGTCAAGTAGATTTCAGCATAGTTCCACTGGTATACACAAGAAAGAGTTCGTGTGAGCCTCCACGCCTAAGTCCGTGTTCGTTTGGCACAAACAAAGCGCTTGGCAGGTGAAGTCAGACAGTAGCGCTTCTTAGCCGTGCCACTCTGTTAACTGGTCGAAATTCCTCGTGAATTTTTTTCAACGGTAAACTTTGTGTTTTTTCTAAGGTTTTGCCTTAGGTTTTCACACAGATCGGATAATGATACCATAGGCAAACATAGTATTTGTCAACTCAAATATTTATTCAACAAAGATGTAATAACTTAAATATTTAAAGCAATTTAAATATGTCTTAAAATTAAAATAATCATAAAGATGCAAGAATCGAAAATAAAATTAAATTTAGAAAGGTATTATTTATGTAAAGAGTCGATTACTGTCATCCCTTGATTACTGCTGGTGTAAGTGTAACCCATGCAGATAGGTCGAAGTAAATAGGAGGTATTTCACCTATATACTTGTAACTAGCTCAATATGAAAGTACCTAAAATACCATGCTGTTTTCACGATCATATTGTTATGGTAATTTTATGGAAATGAAGCCCTGCCACCGTGCTGAATGTGATAAACTCATAATTTTCCGGACGGATTTTTATAAGGTTTGCAGCAATTAATGGTGTGATTCTTGAGTAAGGTTAGGTGATTATTCACGCGGGCGCAGCCGCAAGCGAAGTACAGCTAAAAAACAATCAAAATATACCCTACTTACGAATCTTCTAAACGGACTTGTGTTTATAAAATGTCTTCAACTCACGAGTTAGGCGTATAGACTGCGGACGGATCTTTATTAAAATATTTGAAGACTTTATTAAAATATTTCTAACACATAGCAAGGCATGGAAGGAAAAATAACATATTAAACGCATTTGAAATATGTTTCATTGAATATGTTTTGGCACCCTGAGGATTTTATTATGATGATTGATTCTCGGAAATCAAGCTAATACGAGCAAATAGTTACGTTTGTTGTATGGGAGCCTTCTAATATATCTTTTTTAAATACATCATCTGAGAAAATTTCGACTCTCTAACTACCACGGTACATGTGCAGCCTGAGTGACAACCGGTCAGACAGACGAACAGTGGAGTCTTAGTACTAGGGTCTTGTTTTGCCCTTGGGGTTCGGAACCCCAGAAAGGCAGAGATATAGGGCTTTTGTTCAAATCAAAAAAGTTTGATAATATAATATATTCGATTATTCGATCGGGAAATAAGTTTGGATAAGTTTGATTTTCGGTCTGTGCCAAATCTTATCTTTCAATGATACACGTATCGCATGATTATTTAATGATGACATGTTACCCAAACCTCTTACTCCGTGACTCGACGCTAGCTGGCAATTTTCTATTCACCAACAGAAAACACCTCAATAAACTGCCACACACAATTGCCCCAAAGCTTCCTAACTCTGCCTACTGAATATCCAAGTCAAAAGATAAAAGCACACACTTTTCGCTCAATTAACGCCCTTGAACAGATAGAGAGTGGGTCTTAAGCGCCTCAATACGGCCTGAGATAAGACTGAACCATTATTTTTCTCATTAGTCCGACCTTTTGCGATAACGCAGCCTGTTACCTACGATGTAGAGGTGTGAATTGCTTGACTAATCTTTTCCTTTATTGCTTACGATTAAAAGATAACTGTTATAATGGAGTGCGTCTTATTTTTCCTTTTTGTGAGTGTTTTTGTTAATGATTTATTGGCAGGAATATGTGAAGTATTTCTCTGTATTTTTGTTGGGGTTTCTGGCGCTGTTGGGGGAGAATTATGAGGTGAGCGATGATTTACTGATGAGCTGGTGAGTAAATTGTGTTGTAGACAACGCGAATATATGGTGCAGTCTTAGTTAAGAGCTGAAGCGTGTCATCAAGTGATAAGAATTTGCGGACTTAATTCAAAATCAGCTTGAGACATCTCTCGAATAATTCTGAAGTACCTACTGTGCTTCGTTGTGTTCTTATTGTCCTACTTCCGTGCCCAAACATTTTTACAATGCAAGTCCGACTCTATTTTTATAGCCTGTATCACAGGGGACTTTACAAACATTCATCCAACAGGCACAAAAAACACCAAGAATTGTAACAGTTATTTATGGATTACACAATGTGTTCTTTCGAGGTGGGAAAAAGTATCAGTGGATCACCCAAATGTTCATCTATCTTGGAATATAATTAGGGGCACGATGGATGTTTGGGGTAACAATTTTTCTAAATTTTCGGACTCAAGTCACATGTCTGCTGCGATGCATGTAAATATTATACACATGGCTTTCCACAAAGGATCATCATCATCATCTGCCCTGCATTTAGACTATCTTACTTTGGATCTTACTTTGGGTGTGGCTAGCATAATCTACCACGCTGGCCAAGTGCACGTTGGCAAACATATGTCTTTTTAAAATCATTATGATGAACGTGTAAAGGTTTCCTCGCAATGTTTTCCTTCAGCAGTTAGTAAGCGATAATAAACAATTTAACATGCATTTGACTCTGAAAAGTCAGTGGTGCACGCGGCATATTTGAAGTAATAACTCTCTGCGGGGTCAGTCTGTTTGTCTCTCCACTAGGCTATCAAGCATTTTTATCCACTAAAGATACTAAAGCACAATCCTTCATAGTAAATCAGCCATTGCCTTACATATTCTGATATTTAATTATGTATAAAATTTACGATAGCTGTCCGAAGAACTAGTCTGAAACACTTCACATGAATCAACTAGACCTCCTAAAAATCTAAGACTAGTACAGGAATTTTGGTTTTATTCTTTCACAGTACTAGTGTACGTGTATATCTCAAACAGAGAGCGTACCTTTGTACCGGATGAATATTTGAGCGGCCACTCAAATTCTGTTCAACCACATGCGTGCTTTATTGCCCAATGTTTTGCTTGGTTTTTATGTATGTAGGAGGTTGAGAGAACTTTTGAGTGCAGTTGTGTTGGCTTGTGCTTGTGTGTCCTAAATGGGTTGCCAGTGGTGTAAGATATATTTTTATTGTTGATCGGTTGATTTTCTACGATAAATATATAAAAATATTTCTGCAAAGGTTCGTCAAAATTCGTTCAATAGTTTTAGTGCAAAAGGATGACAAACTAACAAGGCAATTAAATACACTTTCGCATTGATTATTTATAAGCATATGGATTAATTGTCTCATCCTGATTGACATATCAGCGCAGAGCCAGTTTCCAGTACCAGTACTACTGGTGCCATGTCATCCAACGTTAAATTAATCGTCACGAAATACTGAAAACACGTCCTTAGGCCGCCACTGATGAGCATCAATTGAATCTATAACCTCTTAATCCCGAATCAAATCAAGCCGCCGACGAAACAAAAACATCGAGAGGATCAAATCTTTCATTATCGACAACGTGAGTTTTCTCCGCAGTTTTTCGTATATAACATAATATTCGCAGGCACTCAAATTTTCTCGACCGCCGGCTTTATTACCTGCGATGAATGTAGAAATGCCTAGTTATGACATCCGTGTACCAACGGTGCCTGAATCTTAATAGACCCACTTACTGTACGTGGTTTTACGAAATACACGTATTTTATTTTGAGAGTAAGTATTTGAATTTGGCTAGTTCGCTGTGTAGTGTTTTATGCTGCTTACGTGTGAGTTTTGGTTTGCTATTAGCTTGTCGGGTTTACATACTAAATACGGTACTCTGAAAAAGTCAAAATTATAACTAATATTATTTCAGTTTGGAATCTAGTGGTGTGCCCGTTAACGGCAATAGGCTCGCCCCCTATTACGTGGGACCTAATAATTCATGGCGAAATGTGGGTGTAATATAACACTTCTGCCTACCCCTTCGGGGATACAGGCGTGAGTCTATAAAAAATTAATATATTTAAATATTTATATAAAAATAACTATATTATTTCATACAATTCACATACCTATGTGCAGAGTTATGGCATATTATATGAAAAGCAAAGCATTTATTGACTTTGACTTTTGGTTACAATTCTATGATTCTGGCCATTCATTAAGACACATTCAAATTCAAAACTTTCACCTTGGTGCTCCACTTTCTCTCTCTAATTTAAGGCGCTGTTATACCTCAGAAGCCGTGAAACACCTAATTTTTCGTCGCGCATCTAGCCATAACGGTACATATTACAAACTAGCAAAAATTAGAGCTTAAAGTCAAAAGTCTGAACAAAAGACTTTTGAAAGAATTTTTCATGTACGTAAAATAGAATCACGGTAAAAAAATCACAAAATCGAGGCAGAAAATAATCTTTCGTCTAACTGTTTGCAATATTTTGATCGTAAGCTGTCATATTTTTTTTGATAATATTGTAGGCAATCTAATGAACTAAAGAATTACCCTATTTATTTTCATATTATACGTGTATATTTTGTAAAATTAAATAAAATCTGCCAAACGTCTATGATTTTGACGCTCGGTAGATCCCATCAATATCAAACGCTTCAGCAATTTAAACCTTATAAGCATAAGCGGTGTACTGAGTGTCAGTTGCTAGTTTACGCCCCGCCCAGACCTCATCATTCGGCTATGAGCCCTGTGAGAGATAGGTCATGTCGCTTGCGTCTCCGCTGCATGAAATTTTACGTAAACCTGTTTGTTATTATAATACGCCGATTTGAGTTCGTAATTTCATGTTTTATGTTATAGACTGAATACTTTGAATCAAATAGGCTTTTCATGTAACTATGGGCACATATAATTAGGACCTAAGTTTATACTCTTGTTGCGTTTAATGTGTTATTGTTTCTGTGCTTATAAATATATAATTAGAAGAATAAAATATGCACAATTAGAGAAATGAAGTTCTACGAAGGATTTGTACAAGAAAGCGTCGTAATAACATAGAAATTCATCCATGGCCAAGTGATTATGAAATATGTAACATTTTTACACAAATTATTTTCATAAGAGTCTTTTATGACTAACTATGTTACTTATATATTATCGATTATGCATAATAAAATTATATAAATTATTCTCACAATACATAGCTGCCACAGTTTCCAATTTTTGCAAGAGTAATAACATAAAATCGAATAATTTTATGTACCTATATTTCAAATTCATTAGCTTGTCAGAGCGCCTGGAGCGCTAAGATGCCGCCACGGCGAACAATAATGATGACAGCGCTAATATGGCGCTCCGCAATCCGCACACAAGCGGTAACGAATGTTGTATAATTGTGTTTTGAACATTAACCTTTTTAGGTACATCGGGTAAAACGTTGATTATTCATAAACTATTAGGTATGTCTCAGTACATCTATATCTTTTTAATTTCTAAAATCAATAATTTATAAGTAAGAAGGTAACTTCTCTGTTTGCTATAACACAAGATATAGTATTTTTTTTAATAATAAAGTACGTAACTAATTATCATTATTGTAATTACAGTGAAGTTAAAGATAACAGTTCTGCAACGTCTTACACACATTTGACTTCAGTCATTCCTAACACGATCTGTTCAAGAGCTAGCCAAGAAATGCCAAACATTTTTTTTAACAAATTTGACTCAAATTCCGTAGTGATAAGCAAAAATTACAAGAGGGATAGCAGTGACTGGTTCGAATTGCGTAAGAATATGTTGACAGATTGAAATTTTTGTATAGTGGTAAAAAGAAGAGATAACAGCAGTAAAGCCAACTTAGTAAAAAATATTTTGTACAAATAAAATATTTACAATGTAAAATCAATTGCGCATGGAATCTAAAATGAACAACTGGCGAAGCAAGAAAATGTAACAATCGAGCCTTGTGGATTATTCGATTATTGGTGCCACGCCAGATGGATTAATAGGTCCAAACACAATTGTGGAAATTTAATGTTCTAAAGTTGCCTATAAGAATGGCCTGGAGAATAGTAAAAGAGCAAATGAAATACAAATATGGAAACATGATAAAAAAGTGAACTGACTAGTCTAAACAAATATTGTAATTGTTATTATCAAATTCAGGGGCAACGCCACGTTACACGTAAACAAAAGTGTTTATTTGCTGTGTGGAGTGGCGAAAGTATACCACTAAAAATAGAAATTATAGAAAGAGATGATGTTTTCTGGGACAAGCTTGTGGCGTTTTATATGAATTGGCAGTTGCCTGAAATTTTTGATTCTCGTCAAACTCAAGGGATGGCATTGCGAGATCACGGAGAGGAAAATGTTTCATCAGTGCTTTCAATTTCTACAATACCAAGCCGTAAATGGAAAGTAAATGAAACTGTGCCTCGTGAACAACAGCAAATAATAAGTATTGAAGCCTTATCACGTCACACACTGCCTTTAACATTCGATGAGAATAACGAAAACCTGCCGGGTTGTAGCAGACAGCTAACTTTTGATGAGCTGTAAACTCTGTATTTCGTTAATAAATGAGAAATGAATATAAATAAATATCTTTAAATATTTATTTTCTTTGAAACAACACATATTTGTAGCGAAAGAATTTTTTTATATTTTCCATACAAACATGTATGACGAGAGCTAACGAAAAAGCAGTAACTCAAATTCTAATTCTATAATTTTCAAAGCGATATAGCAGTATCTCATGAATAAGGTATATCCACATGTATTTTTGATGTTTCATCTATTTTGAAAAATAATAATGGGTTTAGTTTCGAAACGAGTCGCCTGAATTTGAGGGTATTGGTAGTGTAGAGGGCTTAAGGTAGTTCGTTTTAATCCCCTAAAAGTAATTTTGGCTGCCGGAGCTGCGTCTAAATATTTTTAAACAATTTCAAAAATTTCATAAATACTTCGGCAATTATGCAAAACGGAACATAGTTTTTATACTTTAGTACAGTTTTACAAATGTAATTTTTAGGATTTATGTGAAAAACGTGAAACGAAACGCAAAACTGCCATCTTGGAATGATCATATTGACAGCTAATGTCAAATTTGTGCGTCATTGCTTTCGAGTGCTTTGGGTTAGGTGCGACTGTAATAAGTAAATAAATAGGTTATGTTAGGTTCTCTTTTGACCCTTATTCCGAAAATAGGAGCCCTCTGCAGGGCTCCGACAACCTTAGTTTATTAAACTAGTGTGATGAATGTGGAAGTTGGCAGTGCCATACACACCGATGTTTGGAGATTTTTTTTTTCAGAGGAAACCAAGTATTTCCGGCAAGTGAAAATGGTGAGGGGGGTTTCAAGTCCTCCCCTGCTCCCTCTCTAATCACTCACAACCCCTAAAAACGGCGACGTATTTCGAAACCTTTGCCATAATAATTATACCTATAATAACAATAAACATCCATAAATAAATAAAAGAAATCAACTTTTACTAAACTTCAATTATCTCGTAACTCGCTTTAGTTGAGATACGGCTTTTGCGCTTAGTGGAGCAGTATTGTGTTTTTAGGGTACCGTAGCCAAAAATTGTAAAAACGGAACCCTTATAGATTCGCAATGTCTGTCTGTCTGTCTGTCCGCCCGTATGTCACAGCCAATTTATTGCAAAACAGATTTGAAAACTGGCAGGAATGGAATTAGATGTAGGTATTCTATGAACTGCTTCACTATTTTTATACAAAAACAAAACAAACATAATAATTGCCTCTCCATACATGGAACTGACTTAATTATTTTTATCATCTTACGGCACGTAGGTATTTACCTACTTTCGTCAACATTTAATACCTATAACGTCTAATGTAAACCAGTTTTGCTCATGGCTGCACTGAGAACAAAAATTGCGCTATGCCTATATTGTACAAACAGATTGATGTATGTAATATAAATTTTAATATCAGTATCTCAATTCAATATGCTAAAACGTTTTGCTTGCGATTTTGAAATATTGGAATACGGATGTCGCCAGAATACGGCCGCACGCGACGAGAATGAAGGGGGGCGCCCCGCAGTAGACGGAGCTAAGCTCCCTTCACCTCCCCTGCTTCCCCCCCTCATTTACCAAAACAGTCGCTTAGGACAGCGCCTTAAGTGTTAGGTACCTGTCGGTGTAACGATTTACATGTATCTCTATTAAGTGTCATCTTCTTTAGTTACTTGGAGATACTGATACAAGCCAATTCTTATAGCTGGTCTGTATTACGCGTACGCGTTGCGCGTGTGCCAAATGGCGCGCTTATACGCGCCTACATGCGCTTCCAAAAACGAGCTTATACGCGCGTATAAAACGCTAAAATTATTACACAAACGGTACAAAACGTGCTTAACCTCGCAAATGTATACATTCATACTTCACCACTTTGCCAAGATCTCGGGGTTTATACTTTATAGTTAAAAGAGGTAAAATAATAATAATATTCTTCCACTTTACATACATCACTATCTAGCCCAAACTAAGCAGAGCTTGTACTATGGGTACGAGATAATGGATAAACATACATTATATACTTTTTGTTAATACATACATAATCATAGAAACACCCAGACCAAGACAAACATCCATGTTCATACACACAAATGTTTGACTTGAGCGGTAATCGAACCCGCGACCTTCGGCGTAGCAGTCGCTTGCACTCCCGCTGCGCCAAACTAATGATATAATAGAAAAGTAGGAATAAAAATTAAATTCCACAGTTTTTGCCATATTCAACGAATGCAGCGATACTTTAAACTTTCCTCATAATAGTGAAGGGAGGCGAAAAATGAGGGTTACTCTCATTTATCACTATTAACAGAGATTGCAGATTAGTTCTCAAATAAAAGCTTTATTCCGCCGACTGATAGTTCTTAACGAGACCGGTGCTTAACCCTTAAACTACTTCCTCATAGCCTTGGTATTGCATATTTCTGAAGAACGAGATACTAAGTACTCATCTCGGGTCATTTGATAAGTAAAGAGCACGCGGTAGTTGTGAAATATTAAAAGTGTAAAATGAATACGTAACGTAAGGAATTTTTTATGGCAATCTGATTATTTTCTCAGCATATACTGCGAGTGACAAGTAAAAATGACAAGCAATTGTAAGGTTGGTGTACTACATTAAATAAAAGACTTCATCCGCAAAAGACCTAATCCTTCCTCACACTTCTTATTATTGGTTTTTAAGTCTATCGCGTCCATTCACACAGACAGGAAAAAGGGAGACTTCAATGTATAATACGTCTACACGTATTATTATATTATCTATATGAATAATATAAAAAATACGAGAGTTGTAGAATGTAAGTCAAATCGTTGACACCCGACACCTAAAGTTCTTCTAATAGGTACTCTGCTCAAGTTGAATCCAAACAATACAACTAGTAAATTAAAACCAAAATTGCCAATACAGCATTAAAACACATTGTTGTTGTATTACATTACCGCTGCTTGTTAAATGATCACTGGTTGTTACGTTACCGCAACAAGAAACCCAAATTTCACAACAAAATAGAGTCACCAAAACAAAACTCCTAGATCTTTTATCATCGTTTCTGTTCAACCATTTATTATCCGTGGCGTTGGATTTTTCCCGCGTCTGTACCGACCTGTACACAGTCCTTCATCATCTTTAATCGGTGCCGACAGCTCAACGATAATGAGAAAAATAATAATGCGCTACAGGCTCAAAGCTTTAATCAACACCTACGAGCATTGAGACTACGCTTCTTTTTTTTCGGCTCTAGACTTGGAAAATGATGTAATTTAATTATACCTGGATTATGGCTAGTTGTGTAACTCCTTGAATGTACTTATGTATTTGCTGGGAGTAAAGAGGACGCTTTTTAGAGATAGTAATATAATTATGTTATTTTGATGTTAATGGAATTATGTTGTGTTCTTAGTAGTAAGTAATCAGCGGGGGCAAACCTGTCACGGAATCGTAACATTGTCTGCCAGAGTATATCGGTAAGTATTAATTTAAGTTTAACAAATATGAGTATTGTATATTGGTAACTTTAAAGGTCAACGCTCATTAGAGCCACCCGGCACCCACTCCGCACCGCCTCGCCTCGTGCGGTTAGTATTCTTTATAAGGATTTGTATGGGTATGCGCTCACTACATCAACTCCGTAGCGTCAACGGATCACCTCTGTCGTAAGCCGTCCACGCGCGGGCGGCGGGTGGTCCACCCGCCGTCCGCGCGTGGACGGCGCGCCGTCCGCGCGTAGCCGGCTCGGTGGCAACTCGCTGCTCGCATGCTTGCTGCGCGTTGACTGCTCGTTGCCGCGTTGACTGCGCGGCGTTCACTCGTTGACGGCGCGCGGTCCGCTGGTTGACCGCGCGACGTCCACTCGTGGACGCCGTGCGGAGTGGGTGCCGGGTGGCTCTAATGAGCGTTGACCTTTAATCTACGTTGAAACATGAGTATTTATCATGAAATACCAGTTTGCAGCTTGTAATAATATATTGCTCTGCTTATATCATTATGTATCCTGACATCAATAATATTGGAAACTGAAAAGAGGAATCTAGCTTGTCGCCACTCAGTTCTATTTGAAATAAGTTTATTAGTAATTTGCGCATAAATAAACAGGATTTGTCCAATTTCGCCAAAGGGTTCACGCGGTTCAAACAAATTGGGTATCATTAGATTTATGGAGGTAGCTAGAAATAATATCTTATTTTACAGCCCCTAGCTAAGCCAGTTTTAGTTTCACGAATTAGTTTTACTATAATATCGTATGATAATTTGAACGAACATGGACAGGCCGAATAAATCATTGCGTAAGCCTGTGCCAGAGATTAAAATGTTTGTGAGTACATCTTTTGGTAGTAAATTATTGACCTTGTTGTAGTTAGTAGTTAGTCATGAGTCGTACTTGCAAAATCGTGTACCAAGTATACCAAGTGCGTCTTTATAAAAATACCAGGGTTGAAAACCAGGTTTCAAAATACTAGCAAGTTTTTGGGCACTCGAGTGTAGAAAACTTCGTGTGACGCCCTGGTATTGCAAGTTTGTATGGAAAAATAAATCTTACCTTCATATGAATAAGAATGTTTATCGCAAAAAAGGGTAATGAACTTTTTTAAATACGTTCATGGAAATTTATTAGGAATATTATACCATGAAATTTTAAGTACTACGATACGATCGGAAGTAGGCAACACGTGAGACGCGATCGCTTACTTTCAAGTAAAAAATACTTTGAAGGTGTTGCAAGTATTTTAGTGCTGAAACCTGGTTGGCGTACTTGCAAACGAAAACCTGGTTTTAAAACCTGGTCGCGTAAATACGCACCTTCCCTATTAATAGTAGATTTTTTTTTTCGTTTTGGGTGGTAATAATAGTACTAGTTCATTGTGACCTTACAAAAAATTGTTTAAAACTTCGTTCTAACAAAGTTATTTATGAAAATACACACATCATTGGGTCCTATCATGAAAACGTTGACCCACTTCCGGAAGTATATAGACGGACTGAAAAGCAAGCCTAATCTGAATAACATACATTATTCTATCTCGCTTTTGTATTAATATAGTTTATATAAAAACATTAAGGCCGTATTGGAAATGCAAATACTATGTAAATCTGAACATAATAACTTTTTGTTTCTATAAATACATACATAAATTAATGTGAATACAGAAAGGTATAAAGAACTACAATATTTATGTAAAGGACTAATCTAATTTCGAAGCTTTATTCTAAGAATAATTCAGTTACTCCCACGTCTTTTAAAATAAATGTACCGATATTATTCTTTAAAGATTACACATTTTATCTCTTTTTTTCGTTCTTATGAAATAGGTAAAAAAGAGAAAACTCAAGAAAATGTGTACTTTGCTAAATCTGAGTATTTGACTCGCTCCCCGAGAACTTTGACTTAGGGATTGGTCCAAGTCAAAGACGTGCGGAATTTTATATGGGTAGGAATTAGGAATCCGCTTTATAATCTCAATTACATTTTTATTTTTTTTCCGCAACATAATAAACCGAGAAGGAATACGTAAAAAATATAAATTATAATTTTGGCAAAGTGGTATCTGTGGCTAGTCAAAATGTTCCTTAACATTTCTAGGGCATGTTACAAAAAGTCCAGTTCCTTCGAAACAACTATATAAACATATAGCGCTGTCACATCGATGCATATTCATTCAAGTGGTGTTCAGACTTCAGAGTATTATTTCTGTTTAAAAGTCTGTATCATCATCATCATATCAGCCGAAAGATGTCCACTGCTGGACATAGGCCTCCCCCAAGGCTCTCCACATAGACCGATCCTGAGCCATCCATCCGCTGCCCGCGACCCCAACAAGATCGTCAGTCCACCTTGCGGGAGGCCTACCTCTGCTACGACGTCTTGTGCGTTGCCGCCACTCCATAACCTTTCTGATCCAACGGCCATCGGTTCATCTGGCTTTGTGCCCAGCCCACTGCCACTTCAGCCTGACTATTCAGCTAAAACTGATAAACAAAAACGCATGAAAATTATAACTTTCACTACATTATTGAATACAATGAATCCTATAATATAAATCTCTGAACACAACACATTATTCAACTACTCCCGCTCATCCTATGCCTTGTACCAAACCAAAATCAAGCAGACGTAGAACAGTGCGACCCCCGAATCTCACCAGTAAATCTCGTAAAAAAGCTTTGCTTGGCTTCATGTGCCATCGATTCACCACAACACAGACTCGTATATAATTCAGACGCGTTTAGTTACGGGGGTTGGCTCGATAATGCTTCAATTTTAACAAGTGCGTCTGCTATAATGTAGTACAATGGAGCGAAACTAATATAATTATAGTCAATTTGTTTTTTACTGCGTCGTTGGCTTTACGATCTTAAGTAATATGAGCTCTTTTATACTGGAAAGTTGATCGTATATTTTAAGTTTAGGAGGTGACTTTATATCATCATCATAATTTATCTATACATATTATAAAATGATGTCCCCGCCGCGTCCTTTCTCTGTGTATGACCGTGATAAACTCAAAGACTGCTGAACGTATTTTTCTACAATTTTCACCAATAGCCAAGGTTTAAGTGTATATTTCACGCTGGAAAAGTCGCGGAAAAAGTCTAGTTATGTATAAAACCTTTTGTGTAACTCTAGACAGACTTATCATCGCAGTGCCTTAAAAGAAAAATATGAATTTTGATAGTAGGTTCCTTTTATGCCATAGGTACTCAATAAAAATGATTTTCTTATATTACACCAGTATTGGGGTAAGATAAGAGATGTCTTTTTAATCTCATGATTTTGAAGGCTCCATATTCTTTAAATATAGAAGCTAAAAAATGAGGGCAAATATAAATTACTCTGAGAGAGATCAGATTTAGTACGTATTTGCTGACCAATAATTTCATTTATTAGATACTGGCCGCCGCCCACATAACGCCCGCAGGGTGTGTTGATGATTTCATGAGTTAAACCAACTGATAAACTATCAGTAAAACCATTTCGTTCGGATCAGTTCTATCGTTTTTTGCGCGATTGAGAAAATATCTAAACATCAATATATAGATTGAAATTAAACTACAGTTTACGGATTTTATCGCGTTGTATTGGTTTCACTAAGTTATTACATTTGAAACTAAAGATCTAGAAACTATATTTCTAATTTATTACTAGCCGACGTTTCGCTGTTTTCGCTGACATCATCATGGAGGACTTCGAGGCGCGAGCCCTGCAGACTGCCACCATCACACCGAGGTTCTACAAGCGGTATGTAGATGACACTTTCACAATTTTACCAACAGATAGTGTTAATGCTTTCCTAAACCATCTTAATTCTATTAATAACCAAATACAATTCACAATGGAATTAGAGGCAAACAAGTCTTTAGCTTTCTTAGATGTACTTGTCATCAGGAATAAAAACAACTCCTTAAGCCATACTGTGTATAGGAAAAAGACCCATACAAATAGGTATTTAAACGGTGAATCTCACCACCATCCTAAACAGTTAGCTACTGTAGGAATGTCTCTGTTTCAGAGAGCCCGCGGGATCTGTGACAAGAAACACCTGGACGCTGAGCTTCAACATGTCAGGCAAGTTCTGCAAGACAACAAGCTCCGACCGCCGCGCCACTGTCACAGATCCCAGAAGAAAGAAAAACCAGCCACAGTAGAAAGACAACCTGCTGTCCTCCCATACATCAAGGGCGTGACCGACAAAATTGGCTACATCTTGAAGCGAGCTTCTATCAAAACTTACTACAAGCCGCCAACGAAGATCAGTCAATTATTACCATCTGTCAAGTGTCAGTTACCCTTGCAAGAGGCCGGTGTCTACAAAATTGACTGTGAATGTCGGCTCTCATACATTGGACAAACCAAGAGAAGCATAGGCATTCGACTCAAAGAACATATAGCTGACATAAAACATAAACGCTCAACAAAGTCTGCTGTGTGTGAACATGTGGAACAAGGACCCAACCACTACCTGCGATTTGATGAACCACAGATACTCGCAAAAGAACATCGTTTTCTTCCAAGGATGATACGAGAGGCTATTGAAATTAAAAAACACCCTAATTTCAATAGGGAAGATGGTTGGAATGTTCCTCCAGCTTGGGACCCTGTCATAAGGCTAATGAAACCCAAGAAGGACAAAGTCACCAGAAGACCTAAGGACACTGTGAGCTCATTCTGCGTAAATAGTAACACCAGTAGTTGAAAAATGTTCGGGTACTTTGAGATACCTTATACATTCAAGAAAAAGACAAATATCACCTCAGTCTGCCGTGAACATGAATTCTGTAAAGAATTCGAAACGTCGGCTAGTAATAAATTAGAAATATAGTTTCTAGATCTTTAGTTTCAAATGTAATAACTTAGTGAAACCAATACAACGCGATAAAATCCGTAAACTTTAGTTTAATTTCAATGTGTAACATTCGCGTAAACCCAAGAAGATACTATCAATATATAGACTTTGACATTTATAATATTATTAGATAAAAACATTGAATATGATTTCTCTACGGAAGATCAAAATATAGGTATAATTATAGTTATTAATCTTTTTTGTTAGGTACTTACTATTTTTATAAAAAATCATGGCGAAGTGTCGGTGTAATGTTACTCCTCTGCCTTCGCCTTCGGGGATACAGGCGCGCGTCTATAAAAAAATAAAAAACAAACTTACTATTTTTCTTATGAAGTTTCCACAGGTTCATTTTTGGAACTAGACTATAAAACAGTCCATCTATCGACACCAGTCATTCATGACTTTGTTAATGCCTCCCACTGAAAGTTGAGTTTGGCCCCTGGTTGAGAAAATATGTCAAATCAAGAAACATGTTCGACCTACTGACTCGTTGAGTCACTGCTCAACGTCGGTCACGCGAAAGTATCACAGGGCAGTATGGCATACGTGGACCCACTGACATTGTGGGACACCTCATGACTCTAAGACTACGTGTCATTTTTGCACAGAGGTTAAGCCAAGCTTCTCTTTATCGCTACAATCTTATATGTACTCCTAAAACAAGCACCCCACTACCCTAAGCCTTCCAGAAATCTATGCAAAATCGCACTAAATGTTTTGAGTCACATACTGAAAAATAATAAGAATATTTTCTTAGGGAAATATTGTTATTGGTTTGCTAATACGAGTAATATATTTTTAAGACAAATAACAAGCGAAACGAAATTAATCTTCAACGAACCAAATTATAGCTGACGGGAAATAATAGGGCTCGTGTGATGAAAAATATTCAAACGATTTAAAAAAATCTCGTGAATTGAGAGTTCTCGAATGAAGTTGCCTTGTAACAGAACTTTTCATATAGACGCTGGAAATAAGCAATTTCCATCTCCATAAGTTATACAGTTTTATCCTAATTTGATTTTTAGGATAATCCTAAATGTTTTAGTTTTTATAGTTTACTATGATAAAAATATATTACTTTTTAAAACACTTCTGACATGATAGTTTAAGAACAGAGGGGATATATTGATTTAATCAATTTAAGCTATATTTCTTATCTATAAAATCAATTTGATTTTATAGATAAGAAACACACATACATACAGGGTGTCACAAGAGCCATCACCAAGTCGAAGTCTACTCGTTGTGGACATCATGCCAAGGCATACTAACCAAAAATAATACCTGGGAAACGATATTTTTTTTTAAGTTTTCACATTTTTTAAACCGCGATTAAAAAGGCGCGCGTGCAATGCTCGAAATACCTACCTATCCATGGGCTTATAGGGCATCTAAAGAACATTTTGATGGGGTAAATGAATCGATTTTGTACCTAATTAGAAAAATTCCATAGTAACTTTGAGCCTCAATATCTCCTGAACCAGTAATTTCCCAGGTATGGTGCCGAAGTAAAAAATGTTCGTAGTGATTGGTACAACATGGGATTTCAGTTTTCGTTAAGGGTCTTTTTACACCCTGTATAATAAATAAGCATGACCATCGTGATTTGTCCTGGGCGGGAATTGAACCCACTACCTCCATCGTAGCAGTGAGTTTCTCTAACTGCATTCAATTCCACTCAAAAGTCGCGTTATCAAAGTTTGCACACTATTTTGAACGCTGTTCATAGTTGAGTACAACGGAAAAGTAAATATAACTTATAAGGTTTCGACATATATTACTCTTACAATAATGCCTAGTCTCCCGAACATTTTATTGTAGTTTACATAATTCTATGCGAATCACTTTATTAGATTTTCATCGTATTCCACCTTTGTGAGAACATTTACCGTTTGACGGTACGTGTATAGTAATTTAATACTTGAAATGGCATCCATAACTTTGTCTTTGAATGTAAGTTGAGTCTTTTGTTAGAGACCGTATATCAGTTTCTTGTGTGGTAACGAAGGCACTTAAGCTTTGAGCGTGAGGGAATGTAAGTAAGTGAATAAAATATCAGCTCAGATTTTAACGAGCACCTGAGCAACCTATGTTTGGTACTGTAAGCGTGGCAAGACTGCTCTTTGCGACGAGAAGCAAGCGACAATTACACAATCATTATCATGCAGCGTATTGCAGCCCACTGCTGGACAAAGGTCTGTGCAGTTGATAGGAAGATTTGGCCTACTGTACCCCGCTGATCAGAAACCTTGGTAATAAATAAATAGATTCACACAACTATAACATTCACACAACACCATCTAGTCCCAAACTAAGCAGAGCTTGTACTATGGGTACTAGTTATTGGATAAACATACATATATACATATAAACTTTTTTTTGTAAATACATACATATTATATATATAAACATCCAGACGAAGACAGCCAGAGTTCATGCACACAAATGTTTGACTTGAGCGGGAATTGAACCCGCGACCTATGACGTGGCAGTCGCTTACACTCCCGCTGCGCCAGCCGGTCTTCCCAAATATACTTTTTGCTTTGTATATTACATACATACATACATAACGTCACGCCTTTTATCTCCGAAGGGGTAGGCAGAGGTGTATTTCTACACCCACTTTTCGCCAGATATACTTTAGTTCCACGTAATAAGGGGCGAGCCTATTGCCGTACCGGGCACATTTCCAGACTCCGTGCTGCTACTGAGAATTTCGTGACAGAAAATCCCAATAACACTGCCCGACCCAGGAATCGAACCCGAGACCTCCCGATCCCGCGCGCACATTTATGCCGCGAGACCAACGAGGCAGTCGTCTAGGGTTTGATGTCGAGTTTTCCGTCTCTTCACAAAGATGGTATTTGCATCGTGTTATCCCTTAGTTTTTCTTTAGTTAATCGGCTTTTACGACATCTGTGATCCTCTGCGTGGCATTCTGCTGTTCAACTGATCAACTGATGACAGGAAAAGGAAATATATAACATTATATACATAATGAAGAAATGTTTTACTTTGATCACGATCACGTATTACGAGAAGCACACTGTTTCTCGTGATACAGAATGTTTCGCGGCGTGTCTGCAAAACTAAGACACTCCAGCATTTACGTTCATCTCCTAATTGTAATCAGTTACGTTGTCTTGTATTATAAAAATAATTGTTTCGAAAACGTAAAACCTATCCATCATTGGCACCAAAAACAAAAACACGGCACGGTTAACATTTTACAGCAACACGCTCCCAATTTGCTGGCATCAGCTACAACAAAATAAACTACAACAAAAAGGTGAAATAAACATTGCAATGAAAACAGGCACTATTTAAATGTGTGTCCCGTGTGTGTGTTTGGTACTTTTATCACAGAGGGTGTGCCACCTATCCATTAGGTTGTAAAAATAAAAGTTCAACGGTCTGCCACTATAAACTGAGTTGCCGTTCAAACCTAGAAGGGTTTGACTGTGATGTTTGTCAGAAATAACGGATACAGGTTAAGTAAGGTAAAGATGCTAGCTCTAAAATAAGAATTCAATCTGTAGTTTTGTAATTGAGTCATCAGCATGATGATTATAAAAAGCCTTGTATACTTTGGGCCTTTCGCAATATTATATAATAGATTTGACAATATACTTATTCGTCAATCTAAAAAAATCTTCATGACGGTCAACATGGACGGCTTAACATGCTCTCCGCGCGCAAGAAGTGACAACTAACAGTTTAATACGCACTTTACTTTAAATTGTCAGTAGTGTGCTGAGCCCAAGTCATCGTATAGCTTTCTCCTCTAGGCTACATCTGTTAAATTGTTTGTGAGATTGAATACTTAATTATAATATACCAGCCTCTGGTAATTCGACCTATTCCTATTGAAGAAACGTATTTAATACGAAAACACATAATCGAAAAGCTAAAGTTATTGATATGATGATAGTTATATTCGCTTGAGACATACCCAAATTCGAACTAAAATTAAAATCTAACATATTAATTAATTAGCAAGTAACTTGCAATATTATAGTACCTAATTATATTTGCTTGCAAATATAACTGATAGCTTGTTTGTTTGTGACACGTTCAGAACATAGCAATGTTTAAAAGTAATCTGCGGAATATGTCGCAGTTATTACGATAAGTAACTCAAGAAAATGTATTACTTTAAGCATATATATCCTAATATCGTTTTTTTTCCAAATAAACTTAAATAAAATTCCTGGAAAGAAGTAGTATTTCTGGTGCAACAAATTAACTTCCGTCATTAAGGTTGTAAATGAGCGGATTCTGAGATATTAATTTTCATCCTTATCATGGAAATAAATATTCGAAATAAAAATAGAGGGCTGCATACGACCACCATACATTTTGAAATCAAAAGCGTGATGTAAAAAGTAGCTTGGTGAAAATTTGGTATTCCGGTGAAAATCCTTACATAATCAAGTAAAATAAAAAAAAATATTTTAAAGTACCATTAGTAAAATGTTTCTCTTCCTTTCATAACCTTAAATAAAAACTTCTCAATAAACCATAGACTATACATAGGTATAGACTTGAAAGTAGGATCTCCACCTTGTCGAGGTGGGGGGGAGGCTCAGTAACTGTGGATTGGAAACCCGCGGTGAAGCTAAGAGAGATCCCAGGAGTGGACGCTCCGCGTGGGCTTAGAGGGGCCTGCGCAGGATGCGTCCTACGGTGCGGGTGCGCGAGCCCTGTATATAATTTATCTGCAATTCACTTCTAAAGACTTTCATTATGAGAACGGATAGGCCAAAATCCACCATACTGGTCCAGTGTAATTTAGTAAAATTTACATATCTTTCGAGAATACTATGCGAATCCCGGAAATGGGGGTTTTCTCGTTCAACAAATCGATAACTAACAATTTAATACGTTCATTAGAAAAGTCTTGGGTTTGAACCAGCTTGATACGCTCTGCTTCGTAGTATGTTGGCTGCTAGGCTATCACTACTATTCTTATCATAAACAAGAGCATGCTCGCAGCCACGTTCACACATTTAATTTTAATTTAACCGTTTCTTTTGATCCCGTGGGAATTCCGAAAAATCCTTTCTTTGTGCACCCATAAGGTCCTCGCGAAACATACATGGTGAATTTAAGTTTCTTACGCCCAGTACTTTTAGGCATGTATTGTCTGCCAGTCAGTAAGTAATTCAAGGATTTTATTTATACAGATAAAATCCAAAAGACATTTGACTTTAAATTTTTTAACTACCTACTTATACGAAGGAATTTTCTATGTCCGCAAGATATATTGTGTAATACTTTAAAAGAAAGCGTACATAATAAAATCTTATACAGCAAGTCCAAAGGCCGCCTTATGGCTAGATAGTTATGTCGTCCACACTATCTGCACTTGAAATATAATGGCATTGAAAAATTACATTAGCTCGGTAGTTTATTAACAGCTGTTTAATTATTTACCTTAACATGTGAAATGCACGACGTAAAATGTCTTACTATAAATCGGTTGTAGTAATAAATTAATGATTGTGTAATGAAAAAGTTGGCCATTTCGTATCGTACTGGATATTATATATATTCATTAGTATTTATTTAGTTATGTCGTATTTATTAGCAGCTCTTCGGTTTTTGCATTCGTTGCCTAAGTAATTATCATATGTTGAGGACTACAGACAGGAGCCAACACATATATTTTACACTGAAAAGCTCTTTAAAATTGGTTAGACCGTTCTAAAGACTGCCCAAACAAACGGATTGGTGTGTCTGTCTTTCAGTAGGTCTGTTAAATAAGTAACATCTTAATGAAAGGCGTTATAAATTACGGTTTTTAACAGAAAGAAAAACAATAATACAGCAGACATCACACAGCACTCCCTAACACCACCACAAACAAATAGTAAATATACACAGGTGAAATAAGCTTTAAAATACACAATAAGCCGGACGAAGCTTCAGTGGTAAATACTGATTAATTGGGGGCGACAAAGTTGCCTCCCAGTTGCATCGTTCCAACTCCGTGTTTTATCACGGACTCGACCCGCGGGCGGGACTTGCCATTTGTCCTTTAAGGTGTGCAGCACATGCGCTACTTTGTACGGACCGACGATGCTTCGTCGGTTTAGTCACCTTTTGGTGAATGCTACTACAAATTCCGATGTCGAACGCTTCTTTTCACACACATAATGATATTCCATTTAGTATGTAGTAGTATCTTATTGCATGCCTTAAGGTAAAATATGATACTATTATTTGTAAATATCACTTTGCACCTATACCTATTTGAGAAAATAAATAATGTGAATTTGAATTTTTTTACATTCTTTTGATTTTGATTATTGTAAATGGTTATATTTTCTTTCCAAAATCTGATGAACCGTCTTAATTAAATAAATAATTTCGCAATGTATCATCTATGAAATAAAGCTGATCGACTGATCTGGCCACGTCTGATGTAAACGATGCGGCAAGAACAAATACCTATAAATATTCTCTATACTTACTCTCTTTTTACATAACTAAGCAATTGAGATCCGTTACTATCTTGTTTCCGTAAATAAAACACCCGTTGTCGACGGTAAAAAAGAACGAGTGCTTTGACCCTTAGAACACGTTATATTGTATAATGCTAAGGAAAAATGCAAGGCAGCGAGCTTGCAAGAGAAAAATAAATGACGCTTGCCTAATTTCGTTTTAGTCCCATTTGTTTATTAAGACATATTTGTTTAAGGTTTTGTACTGACTTCTTTCGAATTTCAGTAGTGTAAGCCAGAAAGTCAATTTGTTTCAGTCGGATTTAATATAATATTATGTAATGTTAAACTAACAATAATTTGTTTGTTCTTTGCGACATTCTGGATTTTTGGCTTTGGAGTTTCTCTGTTATTATGCAATTACAGATACCATCTGAGAGACAGAGAAAAAAAAAACAATTCCTTTTCCACAATCACGATTTGGCTTCGTGGTATATTTCGTAACTAAAGGTATGTAGAAGCTCGGCTGCATAAGTAATTTGCCAGAGTAATAGAGCAATAGTGCAGTAAGTTTCGCCATTTAAACCCCGCTCCTTGGGTTTGCTGCTTATTAAATAATAGGCAGTAAATATATCTTCAAATACGTTTTCAGGCCTTAGGAATAAAATTGTATTTTAATTGTGTCTGGAATTATGGCAAATGAGCAGACACTACTACCTTTGGATTGGTTTTCAAATTATCTTCGAGGTCGCCAGTAGTCGATCCACGTCGATGAGTTATCGTCGAGATAGTTTGATACTACTTCTGGCGTTCCTCAAGGCGGCATTCTCTCTACTCTTTTATTTTCTGTTTTTATAAATCTTTTACCTCAAAATCTTCAGTGCGCTTACCATGTGTGTGCCGATGACTTGCAGATTTACTCCCAGGTAAGTGTGGAACACATCATTGAGGCGATCGACAAACTCAATATCAACTTGAACGCTATATTGTCCTGGTGACGCACATTTGGGCTAACCGTTAATCCTAGCAAGAACCAAGCCACAATTGTAGGTAGTCAATGGATGTTCAAAAAAGACTTTACTTATCGACCCTGCCGCCCATAACCTATAACGGGACCACCGTCAATTTATGTTCTGCTGTCAAAAACCTTGGGCTACACATAGATACTTATCGTTCCCAACCTAAGTGGTTTCCCATACGTTAGCGCCGTAATTTGCGTGCTCTCACTCTTACATCACACTCACACACACTTACATCTCGCTCTCACATTCTTACATCTTCAACTTCTCGTCAGTATTTATCTTCCTACTTCAAATACTTATGTTGCAACCATGGAAGAAACCTCCGTTCATCTCATAATCTTCTCCTAACGGTACCTCCTCACAACTCTAACTTTCATCATTCTTCTTTGATTATTCAATCTATCCTTCTCTGGAATGCCCTCCCTCCTGAAATCAGGATGGCCAAGACGAAGAATAATTAGCTGAGTCGGCGATTGTATCTTAAGTCGGTTAAGTTTCATGTTCGTTTAATATGTATATACATATATTTATATATGTCTGCGTGTATGTATGTAGTCTTATAATATATCTATATCATGTATATTTATATTATATGTACCTAACGTATTTATGTTTTCAAGGGACAGAGTAGACTTGAGTATTTGATATATGAGTGATGATGAATTTCGTTTGGTACGCATTCCTGAGAAAAAGGGTCATGTCAGACGGACGGACGGACAACAAAGTGATTCTATAAGGGTTCCGGTTTTTCCTTTCAAGGTACGGCAACCTAAAAAGAAACTGATTATAATGTCCGGTATCCAAGTAATTCTTAAATGGACTAAAGCGCAGCTAAAATGCTGCCGTCTGCAGAAATAATTTTGAGTTGTTTAACTATTACTAATTAGTCACGCTCGTTATTAAGTAACTTTATTTTATATGTCACTATTTAGCATTCTATATATATTTATTCATTGAAGTACGCAAAACATAAGATAGAATAAATTTAGGCAAAACTTTAATTAAAATAAAATTTAATTCTGGATTAGATCCCTAAATATGTATGCACAGGATGATCAAAATAAATAGTGTAAAATATTAAAATTTAAAAATGGAATTTACTTACATAATAATGACATTAAATAGTGTACAGGAGTAGGTACACCAGTTCATGCTCTTCTATTATGGACAAAGCATTGGAGTGAATTTGAGCTCTTTAGTGGTTATAGTTTTCCAATTAAATTGGGGGTGGACTGATGAATTGCCGAAGTGAACGGATGGACATGCCAAAAATAATATGACATGACAATTCACACACAAATATAAACATACCCATACTATATGGACCATAAGAAAAACCTTTTCTATTTTGCACTTGATAGCTAAGATCTACTTTATTTTGTAGGTGCAGACCTTTATCACTGACTAGAGGAAGCCAGCAGCGACGCCTGGGTTTTTTTTAAATTCACCCGTTTTGGCCGCTCCCGTGAGAATTTCGGGCAATCCCTTCTTAGCGCATCCCTACGGTCCCCAAGGAACATACATGCCAAATTTCAGCTTCCCGCGCCCAATAGTTGTAGCGTGTCTGTTAGTCAGTCAGTAACGCAAGGATTTTATATATTAAGATAATAGTGCTTAGTTTCCAAGATAATTACTTTTAATCATCATGTACTAGTATCACAATATACCACATCTTCACGGCTTTGGTGTCGTAGTGCGATGGTCTCATTACGCGCCTACGGTTTATTCAGCAAATTCCCAAAGCCTAGGTGTAGCGCAAAAGCGAACTTCATTTTCAGCCATCCGTCTGCCGCAGTTTTTTTTCTTTTATGTAGGAAGTTACATTATGTCTTTTATAAGGATTTAATCGTATAATACCCTTGGAATTTTGTATGTATGTCTGTCTGTTCCGTATGTATATTCCATATCTACTGAAGCGATTTTGAAGAAATTTCACAGAGAATTGTTTGCACAGAATTAATAACGAAATTACCCATTAGCAATATTAGAATGTTGTTGTTTTCTCCAAGATCTTGTCAACAATTTTTTTTTAAAGCTATTTTGAATAAGTAACTAAATAATTAAACTTATTCGGAGTGTAAATTTTAGTGGTCATTCAAATTGATTTTAAATTGTCTTTCGGGATGTATTGTATGGAGATGAGGTATACAGCGTACCTTTATTTCGAGTAACCGATATTTCGGCCCTGTTGCAAGCGCCATGTTCATGAAAGGCAATTTAAAATCAGACAAATTATTTTATTTGCCGACCGGTTGGCGCAGCGGGAGTGTAAGCGACTGCTGCGCCGAAGGTTGTTGGTTCGATTCCCGCTTAAGTAACACATTTGTGTGCATGAACATAGATGTTTGTCTTGGTCTGGGTGTTTCTATGTATAATTTGTATGTATTTACAAAAAATAAAATGTATGTTTATCCATTATCTAGTGTCCATAGTACAAGCTCCGTTTAGTTGGGGACTAGATGGTGATGTGTGTATGCGGTAGAATAGTGTAAATAAATAAAAGTTATTCGGATAAAGTATTAAAACAATCTATTAAGCTAAAATTATTTCAACCAAATTATTCTTGGGCATCATATCAAATAGAATTTTCACTCTTTATTTGTACATTAAGCCTCGAAACAGTAGTAGCAACATAAACCAACTTAAGCACAAAGCGTAGTATAATAATTGTAATAAATCCGTGTAGTTTCGTTTACAGCAGTCATAATTAAAAGCTCCGTCTTAGAGCCGTGATTACATTGTTTAAAAAAAGAGAATTTGAATTAAAACACATTTGAACGTACAAATCTTGCAGTGGTATCTTGTACTAGGTATATTATAAGTAGGTTTACGATGCTGCAATAGGCAACACATACTTTTAAGGTAATTGAAATTGTATTATGGGTACCATTATAGATTATGCTTTTTTACATAATGCATGTAAATAAACGCTTTTAATTAACATTTATATCCCCTAAGGGGTATGCAAAGGTTATAATATTACCCACACTTTGTCAATTTTAGGTAACAAAATAGGGGGTGAGCCTATTTCTGTTACCGGGTACTTTGCCAAAATCCGTGCTGCTATTGAGAATTCGGAAGAATTCTGTGACACATTGCCCGATCCACAGAGACATACGCTATCCACTGGACCACGAAGGCAGTCATCAATAATAACTTAGCATTGCTATCTATCCGCAAAACAACTTGTCTGATACTTATTTAATTTAATACCTTGCATGTTGCTTGCTTTTGTAATTAAACAAATAGAACACGTACAAGTCTGACACTATAATGTCATTTGTGTCCTAAAAACTACTATCAATGAACTTGCTAAAAAATGCACTAGCGACCAAATAACTAAAAAACCATAAAAGCCATTCAATTTGCATACAAACAATAATAAATTATATTACTTGCGTATTTATTTCAGTGGTCGTTCCAACTGAAGCGGGCTTGGGCGTAACATGGCTGTCGAATGCTGGATAACTTATGGGCTAAAAGAGCGTAGCATTGAAGCACATAGGTGGGTAGTATTATTGTGGACGAGGAATTTTGTATGCGGAATGTGAAGCTTCCTTGATTAATTATTCTTATTATTCAAGCCTTTCTAGGCTCTAGCCAGGTGTTTCAGGTGTATGCGTTGGTTTTAAATTATCTTTTGACTATATATTTAGAGTCGTTACATATTTTAGACCCACGATCTGGTTAAAATCGCGGGGAGCGGTCTCAAGGTCGGTATGTGTGGAGATCCTTGAGGCGGCTTAAATTCTGCAGTGGACGGCTCTAGGCTGATATGATGATGATAAACAAATTTTAGAATTGTAATTATTTGCAATAATTATGAAAATAGCAATCACACACGGGCCCCTTCTCGCTATAAACAGACTTAGGTTATAGTTCACCAGACTAGAAAGGATCGTCAGTTTTCACATATCCTTCGAGGGACAATCGCAGGTTCCGGTTTACGATATTTGCCGTCATCGTTTAACGAACGATAATTTACAATTTATTACGAAAATAATTATTAGTTACTTATTGGTATTATGGCAGTTTTATTGATGGTTTCCAGGTTTAGAGGTCATACATGATCGTGTGGATAGGAAGCTACTCAGATTTCTAAAACAGAAAAAGGTTTGCTTTCAGCATTCGAAGAGGTCACTTTGAGTAGAAACGAGTTTAAACCCCAATAATGGTAAAACCTGTATATATAAAATCCTTGCGTTACTGACTGACTGACAGACAAGCTACAGCCTAAACTATTCGGCGCAAGAAGCTGAAATTTAGCATGTATAGTCCTTGGGGTGTATATATATATATACCGTAGTGGTGCATTAAGACGGGATTTCCCGAAATTCCCACGGGATCGGGCAAAATGGGAAATTCGAAAATATTTGCGATTTGGAGCCGCTGGCGTCGACTAGTCTATCATATAATCTAGGTATAAACCTCATTAAAATTATCTCTAACTATCTCTATTACTCAAGTTGAATGAAAATATAACTTGATAGGCGTTTTAGTCTACCTGGAAATCGATCTTTAGAACTAAAACTTCTTAGACTTAAACACAAGACTATGCAAATGTCAACATTTATAATCCAGGCTCTTAACTAAACGTCTTGTCTAGATTCCTGGCAACTTGTTATACCTACTTATATCAATTATTACTTGAAGCAATAAGACGATGAAGGTACGAGTTATGGTCTTTTTCCAATAAAAGAGAGGATGGTGGAAGGCAGCCTATCAGATATTGTATAGAACTTGTATATATTATATATACTAATGTTTATATTATATAACTATAATAATTGTATATACTAACTAATTGTCGAACGCATTTTTGGAGTCACTAGATTCGCCTTCAAAAACTTTTAACTCCTATTTTACCCTCTTAGTATTGGTATATAAAAAAACTCTTCCTTAGTGGGTCACTACATCGTAAAATGAACCCCCTGTTTAAATAGTATATTTAAAGCTTTAGTAGTCTAGGTTTTGCGACGATATTACGTCAGCCAGAAAAATATTTATATGAACTTACGTAGGAATTTAGAAGATGGATAGCATGCGATCCTTTAACTGTGGAATTCAATATTCGACGAATCTAAAATCACAAAAAAATTATATATATAAGATCTATATTTTTTTTTGTGATTTTAGATTCGTTTTTGACATAAGCTCCATACAAAATATGTCAAACATGAATCTCGAATCTCAAAATTCATGGATGCATCGAATATTGAAACCAGAAGTTAATAGCGTGATTCAGAATGTTCAACCATGTCTCCGTAGTTTCTTCGGTGTCCAGTAGCTGTCACCAGTGTTTGTGTCTTCACAATTATTGTTCAGTTAAATAGATGATATCACTTGTATGTAGCTACCGATATACTACTAACTTACTTAATCACACAAAATCGAAAACCTATTATAAGAACGCGCTCCATATACCAAGCCAATACTGTAGAATATAATAATATTCTAGATAGACGTACTCGGAGTCCTAGATGATCCACTGTGGCGGACGGGAGCGGCGGCTCAAGGATTACTAAGAACGGTAGTAGATTCCAACTGCGCGCCCTTAAATATCTATTCACTTGATATTGTCTTATTGTGTGTACACTTCATCTTGACAGTTTAAATAAGAACATAAATAGTGTTGCAAGGTTTTCATCTAACCTAGTCATCGTCTGAGGAAAGTTTGGTTTATGAGACTGTGAGGATACTACTACTCAGAATTGGTGTATACCAAAATACAGATCGTCTTTCTTATCGAACATAAAAATAAGTTAATGTACATGTACCCTTAAGAAATACGTATCCACAATGTGGCGAAAAATATAGAACTTTGTTCACGCATAATAAATCTGTTTACATATTGTAAGTCTTGAAATATCGTGCCGTTGACTGTGATATAAGCCTAAGACAACGAACACATATATCAACCAAACTAAGATGACATCGTTTCAGGGACAGTGTCATTTTAGGGGCAGCGGTACATCATAATTTCAGGGACAGCATAATTTCAGTTACGCGGACGATATGGTGTTGCTGGGCCCAACTATCAATTGTTTAAGGTGACTATTGGCCATTAGTGAAACGTATGGCTATAATCACGGCCTAATATATAACAATGTCAAAAGTGTTTATTAGGTTTTCAAGGCTGCAGGTAAATGTCCATCAAGGGTGGCCCCAATAAAATTAAACGGTGTTGAGCTGAACAGGGTTCACCAGTTCAAGTATCTTGGGCATTATGTTACCGACGGTCTTGATGACCATGATGATATTGAAAGGGAGCGGAGGGCATTGGTGATCAGGAGTAACATGTTGGCTCGCAGATTCGCTCGCTGTAGTAAGGAAGTCAAAATTACGCTTTTTAAAACATACTGTCAAACCGTCTACACGAGTGCCCTGTGGGTCAACTATACTCAGAGGTCTCTCAATGCCTTCCGCGTCCAATATAATAATGGATTTAGGATGCTGTTGGGGCTGCCCCGTTTCTGTAGCGCCTCGCAAATGTTTGCAGGAGCGAGAGTCGATGGCTTCCACGCTATCGTTCGCAAACGGGTAGCCTCGTTACTAAGCAGAGTGAGGAGTAGCTCTAATAGCATCCTAAAGGTAATTTCTGAGAAGTATGACTCGGATATATTGAGGAGGTTCATTCGAGTCTTGGTCACTTGACCGGGACTCTGATGAACCTCTTCAATATATTATAAGCTACTTAGCTAAATATCATTACTAACATCATGGACTCTGTCTGAATAAATAAATATATTATTATCTCCTTTATTTATTATTTTTCTAATTATTTATTATTTTGTTAATTATCGCTTGTCCCGTGCCTCGGAGAGCACGTTAAGCCGTCGGTCCCGGTTGTCATGAAGTTCTTTGACAATCGTTACAGGGCGTCAGTACCTTCTAAAAAATAAACTGACACTAGTCTAAACCATGGAATATCGCTATCCCTTCGGGTTGCGCAGGTCAGACAGGCAGTCGCTCCGTGGAAAAGCTAATATTCAGCCAAATCCGGTTAGACTAGGAAGCGGACCCCAGATTGAAACTGGGATAACGCTAAGAAGATGATGATTTATTATTTTTCTAATTAAAATTACATTTTTAAATATATTATATACCAAAAAAAACACATTTAAAAATATAAAAATAACCGTGGGGTCCCACCAGCATCGGGCACAGGGTCCAAGCTGCCGGTGGTTAGGGCTCCAGAGACAGGAACTTCCTCACAATACGTGCCGTGTCTAGAAGTACTGCCTTCTGCATCAGGCCCTTGACCCAAGCACCCAACGTGAGCCTCTTAAGGTGACGGTCGAGGCTATTGGCTATTAGACCATTAACGGTCACGACTATCGGCACAATAATTGCTGAGTTCACATCCCACATGTCGACAATCTCGTGAGCCAAGTCCAGATATTTAATCTGTTTTTCCTTTTCGGCTTTCACGAGATTCTCGTCATGAGGAATAGTGACATCAACAATTATTGCGAGGCGCTCTGATCGATCTATCAACACGATATCAGGCTTGTTGGCTACAACAGTCCTGTCCGTGATGATAGATCGATCCCAGTACAATGTGACATGGCCATTTTCGAGAACTGGCTCTGCTACATACCTGTAGTACGGTACCTGGATGTCTACAAGTTTGTACTTCAGAGCAAGTTGCTGGTGAATAAATCTGGCTCCTTGGTTATGTCTGTGCAAGTACTCGCCGTTAGCAATACGTGAACAACCGGAAACAATATGCCTGAGGGATTCACCAGGTTGGTGACAGGCACGGCAAATATCAGTAGTGCCATCCTTTAGGATATATTTCCGGTAGTTATTCGTCTTGATAACTTCGTCAGCAATTGCACAAACAAACCCTTCGGTTTCCCCAAAGAGGTTACCGAAGCGTAGCCAGTTCACCGAGGCTAATAGGTCTACATCGGGTCCATACAGGGCCCGATGGAACATGCCTTGCCTTGAAGCTCCTTGCTCTGCCATACACGCTTGCGATTATCAGTACTAAGTACTACAGGCATGCGCCAGTTCTCCTTAGCCAACCTGACCGGGGTGCGCCCATTGTCTACCGCGACAACATCTCCATGCATATCCACGTTTGCCCGGAGAAAATATTCTCTGAGATTGCACACCTCGCGATTGTGTAGGGTCTTGACATTCAGAAAGCCGCGACCCCCGCACTTTCGCGGGATGTACAACCTCATCACGGATGAACGTGGATGATGCATACGATATGCCGTCAACAAAGTGCGAACTCTTCTGTCCAGGGCGTCCAATTCAGACTGAGTCCACTTGAGTATGCCAAAGGAGTATAAAAGAAGTGGCATGACCCAACCGTTGCAAGCACGAACCTTGTTGCCACCTGATAAAAGACTTTTCAGTTCTTTTTTCAGGCGGCCAAAGAAACGCTCTTGCAACGATTGCTTCATGACGGCTTTATTGATACTTAAAGCCTGTGACATAATATTATTATTATTATAAAAATAAAGTAACGTTTTATTCCATCCCTCCGTCCGTGCAGTAATACGTCTGGCTATATTTTATATATATTTATAAGCACTGGCTATATTTTTAACTAAATACAGACTCAAATGGCCCGAACAAAAACTTTTCCAGTAAAAGTAGAACAAAATATCTCTCTGATTTCACCTTGAAATTGTCCCTTTAGTAGTAAAAACTAGTATGAAGGTAGTGGCAACATAATGCACCGTGTAATCTACGCTGACAAGCTTACGGCGTAGAGAAGTTTTACGTCAGTTTTTACCTGATTCTTGAAGCATTGTAGTTGAAAACATTTTACTATAGAAGCTAGTGCAAGAGCTTTGATGTATAAGAAAATATTAAAGTACAAGCTTAGAGCTTCGCAGGCGGATTTAATGCACGGAACATATTGTATATAAAACTGTATGTAAAATATAATAATATCGTTTTACAACAGATTTATATCGTAGCATAATATTGACGTGGTTAGGGAATGGCTACTTGTCCACGGCTGGTGTAAACCATGCCACGTTACATTTATTATGCATAAAACTCGTGAAAGAAATAATCTGTAATTCATATATTTACTTATTTCGATTTAATTATGATTCGGTTCAGTCGTTTGACGTGAAAACGAAACGTACATAAATATATAGTCATATGCTTTATGCATAGTATCAATAGAGATCTGGCTAGGCTAGAATAAAAGCTTTATTTCAGAGGTAATCTATTAAGTTTACCTCTGAAATAAAGCTTATATATTTAAAAAGAGTTAATCACGTTGGTCAATTGCGTGTTGGCAGGCTTCACAAGTCTTTTGAGAATATTATGGAGAACTCTAAGGCATACCGATTATCTCACGATGCTGTTCTTCATAATTTAGGAAGATATTTAATTCCTACATAACTTCAAAAAGTCCGTAGTGCGCACCGTGAGCGCGACCAGCAGCGTGACGTGGTAACAGTCTGCTATGCGGGTTCAAATACGCTTGGCAGACTGCTACGCAGCCGCTGGATCGGCGTAGCAGCTTGTCATACGCTTACTTTTATAAATTAGGTCAATATCAATTTGTTCAAATTAATAATTAGACTCTTCTAGTCTATTCCTAGGCAGTACAGATCGGTATTTCTGCCCTCAATTATTCAATTGTATCAAGTTTCAATTTCATTGTACTATTGTAGCCATAAAAAAGGTTTTATATATCTCGGCATTCTTCAATTACCTCGGCCATACGATGGTAATACTTTTTCATCTATACTATAATAAAACTGTAGAGGTGAAAAAGTCTGTACATTAAAGATATTTTGACGAAAATTAGCTAAAAAATCAAGGAAAATGCTAAAAAGCAATACTTGATAATTTTTAGAATTTATGTCTGTCTGTCTGTCTGTCCGACGTCTTTCCTTATGTTGCTAAAGATCTCTAAAATGGCGAAATTGATTTCAATAAAACTTACACTCATATACAAAGGATACTCAAACCTATAAAATAGAATAGGTTACATCACAATCGGTTGAGTGATTTTCGGTGTACAGCTTGACCTCTCCTTTGTACGTAGTCCCAAACAAAACAGGGATCATCCAAAACTGTTTATATATGTGGTGCAATCTATGATCATTATAAGTTTGTTAGTAAAAGTATAGTTAGTCTAAATAGGTACCTTCAAAATGTTTTATGGCTATTAACCCGACATTAAAAAAGGAGGCGATTCTTAATTTCGTCAGTATATTTTGACGTATTTTCGATAAAAAAATTACTGGAACTATTATATTATCTGTGCTGGAACCGAGCATATTTTAATAATAATAATAATAATATTCTACCACAATCACACATCACCGTCTAGTCCCAAACTAAGCAGAGCTTGTACTATGGGTACTAAACAATGGATAAACATACAAACAATACATTTTTTTGTAAATACATACATATTATACATAGAAACACCCAGACCAAGACAAACATCCATGTTCATGCACACAAATGTTTGACTTGAGCAGGAATCGAACCCGCGACCTTCGGCGTAGCAGTCGCTTACACTACCACTGTGCCAACCGGTCGTCACAGATGTCACTATTTTCAAATAATTTTCTTGCAAAATCAATGTTTCTTGCAAAAAAGACAATAATTATGTGTCGGGTATCTTTCTGTTATTAAAAAAATAATAGAGTATAATATTCGGCACTTTCATAAACAAAAAGTCTTTGTATCAAAATGTATTACAATGTCCACTTAAAGAGTTTTTATTTATTATACGAGTTTCTTCCATGTATTTCAATTGTAACAAAGTAGTTCATAGGACACGACTACTGTAAAAGTTTTGTTTGCCAACTAAGGATAAGCAATCGCGTGCAATCGACACTATACGGTGGAAGTAAACTTTTCCACATTCGGACTAAAAACGCCCCAACGCGACACATGATCAGCTTTTCCACGAAGCCTTTGCAGTGTCCACTGAGGTCAACAATCTAAAGCGATAGTTATGTTTTATTATATTTTACTGTTTATTAAATTTTGTAATTAATACAGGTATTCTTAAATTTTCTTAACAACTCTCGCACTGAGACTGTCATATTGTATCGTGGAGGACTTTACAAACATACAATAAACGGACACAATGAACACGCAGACTTAAAACATCAATTTATGGATGACAAAAAGTGTCGTCTCGTGTGGGATCGTACCTATAACAATCAACACACAGTGTTAAGCGGCAAGACGATTCGTGATAAACCTCTACGCCAACCATGCAGTCAAAAAGCTTTTCTATAGTATTCTATAATGTAGCGAGTATACAACTGTAGTATAACTAAGTCTGAGGCCAGCCTAAGCCTGCTGAATGTTGTTACATTCAGCAGGCTTAGGCTGAGGAGGAAATGTTTTTCACTAGCTGAAAATAGTTTGCAGATATTATCTAGCGATAGTTATGGGTTAAGTTTATGTACTGGAGAACACTAAAACGTTTAAGGGGAATTTATATGGAGGATTAAGTTTAGTACCTTAGTTAATATGAAACAGCTACGTGAATGACTATTCACCTAGCTACGTGGATACTTGGTGAAGTATTGAATACCTGATTGGCTTTTTGCGACGACAGTTTAGAGGAATAAATGTTGCCTTCATTTGGAATTATAGTTTTGTATCGTTTCGTATGAGTGTTTTAACGTAGTATTATATTATTTTATTACAAAAAATACTTATCGTTATCAAGGTGTTATTGGGGACCTAATGTGCTGACCGTGGCACGAGATAATCGACAGTTTCAAATTTAAAAGGCACATAATTTCGAAAATTTTGTAGTTTGTGCCGTACGGTTCAAACTCGAAGCCTGGCATGGCTGTATTTTGGTCACACTACTGGGAAATTTCAGCTTCTTACATTTAATAAAGATTATAGAAGCTTACATTTTGAATTAAACGTATATTCCAAATGTAACTTTCAAACTTCATAGTTTGGATCGTTTGAAAACAATTTTGTCAGTTTAGAATTATGTAAATGTAAATAATCAATAAATAAAATAATTACGACATTTCGACCAGTCAGCGTTGTCCATAGTCTCGGGTTACTGGACATTGCAAGCCCTATCTACACTGTGGTGAAACGTCATGTTACTTAAACTCCGTTGACAGACAGATAATAGTTTATGCACATGCAACGGACGCCGCTCGTTGTAAATAACACTTGATATTTTAATATCTACTCTTTACACATTCATTTGAAGGGCTGGTGCTAAATAATCATAATCATAATAATCATAATATCTTTATTTGCGAATACAGGTATTACATGGGTGTTACAAAATAACATTTTGGTTTCGACCATATTCCACCTAATGGCATGCAAATATACAGTATATAAAGTAGTCTAAACAATTATTATACATTATACAATTCAATTCTTCATTATACAAGACACATTTATTTCCAATTCAGTATTAATATTTTAATCAATGTCAATATTTTTATCCTTTAAAAATTCGTCCAAAGTATAATATGCCTTTCTAGTGAGTAAATTGGAAATTTCTTTTTTAAAGAGTTTAGTGTTTTCTATATCTAATATATGTTTTGGCAGTTTATTATACAGTCTCGGGGCCACACAGAATACACTTTTGTCATATAATGCTGTCTTATGTTGAGGGATACATATTTTATGATTATTACGTGTAGGTACTATTATATGTATCAAAGTTGTGCTTATTCGATTTAACAAAACTAATAGCTTCATAAATATACAGACTAGGAAATGTTAATATTTTAAACTTAATGAAGTGAGGCTTACACGTATCAGTTTGTTGTAATCTACATACTGACCTTAGAAATCTTTTCTGAGCTATGAAAACCCGTTCTCTTTGACTTGAATTACCCCAGAACAGGATACCATATCTTAATGTAGATGTTACATAAGCATGGAATGCAGTCAGTACAGCTTCCTGGTTTACTATTTTCGACATCATATATAAAGCAAACGAGAAACTATTTAATTTATTACAAATGTTATCTATATGTGACTTCCATGTCAAGTTAGAGTCAATGTGTATTCCTAGAAATTTTGTGTCATTAATATTTGTAATTTTTTTGTCAAGGTATTTAATGTCAAATGTAATTGATTTATTAGTATTACTGCGAAATGTCATAATGTTAGTCTTATCAAGATTAATTACTAAATTATAAGATGTCAGCCAGTTTACAATTTTAATGAGATTATTGTTGATGTCAGTTTCAATGTTATTATTTACCCTACTCCCAGAAAAAATCACTGTGCTGTCATCAGCGTACATGATCATAGGGTGTTCTACTGCTGAAGGAAAATCGTTACTAAATATAATAAAAAGCAAGGAACCTAAGTCGTGGCTGGACCACGTACTGGTGACTGAAGCTGCCAACTTGAGTGTAATGGATGTAGAAATAAAGTATGATGTTACATGGTCTGATCACTTCCCCGTCTTTTTATCATGTAATATAGAAAAATTAATGACAAAACGAAATGTTTCTAATGTCAAAACCAATATGGGGCGAAAAAAATGTGCAACAAATCGAGCAGTATAATAAATTATGTACACAAAGTCTGCGTGACATTGATTTTCCCCCAGAATTTCGATACTGTGCTGACGTTACTTGTAATAATGTAGATTATAAAATTTTAATAGATAATTTGTATAATAATATTATAAAAATTTTGTCAAATGCCGCCTCTATCACATATAAATATAAATTGCATAAAAATAAGAACAAGAAATGCCATGTCGTAGGATGCAATAAGTATGTAAGAGAGGCTCATAGGGAGGCTCGGCTTTGTTTTCAACAGTGGGTCGCTTATGGAAAGCCTACTAATGGCCCAATATATGATTGTATGCGTGAATATCGGACTAAGTTTAAATAAATTAATAGTTTAAAAAACACTAGAAAAACACGCTTTTATAAATGCACGTAAAAACAAAAAAAAAATATGGACCGTTCAAGTTGTCTCTATTTCTTGGTTGAAGTATAAACTATGTGCTTAATTATAATATTTGATTGTAAAAGCGTAGGGCGCTGAAACAGGAAAGACGTTCTTGTTTAACTTGTTCAAAAATCAAGTGAACAGATGTTACGGGAAGTAGGTTCCACAGATTGGCGCTCTCACTGGAGTTGCAGCATGAGTAGTAATTGGCTCTACATTAAACAGTCTGTTCAAAGCACCAGTTTGTCGAACTCAGACAAAACATGCGCCATCAGCGAGGAAGACGATATTCACCGACATTTTTAACGCCTCTTTTTTCTGGAAATTAAGTATTATAAGGGTAATGCGGCAACAGTGGCAAAATGTAGAGTTCTTGTTCGTGGACGAGATGTCTTTGGTTCCCTTTGGCGGCATAAATGCTATGCTCTTGTGAGACCTCATGCAGCTTACGTATTAGTATTTGTTAACAAAAAAGTCTTTCCTGTTCCAGCGCCCCACGCTTTTACAATCAAATATTATAATTAAGCACATAGTTTACACTTCAACCAAGAAATAGAGACAACTTGAACGATCCATAATTTATTTTTTGTTTTTACGTGCATTTATAAAAGCGTGCTTTTCTAGTGTTTTTTAGAACTATTAATTTATTTTATACTTTTTGGTCTTTGATAACGAAATATTTCTAACATTTATACATTTATTTTAAGTAGGCGAATGAGCCCGCATCCTCTCCATCTCCGCCTGTGCGTCTGTTAATACAGAAGCACACCATGTAATAATCATGGTGTTTTATCTGTCAGCTTATAACAATCTAGCTCTTCAATCAGGAGTCCACTAAGTGATTTTACTCAACTCAGGGCCACATACGCCACCACTGCGTGGTCTATAATATACTATTGGTTTGTTATAACCTTGAAACCTGCTCGTGTCCAAAGTCCATCACATGACCTTTCTCACACGTGCAAACACAACTATGATACGATATTCCATCATGGAATGGCAGTGCCTATCTTCCGGCTTCATCATCAGACCTTGAAAGCTAGTCGTCGCCAAATTTCATTATAAGACTTATCTAAGAAATCCAAAACGGCTATGATACGATTTTCCATCATGAAGTTCCGGTTCATGTCTTTCAGCTCCATCAACAGATCAGTTTGACAGTACCATATTATTGTATTGTCATCAGAACTACATACAGCTGCCAATTTTTATTACGCTACGACCCTTGGAAGATGGTAAAATTAGTTACCTTAGATTCCATTACATAGTTACATACATGTCGAGTTCCAGTTCATATCGTCCGGCTCCATCATCAGATCAGTTTGACAGTACCGTATTATTGTATTGTCCGCAAAACTACATATAGCTGCCAATTTTCATTATGCTACGACCCTTGGAAGATGTTTAAATTAGTTAGCTTAGATTCCATTACATAGTTAGTTACATACACGACGACCTAATAAAAGCGTGGTAAAAATCGGTGACAACCTATTTTGGCAACGAGCGGTTATTGCAGATATCGTAGACGATTGCATTGTTGGGCTGGATTTCTTCAGAGGTCATCAATGCAGATTAGATAGTAAAGGTGGTATCCTTAAGTGTGGAGATGTCAAGATTCCAATGAAAGGTGGTGGCATGGAGAAAGTCTTGTGCCTCAAAGAAAGCAAATCTGCACATAGATTATAATCCTATATCTACGAAGTTTAATGACTTGATTCATGCCGACAGGAGAGCGGCGCATCGTGGATCTAAGGATGCGAGGAACGCTCATGTCTAGAGGGAGGTAGTGTGACGGCCAGTGTCATGTCAAAAGGTCACGAAACAGATAAATCCAAGCATAAGTCATGCTGACGTCTACACGAGAAGTTGGCTGGTCGTGAAACAGAATACTTACCAAAACAAAGAGGTTTGAAGACTATTTCATTATTTGGAAATGATAGTTTCAAGTTAGATGACGTAAACACTCGCCATAGTAACACTCTGTCAAGTGTTCGCCAAATTTGCTACAAGCAGTTAACAAGGCGATGGCCGTGCAGATGCCAGTGCCTATCACCCGGCTTCATCATCAGACCTTGAAACTTAATTGTAGTCAAAGTTCATTACGTGGTCTTTCTCACAAGTGCAAACACGACGATCATACGATATTCCATCATGGAATGCCAGTGGCTATCTTCCGGCTTCATCATCAGACCTTGAAACCTAATTGTAGTCAAATTTCATTACGTGGCCTTTCTCACAAGCGCAAACACGACTATGATACGATAATACATCATAGAATGCCAGTGTCTATCTTCCGGCTTCATCATCAGACCTTGAAACCTAATTGTAGTCAAAGTTCATTACGTGGCCTTTCTCACAAGTGCAAACATGACTATGATACGATATTCTATCATGGAATGCCAGTGCCTATCATCCGGCTTCATCATCAGATCTTGAAACCTAATTGTAGTCAAAGTTCATTACGTGACCTTTCTCACAAGTGCAAACACGACTATGATACGATATTCCATCATGGAATGCCAGTGCCTATCTTCCGGCTTCATCATCAGACCTTGAAACCTAATTGTAGTCAAAGTTCATTACGTGGCCTTTCTCACAAGTGCAAACACGACTATGATACGATATTCCATCATGGAATGCCAGTGCCTATCTTCCGGCTTCATCATCAGACGTTGAAACCTAATTGTAGTCAAAGTTCATTACAAGACTTTTATAAGAAATCCAAAACAGCTATGATACGTTTTTCCATCATGAAGTTCCAGGTCATAGCTTCCGGCTCCATCATCAGATCGGTTCGACAGTACCATATTATTAAATTATCATCAGAATTACATTCAGCTGCCAATTTTCATTACACTACGACTCTTGGAAGATGGTTATATTAGTAACCTTAGATTCCATTACATAGTTAGTTACATACACGACGACCTAATAAAAGCGCGTTAAAAACAACTTAAGTGGTGTCAAAATAACCAGACTCAAATAAAAATGGACATCTTAGCGACGCAACATTCATCGAAAAATTTTAGTAGTTTTTCGAAAGAGACTAAGAAATTGAATACAAGGCCGAGCGTTCCCGTGAGTATAGAGGGAAATAGTGACTCCGTCCAGATTGCGAACATGTTTAGATCTCACTTCCTAGTACAGGGCTCGTCAGTGCCTGCGAGCACAGAGACGGCACGCAGTAATAAGGAAGGCGATCCTCTAGTGCTTACTTTGACTAGAGATGTCGCGAGGGTGATGGGAGACATGAAGCGTGGTAGGTCTCCAGGGTATGACTCTCTGAGCATTGAACACTTACAATATGCTGGACTTACACTTACACTTACAATACGTTGCAAAATAGCAACACAGCCGCTTAATGCCTCGTTCACATAGGGTCTAGTTTTGTCGGCTCTTAAATTTTTACACAAAAAGATCTAACTATTAAAGACACATCATGCATCCATTAATATTCGATGGATTCGACGATGAAGTCAAAAAATAATAAGTGGCAAAAAGTAACAAGGAATTGTTCTGAATCTTGCAAATCAATAGATGTGTAAATTTCAAAATCAATTGATATTTCTGTATACGGAAGGATAGATATGGTGTGGTCAGCATTAGAAATTTATCATCCATTGATTTATCCAAATTAATTTAATTTAAATTTATTATTGTAAATGTTTCTTTTATAGACTCACGCCTGTATCCACGAAGGGGTAGGCAGAGGTATAATATTACACCCACATTTTGCCATGAATTGTTAGGTCCCACGTAATAGGTGGCGAGCCTATTGCCGTTACCGAGCACATCACCAGACTCCGTGCTGTTACTGATATTTCGGAAAAACCCAGTAACACTTATGCCCGACCCGGGAATCGAACCCTGGACCTCCGATCAGCAGTCGCATACGCTATCCACTGGACCACGGAGGCAGTCCTAATCAGATATGACGGAGTATTTGTTTTATACAAAGAGACCGCCTTCCGTCCTCCGCAAAGGGATATTCCCTAGTTTAGATTAGTATCGGCTATTCAAGAGCCTGTCTTAAAGACTGCAAAATCACCATGTCAGTCATGTCCGATGATAATTCGCTTACTATTTATTCAGGACTATACTCTTTGACAAATTAGTTGTAAAACGTAAGTTTTAAGACTCTTCAAACTAATATTTTCGCCGTTATTTCTCTCCTGCGCGTCAACTATGCACCAGACATCCAATACTTCTTGAAATCGTATTCCTAATAGACAAAATCTAAATAAAGCTAAAAAACAATGCGAAAACTTTGTCTTCTCTGTCCACGTAACAAGAATTATTCGGCTCAGCTTTTAGGGCAGCAGCCCACTAGTGATGACCCTAGTTAAGTTCTCGTTAGCCACTAACGACTCGAATAGATCTTGATTAGCATCGGCTTTTAGTAATTTTGGTCTCGGCTTTGTAATGGACGTTTATTTATTTAGTTTCACATAATTTGGCTTAATTTCATTAAGGTACATGTATCCGTCTAATCAAGGATAAATTATTGGTTGTTGGAGTACAGATAGTTATGGGATTTGATTGTAATTATGTAGTCTATCCGCCCAAGTCATTTTTAAATAGCTTTAGTTTAGACTTTAACTAAAGGTCATGTAGAGGCTACATTGAGAAAGAGGTCATCCTGTTCTTACTTATAAATTATAGATTGAAAGTTTATGAGGATCGATTTCTGTTTGCTACTCTTCTACGCTAATATTACTGAACAGATTTTAACGCTTTTCAGTAACATAGCTTAGGTACACATCAGAAAAACATACAGGCTAGCTTTTATCGCGATGGATACCAACGAGGGCAGAATATAGTAATCAATGATTTTTTTTTCTGTTGTAAGACTGATCCTTGCACCCAACGCGTGTATAAAATAGACCTCGCGGTGCACTTTATATACACTTACAATTTTTTGTAAGTGTGTATAAAGTGGGTATTTACCCTTGTTCTTAGAAAAACTGTTGTATCATATAAGAGTTTTTTAAAGAAGAATTGTGTTTTTTTTTAATAAGGAAACATATAATGCTGTCGACAACTTTACTACTCTCCGGGGATGCCAGTGTGAAAGTTTATGTAAACAACCGAATCCAACTTGTAACTTGTATATCATATTGTAACAAAATGTAAACTCGAATTCAAATTCATGTGCCTTTATAAGGTTGAAATAAATAATATAATATAATATAAAGGAGACCGACCACAATGTATGGGACTTTGGCCTGGGCGTGAACAATTTAAAATTGGAATTACAATATTAATTTTCAAACGCCTAAACTAAGTAGAACACATTATTCTTTGAAGTTTAGTACCAAGTCAGTTGAATAATAAAATAAAACACATTGTTAAAAATTAATATTTATTTTCATTATTCACTCAGTTGATATCTTTTTTTCACACACTCCATACCCCTTATTTCTTATCGGTTATTATAATAGCTATGACTAATAGGAGCGGAGTAGCACAAAGTCGTGCACAAAAGCCAGTTAACCCTGCAGTAGTCGCGCATCTAGAAGTAACGTAAGTGGTCGCGCGGATTACATACGTAGTCCATTTTAAAATTGATGTTAAAATAATATTTGCAGAAAACTCTTTATTATTTTTACAAAAATACTATCAGTAGTGGTTATTTTTAAACATTTTATTATCAAAACCTAATCACAACCCCTAAATTACAAAATAAGTAACTAAAACAAAAATCGTCTCTAAATAAGCATAAATATGACATTGTTTACTCAAATTGAGATCACTCACAATTTTTGTGTGAAAAACTAACTACTAAATTCGATTTTCTGCACAGGATAGACACATTTTCTTGAAATGATGCCCACATGTAAACTTGTTGCACGCGGTACACATTTTTCTGGTCCTTATACAGCGGGTTCTTCACAGTCATGGAAATGACGCACTACCTTGCTCGATATCGAGGTAGTTGCTTGAGTTTCATGATACACAATGCCAAAAAAGTATTTTATCTTGATTGTTATGATGTTTGGTAATGATTTTCTTCGATTCTCCTATGAGCCAGTGGCTTCATCCGAGTTAAATTGATCCATTTTTCGTTTGCGCTACAAAAATCATCAATCCAAGCTTCTATCTGTACAGCTCGGCGATTATACTCCGAATTGAAACTAAAATATAAGTAAACTTATGTTATAACAACAAATGTGCATAAATACAGTCTAATTATACCAATTTACTCAATTATAGATATATATATACGAAATATTATAACAGTAAAGAAGGAAAAAATACTTACGTAATCAGTCGCGCGGATTACAATTGTAGTCCACGCCCTTTTCTGAGCTCCTATGAAGGACCACAGGGCGCGAACTGCGCTGGCATTGCACTGAGCGAGTTGCCCAAATATTAATTTGAAAGTATCTAGCGGTTTATTTAGCTGGCGCTGACCGATTTTGAGAAATTATCGATTCTATATAGGTGGATTACATATGTAATCCACGCGACTACTCCAGGGTTAATCATATGATAACTTACTTCATGTGGGTTAATCCATTGTATAATAACACTTCTGATATGTCGCTCACGTTCTGTATCACTATTGAGGCTGTGAGACCTAATTCTCATCAGCGAAGTTCTACAGCAGACACATATTTGCCTCTGACGACCTGAATCAGAACTTGCAGCTTCTTGTGATGGGTTTGCGAATTGTGGCATACGGGATATGTTTAATGCCACAGTCCAACAAGAATGAGATATGTATTGGCAATGAGCCTCGATCTGTTGACAAACCAAAATAAACAATTGTAATGCTTGTATTTATAATACCAATTTAATATTTGGATTAATAAACATAATTATGTGAGTAAGTTGTTGAAATGCCAAATACATACCACTTGCGGTGCAATCCATTGAAGTATTACTTGTCGTACTTCCACGAGATTGAGAATATATCTGCTCCGCTGTGTAATATTGGTACCACAATCGATGCAATGCATTGATTTATGATTATGAAGCGGGATTGGGTAATCCATGTTCAAGCGCAAATTATCGTTCGAAGTGGGTACTGGGTCCGCAGGTAAGCCATGATCGTCGTGAGGAGATTCCGTGTTCCGGCGCAAGTTATCGTATGAAGCGTGTACTGGGTCCGCAGGTAAGCCATGGTCGTCATGAGGAGAATATTCGGAGCCCATTTTAGAAAGCACAAGAAATCCACAATACGATCAAATGAAACGAACGCAATGCGAATGACGGTAATAGAATTGACAAGTTAGTCAAGTGTTCCTGGAGTATGAAAATAAATACCCAACATACTTTACCATTTTGATATTATTAAAAATAATATCATTATTTTACGTTATTCATAACTGTTGTCTGAAAAATATATAAAATAAAAAAATATAAAAAATATCTACGTACTTTAAGGTTTCGGCAATCGCTTTAAAATGTGATTTTGTTAAACACTTTTTAACGATCTTTTCCACCGATTATTTACAAGGCAACACAAACCAACCATTCAAATAGTCCATTGAAGTACCTACACGTTTATAATCAAATGAAAGTATTTTAAAAACCATTATTATTATGTGTTTAATGAAATAAACTACTGGATAGCGATCAATATTTATAATATATTAAAACAAAAACTTGAGTAATTTACTTTTTTTTAAGACGATTGTTCACGTTCAAGCCAACTTTGGCCGGTCTCCTTTGTGCCGTCAGTTAGGGCGGTTTCAAATTAGCGTATTTTTCTGCGCGTATACGGTCGTTTCTGCATACGCGCTTACACGCGCGCTACATTACGCGCGTCAAAATACCGGTCTCTCGTAAATGGGCATATATCGGCGTGTTCGCTCGAAACTGTAGTGACATCTTGTCAGTGTCAACATGGATTTTGACGGCTCGCGCTTATACGAGCTTAGACGCGTGTCAACGCTCGTACGAGTTGTGCGTGTGTCAAAAAGCGAGCCTATACGCGCCTACAGGCGCTTCCAAAAACGAGCTTATACGCGCGTATAAAACGCTAATCTGAAACCGCTCTTAAATGAGAGAGGTCCTCGGGGCGAACGCTAGTAACGTTATTTTTGATAACGAAATAAGGCTGGCTACATAGATACGACTTTCAGTATTACTCTATTATTCCAGAGAGATTCTGAATACTGTAATGTTGTGATAATATAAGAAATATTGTTGCTCACAGGCATTTGGATATAATAAATCACGATGTTATTATATTTTACTTTCTAAGTATAATGAGGGAATTATACAAAATGTGGTAAAGAAAGCGTTTTGTTGATATTTTATTACATTAATACGTGAACAAAAAACTTTGTACCCATTTTAATGTATAGGGAGAAATATGAAATTTGGCACTCTTAAAGATTATACGGAGAAGAAATAAAGGCAGCCAATGTTTTAGTTTAGTGTGATAACGCCATTAAAGTTGTTAGTTGTAAAGTATGTACTAATATTGGCAAATAACATAAAGTCTATGTCTATGTGATTGTAGAAAATAAGGAAATAACGTATGTAATGAATAAAATACTTTTCGAAGATATTCACCTCTGCTATTAGTATTTATAAATAAACTAGACTTCTTCTTTGCCTACGCCTGCGTAAATATTACACCTCACCCTTGCTCAGCAATAAAACACTATATATTGGTGAACTCTTTACAAAGATCCTTGCTGTAATTTTTAGGTGATCACGTTCATGTAGATAGATAGGACAGATTGGATACTTCATTTTATAATACATTGATATATAAGCAGAACAGATAAATAGCAGAAAAATGTGATGTTTTTTTTTAAGACAATTCCCGCACTAGTTTTAAATCCTGTATCGCGGGGGACTTTACAACACACTCGGAACAACAATTTATGAATCACACAAAGTGTTGTCTCGTGTGGAAATCGAATCCACAACACTCGCGCAGTGTCAAGCGGCGTGGCGGCCGCTTAAACCACTACGCCAACCGTGCAGTCAAATCGGAAGAAGTGATATGCTATTAGATGAATGTAAAAAAAGAGCCAAAAAAGCTGTAGCCGTTGCTAGATCCAAAGCCCTAGACCACTTGTACGGGTTACTGGAAAAACCCGAGGGTCATAAATATTTATACAGCATGGCTAAAGCTAGAGAGAGAAAGGCGAAGGATGTTTCCCATATTAAGTGCATGAAAGACGAAACAGGAGTGATTCTTATGGACGACGATAGAATAAAAGAAAGATGGAGGACATACTTTGAAAAGTTAATGAATGAAGAGAACGATTGGAGTGGAAAACTTGAAAGTGAGCAGATGAATATTGGTTTAGTGAAGGAAATAAGTAAAGATGAGGTAAAAAAGGCTGTTAGTGGAATGAAGAATGGGAAAGCGTTAGGACCAGATGGAATACCAGTGGAAGCATGGAAAGCGTTAGGAGATGATGGATGGACGTGGCTGGCTTTATTCTTCAATAAGCTGTTGCACGAGGAGACCATACCCGAGGAATGGTGCAACAGTTACCTGGTGCCCATTTTTAAAAATAAGGGTGATATTCAAGAGTGCAACAATTATCGGGGAATAAAGTTAATGCCTCATAGTATGAAAGTATGGGAGAGAGTAGTTGAGCGACGCCTGCGAGACGAGAGTGAGATTTCACGAAACCAATTCGGTTTTATGCCTGGTCGAAGTACGGTGGATGCTATTTTTGCACTTCGCCAAATGTGCGAAAAATACAGGGAGGCACATAAAAACTTGCACATGGTATTCATCGACCTTGAAAAGGCATATGACCGAGTGCCTCGTGAAGTCTTGTGGTGGGCCCTTAAGAAGAAAAGAGTGCCTGGAAAATACCTGACGTTGATTCAAGCCATGTACGCTGAATGCAGAACGCAAGTCCGATCCGCGGCCGGTATCACAGCCAGATTCGATGTGGCCGTAGGCTTGCACCAGGGGTCGGCCCTTAGCCCCTACCTCTTCCTGTTAATTATGGATGCTATATCATCGGACATACAGGAAGAGGCACCCTGGTGCATGCTGTTTGCCGATGACATCGTTCTGGTAGCAGAGAATGGACAAAAGGTGCAGAGCAAGCTGGAGGAGTGGCGGCAGAGATTGGAGAATGTAGGCCTGAGAATAAGCAGAACCAAGACAGAGTATATGTTCTGTGACTTTGGCGGTCTCTCCAGTCCTATACCGGTTACACTCGGCGGTACACCTCTACCAGTATGCTCCGATTTTCGCTACCTAGGTTCACTCCTGCAAGATGACGGCGAAATTGATCGGGATGTTAGGCAACGAATCAACGCAGGATGGATGAAATGGCGACAGGTCTCAGGCACAATTTGCGATCACAAAATGCCTGTGAAGTTAAAAGGCCGCATGTATAAGGCGGTTATAAGGCCTGTCGTACTGTATGGAGCTGAGTGTTGGGCTACAAAGAAGATGGATGAGAAACGATTGCATGTTGCTGAGATGAGAATGTTACGATGGATGTGCGGAGTGACAAGAATGGACAGAATTAGGAATGAATACATTAGAGGTAGTACGAAAGTAGCGCCCATTGATGAAAAGGTAAAAGGGAGTCGATTGGCCTGGTATGGACATGTTATGCGAAGAGATGAGATGTACGTAGGTAAGAAAGTGATGAATATGCATGTAGAAGGACGAAAAGGGAGAGGGCGGCCAAGGAAAAGATGGATGGACTGTGTGAGGATGGATATGAAAGAGAAAGGGATAAACGATCGGATGGCTGGTGACAGAGAAGTATGGAAGCGAAGGACATACTGCGCCGACCCCAAATAAATTGGGACCAGGGCAAGACAATGATGATAAGTAAGTGAAAATCGCTGACCCGTTGTCTTATGACTATGTAATATATTTTATGACTGTTCGATACCTTTGTCGCAGCCATTCGGGCTGGGACAAAGGAATCGAACAGTCACGCCTCGAACAAAACGTTCACTGGTGAGTCAACATTACTTAATATAAACCGTCATTTGTCCGATACCTTTGTCGGACAAACGGCGGAGATTTGTTTAAACGTACTTGACTTGGCAAGAGATGTTAGAAAGTACTTGCAACTTGAAGTCCTAATTACTAGTTTATTGTTTTTTTTTAAGTATATAATAGGCGGCAAACGAGCAGATGGATCGCCTGATGGTAAGCAATTACCGCCGCCCATGGACACAAGCAACACCACAGGAGTCACAAGTGCGTTGCCGCCCCTTGGGCATGAGAAAAGGGATATGATGAGGAGTGGGATGAGGTAGAAGGAATAGGGAATAGGGCCTCCGGCACTCTCACTCACCGAACGAAACGCAACAATTTAAGTACTGTTACTTCACGTCGATTTTCTGAGAGAGGGTAGTACTTCCCCGGTCGAGCCAGCTCATTCATGCTGAAATCAGCAAGGCTCTACTACCGTTGAAAAAAGTTTATTGTTTTTTATGAGCCCTGTATACACCACTATTTTTTAATTAGTACAAAAATTTAACAGGGCTCTAAGAACCTTTAACTGATCATATGTGTGTAGGTAAAAAATAAAAATACTAAGTCCCAAAACTGTTTCAAAACTGTCCACAAAAATACGTAATAATTGGTAAATGCATAACTAAAACTATGAGTAGTAAATTAGTAGAAGTAGTAAACTATTCCATTGATAAATTCCTCCCTGTCCCTCTGCGCCCGTGCCGCGCCCCGCCCGATGTGAAAAACAGTGCTAAATTGTAACCGGTAGTGAGCGCATCGTTTTATCGATGGCTTATCAGTTCACATCACGAGAGTATGTAGCTATGCTTCGGGCGTACTTTTTGAGTGGATAAAACGCGAGTGCAGCTGTGCGTTTGTACAGGGAAGAGTTTGGAAGCCAGTGGATCGGTCGAGGCGGCCCCGTAGCTTGGCCTCCATGCTCACCTGACCGGCCATTGACTTATTTTTGTGGGTGTGCAAAAGTGAGCCGGTTAGTGTCGAACAATTAAAACAGCGCATATTGGACGCTGCTTATGACGAAGTGAAAAGACAGAAGGGTACTTCTCTCGTTAAAAAACAATTTAATTAAACTTGCCCGTTTGTGTATTGACAATAGTGGTGGACATTTTGAAGGACAATTGAAATACTTGTAAGTAAAAATTACCTACCTACGTAAATAATAATTTGATGCGGGTGGATCAAAATGAAATGAAATGAAATGAAATGAAATGGCATTTATTTTGTCCACAAAAAACATACAGTGATGCAAGAAAGAAAAAGACAAAAAAGTACTTACACGTTAGAGGAAGGTAAACAATTAATAAATATTTTATATATAAATCTGTATGCCTTACGCAGACAAAAAGGGTTACCAGCTCAGCATTAGCTGGGTGCCCTGATTGGAGGATACCCAGCGCTGATTTTCAGTTGGTCACCCTGTATAAGTGATGCACGGACGGAGGCAAGCAACTAAAAGAATTAAGCCAAAATAAAAATAACACAAAACTGACAAAAAAAAAGTGATTTTACATGCACACAAAATAATAGATTAACATAAATACATACTTACATATAAAGCGGAGGTAAAAAAAGAAATAGTTTATTTTTGTATATACAAAATATTATAGTGGGTATAAGTACACATGATATGACATACAGACATTGCGATACGCCGTTAAAATAACATGTAATTATATAAGGATTTGTCTCGGCAGCTATTCATCATATTATAATTTTATTTAATATCAAAAACTCAGATGCTAGGTTCATAATAATACGTCGAAAGAGGTTTCTCAGCAAATTTCTACGTCCACCAGTTAGATAATAAATTAGAATTTATGTCAATTAACAAATGAATTATAAATATATTGAAATAAAGATAATAAATTATTACGTGAGTATGTCAAGATTATCAGATTCATAAGAATAAAAGAAATGTCAAATATGTCGTAAAAAAATATAATAAAATAATAATAAAAAAATAAATAAAAAAATAAATAATAATAATAATTTGATTATAAAACTGATAAGTTAGCATTGATTGTTTCGAATTTTAATTGTACGGACAAAAGAAAGTTTCTTAATTTATGTTTGAAAGTTGTTAAACTTTTTAAGGCTCTGAAGGGTGGCGGTATATTATTCCAGCATTTGGACGCTGCATATCGAAAAGTGCCACGAAATGCAGCAGACCGGTGCTGGGGGATGGCCAGTTGCTGTGCACATCTTCGACCCTCCCGCTCACGATGGCTGTTGACCCATGTGATTTTCGAATGCAAGTACTTTGGACATTTGTGCATAATCACGCCAAAAAGAAGAGAGGCTAGGTGAAGTTTCCGTCGCAATTTGATTTTCAACATTCGGTGTATGTTTAAAAAAGGAGTTACGTGGCTACGAGGGGGTATATTAAAACAGAACCTGGCACAGGCGTTTTGAACTCTTTGTAATAATTTTTCGGTACGTACTAACAACCGGGGGCCAAAGACAAAATCTGCGTAGTTAAGCTTTGATAGAACTATTGATTCCACTAGTTTGACCCTAACGTCTTCGCTCAAAAATGGACGCAATTTATACAGAATCCTTAAGCGGTAGAAACCATTCTGCACACAGTTTGCAACGTGTTTTTCAAACCTTAGACCTTCATCCATTAACAGCCCCAAGTTTCGTGCTTCCCTCACTCGTTCTATGTTTTGACCCATAACTTTTACGTGAACGTTGGCAATTTTTTGAACCTGATCTAGGTGATTTTTAGTGCCAAATAGCATATATTTGGTTTTACTGGGGTTAAGTACGAGGGAGTTGTGATGTGACCATTCCACTATTCTTGCAAGATCCTCATTAAGTTTAGCTACTGCTCTAGAGTAATCCTGTGGTGGAAAAGATATATATATTTGAATGTCGTCGGCATAAATATGGTATTTACAGTTCTGTATAGCCTTTGTGATGTCCGCGCTATACAGACTGAACAAACAGGGACTTAAGATCGATCCCTGTGGGACACCTCTTTCCACAGCAGCAATAGCCGATGAGGAAGAGTTGCCATTTGCGTCACTGATCTCCACAAGCTGGGCCCGCTGACTCAAGTAGCTATTGAACCACTTAATGGTACCTGAGTCGAACCCATAGTACGCCATCTTGGAAATCAACAACGGCACACTTATGCCATCGAACGCCCTTGAATAATCCAACAGCACCAGTAAGGTACACATACCCTCATCCTGAGCTGCCAGAATATTGTCTGTCACGTCGAGCAAAGCTGTGGCTGTGCTGCGCCCTCTCCTAAAACCCGACTGATACTCTGGAAGGATATTATTATTTTCTAAAAAAATTCTGAGTTGACTGTTTACTAACTTTTCTAATATTTTAGACAGGAACGGCAGGATGCTTATCGGCCTTAGATCTTTCATCTCGACAGGATTGCTGATTTTGGGGATGGGACGAATAATGGCTAACTTCCAGAGGTCAGGAAATGTGGATGTCTCTATAGAGGTGTTTATAATAGACGTAAGAAAATCCAAAGTTTGAGGTAGACTTAAAAGAAACATGTCCCGTGTGATATGGTCATAACCTTCGGCATTTGATTTCAAAGAGGGGATTATTTTTAACACGTCGTGTTTGTCAATTTTATGTAATGAAAATATGCTATCACTAAATCTGCCAAACTCATAAAACGTTAAATCAGATAATTGTATCATATTATTTCCGGGAACATTTAAGAAATGAGAATTTAATTTATTTGGATCGTTCAAATGTGGTGGTAAATCCATAGCCTCTTTAGTTGGAAGTACAGAACTTTTTAAATTTTTCCATAGCTCTTTGGGGTATTTTAATTTATTATTTACGTTATGTTTAAAAAAGGCCATTTTTTCGTAGAATAGTGACTTATTTACTAGGTGTTTAAGGTCTTTGTAATACGTGCGTTTACTGTCTGACTTGGTTATGAGGTACTGAGAGCGTGCTTGATTACGTAACGACATCATAAGTTTTATATTCTCAGTGATCCAAGGACTAGACCTCTCCTTAACAACCCGTGTTTTAATAGGAGCTAGTGTGTTAAATATGGAAAGTAAGTTGACATTCAAATATGCAACCATACTATTTACGTCCTGTGATAGAATAGGTATCTTCCAATTTATAGAATCGAGGCAGTAATTTAGTTGATCCGCGGGAATGTTGCTTACGTTCCTGCTCTTCACAGTCACCGGTGAGATCTTGTCCTTTTTTAACAGAAAGGTAGTCGATATAAACGCGTGCCCCCCAAGTGCGCAGATAGGTTCTATCTCTAGGTTTTTCACTCTCGCATCCGTGCATACCAAATCGATCAAGGTCTGACTATGATCAGTAAAATGCGTAGCCGACAGTACTTTTTGTGAAAGGTTCAGACAATGAAGAAAGACGTTTAATTTTTGTGTATTATGGTCAGATTGGTTCAGACAGTTAATATTAAAATCTCCGAGCAAAATCGTGTGCTTACAGAAAGATAATGAATTTACCGAGCATGTCAAAGCATCTAGGAATGAATCAACATCATGCCATGGAGGCCTGTACGCGGTGCCTATTGCAAGCTTGATGCCATTAATAGTACCCACAAGCCACATTTGCTCTGTGATGTGACGCTGTGAATCAACGGGGTGTGAATGTATACGCACGTTCATCCCTCGCTTGATATAGAAGCCGACTCCGCCGCCGCGGCCGCCACGCACGCTTGTAGGGCGCGGAACATGCCGCAAGCGGAAGCCAGGAATGGTTGGCGCGTGTCCCTCCTCACCTTCTCTCAGCCAGGTCTCATTAATGGCCATAATATCGACATTATGTCGCTCCATTGCGGCCACCAACTCATCACGATTTGTGCCTAACGAACCCGCATTGAGTAAACCAATTTTAAAAAGTTTGTTAGTCATTGGAAATACCTAGTGATGAAAATAACATTATAAAATTAGTGCCGAGACATATAGTAACACAATTACTTGATGGTTTAATAGTATATTCTGTGAAATAAATATGATACGTACGATAAAATAGTTTTGTAAAAGATATATAAATAGAGATATACGCGATATGCATCCTATTATTGTGCTGAGTGACAAGCGACCAGCTGAAAACCAGGGAGGCAATGAAGAACCCACACAACAGCAAATACCGTGACTTATCCAAGAAATATAGTAAGCATATAATACTAGTGCTATTTTTACTAAACACACAAGTACAAGAAGAACACAGAAAATGACAAAAAATAAAGCCTAAACCGCTCCTGCTCCAAAAATCCGCTGTATATCGGCGTCCGAGCGAATGCGCTGAGTGGGTACGCCGTCTTCTTTCTTCACAAAGATTCGTCCTTCCTTTGTCCAGACGTATTTATATTGAAGGCGTCTGCCGGCCTCTCGAGCGGTGTGGAAAAGTCTCCCATTCGCACGCGTGAGACGTTCCTTGACGAAGATCTTATGCGCCTGCCCCTGCAGCCCGATGTCTGCAGTAGTGATACCGCGGCGTACGCGCGCCGCGCGCAGCAGTTGATCGCGTACGGCCCGCCTTGTTAGACGCACATTGATATTGCGTGAACGCAGCGGCTGTGTTTGGTCGACGCCCTCGACACGGTTACGATAAACTGTTCCCATTCTTTCTGCATATACGACATCACTCTCGGCTATCGAGGCACCCAGCTTCACGGTGATCAAATGAAGTAGATGGTAAGGGTTCTCCTCTTTAGTTTCGGGCACACCAGATATGACCACATCACACAGCAACGCCTCTTGGTCCCGCTCATTTATCTGAGCCTTAAGGTCAGCTATAGTGCACTCCAGACTTTGGTTGGTCACGGGTTTCTCCTCCTCAAAGCGGTTCTCCAGTTTCAAAAGCCTATTCTCCACGTCATTAACTCGTTCATGGCAAGAGTTAATAGTAGCTCTAAATTCAGCCATGTCTTTGCGCAGCTCGCTCAACTCAGATCTCATAGCGCTCATTTCAAGCCTAAAGCTATGAATCTCATGTGCCAAATCTAAGTCTACATCAGCCGGGGTTAATTCGCGTCGAGAGACGTTGTTAGGACTCGATACGTGGTTGTAATCAACAGTTGAGCTGTCCTTGGTAGGAGTTTTGCTCTTACATCCCGAGCACATCCAGCTGTTCGGGACCTCCGCCGATGTTTGAAAGCCAACACAGATGCGGTGGTAAGCGCTTGCACATTTCGTGCAGCGGGCGCAGCTTGGTGCCGACATAAATTTGCCACATAGAGTACATTTAGCCATAATAAGTACTATTCGAATATATCAAAACACTAGATTAATTTGAGCGCCACCTAGTGTGTAGTAGCGAAAGCACGTAAGATGATTCTTTCCTGAGATCGGTACCTAATGTTTCTAGTGCACTGTGTTATGTGAACTGATAGTACTCGCGTTCTTAACTAGATGGCGTTGTGCCCATTATCAGCAATAAGGTTCTATTTATAAGGTTTACAAGGTGTCTGTCGACGCGCGAGTTTTGAATGTTTCAGGCACAATTGCCGCGTTTAGCACAAAGTATAATGTTCTCACTAAAGATGACTGTAAACTGTAAACACTTCAATATTTTATGGGCTAAGGGTAGTTTATAACTACTTTTAAGTTCTTAAGTTTTATTTTATTGTTTATTATTAATTCACAGGATTAAACTCGTTGCAAACGTTATATGTCTTTATTTGTGTCACTGGCCACACTTCCTCACAGATTTAGTACTCCACTTTCCGTTTAGTTATTTTATAAATCAATTGTAAACACAGAGCGTAATACGTTCACCAACGTCCGTGACGTCACACAACATCGGTCTGTGTGGAAAACCATGGGGGAGCCCTATGTCTAGCAGTGGACGTCTCTAGGCTGACATGATGATGATGAAATATGTAAATAGCAGCTGATTCTAACTTCATAAATACGCCAAAATTACTATTTTCTTTTCGTCCAGAATACCTTCTTTTATTTTGATATTTGTTTGCTTTCTAATTACATACCTCCGTATTTAATTACTTGTAAAACGGTAAATTTTGCCGGTCCTAAGCCCGGATGAAGTATGAAGGAGAGGGTAGAATAAAGAAATTTAAAAGTAACTACCTACACTTATTATTTTGCTTCATTTTATTGTCTAAGGCTACCTACATAATAAGTGCTATAGAGAGAATGCGCATGAGCAGGACGGAATATTATCAATGAATTAGTGAATGGATTGTAAAATATGACTATGATTTAAGTGAAATTTTCTACAATAAACAAATGATAATAACTTTGCTCTTTATAGATATTATGAAATTCTTACGTCACATATATGATAATAATGTCTTCTGTAAAGTTTTTGTACTAATTAAAAAATAGTGGTGTATAAACTGTCCTAATGTTGGGAATTGGCCACTTTTCACTAAGTATGGAAACGTTAAAAGCTACGTGGACTGTAGCCTTTAACGCTTAACAGCGATAGGGCTTTGTATTATATAGATAGATAGTTGAGCATAGGTCGATAGATAGACGAGAGGCTAACAATTAACTAAATGTAAATAAGATATTTTTTTAATAATCTTATTTGATACATTATTTGCATTGTGCAACTATGTCTGTTTCTATCTATACATATTATAAAATAAAGTACCCGCCGCTTCCTGTATGTCTGTACGAAAGCGATATGAAACTGCCGAACGAATTTTATACGATTTGCAGCAAAAGATAGTATTATTCCTGACGGAGATTCAGGTCTATATATAATCCACGTGGGTGGAGCCACCGGCGAAGTATTCTTATATTTTGACTCTTATTATATTTTGTGACTGCCTCCGTGGTACAGTGGATAGCGTATGTGACTACTGATCGGAGGTCCCGGGTTCGATTCCCGGGTCGGGCAAAAGTGTTACTGAGATTTCTGAATTCTCAGTAGCAGCACGGAGTCTGGTGATGTGCCCGGTAACGGCAATAGGCTCGCCGCCTGTTACGTGAGACTTAAAAATTCATGGTGAAATGTGGGTGTAATATTACACCTCTGTCTACCCCTTCGGGGATACAGGCGTGAGTCTATAAAAAATAAATAATATAAAAATATTTTGTGAATAATATTGTTTTCTACTCACGCGAATATTTCACACTAAAATTAAACTACTATTCACGAATATTACATCCCGGCTTATTTATCACGTAAAGAGAAAGATTTAGAATTGCATTTTCACTCTAATTCTACCATTAACTTGCTTTTCAGGAACTGTGGTCACGGGAAGACAAATACGCTTTTTCAGTAGAAAAATAGCGTAGAATTGAATCTATCGTTTATCTTCTTTCCTTTCCAAAGGTAAGAAAACAAAACAGCTCTAAAACCAAAATAAGCCGTTATAACATTCGTAAATTAAATTTAAATTACCCCGAATATAATTTGCTGCTGTATTTATAAAAAAATATCCAACATTCTTTAATTAAAAACAGGAATATTTGTACCAAATTGTCGTACGCTTGCAGCATAGCTAAGCAAAACCCCAAAAGAGAGTGAATAATGGAAATGACAGCACATTATCTATCTGCTGTACCGACATCACTACATTAGATTAGAATTACTATGAAGCATCACATTCGTACGTGCAATGTAGCTGTCAGCATAAAGATAACTTACTGGACTTTCATGTGACGCATAAAATTAATGTGTATCTCTTTTCGAAAATATGTATTTTATTCGGTTTGCAATGTATGTGTCTTTGTTTTATTTTGCGAATAGAAGTGAAGGCTGGGAAGGAAGATATAATATGTTGTCCCTTCAAGACTATCGTTGCAATTTACCCATTCTTTACTACATACATACATACATAGACTCACGCCAGTTTCCCCGAAGGGGTAGGCAGAGGCATATTAAACGCCCACTTTTCGCCAGTGTTTTGATCCCACGTAATAGGTGGCGAGCCTATTGCCGCTTATCGGGATATTTTGTTTGCCAGAGCCTCGTCCATTGATCGGCAGGTGCACCACTTGCAGGTGAGGTTGGCTTGGGACCCTAAGTTCTTAACCCCACGATCTGAACTACGCTGCGGTTCGACTCCTGCGGTGTTAGCGTCTTCCTCACTGAAATAACTACAGTGTCCTTTGCGTTAGTGGAGCGGAGGGTCAAATGAACGCGTATTTTGCAGCGGTTCAACTGGCAACTCCCAGAATAACTACTGACAAGTCTATTTTGAGTTATGGAGGAGTGTACCCTAGTCTTCCTTCACTTTCCAAATTAAGTTTGGAGCCTGGTAGAAGAAATGTGTGCGAATCCCGAAAAAGTCTATGCATTAAACGAGACATATATGCCATCCCTTCCTACACATAAGCTTTGCAAATGATTCCAGAATTGTTTGCAATGCCTTATCTTGATACTAGTGCCGGTGTCTCCGATATTTTCTTGCAGAATCCAACTATTGCCAACGACTGACCGCTATTTACTACAGAAAGGACAACTATTAAGTACTAACTGGCTATTCCCATGACCTAGATTAATGTTAGGTAGAGTAATTTGGCTTTATCTGCTTAGAGATGTATTCGATATAATATGTCTAAGCTGACTCAAGCCCACGGTAAGCACCTCAGTAATATATGAAACCTAGAATGGCGGTCGGTGAAAAGTACGTGTACAAAATTATTACACATTGTAACTAAATTATTCTTTTCAGAGATAGGATGTGCAGGTATGCACGTGTAATAGTTTTGACGGCCGAGTGGTTTAAGTCGTTGGCTTGTTCAGGCTATGGTAAGTACTTTATGTATCTTTTCTCTTGTTAATTATACGGTCACAAGACTTCTGTGAGCCACAAGTTGTACCATTTTATCGAGCCACACAATATTTAAAAAAATCGAAGAAATTATGTAAAATAAAAATTTCATAACTGAACTAAAAAGTAAATCTCATATTGGTGGACAGACTTTTTAGGAAATAAAGTTTATTTCGTCGAAATAGGCTTTTTTTTGCATTACTGCCTGACTAGGATATTCTAACATTTCGCGTCCCATTACCGGTGTAAATACAAGGGGGTTCGTTAGTTCACGACGTTGTTGGTACACTTCCACAATGACCCTGCGGAACATAGTATCGTTTTATCAGAAGTGCAGATAACCGATGGTGTGAGGATCAGGCGGATGAGGTATATTTATTGAAGGTGCGAAGATGTTTTAGGTTTTTTTTTTCAAATAAGTTTATTACGCGATATAGACCCGTACACCCGATGAATAAATATTACCTACTATGAATACAAGTCGAAAATGTTTAAACGTATTAATTATTAATGGTAGGATGTGGTATTTTAGCCTGAAACCTGACACTCCAATATTTTAAAATTAAATATTGCATAATTATAAATTTAAGGAATAATGGAAAATAAGTTTAAGTCGAAAAAGTTTAAAAGTATTAATTATTAATGGTAGGATGTGGTATTTTAGCATAAAACCTGACACTCCAATATTTTAAAATTAAATATTGCATAATTATAAATTTAAGGAATAATGGAAAATACTTTTTTGAATAGGAAATATAATTAACTTTCCCACAGAGCGACTGCCTGTCACAAAGGAATAGCGGTATGGTCATGGTTAAGACTAAAGTCAGTTTAATCAGAGTACTGACTCCCTATAACTGCTGTCAAAGTCTTCATGATAGCTGGGACCGACGCACGGCTTAACGTGCTCGCCGAGGTACGGGGCAAGCGATGATTAATAACTCGTACATAACTCCAAAAAGTCAGTGGTGCGCGCCGTCGATTCGAACCCGATACCCTCTGCATGACCATCTGTTATCTTCACTGACCTGGTGCATAAATAAATATTTTATTATTCTATCTTTTGTAAACTTCGCTTCAAGTGCATCACTTGGACCAAAAACGGAACACAGGCACTAACACGATATTGCTTTTTCCCATATTAGACCGCTCCTTTTTCATGTAAAACGCCTGTGTCCTGACTTAAGAGTATAGAGATCGGACCGTTCTATCGTAAAATAACCAATATATTTTGTACGGGTGGTAGTGTGGTTTAAGTGGCTGCTTGACAACCTAGTGTTTTGGGTTCGATCCCCATACGGGATAGCGCCTTGTTGTCTCTAGTTGGGGAGTTTGTTGTGTCTGTTGATTGAATATTTATATATGTTATGCGACTAATGCCCAACGCGGCAGTAGCCCCTTTAAAAAAAATAAGAGGGGAGAAATGTGGGTGCACTATAGTTCATTAAAAGCCATATCAATGAATTTAATTAAATTATTTTATTTTAATTTCGTTTTGGCAAAGTATCTTTAATGTTGAACAAAGATTATACCTACGCCATGAATAATGATGCTATAAAAAGAACCCGGAAGAAATCATAATTATCCTATGCCAATTGCCCGAATTCGTGCTTTCATGGCATTCATAAGACTTTTCTGTACAGAAATATCGTATCCTAGGTACATTATAAATGAAGTGAAGAATCAGTAAAGACACGGTAAAAATGACGGTCTATTTGTCTTTAAAGACTAATGGTACGTCCAGGATATGATATTTCTCCGAGTTCAGCACCCATGACCGTAACATGGCCGCGTATCTGTAACGGTAGCTGCGTATTTGTCACGTGAATATTTTTTTACAACGTTCGGATCCATCCACCCCGAGTGCTTGAACCAATGACCAAACAAAAGAGTACCTAGTGATATTGTTCCGTGTATCGTACAAGTGTGATAGTTGTAGAATGATGCGGTGCAAGATCAATACAATCGAAGCCAGTTTTCTTTAAAACAATTCTCCGTATCCGATCTCCGTGACTATAACATTGCCGATAGTGTGGACCGTTCACAATATCGCTCATCGGTACATTTGTCAAGTGAACAATTTGTTCGTGCCCATCCATCTCGAGAGCTCGAACCAATGACAGAACAAAAGGGTTACAGTGTATATTGTTTGATGTAATTAACTTCATATGGAATGTAGAGTTATCAAATTTAGGGACTGAAGAACTGCTATGAAGAGGTTCACAAGCTAAAACCTACGGCGCGCACCAATTTTATTTGAAAATTTAGCTATCGCCAACTAAATATATCGTGAGGAATCCTGCATATCTGAGTGTTCTCAGATATTTTCACAATATTCACTTCATGGGTAACTAATTCGCGATGTCGTTACGGACTTTGGTCCGATATATAGTAACAAATCAGATCCAAGCTTAAATTATTTAACCCTCTCGAAGGATATTGAAGAGGTGGGTTATATTCTAGAGATTTAAATACTAAAACCTCGAATTTTCGAAACAAAGTTCCGTGAAACACTTGCATATTTTCATGTGTCACGATTATCTTTTAGATAAAATTCAAATAAAGGTGCTATGCGTATGCCAAAGTATTTCACACGACTTTTTACATTTTATACGAACCATACACGTCCCTCAAAAATCTTAAAATAAAATACCATAAATATTTAGGTTCGTATAAATCGAAATTCGTAATAGATACACTTAAAAACATTTGCCGCATTTTGAGCAATAAATATTCCAGCCGTACGCAGCATGACAACTTTTTTGCCGCTCTCCATAATTAACTTATTTTAGGAAAGCCAGCTTTTTAATTAAACTAAATTAATAAGGAAGCCATCTCGGGCTTTGTTTTGATACAAAACTCGTTGCGGCGCCGAAAAAAGGTCAGACGGTCGTGTGGCCAGCTTTAAAATTGTATGAAAACTTATATACATACATTTATATTTACAAGGTTTTACTTATATAATTATATTAGATTCGCTCGTGCCTTTGGCCACGTGGACCTTTTTCTCCTTAGGGGGAATTTCAAAGAATCGTCCTTTATTGCTCCTTTACACTTTCCAAAAACTTACATATTATGTACTAGTAATTGCGGGTAGTGGATTCGCCTGAGCATTTTCTGACTGTTGGTAACGGAAGAGTTGAATGTGATTACAAGTTCGGCGATAAAGCAGAGAACTTACATTGTAAAGGCCATATTTCAGGCAAACATAACTTCATAACATAACTTCACGCATTTTATCCCCGAAGCGGTAGGCACAGGTGTACTATACACCCACTTTTCGCAAGTTACGTATGTTTAGGTCCCAATGTAATAGGGGGCGAGCCTATTGCCAGCTACCGGGCAAGTTGTTAAGCGAGCGATAATTAACATTTTTTATTTTTAATACACACATAACTTCGAAAAGTCAGAGGTGTTTCCCCGAGGTATCTGAGGATCGATCCCGAGACCATCGTCTCGGCAGTCCGTTACGTACACCACTAGGCTACCGCCGCTTATATTATTATTTCAGCAAACGTATCTAAAAATTTAATACAATACTCTGCACGGTCATCAATATTAGAACTATGGTTCGCCGTCAGCTGTTTAGAAGTTTCTAGTAGCTGCACACAAGGGCCATGCGTATGTATACGAATGCACATGTACGCACACATGGCCCGTGTATGAATGAATATGTCGTTGCCAGTCGACTGGCATATCGACGCTAGGGGTATCTAGCGATTGATCACCGCGTGAAAAAATCAAAGAGACAGAACGATTATATCGTCAAGATACACTCGCTCGCAAGTTATATTTATGTAGCCTATCTAATAGATATATATATACAAGACGTGTTTATTCTAATACAACGTTCGAACAATGTTATTACAATACCAAGTATGTAACAAACTCAATTTTCCATCATATTCATCATCATACACACAAGAACACTTCATCCCACGTATTTAAATACACAATGTGTCACGTCACCCGATCCCAATAACTTGTCACGTAAATAGAAAATGAAATTCCTTGTGAAGACAAGTCGAAATTAAATAAAGAGACGATATACTCAATATCAGTCAAAACACGTACAAAATGATATATTCTTTAATTTGTACCGTTTTCGTTTAATTTTAAATACAAAATTCTATCCCACGTGGCGCGGTGACTTAAGTTGTAGACATAAAGATACAGTCGTAATTAAAAGATCATTATGATGAATGAACTAAAAGAGGTACGTCAGGATCGCTGCAAATGGCGTTCCGTAGTCTCTGCCTACCCCTTCGGGAAGCAGGCGTGAGTCTATGTATGTATCTTACAGTAAAAATTTTGCATGGGTCGTCAGCGTGCTGACAGCAGAAACGTGCAAGGTACGTATAAATGTGATCATCCCCTGTGTCTGATATGGGTGACGCTTGCACGCAGATTACATCAGTAGTGTTGAGGTTTCGACCACATACATTATGTAAATAAATAAATAAATAATTTATTGAGACAGAAGTTTGTACAATAACACTTACACTAACATAACAATAACAACAATTGATAACATAACAACAACAGTGTTATATGCACACATGGATTACTAGAATAGAACAATCTTACAATATATGTGCATAGCTCTTAAAGTTTCATCCGAATTTTGGTCTGTTCAGGGTGTCGTTTGCAACCTTACTTTGTGTGTCCTTACTTTTTCTGCCAAGTGCGTAATATGGGTTCTAGATCCTTGCGTCTACGAGTAGGGATACTCTTCCGAAGTGAAGCACACGTGCGGTTGTAAGTTTTTTTTTTGTAAAGTTTGCTCCAGAATCAGCAACTGTTCACGCATTTAATCGCTATAATGCTATAGCTGCTACTTTACAAACAACTAATGGAATAAATTTTGTCCCACCTCTGGGCCCGTTAAGCAAATATAATCCAGGAAAACATCGAAAGCAATGGCCCCCGATGGTGACATAACGGTCTTGTATAATAGAATTTTGTTTTGTGATGTTCCGATAATTTGTTTCACTGAGTTTTATGGTACCTTTAGGAAGAAAAATACCTGAATTCTGAGTAAATAACATATAATTAACATTTTCGATTTCCTCTGATGTAAATCATGGTTTGCGAAAATTGGGTAAGGGAAGGATTGTAAATAAAAATACACGAGTGGTTTAAGCGACTTCTCATTGTATTAGATCCCTATACTGGACGACACCGCTGAATTCAATATTCAATCCATCAATTTTTTTGTGATTTTAGATTCGTTTTTGACATAAGCTTCATACAAAATATGTCAAACACGAATCTCGAATCTCTAAATCCATGAACAGATCGTATATTGAAACCGGCCATTAGTGAGATTCAGAAACTGTTGTGTATTATGAGTGTTTTTACTGTCCATTGATTAGATATTTGTGGAGTAAGAGCAACCCGCGACACAGGAATCATAATTACCTCTTATGCCGAAGTCGTACAGATGCGTACGTCACTTCGTTCAAATAATAAACTTAATTTGGCTACAAAGTATTTCATGTATTTATTACGTATTTACATTAAACAAAGGTATGTGGTATACCACGTAACTTTAATCTTTTTAATCTGCCTTCCTTTTATCCTTAAGGGCAATTTAAAATAAGTGATGAGCACGAGGTTTAAAATACTATATTATTAAGATGAGGATTCGATTTACGCCCCTAGTATTTCTTGTACTATCTAAGTAAGAGTACTCAAAACTTTACGTGTATTTTTAAGATTTCATGTTGTTGAGAACTTGCACAAGCTTATGGTTAAAACTTAATTTTTGACAGATACAGTTCAATTTCTAACCAAAAATAATATGATGATACCTATGATGAAAAACAAACCAAACATACCAAATGAATAATAAACATAATAACAGCATTTTACTACGTCGATACATACCCAATACAAAAAAAAAACTCATCTGAACACACTCGCACATATCCACCATTAACATCAAAATATTCTCTCCTCAAAAGCGCCAACGTTAAATTCACATAAATCCATTTACAGCAAAGAAAAAAGTTGGCGCTACATCATAACGTTGTCAATTTAAAAGACTCGGATTCCCCGAAAGCAATATTTTGCCATTGGTGTCTCCATTATGCACGCACCCGTATACAAACAATAATAAACACGAACTGTTAATCTTGCTTCGACTCTGACCACTTTATTACTAAGACAGTGGTGTATAGAGAAATATACGCCTTCGGGGAAAAGTTGCGGGTAGGATGTTGAATCCCTAGATGTGGCTGGTTTAGATTGGATTTATTAAGGACTGCTTTCTAGCTAATACACGAATGGAGTAGTGGATTAAGTGGTTTGAAAGGTGGTCTTGCAGCTCAACAGGAACTGCAGCGAGTGTTGTGGGTTCGTATCAAATGAGTCAATATTTTTTGTGATCCGTAAATTTTTATTTGAATCGGAGACTTCTTTGTATCCTTCAATTACATGTTTGAAAAGTTCTGCGCGAGAGGTTGTTACATAGTGTGGGGCAGCAAAATTATTTTTTGTAAAAATAATTGAATTTTAAACACAAAATTCTTTTAGTCATGGCCTTAGGTCAAAATGTGTTTGAGTCGTTTGTTTCATAAGGATTACAGTTATCATTAACATAGCTAAACTGCATTGCCAACAAATTTTAACTCAATGGACATAGCGAAGACTCTGACTTACAACAATGATTTGAGGTTTAGAAGAAATATGAGGATCAAATCCAGACCTTTATATTTAAAGGCCTTACGTTTAATTTGACATTATGCCTATAGGTAATCTTAACTTCTTACCTAATTAATGACTTTGGAAGGTTCGAGAACATTTTTTTAAAATAAGTTACGCGGAATAAAAAGCTGTCCTGTGTCTATTCCAGAAGGACTTATAGTAGTGTATACTATTCTATTACCGTTTAATTTTCTCGCGTGTTTATCCCATTCTCACGCTATTGGAGCTTCAAATTAAAGTGAACTTATTGCAATGACATTATTGGAGTTCTAAGTGCATCGACCCTGGATTTTCAGAAGGTTTATCTTTATTTGCGCCTGTAATAACCATGTTTATTTTATTTATTTGTTTGTGATATAAATTGTCCAACACAGGGGAATAGAGTCACACACTAGTGACTTATGTAGGCATAATAAACTGCACTAGCTGGCCATGATGTGGCAAGCCGTGTCTAGGCAAGCCGCTGCGTTTACGGTTTGCCTCAACGCCGTTACGTTAACGTCCTTAGAAACGGATTTAGTGGAATAAATTAATATTCTGTAACGGCCCGTCAAAATGCAGGCAGTCTTTAATCAGTCGAGTATGATAAAGTAATCTTGTGATCCTTTGCTAAGCCAGATTTTCCTCTTTAGCACTACGCTCGACCTCTTCAAGTATTTCTGCGCAGGTCTACCTCGCCGATAACCTTATGCTTAGAAACTATTTATATTAAGAATAATGTGACTAACTGAAAGGCAATAAATCACGTCATCAGCTCACACTCTGCCGAAGACCTTTCTCTTACCGCTTCTTCTTACTCTTCGGCTTACTGATTATTATCCATTCTTACTTGCACACAGATATTAATAATACTTCATATATTAATACGTTTCTAAGTCCTATCCAGTGTATTTGATCTATAGTCACCATTTAAACTTACAGACTCGCGTGTAAAGTACTGTAGTCTAACTTCGTCGTTTATATTCTCTATGCCAGAGATCTGTGCTCGCTTTGGACTTAAAATTGGATGTCTATGGTTAGTTAATATATGATGTACTAGCTGTTTCCCGCGGTTTCACCTGCGTCCTGAGGGAACTACTTCGCGTACCCGGTCAATTTAGCCTAAGTTACTCCTTGGTACATCAGCTATCCGCCAGTGAAAGTCCCGTCAAAATCGGTCCTTTCTAGAGATTAGCGAGAACAAACAGACAGACAGACAGACCGACAGACAGACAAAAATTTTAAAAATTGTCGTTTCGGTATATGTACCTGTTGTAATATGTACTGGCTACCAAGCCTAATGTGTTCTGTATTCTTTTTATAGTTTGAATTATGTTTTGTCAATATATGTCACTTCATTAAAATTATTGAGAAGTCAAACAATATTTTTATTCTAAATATTAAAATATTTACAACAATTCGTTATCAGCACGAATTTGATGAGCTGGTTTAGTTTAAAAAGTGTCTAGCTATTAAAAATATAGAAAAGCAATATACATTTTGTGAAATATGGATGGCAAAAATATGCGGCAGTCTTCTTTTCCTTTTTCGAGGCTCAGCCTAAGTAAACGAGAAGACTATGGTGAGTGGAAATTTAAGATTAAAATGTATCTTATGCACGAAAAGTTGTGGGAAACGATCTGTGGCTATCCTGATGGCGATCAAACCAGTAAAGAAACGAAAACTCGTAATGACCAGTTGGCCCTTGCCAAAATTTGCATGACCCTCAATGGTCCTGCAATAACCCATGTAAGGAAATGCAAAAGTGCTTCTGAGGCTTGGCAGGCACTTGCAGCTGCATACGAAGATAAAAGTATGGCCAGAAGATTATCACTTGAGCGTAGATTATATCGTTTAGAATTAAAGGATTTTGATAACAATATTGAGGCATATATAGATGCAGTATTGGCTACGGCTCAAGACCTATCTGATATAGGTAAAGATATCGAGGATGCTTCCCTTGCCGCAATAATATTAGGTGGTCTTACAGAGAGATATGTTCCGCTAATTATGACTTTGGAAAATTCTAATACTCCGATAACTACTTAATTAGTTAAAGGAAGATTGCTGAGTGAAGTTTCCAAACAAAATATTGAATTGAATAATATGAATAGTGCTTTGCGTACATTAGAACAGAGTACAAGTTCAACTCCAGCTACTAAGAGCTCACAGAAACAAAAATAAAAAGAAGATAGTGTGTTATAACTGTAAAGAGCCCGGTCATAAGTCACCGGACTGTCCTCACAAAAATAAGGACAATAAGGGAGCTTACGCAGTTACATTGTCTTCGGCACTGAATAGTCTTCCAAAGGAACAACGAGAAATTTGGTACATTGATTCTGGAGCAACCAATCATGTGACTTCTAGGGAAGATGTTTTGCAAAATGTCAAGAAGTTATATACAGAGACTAGTAAAGTTACAGTTGCAAATGGAGAAAAGGTAGACTATACAGGAGTTGATGAAGTCCAGTTTAGTACTAAAGATGGCATTGTAGGTACAATTTCTAATGTAGCAATTGTCCCAAAACTGATGTCGAACCTTATATCTGTGAAAAAGGCTGTAGATAAGGGTTTTACTGTAGTTTTTGATAAAGAAGGTTGTAATTTCTATACAGATTTTTCTTGTAAAGGTAATATAGTTTTACACGGTTCTATTCATGGAGGTTTATATACTTTGGATTATTCAATAGATACGTCTGAAGATTTGTCAGCCAATACTGTGCATTCTGGTTCATTAAAATATCACCTGTGGCATAAACGTCTCGGACATCTTTGTCGGTACGGTATGAATAAGCTTAAACAGGGACAAGCTAAAGGACTGGATTACGACGAAGTATATAAAGAGCCTTGTGTAAGCTGTATTGAAGGTAAGCAAAGTAGGAAACCTTTTAAACCTATTGCTTGCAAGAAATCTACCTCTTTATTAGAAATTATTCATTCAAATATTTGCGGACCTATGTCTGAAGTTTCTTTTCAAGGAAACAGGTATGTAATTTTCTTTATAGATGACTATTCACGTAGAGTCTTTGCTTATTTTATGTCAACAAAGACAGAAGTGATGAGAAAGTTTTGCGAGTTTCAGTCTTATGTTGAGACTCAAACTGGGTCCAAAATTAAGATATTAACCCTTAAATGGTATCGGGGTCAAAATTGACCCCAAAGCTTCATATTTTTAATCACACCTTTTCAGTAAAAGCACCTACACTCTTGCGCATCGGGGTAATCTCATTACGCCACGGAGTGCGGCGAGTGACGGACGCACGTCACCTAAGTGCTATTGAGAACGGAGATATGTACACTGCTGGGGTCAAATTTGACCCCGATACCGGAAGCGTACATTTTATTGTATGATTTATGTTATAATGTTTCACTATTTTATACTTAATTTATATATAATTTTTACGTGACGGTGAAATCTCACAGCTTTTGGAAGATTAATACGAAGAACCTGGCTCCAAATTAATTCAGGACGCCACAATAGCTGCTTGTGACCAGAAAATTATCAGCGTTTGTGAGGAACAAATAGATAAATTGTTTTAGATTGTCATGTTTTTTATAATTCGTGATCTCATAGGAAGCTTTTATTTTTTATATATTAGTTATGTACAAAAACGAATACAAAATGTTTTCTTGTATAATTTTTCTTTTTATATATAAATAAGAATACCTAAAGTAGAGTCTTGTCAAATAAGAAGATACTACCGGTTTTATTTATTAAATATGTGATCTCTTGTTAAAACATGATACAAATTTAATAAAACATTACATCGTAAGTCCTTTTTTCCTAAATAAAAAAAAATTATAATGTACAGTTGTATCATTTTATATTACAGTGTACTAATAACTGGGGTCAATTTTGACCCCTATACCACTTACGTTGCCTTTTTTAGCGAAACCAGCTAAGGGTTAAGGACTGACAATGGGTCTGAATATGTTAACAAACAGTTTGAAGATTATTTGACTTCAAAAGGGATAGAACATCAGACATCTGTTCCTTACAGTCCTCAGCAAAACGGTATCGCAGAAAGGACTAATCGTTCTATAATAGAAAAAGCTCGCTCAATACTGGCGGGAAGTTCACTATCTAAAGCCTATTGGCAAGATGCTGTCGACACAGCTGTATATTTGAAAAATAGAAGTCCTCACGTAGCATTAAAACACACACACCTTTTGAAAAATGGACAGGAAATAAGCCAAATATTTCCAATTTGCGTGTGTTGGGTTGTCGAACGCTAGTTCAGATACCTTCCTGTCATAGGAAGAAGTTAGATCTGAAAGCTGCTCAGTATATTTTTGTTGGGTACACTAATGACCCAAATAGCTACATGTTTAGAGATGTTCTATATCCTAGAAGGTTAATAAAGGCCAGAGATGTTACATTTTTTGAAGAATGTTTTACTGATAATAAATCTTCGTTGTCGGAAAGTGTAGAAACATGTTTGCCTTTACCCATAATATTATCGACTGAATCACACGAAGAATCTTCGCCAAGACAGGTTGAACCTGACTCGGTAGGAATTGAGCCTGTGGAAGATTCTAACCCTGATGATAATTTTTCTGATGCAGTTGATGATGATTCTTAAGATCATTCTACACAGCCATTTCCAAATACTAGTAGAGAACAAGATGATACTGGTTGTAGATATCCTCTACGAAGTAGACTGCGTAATCTAAAAACGGAGCTAATTGATGCTGACGAACCTATTTGTTACGCTGATGCTCTGAATTCAGATCAACGCAATAATTGGATAAAAGCTATGAATGATGAATATCAAAGTTTAATTAAAAAGGGTACATGGGTTCTAGTAGATAAACCAAACAAAAATATTATTCCTTGTAAGTGGGTTTACAAAATCAAAAGAGATGAACAAGGTAATCCAATAAAGTGCAAAGCGAGATTGGTTGCAAAAGGTTTCAAACAAGTAGCAGGGGTTGATTATGACGAAACTTTCTCTCCTGTCGTGCGACATTCATCTCTGCGAATGCTATTGGCATTGGCAGCGGAGATGAATCTAGATATACATGACTTGGATGTAGATACTGCATTTTTAAACGGAGATCTAGAAGAAGAAGTTTACATGTTTCAACCACAAGGTTTTAACACTGAAGATGAAAAGATTGTTTGCTAAAGGAATCCTTATATGGATTAAAACAAGCTCCACGAGCTTGGAATATAAAATTAAACAAAACTTTGTCTTCCTTAGGTTTTAAACAAACTCCTTCAGAACCCTGTGTATATACGAAACTTTTTGCTAAAGCTTTTGTCGTATTGGCAGTATACATTGATGACATTTTAATTTTTGATAGTGTCAAAAACGATCTTAACAAATTTTTCTCTGTGAAAGATTTAGGAAAAATTAAATATTTTCTTGGCTAAATGTGCAAAAATGTGGAAATACTGTTAAATTGAGTCAGTACAGCTATATACGCGATGTCTTACGGCAGTGCAATATGTCTGATTGTAAATCTGCACAGACTCCATTGACTACAAATAAGTTGGTTCCTGCAGAACATTGTGAGTCAATATATCCATATCAGAGTTTGATTGGTAGTCTTATGTATATTGCAGTGAACTCTCGACCAGATATTTCATTTGCTGTTAGTTATCTGAGTCAGTTTAATACTAAGTTTGATAAAACGCACTGGTTAGCTGCAAAACACGTATTACAGTATTTGAAAGGGACTATCGATTATAGTATTTGTTACAAGAAGACTGGGAAGTATCTTACTTGTTTTACAGACGCAGATTTTGCAAATGATTGCTCAGATAGTCACTCATATACCGGTTTTTATACTGAGTTTGGAGGAGGTCCTGTGTCGTGGGAGTCTAAGAAACAACCCACAGTAGCGCTTTCTTCCGCAGAAGCAGAATACATGGCATTGAGTTCCTGTGCTAAAGAAGCCGTGTATTTACGTCGTTTCCTGTCAGAGATAAGTAATATTTCTAAGGCACAAGTAACAATTTATAATGATAGCCAGAGTGCACAAATGTTGGCCAAGAATCCAATTCATCACAATCGTACAAAACATATCGATATACGATTTCACTTTATTCGTGAAAAGATTTCAGATGGTACTATTCAATTGAAATACTTACCTACAGCCGATATGCCCGCTGATGTTTTAACCAAGCCTTTAAGGCATGTAGCTCATGATATTTGTGTGAAGGGCATTGGTTTAACTGTATAGTACCCAAATTAGGCTAATAGCCATTAAGTGGGCGTATGTTGTAATATGTACTGGCTACCAAGCCTAATGTGTTCTGTATTTTTTTTATAGTTTGAATTATGTTTTGTCAATATATGTCACTTCATTAAAATTATTGAGAAGTCAAACAATATTTTTATTCTAAATATTAAAATATTTACAACAGTACCGTGTATAAATCCATATGCATTTAGTAAAAAGCGGTTATTTTAATATTACAAACACACACAGTTCAATTTTATTTATACACCACTATTTTTTTTAATTAGTACAAAAAATTTAACAGGGCACTAAGTATCTTTAACTGATCATATTTATGTAGTTGAAAAATAAAAACACTAAGTCCCAAAACTGTCTCAAAACTGTCCACAAAAATAGGTGATAATTGGTAAATGCAATACTAATACTATGACCGCGCTTGTGCGTAGCAACGCACAAGGTCTCGGGTTCGAACCTACGGCGTGCATCACTGACTTTTGAAAGCTGTGCGTATCAAATTATAAGTTTTGCTTGTTTAATGACGAAGGAAACATCGTGATAAGACCTACATGTCTGACGGCCGGTTTCTGAATTGAGTATTCCGCGTTGAAAACAATTTAAACACTAATTATCTCATACTTAATCACTTTTCTGTTTCACAAAAAAGGGTTGACCATATATACGGCCGGTTTCTGAATTGAGAATTTCGCGTTAAGAACAATTTAAACACTAATTATATACTAATTAATCAATTTTCTGTTTCACAAAAAAATGTTTTATCACATTTTGAGTATTTGTGCTTGTAAAATCTAAAATTTGACACAACATATGATCAAGTCATGATCAACTCCATATCAACTCTATATTCGCGTTTCTGAAAACATTTGACATTTGTCAAACCTCACTTAGCACTGATAAATTGAGAAAAAATTAATTATACAACTTTGGTCTTTTAACCCGTGATCACGAGTAATATGAAAGCCAGTATGTCAAACTGTCCACACTACGGTTGCCAAGCAGCGGTTACGTCATACTGACGTCTACACAACAAAAAGGTCGTTAAACAGAATTTATAGAAAAACGGTTCAAAGACTATTCAATATTTGGAAAAAATTGATTACAACATTATTAGGAACAAATCGAAGGGTTAGAAAATGTAAATAAGAGATTTCCGTGTTAAATCAATCCAAATAAATACGCTGTGGCCTCCATGGAGGTATAATTCTATATAACTCCATGGTGGCCACCATGGAAGTATATAGAATTATACCTCAAATATACCTGGCCACAAATATTTTGTATTAAAAATAAAACAAACTGACTTTGACATAACATACACGTTCCGTTTTCACTAAGATTCCGAATTGAACAAATTCAACAAACTGTTCATTAAAATAAAATAATCGTTGAAATAATTTTAAATACAAATTTATTTCGACTTTTTATTTGTTTCCGTATAAAAATAATTAACTGACAAGTGTGCTTCTTTGTAAAATGTTAATTAATACGAATTTATGGTTAGTACCGGTTTTTTTAACTTGTATTGGAACGTACTAGTATTGTTCGGTTTAAGTTATTCATGATTTGAAGAAAACTCAGTTGAAAGTGCTTTGGAAAAATATCGCTCTGACCTGTGAAACAGAAAAAACTTAAGTTGACTTCAATTAGTTCAGAATTTTTCAACTGATGAAAGCTGAAATTCTCAATTCAGAAACCGGTCGTTTGAGCATTTGTGCTCGAAAAATCTCAAATTTGACATAGCATATGATCAACTCCATCTCAACTCTATATTCGCGTTTCTGAAAACATTTGACATTTGTCAAATCTTACTTAGCACTGATAAATTGAGAAATATTTAATTATACAACTTTGGCCTTTTAACCCGTGATCACGAGTAATATGACGGCCAGTATGTTAAACTGTCCACACAACGGTTGTCCAGCAGCGGGTACATCATACTGATGTTTCACATCATCTGATGATCACAAGGAGGTAATCAAACAGAATTTATAGAAAAAGGTTCAAAGATTATTAAATATTGGGAACTACGATTAAAATTCTAGTCATTGCACTTCAGGAACAAATAGAAAGGATAGAAAATTAATCAAAATATTGCCTTTACGGCAACAATTTTAGAAAACTCTATTTAATTTTTACTTTGCATCTAGTCTGATTTGATCATTTATTGATACGATCTGGTGATCAGTATCGGAAAGTGTTGGAGTAAATGAACCTCCACAGCTTTTTTTTATTTATCGGTTTCTCATCTTTAGTGTAATTGGAAGATATCTTCTTCACCTTTTCCATTATAAATATATATAAGAGATTTCCGTGTTAAATCAATCCAAATAATTTCGCTGTGGTCTCCATGGAGATATAATTCTATATACCTACCTCCATGGTGGCCGCCATGGAGGTATGTAGAATTATACCTCAAATATACCTGGCCACAAATATTTTGTATCAAAAAAAATAAAAACTTTGACATGACATACACGTCACTATTTCGAATTGAACAAATTCAACAAACTGTTCATTTAAAATTAAATAATCGTTGAAATAATTTTAAATACAACTTTATTCCGACTTTGTATTTGTTTCCGCATAAAAATAATTAACTGACAAGTGGCTTCTTTGTAAAATGTTAAATAATATGAATTTATGGTTAGTACCGCTTTTTTACTTATATCGAAACGTACTAGTGTTGTTCGGTTTGAGTAATATGATTTGAAGAATACTAAGTTGAAAGCGCTTTGAAAAAATCTCACTCGGACCTGTGAAACAGACAAAAAATTAAGTTGACTTCAACTAGTAGAAAAAAATTCAACTGATTAAAGCTGAAATTCTCAATTCAGAAACCGGCAGTAGAATACTTTATTTATAATATTATCGTTAGAAACGTGAATTCCGCTGACTCATACTTGGCCAGCTTATTGGACTATGGACTCTGGCCCTTCTTATAATGAGAAGAGGTCCGTGCCCAGCAGTGGAACAGTTTATAATTTTTTAATATTTATGACTAGCTGTGCCCGCGACTCTTCCGTTCGCGTGGACTTTGTTTTTTCATTAGGCTACAGAACTGATAACTAAAATGTTTAAAGTTGCATAAATATATCTATTACCTTTATTGAAAAATTACTACTTTATTATCTAATAATCTACATTAAAGCTTCTTTGTACACTTTTACTTTCGGGGATACAAACATAAAGGTGCCTAGGCTCGCTAACACGCCACAGAGCTACATTAAGCTGACCGTACGAAAACAGCTGTTACTTAGATCCACACCCGCAACTTCCAGCATCTGGCCTTAAGCTTACTGGAAGCTGGACTCGTTTGAAACTAAACAAAAATTTTTTTGGAATTAGTGAAATACACCCGGAGTGTATAAACATTATGCTCCGCACCCTGCTAAAATCTCTGCTTCGATCACGTTTCGTTGTAAATTAGTTACTTTCAGGTGGAATCATAAAGCTTTAGTGCGGTTACTTTTTAAATTTATCTTTTGAGATAGCCCAGTAGTGTACGTAACGGAAAGCCGAGACGATGGTCTCGGGTTCGATCCACAGGTACCCCCGGCACACACCTCTGACTTTTCAAAGTTATGTCTGCATTAAAATTGTTAATGATCGCTCGCTTGATAATGTGCCTGGTAGATGGTAATAGGCTCGGCGTGTGTAGTACACCTCTGCGTACTCCTTCGGAGCTAGAGGTGTGAAGTTATGTCATGTTATGTCTTTTGAAATGGCAATCCAGGAGCATTGATGGAATCCAAAAATTCCAGTGGTATTTCAATAGTAGACAAAGAATCAACCAGATTCTTTGTCTTCCATAACTCGTTATATTTTGATAGAAGTAGGTGTACTCTACAATTTTTCACTATCCCGTATCAGTTTGGGTATCTAAATAGCTCTTTTGCAAAGCTATAAATTTTCATAAGTTGCTTTTTGAGTTGCGTTGCCACACAGGTGATATCAGATTTTGCATCGATGGAACTGTGCAATACTGTCTGTTTTCATATAGAATGACTTTCTCTTGTTCGTGCGAAGTTACCAATCACGAGTAAAAGATCAGAGAATTCCTGTACATTTTCGTTACCTCCGAATCGCGCTCGCATATTTAATCTCAAATGCATAGCGATAATACAATCCTACAGTCTAGAAGTCGTTAGACAGGCTCTAACTTCATCAGATCTTGTTCCACGTGGTTTAACGGGCAGAGTCTGACGAAAATCGTCACAAAAATTACCGCCCGTGGGTTGGTAATTTTGCTTGATATCCTTTAATGTGGGATCTACATGTTTCGACCGCTTCACAGTTTGCCATCGTGCATTAATCCCATATGGTGGGAAAGGTGATGAAAATTTTTGCTTTGTAGCTGTTTCTAGATATATTACAAACAGAGCTCTCAGTGTGGTCTAAGTCGATCAGAGTTTTAAACATTGTAGGCACTTTTTCATCGCGATAATCATCGCTTCCTTAACACTCTCACCGCCACCCAAATATATTTTTTTCCAGTGTCGCAGGCCGTGCGGTCTGCCGGCATCCGCAACTTTGCCTACCCGTGCAGGCCGCGGTGAAAAATCTGTAATCTGTTTTGGCGCGAAACGTACGGTGCGCCGGCGGCCCGTACGGCCTGCTGACTCAGTCAGTGCAACACATAGATGGCGCACCTTACTCGAAAAGATACGTACCGCCGGCGGACCGTATGGCGGTGAGAGTGTTAATAATGTGCCCGGTATTACATTGGGACCGAAACATAACTGGCGAAGTGAGGGTAACAGAGGGATACACACACATACACATCGTGTCTACCACTTCGGTGTTAAAGGCGTGAAGTTATGTTAATAAAAATGTGCGGGCGTAGCTGATGTCATCATCTAGTTTCCGATAAAGTGACAGCAATCGCAATCTTACTTTAGCTTCGTTCTTTCGCCGAAATCATCTTGATAAGAAAAGTCTTTCCAGTTCCACCCGGAGCATCTACTATTTTGCTCAAAGCACTATCCACGCCACAACACACACGATAATAATTATACATATTAAACGCTGTTTTTCAGTTAGTCTCGTGACATCATTTTGCAGGATTTCGGTTAGTTTTAATCGGCAATAGTTTATTCATATAATTATGATACATCGCATCTTTTTTAATACTTACGGCCCAGTCACGGCCTACAGCGGCGGGCGGCAGCGGCAAGCGTTTTTGATGTACATGGCGCATTTACTGTGACGCGGCGCGCGCCCGCCTCAGAGTAACCGCGCCATGTAAGTACATCGCCCCTGCCGCGCCGCTCGCCGCTTAGAACGATCTCGTGACCAGGCCCTTACACCATCAAATGATGCTTCGGGCAGGCCATATTGAGTTTTAGGATAGATATATCTATGTCTTGAATAGCAATACCAATTAGTTTACTCCAGCATGATTGCAAGCACATTACTTGCTTCAGAAAAAGCGTCAACCCAGTGTTGATTCCTGTTAACGACTCGCAGCTCGGCAACTTAATATACACGCGCGATATAAAGTTCAACATAAGCTGAACCCTATTTAATATCATAAATCATACAAATCGGAGCTCATTTTAAATTAGGATTTTCTTAATTTTCGAAAATTACCATTTATAATCTTTCAACCGTTGTAATTCTACATTTTACAGATCAAAATGTATTAAGTTTCAAACCAATTCATCTAAAGAGTTACTTATTTACGTTGTTACAGAACAAATTTTAACCGAAAAACTATAGCTTAATTTTTAAATTGATACAACTTTTTTATTTATGAACCGATTCGTATAAAACAGACACTAAATGTTAAGTGAGACATACCACAATAAATCAGTGAAAACCGCATTCAAATCAGATTACCCGTTTCTGAAATTAGCGTGCACAAACGCACAGGCAAACAGATAAACAGACAAACAGACAAAAATTTTAATAATGATATTTTTGGGTTCTCTTCTTTAATAAAGACCCCTTAAAATAGTTTTCTCCTAAATATCTTCCATGTACAGACATCGAGCACTTACAGATTTATTATATGTATAGATTTTGAATATTTAAATCATCATCACTTTAGATTCGTGCCAGTTGTATCTAACCCTGTGCCTCAATGTACGGGGTCAACTTTCAAGTCTAAATTGATTTACCTTATGAGCTTAGCTACAAAAGGGATAACTTTATCCTATCTTCAAATCCTCAAATGATTTCCTTCTACTAGAATAAAAAAATTATCAACTTGTTTTTTGTATGCATCTTAATTAATCCTGAAGCAGCTGCAAAGATTTATTGAAATAAAGCATACGTAATTTATATATATGATTAATTTTATGTAGATTAATAAAGAGTCGTTTTATTAAAATACTACCCGAGGAAAGTCGCAGGTGGAAACTAGTTTAAACAATTAGTAGCTCGAATTCCTCAAAGAAAATTGTCCAAGTTTTACCGGCAAAACTAGGACCATGTTATTCTTAATTACAGAATAATCTAAGTACTTTCCTCTACTATAAATCTATGAGTGTTCAGATTAATGAGGCGAGATAAGGAAGAGGTATCAAGTTTATAAAATGGGAGCCTTTCTCCTTTGTGTGTGGTAACGATGCGCTTTCTACGTTTTACGAAAAATATTATACACTTAGTCACTGAATGTATAGAAGAAAACAGAACAGATAAATTATTCAGCGGTGCAAATAAAAGTTATTTCAAAATATTCTAATTATTTCTTATCTACGGGAACTTTTCATAAAATGGGTGGATCCATGTTGATTAAATAACCCTGGATGACAAAAGTTCACAAAAGTTAGCTCTGTTATGTTAAACTGCAAGGGTTAGCTGAGAGAATTGGAAACTTAATTAGCAATGACATTAATCAAATATTACATGAGAAAATATATTTTATGGTAAAATTTAATTATTTTTGAAACTAATTTTAATCCAAAACCGCTAGGATGATGAAGTTTCTCGCATAGGGGCAATAACTTTGTGATGTCTATGAACTGTCTATATTCACCATCCAATGATTCGATCATTTTCAAATAAGAACACGTAATCTTATGACAGCACATAGGCATTCATCACGCATTGCATTGTACATACAAAGCCTTACATATTCTATACATATGAGACCGCTGCTAATCCTATAAGTCCATTAAGTTGCTTTGGCACGCGATGTCGTAGATCGGTTTGTGTTCATATTTATTGTTGGCGACGAAGAACTGTGGCCATTAAAACGCGATGAACAAATAGCAAACTGCATTTTACGAAATTAAATTTTTATTGAATTTGTTTCATCTAGGTAACAGAACAACAGTCATGAACGTTAAAACAATTTTTACACCCATATTGGGAATATAAAAGGGCTATGAGAAGAAACAAAGAACCAGAAAAATCTCATGCTACTCTTATTAGTTGCGTTAAATGTCGTACCACTCTGTTTGCAAAGGGTTTGCAACCAGAAAGCCAATTCTTGTATTTATATCTAACATCGACACTATTTTCAATGAAATAAGGTTAGATTTACAATTGCCTCACAATTTGCATTATGCTGCTGATATAGTTAGCCGTTGACACATAGTTTAACACTTAGTTCAATTTACGATCTAGTCGCGATATAGTTCAGGGGCCCAATTCTGATATTTTAGATGACATCGACATCATATTTTGAATGGAATGAGATTATATTTTGAATTGACCCAAAATCAGTATTCTGCTACACAATGTCATTCTATTCTAATTTCGATATATTCAATTTAATGTCAAATATCCTGACTTGAGTAGGTATTGCCATTAATGAAATAATTAACTTTATTGCTGGTAATTTGATGTTACAGCGTTGCCTATGATTTGTTTTTTATGTAATATGCACGTGTCAGAATCAGGGAAGCTTCCTATAGTGTAGAGACAGTTTTGATAAATAAAAGAGACAACAGCTATCAAATCATACTTTCATTTATTCAGTTTGGCACAAGAATATATCTTTAGATTACGTCGTGATTCTACATTTACATTTACAGCCCAGTTCGCAAAGCAAAGACATAGAACCAAGAGAAAGAACGGGCAATAAAACTCTTGATCATTCTTTTCAATAACTATATATATAACAATAATTAACAAACAGTGGCACAGCCAATTTATATCAAATATCAATGTTGTGGGTAGTTCTATATTACTAGAAAGGTCTGTCTTACAACAGAACATAATAAGCATTATTTAGCATCAATACAATTTACTAAATGTTTACCACAGGTATATACCTAATGAATCTCATTGATACGACTTGATCCACAGTATATTAATCTATCCTATATTACAATCTATAATATCTCACAAACGATCAAACTACCCACAACACAATATTAATAAGATAATGATTACACTATCTTACATTGTTTCCTAGATGCTGAAACAAAAGAACAAGCAACACAGAATATTGGAACACAGTGGCAATTAAATAGTCAGAACCATATCGTACCTGAGCCGTCGTCGAAGGAGAATAGGACGAGCTAGCCGAGCCTGTCGACTTATATAGGTACACCTTATTTTCACGTTTGACAGTTTAACTGTCAAACGTCATGTCATTGTCATTTAGTTGCCACTATCCTCTTTCATATTATGTATAAATACTTGGATATCAGTAATTTCAGCCCAAAGCCTAGATATTATTACATATCTCTCACGGCCAGACTGACAATTACTTCGTCCTCGAAGTACAATAAATTAAATAACACTTTACTAAAAAATCGCCCGACGCGCGCCCTGTATTATGTAACAATGAATTCTTACCATATAGATTAAAGTCATCTAAAAACTATAGTATCGTTACGTCCGCTACGGCTATACTGACTTACGTCGTCATCTAAGTAACTTCAATTATAAGAATAGTATCACAACAACAATCCATTTGTACGAAACAATTACACAAAAATAAACTGGACTCATATTTACAGTAGTTACGGTTTCATTTTGCGAGTCCAGAAATAAGTTCTGTGTCAGCTGCTTTGATACCATTGTTACAAATTGTATTTACTATTCTATGAAGGGATCATTAACATTCACAATACACATGTTACATAGAAGTACAGTTTAATTTTACAATATCACACCACTGCATTATCCATCCACAAATTGACAAAAACAATATAGTACAAAAGGAGCCACTACGAAGCATAAAAGTAAAGGTTTTAAGAATAAAAATTAAAATAGGTAATTCTGCTTATGGCTGATAAAAAAATGAAATAAAATAAATTTAAATTCACAACCGAGTTAACCCCTCCCGCGCGGGACGTAAAAATTAAAAAATGGCCGGTAGTGCAGGCTGCTTTACCTCTTGATCGAGCAACAGCTGACCGGCGTCATTATTTTACCTATATCTCAGTTAGTTTTCAACGTATCACAAAAATAATGACGGTTTTTGCATCCTTGAAATATGCTTAGAAAACTTATTATAGATATATGATGTATAATTACCTTTTCTCTGCAGTTCGTTGAAATAAAACTCGAAAACATGAAAAAATCCTCTTCGATAAAACTTTTAACACACACTATCTCACAAATATTTAGCATTTTAGCAATTATTCACATCACTTTATATACCTTACTTAATGAATTATTGAATTTAATCAACAGTCAGTTATATCAACTTCACTTATATTTTTATAAATCAACAAAAGTTTAAACACATCATCGGAATACGAAACGGCCGCCATAATCGCGCGCGAAACTGTGCTGACTTAGATACACTTTCGTAAATATCAAAACCATAATTTTATTATTTTATTATTATTTACTCATTAGTTTGTGATAAATAAGAAAGGTTATGAGTAATAGTACCGACTTTTAACTACCTAATCTTACAAAACTGAAATGCGGACGGGTGTATTTACAACTTGCCGCCATTTTTGATAATGATATTTTGAAAATCATTTTTCGTTATAATTTATGCAATGATCATATCTTAACTATATTTTATAGCAAACAAGATTAGTTTCCGAGTATAATGACATATAATACATATAGTGAAATTACGAGATTGCGACGCTACACGTTTTTCAAAGCAGAGCGGTCGTCACTCTAACGCGCGTGAAATCGAACTTGTGGCAAACAATTTTCAGTCGTTATTATTGCAAAAAAATGTCTATAAAAATGAAAACCAATTACAATGCAGAATTAATAAGAATATTCATACTTTGCAATAGTGGAACATAATATTATTGGTGGAATTATTTTAACGTCATTTCAAGTAGTGAAACAATGGCGCTGTCGTTGCGGGACATACGTGTTTCCCGCAAGCGCTGGACGGAACAAATTTTCCTGGGACATACGTTTGTCCCGCCTGCGTTCCAGAGGTTAGATAATTAAATTCGATTTCACTAATTTACAAGTATACAGGTACCAACTTGTATGATAACAGTAGTGTAATACTAGGACAATACTTTCATTCTAATACACTCATTGCCATTGCCTTTCCTTTCACATTAAATAGACAAGTAACAACGGCCAATCTCCTTGATACTATCTAGCCCCACACCTGCTGCACATGAGTCACAGGCTAGAACAAGGCGAAAGACTTCAGCAGTTCGTAGGCAATATGATCAATATCATCAACATCTAAATGATTATCATAATCATAATCATAATCATAATCATAATCATAATCATAATCATAATCATAATCATAATCATAATCATAATCATAATCATAATCATAATCATAATCATAATCATAATCATAATCATAATCATAATCATAATCATAATCATAATCATAATCATAATCATAATCATAATCATAATCATAATCATAATCATAATCATAATCATAATCATAATCATAATCATAATCATAATCATAATCATAATCATAATCATAATCATAATCATAATCATAATCATAATCATAATCATAATCATAATCATAATCATAATCATAATCATAATCATAATCATAATCATAATCATAATCATAATCATAATCATAATCATAATCATAATCATAATCATAATCATAATCATAATCATAATCATAATCATAATCATAATCATAATCATAATCATAATCATAATCATAATCATAATCATAATCATAATCATAATCATAATCATAATCATAATCATAATCATAATCATAATCATAATCATAATCATAATCATAATCATAATCATAATCATAATCATAATCATAATCATAATCATAATCATAATCATAATCATAATCATAATCATAATCATAATCATAATCATAATCATAATCATAATCATAATCATAATCATAATCATAATCATAATCATAATCATAATCATAATCATAATCATAATCATAATCATAATCATAATCATAATCATAATCATAATCATAATCATAATCATAATCATAATCATAATCATAATCATAATCATAATCATAATCATAATCATAATCATAATCATAATCATAATCATAATCATAATCATAATCATAATCATAATCATAATCATAATCATAATCATAATCATAATCATAATCATAATCATAATCATAATCATAATCATAATCATAATCATAATCATAATCATAATCATAATCATAATCATAATCATAATCATAATCATAATCATAATCATAATCATAATCATAATCATAATCATAATCATAATCATAATCATAATCATAATCATAATCATAATCATAATCATAATCATAATCATAATCATAATCATAATCATAATCATAATCATAATCATAATCATAATCATAATCATAATCATAATCATAATCATAATCATAATCATAATCATAATCATAATCATAATCATAATCATAATCATAATCATAATCATAATCATAATCATAATCATAATCATAATCATAATCATAATCATAATCATAATCATAATCATAATCATAATCATAATCATAATCATAATCATAATCATAATCATAATCATAATCATAATCATAATCATAATCATAATCATAATCATAATCATAATCATAATCATAATCAAAATCATAATCAAAATCAAAATCATAATCAAAATCATAATCAAAATCATAATCAAAATCATAATCAAAATCATAATCAAAATCATAATCAAAATCATAATCAAAATCATAATCAAAATCATAATCAAAATCATAATCAAAATCATAATCAAAATCATAATCAAAATCATAATCAAAATCATAATCAAAATCATAATCAAAATCATAATCAAAATCATAATCAAAATCATAATCAAAATCATAATCAAAATCATAATCAAAATCATAATCAAAATCATAATCAAAATCATAATCAAAATCATAATCAAAATCATAATCAAAATCATAATCAAAATCATAATCAAAATCATAATCAAAATCATAATCAAAATCATAATCAAAATCATATCAACATGGTCATCATTGCCAGCATTAACATCAACTTCTTAACCATCGGTAAGTTAATCATCAATAATAATTCAATCATCGTCAACTATTTAATCATCAATGAATAAATCGATGTTATCACATTATTATAGATATTTACAGATACCTTTATATCATCACTGCTACCTACATTATCGATCCTTGTTTAGAAGAAGTTTATATCTAATGCTGTGTATGGTTATCAGAACCTCTAACCTATAGTAAGACCGCCCTTTTATTTTCTTTGTATATGTATTTTAAAATTTAACTTAAATACTTTAGTAAGAAAAAAAAAAATGTTATCTGTAAAAGCTACTATGTCATCAATGAATATCTAAACGTTATTAATCTTTAAATCGTAGCTATCTAAAAGTACAAAGTTCTGTATTATATTCCACAAAAATTAACTGTAGGAAAATCTATAAATGTAACTTATCATAATCCTAATTGATATCTATATTAATAATACACTAAAATGTTATCAATTTAGAATAATAAATGCAGCAGACCCTATTAAAGCATGTTACTATAAAACATCTTTTAACTATAATATATCAAATGTACCTAGGTATAATATATAGACTATTATAGTATATTACTAAACTGCTCCTTAATATAATCATAATCATAATCATAATCATAATCATAATCATAATCATAATCATAATCATAATCATAATCATAATCATAATCATAATCATAATCATAATCATAATCATAATCATAATCATAATCATAATCATAATCATAATCATAATCATAATCATAATCATAATCATAATCATAATCATAATCATAATCAAAATCAAAATCATAATCATAATCATAATCATAATCATAATCATAATCATAATCATAATCATAATCATAATCATAATCATAATCATAATCATAATCAAAATCAAAATCAAAATCATAATCATAATCATAATCATAATCATAATCATAATCATAATCATAATCATAATCATAATCATAATCATAATCATAATCATAATCATAATCATAATCAAAATCAAAATCAAAATCATAATCATAATCATAATCATAATCAAAATCATAATCAAAATCAAAATCAAAATCATAATCAAAATCATAATCAAAATCATAATCAAAATCATAATCATAATCAAAATCATAATCAAAATCATAATCAAAATCATAATCAAAATCATAATCAAAATCATAATCAAAATCATAATCAAAATCATAATCAAAATCATAATCAAAATCATAATCAAAATCATAATCAAAATCATAATCAAAATCATAATCAAAATCATAATCAAAATCATAATCAAAATCATAATCAAAATCATAATCAAAATCATAATCAAAATCATAATCAAAATCATAATCAAAATCATAATCAAAATCATAATCAAAATCATAATCAAAATCATAATCAAAATCATAATCAAAATCATAATCAAAATCATAATCAAAATCATAATCAAAATCATAATCAAAATCATATCAACATGGTCATCATTGCCAGCATTAACATCAACTTCTTAACCATCGGTAAGTTAATCATCAATAATAATTCAATCATCGTCAACTATTTAATCATCAATGAATAAATCGATGTTATCACATTATTATAGATATTTACAGATACCTTTATATCATCACTGCTACCTACATTATCGATCCTTGTTTAGAAGAAGTTTATATCTAATGCTGTGTATGGTTATCAGAACCTCTAACCTATAGTAAGACCGCCCTTTTATTTTCTTTGTATATGTATTTTAAAATTTAACTTAAATACTTTAGTAAGAAAAAAAAAAATGTTATCTGTAAAAGCTACTATGTCATCAATGAATATCTAAACGTTATTAATCTTTAAATCGTAGCTATCTAAAAGTACAAAGTTCTGTATTATATTCCACAAAAATTAACTGTAGGAAAATCTATAAATGTAACTTATCATAATCCTAATTGATATCTATATTAATAATACACTAAAATGTTATCAATTTAGAATAATAAATGCAGCAGACCCTATTAAAGCATGTTACTATAAAACATCTTTTAACTATAATATATCAAATGTACCTAGGTATAATATATAGACTATTATAGTATATTACTAAACTGCTCCTCTCTCCTAAAAGTGTTCCATAATAATTGTTTCCTAATTGTAAGTCTACCACCCGTAAATGTACAGTATGGAATGCTATAAACTGAATTGACCTGAATGTATTGCAGGTACAAACAGTACAAAAGTATAAATAAATAACTAGTAATCAAGAATGAACCAATTTAGTTAATAGTTTATTTATGTTACCAATAGTCAGTGAACTGCCTAAAGTTAAACTAGACGCCAATGCCAGTAAAAGTACTCTTGGTAAGAAACGGTATAATAAATAGTCGTGTAGAAAGTCAAACCAGACACGAGTTAGAATTCGGACCAGTCGGTTAATATTTCAATATCTATAAGTCAAATATACATACCTAGATTTATTAATTTAGGTCGCAACACTTAAAAACAACAAATACTTATTATATTAAGCAGAATATCTTATTTAATTTCATCAATTTCAGTTTAATTTATCAATTGTATCATGTGATTGTGGCTATTTTCATTCCGTTTACACAATCAGAACACTGACATCGTTTTTAATTCGTTTTTTTTTTTACGTATTTTACGTTAGGTATCTGGTTCATTCAGTTTCATTATAATTAAGATTTGACGATTCGTAAGAGGTTTGGTATAAAAATAGTACGCTTACATGTAAGTAGGTATTGTTTAAAATAAATAAACAAAACCCTTCAAGCACCTAGAATGATTAAATACCATTTTAATAATTATTGCCATGGTCTCCTACAATTGAACCACACAAAGTACATGTACACATATATCTTTGCATAAAAAATATCTCTAAATAGCTTATCTATCGCAGTGTTTATACCAGAGATACAAAATTGATAAGATAGTTCATTACCGAGAGCTAATCCTAAGATTGATTATTACTATAATTATGGTCTAAATAGGTTTACAGTATAACACATGGCACTTCATAATAAAAATACATAATTTCAATTAATAAAAGCAGATAAAAATAAATACCGTCTCATATTTTATTAATTTATTGAATTTATTTGTATTATTTCCGAGAATGGATAAATAAACTATGAGAATGTTTTCGAAAAAAATCAGTGATGTAATTTGGAACTATTTTCAAATTGAATCAATTTAGTTGAATAGCTTATTTCAGATACATTTAATTAGACAGATGTCTGCATTTATTACACATTTCATTTTAACTATTTTATCTGCTATTATCGTTATAAATAACTGGAAATTATCAACCAAAATAACACTACTTGAAAATATTAGATACACGGCCATCTAATAGTGCCAGACATAAGCAAAATGATGTCACTTTCTTTAACAAGTCAATTTAATCCTATGTAATATAAAACATTCTTCAATAGCTACTTTTTAATAAAAATACCTTGAGCTATATATTTAGACGTACCTAGCATATATGACCCCTCAGGCCTCAGGAGGATGAGGTAAGTTTAAAAAATAAAAGGAAATAGTTACTAAACGAAAATATCATTTTATCGATATGATCTAGCTAGATACAGACCCGCTTGATATAATATAGAATATTTCTGTACCTACACACAAAAGTTGGCTTGTAGTAATAGTTATACAAAACTCATAGGTTATCTTTACAACACGTCATTCAAATGTGGTGCCTCTGAGACAAATGGAAGCCATTTGGTTTTGTTCTTCCAATAGAAATCAAAGTGACAAAATCATAAGTATGTCTATTGCAAGTAAACTGGTGGAAATTATCTGGGTACATGACAATTACTCACTACACAATTATAGAAAGTGCATTATTAATTGTAATTCTATACACAAATTATTGTGCCATAAACAATTATTAACCAGTTAAAAATACGAGTAAGTATATTTCAAAGATATGTTGAAGATAAATATACAGTTTCGTATTCTTATCTCCAGGGCAACACATTCAAGAGCTTAACATTAAAATATTCTTATTTTTTTTTCTTTCGTTATAGTTTGGATCCGATTTAATAAAACTATATAGCATGAACTGATTAATTTGGTAATTGTGGCGAAAATTTAACAACAGCTTATGGAACAGAGCTAAGGCACATTCCTACACCGCAATATTGGTCTGTATGTAATGAATACACAGCCAACAAAATTAATGAAGAAATCTCTGAAATGTATTCTACCTACCATCATTTCATATTCGACTTGTAATGAAAAAATTCTTCAGAGCACTTAATTCTTGGAATTCAAATATGCAGGACGATTAGGCTAATCAGTACTTACACTAGAAAGAGTTATCAACAAAGCACAACACAGCCAATGCTCATACCGAGTCTCTGTCAATCACTACAAATGTTGCCTATTTAAATTCCAACAGATTAGAACAATATCGGCTACTTTAAAAATCTATTATACATTTTCTGTAACTTTTTCGCTATTACCTACATAGTTTTATACTCAGATACATTTTTGATGAACATGTTAAAATAACCTGGTACAACAGTCATATTTTTCGACCATTCATGTCTATATTCTTGGTGGAAGTACATTACCAGCGTTTGCAGTTGGTTGTTGCTGTTGGCTTCAGCATACTGTTGCAGATCGTTAAGATATGTAGTCGGTACTCATCCACCGGCTTGCTCTCGGCAACGTTGCTACTGGATCGTAGGGCAATCGTTCTCCGTCGTCAGCTGAACGGTGCAGTGACGGGCTTAGGCAGCATCATGGCATCACGATGAGGAGACTCTGGAACTTGCAATTGGATGTATTAGTATTGTGGGCGCAAATTTATCACACTTCTGATGTCAGAATCAGGGAAGCTTCCTATAGTGTAGAGACAGTTTTGATAAATAAAAGAGACAACAGCTATCAAATCATACTTTCATTTATTCAGTTTGGCACAAGAATATATCTTTAGATTACGTCGTGATTCTACATTTACATTTACAGCCCAGTTCGCAAAGCAAAGACATAGAACCAAGAGAAAGAACGGGCAATAAAACTCTTGATCATTCTTTTCAATAACTATATATATAACAATAATTAACAAACAGTGGCACAGCCAATTTATATCAAATATCAATGTTGTGGGTAGTTCTATATTACTAGAAAGGTCTGTCTTACAACAGAACATAATAAGCATTATTTAGCATCAATACAATTTACTAAATGTTTACCACAGGTATATACCTAATGAATCTCATTGATACGACTTGATCCACAGTATATTAATCTATCCTATATTACAATCTATAATATCTCACAAACGATCAAACTACCCACAACACAATATTAATAAGATAATGATTACACTATCTTACATTGTTTCCTAGATGCTGAAACAAAAGAACAAGCAACACAGAATATTGGAACACAGTGGCAATTAAATAGTCAGAACCATATCGTACCTGAGCCGTCGTCGAAGGAGAATAGGACGAGCTAGCCGAGCCTGTCGACTTATATAGGTACACCTTATTTTCACGTTTGACAGTTTAACTGTCAAACGTCATGTCATTGTCATTTAGTTGCCACTATCCTCTTTCATATTATGTATAAATACTTGGATAACAGTAATTTCAGCCCAAAGCCTAGATATTATTACATATCTCTCACACGCAAGTACGCTCTCACATTTTATTTCACTTTAACAGTTCCTTACGATCTGGTAGATGTTTCGGGAAATCTATTCTTAGTCAGGAGTCAGGACACATGAGTAAATTAACCGAACAGAGAGACAGCTTCTAAAGAGCTTGTAAATTTGTTACCTATTTTGGAAGGGTTGTCACAATAGGTTAAGACAAATCGCTTGTTCGGTATACGACAGATTCTGGATTGGACAGATTGGTGATTTGGCAGATTCCCAACTCGACAGATTCGTGGATTGGGCAGATTCTTGGACTCTACGGATTCGCTATACGGCAGAAGTACAGCTGTTGTAAATAAAATAGCGAGTGGATCCAAAAAAGGCAGCACCTGAAACTTTTAAAAGCACGGAATAAAAATATATATTTGTTACCAAGGACACGACGTGACGACGTGATTTATTTGACATTCCCAACGATACCACTAATAGTGTTGAATATTTTCTGGTAATATGATCTATTTTGCTAATAAACATAGGAATCTCCTTTAGCTATTATGGCCACTAGTTTTACCACGGAGATAGGTATCTAAAATAAGTTTAAAAGGAAATTGTGTACGACAAATGAACGTCTACAAAACAAATGACTATAAAATGATCAACCATCGATACGGCTTACAAAAAGCAGGTGCATGCGATTTTCGACCTTATTGACAATTCATGACAGACTTTTATTTGGTATTTTCTTGCTTTCTGACATTGATACGTTATTAAAATTGTAAATTCCGAGTTACGGCAATAAGGTCGAAAATCGCATGCACCTGTTTTTTGTAATCCCTATCGATGGTTGATCACTTTCTGATAGTCATTGGTTTTGTAAACATTAATTGCTTTTACACAATTTCACAACTAATGAGTTGTTAAGTATTTCGTTGCCAACATTGACAATATATATTTCAAGATCGAAATATTCGCGAATCTTTTGCTTGAACAATTCAACAAATGCGACAAAATTATCAGGAGTTATACCTAATTAAAAAAACCCAATTGTACGTTACCATTGTTAAAATCTTTATAATGATTTAATTATTTCATCTAGTATTATTCATACACACAGAACAATAAACAACCATTATTAATAATAAAACACCACTTTTTTACATTAAAACTTGCAACGTACAAAACAAACAACGTGCGTCGTAATAACCCTAAGATTGTCAACTGCCTGTGCCTACGTAAACCGGTTCTTTCCACTCTCGCCGCGTACACGACAAGCGGCCAGTGGTCACGCACACATAAGCCGCGTGCTCGTAGTAGTGCAACCGATTCGCGCTGTTGTATGAAGCTGTGTCTCTGTTCCGTTTATCTACTCATGTGGTCAGGGACCGTAAGGGTGCAGCATACGGTCCTCAAGGAACGTACATGCCAATTTTTAGCATCTTGTGCCCAGTAGATTCGGCTGTGCATTGCTGTTAGTCAGGGAATTGTGAATGAATTTTATATATACAGATGATACTACCTAGCAGTGCAATATGGCAGTCTATAATATTAACCAGTACCATTTTAGTAAATGAATTTATTCGTTGGATTATGAGAGATTTTTTGATACATAATCAATAATGTTACGTACGATTTGAAATCGAACATTTAAATATGGGTGTTTTGAATATGTATATTTAGAGTTTGACGTTTGTCTTTGTACAAAAATATATTTAGCAGAATACCGTTTATGTATTGTTCAACTCTCAATATATTCGCAATATCATTTCAATGTCTCTTAATTTAGGAGAATACCATTATGACGTAAATATGACACTGACATCATATCGAAACTGCATTTTGAACAAATATAATTAGCAGAATTGGGCCCCAGGTATCAGTTAATTTAGGAGAATACCGTTTATGACACTAAATCTAGACTGCATTTTGAACAAACATAATAACGAGAATTGGCCCTCTGAAGTCACTCAAAGAGAGCTCACCTACCACCTTATGGGTTGATTACACCTAACGAGTACAGTGGCGAGACAGTGTCCTCGGCCGAGTACTCGGTTGGTATAAACACTTTAACGAGTGCTCGGCCGAATGCTCGGCCGAGCAAAGAGGCGAGAGAGTAACTAGAATCCCAATCTGTTTACTAGGCCGAGTACCCACCTCCCCGCATCATTTGTCTACCCCCGCACCGACTCGGTATCCCGCTCGGCACGTATGAACACGCTCTTGATTGTCACTCGGCCACTCGCCACTCGTTCGTTCGTTGTGTTTGTTTACGTTTTGAGAATGCTGCCTTATGTGAATGCTGTGCTCACTATTTTAGGAGGCATACGATATAAAAAAAAAAAAGATATGTATATTAAGTGTGCTTTCAGTTTGTGAGCCTAATAAAAAAAAATAAAAAAAAAATAAAAAAAACAAAAAATGATTTTGTTTTTAAATTATCCTAATCTCAATTAAAATGTCCATTAATAACAAATGGAGCTTGGAAACAACAATAAAATTTATTCAGTGTTACAAAATACATGAATGTTTGTGGAATTTTTCATCACCCGATTACAAATGCAAGGACAAGCGTAATGCAGCACTAATTGCAATAGTAAATGAGATGAACATCAACTACTTTGGAGTCGCAGAGGTCAAGAACAAAATCAAAAATTTAAGATCAACGTACAGCCAAGAATTGAAAAAAATTGAAGACTCAAAGAAATCCGGAGCTGGACTAAATAATGTTTATGTCTCAAATATAAAATGGCTCAAGGAAATGGAGGAGGTATTCATGAATGATCTGAAACGAAAGACGTACGAGAATGTGAGTATTTATTTTTATTTACGTTTTTACAACCTAAAACATAACATATTTATTACATGGGTATTTTTTCTTTTAGCTAATCATTCTATTTTGCCATGGAACGGCGCCCGGGCCGGAGAAGTATTCTGCATATTTGTCACGTAAATCTCTTGTTACCCTCCCTGCATAGTTTGTGTTGTGGTCGGTAATGGTTGGCAAGGTGTTAATAAGTTCTCGTCTCCAAGACCCCTCAATTATAGTGCCTGAATCAACGTCTTCTTCATCAACACAACCTCGCCGAATATATGTACTTGAACTTGTCTTTCGTAGCCAATTATGAAGAGCACATGACGCTCGTATGATTTTATCAGTTGTGTCAACATCAGTTGGTATACGCCTTTGGAAAATTTGAAATCTGCTTGCCAGAATACCAAATCCGTTTTCAACTATTCTGCGCGCTCTGGATAAGCGGTAGTTAAAAATTTTTTGCGTCGTTGTAAGATTGGTACCACTATACGGTTTAAGTAAATACGTTTTTAATGCGAAAGCATCATCGCCCACCAAAAAACCTCCCTTTGGTAATAAATTATTTTCGAGACTATGACGTAGTGAGCTTTGTCTGAAAATTCCAGCATCTGAGTTTCTGCCATTTGCTCCTACATTTAAATAGCGAAAACAATAATCATGGTCAACTACAGCCAGTAAGACAATGCTGTTCGAACCCTTGTAATTGAAATATTCACTTCCAGAATTTGAAGGCGCATCTATCAAAACATGTTTGCCATCGATGGCGCCATGACATCCAGGAAAATTCCACCTAGTTCTGAAACCATTTTCAATTTCTTGCCATTCATTGTGATCTGGTATCTGAAACAATTTTATTTTGTTAATTACAGATTCAATCGGAGTCTCAAATTCACGATTATCAAAATGCTGAGCATCAACAAAGTGATTTACAATGCGTAGCCTCTGCACAAACAAATAGTTCGCAATCTACAGTCACTGATGTCAATGCTAATAATATTTTATCAACTGGCGCTTCTGCTACTCCTTCGAGACCAAGAAAGAGACCAAGAGAAATTGTAAAAGCCATTTATGATTTAAAGACGATGCACGATAAAATAAACGCCAAAGAAGAAGAAGAAACACCATTTGACGTATTTGGCAAAAGTGTTGCGATGCAATTAAAAAAAATGACAGTTGAAAATGCGTTAAGAGCACAACAGAAAATTCAATGCATTTTAACCGAAATTGGGATAAAAGATTATAGAGAGAGATCAGCTTCATCAATATCTACATATAGTTACGAGTCAGTTGCGACTCCAGCATCTACTCATTCAGGTTACGATGAAAGACAGACAGCCGACACATATGAAGTTGGTACTGAAGATAGTAATGCAGTTTATTCTTATATTATCCAAGAACCAGAAGCATCAACACAAATTACTGACACGAATGATCTCATTCACTCAGCTATGCAGGCCGCTTCTGTTAGTAGTAATATGTCTCAATATTAAGTACTTGTTTAATTACTGATTTTCATTAACAATAAACCGGAATAAAGTAAAATGTTGGTTTAATTCAATTTTATATAATTAATCTAGAGCATTCCAATGCTGGATGTTCACACTAAAATACTTACCTTCACATACAATTCTAAATAGTTTATAATGGCGTCCAGTACTTCTGGTATAAATACTGATATCGCAGATCGAGACACTCTATAAAATGCTTGCAAATATCGATAGCTTATCCCTGCTGCTAAATAAGTTAATGTTATTTGCAGTTTAACCTTTGCTGGTATTGCTTCTCTCAGAATTGTATCTTGTCTTTGTATATATGGTGTTATGTTCTCCAGTAATGTCTCAAAACGTTCTACAGTCATTCTCAAAAGTGCCTTGAATTCTTTGGGATCTTCTGACTGCAATTCATTAAAAAGGCAATTTGTTGCTCCAAGGGCATTTCGCCTTAACATCCATGTTCTAGTCCAAATTCTTCGGTCTCCATCTTCTAATAAATCCCACAATTCGTTTATAATGTCTGGTAACAGCTGGTTGAAAACCTTTTTAAATTCTTTTTTTTTGCGATCCATTGCAGACGTAAGCGTGATCAAATCTAAACTGTCTCGCCACTATAGTAAATACGTGTGAACACCCACTCGGTTCGGCGACTCTCTCGGCCGAGAGCGCATTTACTGACTCGCCACTGTACTCGTTAGGTGTAATCAACCCATTAGTCTCTGAATACAGTAAACGGAGCAAAGTGAAAATTAGTTTGTCTAGTTTTACTTAATTCTGCTAAGTCGCCTTCGGTTTCGCCTAATTTCTAGTATGGCTTGTGTAAACTGCAGGTGTTCTAATTAACTGAAAAATCATAACAAAGGCTCAACTTCTTAATTTATATATTGTGCCCGTTTAAAAAGTCTCAGTACTTTCTGGATTACTAATTTTATCGTGCGTATATCTTCAAGTAGTGTAACATTATGACTCATATTTCTCGGATTATATCAGTATTTTTTAAATCGCCTCTCGCTCATAGTTTAGGTATACTTTTCAAATCGCTGGTCTAGTGGCCCCATACGGAAGATTTACGCAGTATCGGGACACGAAGCATGTTGATCTAGCAGTTCAAATCTGTAGTTATGTGTTTACCACACGTACCTACGTAGCTTTCGTGCGATTTTGTGATTCACTTCATGTTGTTCAGTTCATTGACTTGCTTCCATTTTAGTTTGCTGTACAGTTATTGCAATAATTTCAGTCATTATGTCACAGTATAATTGTTTTGTTCGACTTATCTTGGGCAATTTGTGGACTGTAAGTGGGGTAGTAAAATGTTTATTTTTTAACTAGACTTCGGTCGTGGCTCCGTCTAAGTGGGTCGGTTTCGGCGCCATGTTATTATTATTGTGGTAAAAATGCCTATGTCGCTCTTCAGCTATGTCCATATAAAAAAGAAGAGAAGGAGGGACGAAAAAGTACACTTTTGCTTTCATAATGTTAGTATGGATTACAATCATTGTACAGTTACTGCTGTTATGCGAATGATCTCAGCATTGCAGTCTGTTGGTAATTTTTATGTGAAAGGCCTCCTATTTATACCGATATTTTATTGTATTTATTACCAACAAAATCGTTAAATAAAAAGTTACATTTGTCTTCTTACGCTTTTCGTTAAAAAACCAAAGGTAACCTATAATTAAGCCTATAATTACATTAAGAATAAAAACACTTTCTGTGATTTCAGATGTTAAGTGGATACATTGAGAACCTTATTGAGTTTTTATTAAAATTAACATTCTAAGCCTACCGGTCTCACTCGTAAAGTGCCTTTAAAGGCCTAATTAAATGAAAATACCTTTAATTTAATTACGAATAGAATTTCCAATTACTCGTTGCTTTTTATTTTGTGATGAGGTTAGAACATTTTACATTGAATTTGATTAAAGGTTTTCTGTAAACTAATATTGGATAGTACTAAGTGTTTGGATTGTTGAAATGTTATTACAAAATAGCCGAGTGTATTTAGGACATCATAACCTTAAGTTAGTAAACTTTAAGATTGCACAGCAACACTTTATATTTTTAGCTACATCATACCCTACATGTTTGATCTGATAGTCGCCTCCATTCTTCATGATTGTTTATATTATTTGACTTTTATGAAAGTAAGAGCATTACATTATGATCATCTGATAAAATTGTTATAAATTTTATCCCAGCCAACTCTTTGGATGTTTTTTAAATTAGTTGTCTTATTGTACTTTTGAATTAGACATGAGAAAAAGTACTTTGATGACGGCGGCCGTTACTTTTGTTTATACTTTTGTGACTACGAGTATATCGCCATCCATGACGTGCAAAGTATTCGGGAAGGCTTGTGAAATTGGGTACTTGAAGAGCTTGGCTTTACAGGGTACGTGATAACTTTTTGGCAGTGCCAGCCAACTTTATATGCCTGCCTGCTTTAATACTAGACGATTATCATATCTGAATAATGTGTTAGTACCTACTCTTATGTAAGTTGGGTATGGCAGAAGAGTCATGAAAGTAGAATAAAATACTGTAGAAATGAGAGCACTGAGAAGTATGTGTGGTGTTTCTTTGACTGACAGAGTAAAGAATTGTATGATAAGAGAGTGTTGTGGGGTAAAAGAAGATGTTGTGACAAGCATCGAGAAAGGTATGCTAAGATGGTTTGCGCACGTGGAGAGGATGGATGACGAAAGACTGACCAAGCTAGATGTGTCTTTAATCCAATTAGAGCCAAATCTTTGGTATACGACATCATATCATTTTTTAATTATTGTAAAGTTGTCTTGATTACACTTTTTTATTATTATAGTCTGTCAGAGGATTGGAATAGGTACTAGGCAACGAAGATTAAACCGTGTTTTTTACTGAAGTGGTTTAGCAATTTTCTTATGACTGAATTTAGTCAGAAAAGGCTATAAAATGAACTATTGAAGGTAACAAAAGCATCTACTCTCATATAAATTGGAATTTCTTAAGCGGTTCCAAGAACCGAACGAATAGTGGGACCAAAATTTTCAAAAGGCTATTTACTTAGGAAACTTTATTCATTAAATTTTCTCGGCAATGTAATCTATTTGATACACCTGGCGTATGCCAGGACTTCTGCCGATCTGTTATTAATTGTTCAACGAATAATTTATGAGATGTAGCGATCATCGATACGGATTATTCATTATCTCGCCATTAGGGATCTGTCGTTACGGGAAGCTATAATCGCACCCTTGTTTAGGTCAGCGGTTTTGATACCCTCAATTATGCCCTCAATTTATTATTTTTACGGTAGGTTTACACAAAAGTGATTCTAATTTGTTTATAATTTCTTTATTTTATGATAATTCTGCTATTTTTAAGTGTAGCTCTGAAAAAAGAAATTTAGAAATCATGTTCAGTCCCTGTTTTGGTATTGCCCTGTATTTACAATGCCACTACTACTAGTAGTACCTACAGACATGCGTTATCTTAAATGAACGAGTGACGTTCTCAGTTTACTAAATAACTAACAGCTTATCACTTTGATTACCAAAACCACGTACAACTAACAAAAACATTATTTGTGAAAAAAAGCCTGTACTATGAATAAATTCTATTCTGTATCAATACTACGGGGGACTATACAAATATTCAAATAGACCCAGATACGACAATCAAACAAATTTTTAAATCACACAAAGTTGGCTTGTATGGAATGGAGTCCATGACAATCGGCGCAGTGCTAAAAGGTTGATGAGACCACTAGTTACACCATTCATGGCATTCAGGCAGTTGAGTTGAATACCAACTATCGTATTCGTAGCTTTTTTATTCCCCTATTGCGACACTATCGAATCACCTCACCATAACACGAGTATATCTTAAAACTGTTTGATGGTTTACGCTAAATTTGCCAATGAGATATCGTATCGGATTCATGGCTTGTAAAACCCGATGAAAAGGATATCAGGGTCTGTAGCCCACTGAGAAATTATATCCATACATTCGATTCAGGGATAATCGGCGGTTCAGGTTCTACATCAAAGATGTTGCCGAAAAAATACCAACATTTTTATTTAATAAGCTTTTGCTTCTTGTAACATATGATAGATTTATTGTTGTCTATGAGAGCGATTATTATTTACGTCATGTAGACTTTTCGGATCTAATGCCAGAATGTTTCTAAATTACTGTGAATCCTATTATATTCTTCAAAAGCTATTGAACTGACAAGCTCGTGGGTGATTTGTGGTATGCTCATGGATTACACAATGGGGTAATAGCTTTGTAACCATGATGTCATCGTAGATATATTCATGAGAAGTGCTACAATAAATAATATCATTCAGATGACGTAAGTCGGAAGCTAGTTAATAAAATGATAGCAGCGCGACATAAAAACCGCGCCATACTTGGGAGTCAGTGCGCAATTGATAATCTCTATAGCACCATTATTCCTAGTCAGCAGTTTTGCCAAATTGAGATTGTGTTTTATGCGATAATTTTAAAACTACCTCCTATATTAGGATATAGGAGGTAGTGAGTGTGCAGGCACAATCACTAGCACGACGCCTGTGTATCTAAACAACAAAAGTTATTATCCTATCTCTATTCAAGCGCAAGGAGCACGTTTACTGGCTTGTCATTTGTACCTACTCATAAAGCAATTGATATTATTGGCGCATCTCTATTTATACGCAACTAACGTGATTTCATTAGTATTTCACTAGTACCTTCTTATAAAGAGTACAATAAAAATCACTTTCCCTTCTCTTTTCATACGAAAGTAGCATTCACCTACATGACACCATCATACAAAAACATTTTCTTATTCACACACACATTGTTAAAGATTTAAAACATACTGGCTAAACGCTCAAGCGTTAACTTTATCTAAGCTAATTACATTCACCAACGATCCAACAATAATCTGTAAGTGAAGCACTTATAATGTCTTACTGATAGAATTAAGAGTGCTACCACAATATAATTAATCATTTACTTGGCGGGAAATTCTGAGCTCTCACGGGATTGCGTTGTCAATCTAAATAATGTATAGCTGTAAGTATTATTCATGAGAAGTTAGGATATAATATAATTGGTGTAACGTATTGGAGTACTTGTTAGTGAGTCGGCTGATCAATCTTTTGGTCAAGCAACGGGGATGGGGTCGATTTATGGATGGTTGAGCTTATCATCATCAGCCTGCTATAGTCCACTGCTAAATACAGGCCTCTCCAAAGCCTGACCTCGATTTTCGGCTTTTCGTGTCCAGCCACTTTGCGTATATCGTCTCTGCAACTAGCCGAAGAAGTCTTTAGATATTTATAAGAAAAATATTCAAGCTAACCCATCCTAAAACCAAACTGTTTATTTTTGATATTTCAGCAGGCCGTATGTAGAGGGTATTCAATATAAATCCATAGCACGTGCCCTTGACTTTTTGAAGTTATGTGTGTATTAAATTATAAATTGTCGCTTGCCCCACGCCTCGGAGAGCACGTAAAACCATCGGCCCAGTTGTCATAAAGATCTTTGACGGTCGTTATGGCGTATTAGTTCCCTTAAATATGCTGAAATAGGTTTAAGGCACGAGTTGCGGAGGTCAGATGGTAGTCGCTTACTGGCACTCAATCATCTGTACGGATTTTGGCGAAGCTTCACCATCGTGCAAGTCAGGTATCTTGGTTAAAACTAGCAGATGACAGTCTCCTACCTCACCCTAAATATTACACAATAATCATACAATAATATTACTCCCATGCGGAGTGAAACAAGAACTAACCAACACATTTGCACATTTATGATATTAATATGGATTAGCTGCCCCATTACCATAGCACCTAATTCAAAATCAGTGAATTTTTAAAACAAACTATCTTTTGAAAATGCTGCTATTAACTCTAAGCGTCAATCAAACCGTGCGAAATCACAGCACTACTAACCATTAAAATAATAAGCTTGTCAAAACACGTTCCATACACAAAAGTAAATAAACCAATATAATTATAAACACTAATCCTGTAACAAACCACCCCACTACTGACATCATCCCCCTATCATTGCCATTACCCAGTTTCATACATAATAATCCGGCATATTAATGAAGTAGCCAATGTTTCATTAGCCAAAAGGCTTCTATCCGTCGCCATGTATTATTCAGCTTTTATTGCCTGCGGTCAATTTAATTTGGTTACATTATAAGGTGTGACTTAGTTGTAATAAAGGACCCTTGCTTAATAATAAAGTGGTAGGGTTAGGGACGAAGCTATTGTGTAAGCTTGTGTGTTGACGTGTTTCGGAAAATATTATTCTCTTGGTTGTTTTAGAGTCTGTTTCAGTGGTCGGGCGGTTTATTTTGAATTAGACGTTTAAGGCGAGGTTGCAGTACGGTGCGTAGCTCGACCTCACCCCCCGCAAAAACAAAAACACGGCGGTGGCGTCAGCGAGTGAGCGGGAGCGGGAAGGAGGGGGGGGGTCGTGTGTGCGTGTGCCACAGCGCAGCGTAAAAAAACTGTAGATGAGTTATGCGAACTTCAAAAGTGGCACATTAAAAACTGACAAATTCATGACAAACTTTTTTTTTCTAAATGTCTCATTTGGCTTTAGTCGCGTACGCGCTGCGGTCGGAAGCGCTCGCTCTTTTTCTCGCGTGTGTGTACGTTACATTTGAAAATGCCGTCGTGTGTAATGAGATTTTGCTAAAGTAGTTAAACTATAGTAGGAAAATGACTAAAAGTTATGGAATCACTTCTCATTCATGAGTATTACAATATTACAACGTTTTATTTTCAATTTAGAATAAATACAGTATCACAAATAATAGAGTGAATAAAAAATTGGCATTTAGCGAGTGTAAAAGAGAAGCAGTATTGTGCGTGTTTAAAGACTAAAAAGCAAAGTATCCAGATGGGACATTCGTAATAATAAAACACTGATGTGTGTTTTTGTCAAGTAATAAAAGTGATTTGAGGCTGAATCAACACAATATATTATTATTATAGAAATACAAAATCATTCGTAAGTTACAAACATTGACGGATGATCAAAGTCCATTCACTTGTTCTTGTTTTTCTCCTTTTAGTATTAAACAACTAAGTAGATTGTACTGCACAGTTTTTGCTGCCGACCCAACGTACCCCTGGCAGTACCTCTGGGGGTATGGTGGGTCTTTCAAAGCTTAACCGTACTCCCAGATAATATTGTTGTGTAATTAGTTTATTAATTTCGGTTCGTTAATTTCAAGTTCTACTATTTTGTGTAATCATTCCCAGTATAGTAGTAGTATTGAACAATTCTGTGATAGAACTGTCCTAATTCTATTAGCACAACTTCATGGGGAGAACAGAACTAATGGGATAAGTAATAGGAAATGTCCCAGTCTAGTTCTATGTATGTTTTTACAAGGGTATTCAATAGAACTACTGGGAATGATCCGTAGTGTCACGACATCGCGCTCATATATCCGAATAAATATGTTTTGTAGACGTTCATTTGTTTAATGTGTAAAACAAATGAACGTCTACAAAACAAATGAACGCCTACAAAACAAATGAACGCCTACAAAACAAATGAACGTCTACAAAACAAATGACTTACAGAAAGTGATCAGCTATCGATAGTGATTGCAGAAAACAGGTGCATGCGATTTTCAACCTAATTGACATTAGTCAGAATTTATAATTTTATTACCCTAATATTGCCAGAAAGCGAGAAAAAACAAAAAAAAAAGTTTGTCATGAATTGTCAATAAGGTCCAAAATCGCATGCACCTGTTTTTTGCAATCACTATCGATAGCTGATCACTTTCTGGTAGTCATTTGTTTTGTAGACGTTCATTTGTTTTGTAGACGTTCATTTGTTTTGTAGACGTTCAATTGTTTTGTAGACCTTCATTCGTTTAACAGATTTTTATAAATACATATTTATTCGGATTTGTGAGCGCGATGTTGTGACACTACCCTTGTAAAACATACATAGAACTAGTGGTAAATTTCCTATAACTGTTTCCCATTAGTTCTATTCTTCTCATCAAGTTGTGCTAATAGAACTAGTGGGAAAAAAAGTATCACTAGTTCTATCATAGAACTGTTCAATAGAACTAGTGGGAATGATTCGACAGCGCAAGGATGATGATGATGATGGGTCTTCAACAGCACCACAGATTATACCTATAATATACAAAGTAATTATAACCATTAGCAGTAATACCTAAACGTTTTATTCTCTAATTTATCTCCTTGTTGCACTATATCATCGTACTAGCGCTTGTCTTCGCTTGTTTAAAAATACAAAAACGTAAGTAGTAAGTCATTATCAAACGAGAGATAACACTGTTCAGTTTAATGTCCACGTAGGACGTTGGTATAACATTACGAGTATTTCAGCCAGGAGTACGGTTAAGCTTTAAAAGACCCACCATACTTTTTTAATAAATTTTATAAATAAATCACATCGACTTTTTAGTTCCCTACCTTAAATGAATGAATCAAATTTACTTTGAGGCGAATTGAATTTACTCAAGACAGACAAAGTGATCATGTCGCATCTGAGTCAAATTATTGTTTGTGAAACGGTCAGCATGATGTCACAATGCGCTTCGGTCCAGAGAGTATATGTTTATCTCTATTTCGCGCTTGCGATTAGATGTGCTATCTTACTTACACTTCTTATCTAATTCTTAGTGTGTCGTTTTGACATATTTATATTAGTGTGCGTACGCTTTTCGCGATGCGTGCCACTCGTAAGCTCCGTCATGTTACCTTGTCAGTAACCTGTCTACGGTTTCTTACTAGTATGTTTATGGTTTGAACGATTGAGTTTGAATACGAATTACTTTGTACTTTTGCGAAAACGTACATGCGGGGGTGGAGGGGGATTTTGCGGAGCAACGACGTACGTCCGCCCTCAATCACGCCTAGACAGGCACTGATGAACGGCCGGCGAGCGATATAATGCCAACATTTTTACTATTTTTTTTCTTGGAGAAAAATGATAACGAAATTACGAAATCTGTTTTTACCATTTATTTTAAAATAAAGAGCTGTTTCTATTGATAATACTTTCATATAAATTCATTATGGAATCTCTAAGCAGTACACGTTTAAAATTGTGATTTAGTGCCATGTTTGACATTTTTTTTTATCGAACCAATCATTCCAAATCGTGTTTCTATCTTTACAATTTACTAGAAGATATGTTCAACTTTTATACTGTAATTTTTATTCATTAAAAATATCATAGTTCATGGGACTTTCAGACGTTCAAAAATCTTAAAAAGTACTGCAACCTCGCCTTAATTTGTGGACGTATGGTCCACAAATTAAACGTCCAACGTCCAAATATTAAGGCATGAATAATAAAATATGTATATCTAAGAAATTAATAATAGAATAAATATATGATATAATAAGCTGAAGAGTCTGTTTCTTAGTTTGAATAAGTTTAGATATTTTTTGTTTCGAATAAGTCCTTCATCGTCAAGGAAGGCTGTAGGCTATATGAAAACGCGGACTCATCTAGTGAATTATAAGATACAAGGTCAAGTCTGATTTGTAACACGCACAATGCCATATTCATTGATTGTTGAAAAATACCGCGGTGGTTTTAGTGAGCTGGCCCAAACGGCTCTTAAGTTCCCCTCGGCGGAGCTCCAATAAATAAATAACCATGTTAGATGAACAAATAATATTGGTTTCATTTGATTTGAATAAATAATATTATTAAGGTGCAGACAGCTACAGAAGTTTATATTATACACTTGACTTATTTTGAATGTATTGTAAATGTGTAAAAATTGCCAAAACATTTAGACATTTTAGACAAAAAAGACTTACTTCAATCATCATTATGAATGATAGTCATTGTACGGGTAAGGTACATAGAAATGATACAAATGATGAGATAAAGTTAAAATGACACCATCCTCCTAGCGCTATCCCAGTTTCCATGTGGGGTCCGCTTACTAGTCTAACCGGATTTGGCTGAATATTAGCTTTTCCACAGAGCGACTGTCTGTCTGACCTTCACAACCCGAAGGGTTAAAGGCCTATATTCCATGGTTTAGACTAGTGTCAGTTTATTTTAGAAGGTACTGACGCCCTATAGCGACTGTCAAAGATCTGCATGACAACCGGGACCGACGGCTTAACGTGCTCTCCGAGGCACGGGACAAGCTTATTAAAGGATCCGTGTCCTGTATAGGCGGCCGCCACTGTCCGAAGTTGTTGCTTGGACAGCCGGAGGACTTGTTTGGCTATCTTACCGTCTACTGCAGGAAGAGCCTCCTTGGCCTGCTTGCATGTTTCGATACCAATCCAGGACTGGTGGTGCTGGGTCCTGGTTTTATTTCTTACCAGGTTGCGATAAAAACCAGAAGGAAGGGGAATAATGGGCTCGGGTCCCACCACCTCTAAAGTAGCCCGTCTTCTGGCAAGTACGTCAGCTGCGTCATTCCCTCTTGAGCCACTGTGGCGCATGATCCATTGCAGTGTTAATTTGTTTAGTTTACCTACCTCTGTTAATTTCTTGTGGCATTCTAGTGTGAGTGCCGAGGTGAAAGTATGGCTTTTGAGGGCTGAAAGGACAGCCATACTGTCTGAGAGGATCCTAATGGATCGTACTCTTACCTCACGTGCCATGATTGCTGTGGCAGCTAGGATTATGCCAAAACTTCCCGGAGGGGTAGGCAGAGACTACGGAACGCCATTTGCAACGGTCCTGACATATCTCTCTTGCTTCATTCACTTCCATCAGATTCCTCATGCATGCTCTTCTGTTCAGGGTACTTCTATCATGTCCTGTTTTTAGGATGTCTCCGATCTGGTCAGAGAACGTCCGCCTAGGTTTTCCCTTTCGTCCTGTCCCATTCACACTTGCCTTATACATCTGTTTGTTCAGTCTTTCGTCATCCATCCTGTCCACTTGCCCAAACCACCTTAGCATACCCTTCTCGATGCTTGTCACTACATCTTCAGTTACCCCGCAATACTCTCTTATCACACTGTTATATCATGTTTTCATTACTTATTCATAAAAAGCATGATTTCATTGATGCAATTTTATTTCAACCGCGTAATTGGTTCAGCGGTGAGCCGGCCACACTGGTTTGTACCAATACACGTTAGTGTATCGGTTTGGCTGACTCCCGGGACGATGTGGCTCACCACACTTTGCGTTTTCCACTTTGTACGTTTGTGTTTTTGTATGTCATGTATTGGATGTCGAATGTTATTTGGATACTGGTGGGTATCTATTTTGTTTTGTTTGTAACCAAAGCATGTAAGATAAGTCATTGTGGATAGTTATGAATTAGTTGATGTTAAATCGTATGGGAATGTAGTTGTCAAAATAATGATTATTTGATTGCAATTATTTTAATTATTAGAGCAGTGGAATGCTTTTGAACTTTATTCGAAGGTAAAGCACCTATTGCAATTTTAAATTTTATAGAATTAGGAAGATTTTTATTTTCCAAAATGAAACTTTGTATACAAAGCTGTGAAAGGTACGCTAGACAATTACAGAAGCATGGAAAGACATTTGCCTAGGTTTGAAGTCTGGTGTTCTGGCAACCCAGTTAGAGCATGACACTAAGGTAACAGTTCTGCCAAATCTGGATCATACAGACTAATTCATCATTAAAACAAAATTTCTATGAGTTATCGGACAAATTAATTTGACAGGAAATTATCAGATAGGGGTGATGCTGGCCCTAAATATTATTAACATTCATTTCCAAATACCACCAATTTTCACTTGCAAATTGCGATTCCATATAAATATGTAACTGGCCGAATACAAAAACTTAGAAACCTAGCACGTGTCCTATGATCCATTCTACTGCGCTAAAAAAGTAAGTTCGGACGTGCACTACAATTCGGCCATATTAAATTGGCCGGTAAAAGCGGATTGCTTTTGGTTTATTAGCGGGCTAATTTGATTTTATGTCCGCCCAGTACGGTCTTGCTTCGTGACTCGAAAAGTAAACAAATGAAGCACAGCTAGCCACCTAAACATTCTATTTTCAATTTTATTTTTAGAGGCAGGTTACAAAGTTGATGGCAAGGTTTTTTTTCGTCTAGAGCGTGAATTTTTAAGGATTTCGATTGGCGTTTGCATGTATCGTTCTAGGCTTGAGTTTAATGGAACTTAACGGTCGTTTGTGTATGGATTATCTTTCAGGTAGAACGGTTGTTGTGAATATAAATTCTCAATTATGTAGAATAAAGTACTATGAAACCATGTGTTAAGACATTTTATATTATTAGAGGACAATCAATGCTCATTTTTCTGTTCTATATTTCGGTGAAACCTTGGTACCTCACGGGCAGATGGAAAAGTGGATGAAACTCTCCTCTTGAGACACCAAAACCAAACCGCCTACTTATTTATAACACCGTGGCGTTTAAGATGACCTGTGGCAGCGGAATCACACGAAGCGTAGTTGGCATATTTTAGCGTAATCCTACCAGGACAGACCCGCCGTATAGTGAATCTTTAATCTATGTAGTGATTAACTCATCTTTGAAAATTACCGGTCCCTTCATTTCAGCGTAGCATCCAATTTGAAGATATTTATTTCATTGATGTCATGGAGTAATACAGGTGAATGTCAGATTTTTTTCATATTCGTTTGGGTAGGTAAATATACATAAATTTTACCACAAATTAAGTTGGAACTATTTAATAGAAATGTAAATTGTATGTGTATTAGAATATTTAATCACCTTCCACGGAACCTCATTAATCTACCATTGACATTATTTAAAAAAACAATTAGTCCAGATATTATTAGATAAAAATTATTACACGGTAAAAAAAATCTTAGGAGATATTGAAAGGAGAGTGAAAGCAGGAAATTGTGTGAATGGCGCCTTACAGTCCATCATCAGCAATGGTATTATCCCAAAGCAAGCTCGCCTTGCTATACTGCAGGGAGTTTTGGCGCCAACACTGATGTTTGGTAGTGAATCATGGGTATGGCAGAAGAAGCATGAAAGTAGAATCAATGCTGTAGAGATGAGAGCTTTAAGGACTATGTGCGACACGAGAGAAGTGTGGTCTAAAAGAAGATGTAGTGACAAAGGTTGAAAAGGAATGTTGCGTTGGTTTGGACATTAGGAACGGATGGATGAAAGAAGGAATACGAAAGGAGTGTATCGTGCGAGAATGAATGGAAATGTCGGTAGGGGACGCCCTAGGCGGACGTACGCCGACCAAATAGGTGACGTACTGAAAAAGGGCCAAATTAAAAGTACCCATAACCGACGCGCATGCATGATGAGGTTAATGAATGTCGAAGAAGCGAAAGAAGTATGTTTGAACCGAAGCATGTGGCGTTCTATAGTCTCTGCCTACCCCAATGGGAGACAGGCGTGACGATATAGATAGATAGAAAGTAAAATTAACGAAACTGTATAAGTGGATTTAGAAATGTTATATTAATGAGTATATTATAATTGGAAATTACATTATATAATAATACATTTGCACGCCACTCTTGGCAGAATATATTGTATTCCAATCTATTGTAACATCCATTGTACCATATTCTTGCAAATAAATATTTTTAATTTGAATTTGCATAAGACAGTCCGGCTTTAAGGAGAACCTTTGTTGACTTGCCGAATTGGTAAACTTTACAATTCACATTACTGACTAAAACTTAACTGTTATAAAAATATATAAGTTTTTATTTGCTATAATTAATAGATAAATATTCTTAACGATATCGAAATTTCACTGATTTGGTAATTTAAAGAATATTACAATTTACTTTTCTTTAGAGAGAAAATGGTATTTTAACTTCTGGAAATTACGATAGGCAACGCACTGCAACTTGACTTTTAAACATATAACTTTTAAAGTAGTTTACCTACTCATTGTTACCCAGAAGACTAGAAAATGTTTACTCGAGCAAAATAACTTCAAACTATTTAAAAACAAAGACCAACCTACCCAAACCAGTTTAAAACACATCTTCATAGTTCATAAAACTAAACTAAAGTAAAATCTCTAAGTTTATAAACATCACACAGAATGAAAAAGATAGCTGGAATTCCGTAGCAGCGTAGCGATGAAAATGCCACATTATATGAAATATTGTAGACCTTTGGAGGTCAAGGCACAATAGACGCTACGAGCTACGCTATGCTACGAAGTGCTACGTCATTGCAATGAATTTCGGTGCAACGTTATTTTTAGATAGCCTCTTGGTTTATGATCTTGTGAGGCAATTTTCTCATAGTGAGAATGTTTGTAAGTATGTATGGGCTATATGCACGAGGTTTGAGGTTTCGCGCGGTTGTGTTTGCGTCATTTCATAGAATTGTTTTTATTTTTATTTATGGGTAGTACTTTTAGACTTAGGCTTCTGCAGAAGTAAAACCAAAGATGTAGGTGGAGGGCATATGGGGTACCATATAAAACTATAAGGAACCGATATAGTTATGCGGTGACAGTCCGTTTGTCAGCGGTTTTCCTTAGAGCCTAAAGAAATTGGTTGGTGGTTTAAGGTGTTTACTATGGCTATTTATGATGATACGTCATGCTTTTTATGCATCTATTAGATTTTGTGGGGTTTTCATAAAAAAAATATTTGAGAAACTATAGGTGTTTTTGAAGCACAATTTTTGTTCCTAATAATTAATTGTTAATTGAGTGGTAAAAATGTTGGAAGGGAAAAATAATGTGAACAATGATATTTACTTTTGTAACATCATTGAATGTGAACGTCATTATCAATGGGCGTGTGCTCGACACATACTTGACAGTTTCGACATGCCGTATCGAAACTGTTCCCTCGTTCTATCTACTCTCTTATTATTATTAATCTGATGCCTCTTCCTTTTTCCACGAGCACCAATAAAAGCCTTACACCTCACAGCCGAGTTTTAGGCTCCTTATCAATCTTAAAATAAAAACATATTTTCACATTTTCCAAAAATTATCCCTAGCAAACGTTTAATCGTCGCGTCTTTATATTTTATTATCTTTTTCTCTCTTTTGTCTACCGTTTACATTGTACGACAATAATGTAAAAGAATCATAATTGTGGAGAATACTCGAGAGAATATTTTAAGTAGAAAGCTTCCATAAATAATGTTGGATTTAATAATTAGAAGCTTTGCGTTACTTTTTTATTATGGAACCGCCTTAGATGTAAGGCTCGACAGCCCTTTAGATACAATTTCAGCTTGAAGCAGATATAGATATTATGTTAATAGCATTTCTTTTTACATTTGTATGCATTTTGGGCAAGCTTTGCGGTCGCCATTTAAGAGGTGCATGAAGGCTTTCTATGTAGATTAACGAGAGTTGTCCTGAGAATGGGACCGATGCAAAGCATCAGCAGTTTTACCGCATTCTATACGTTACTCATTCCTAGTGCCCAAAAACGAGTAAAAAAGTACATCTAAGAGGAGATAACTCTTGGATTAAAGTAACTGAGTCTCTGCAAGATAAACAGTACGCCTCCCACTTACGTTGTAGTAGAAGGTTTTAATATAAATGATCCACATCTTGAATATTTAATTACAACTTAATGTGAAATTACACTTTATTAGGGTCAGTCCTCTACTTAGACCATTAGGCACCTAATTTGATCACAAGTCGAATCTATAGTACCCTCTGTGGTCAGAATTCATCTCATTAATTCTTCAACAAATTGGATTACAAAATACTTTTTGGTCCCACGGTGCCAACCACTGACTGTTGTAGCTATGTGCGAATTAAATAGTTAACTAATATCTCTTGCTAAATAGTAAAGGACAATATAGTGAAGAAACCTGCATATCTGAAAGTTCTTCGTAATGTTCTAGATAAACATGTGAAGTCTGTCAAACCGCACTTGGCTAGCGCCGTGACCTATAGCCTGAATTTTCTTATAGCGTGAAAAGGCGAGTCCAGTGGGAGAGTTTATAAATAGGGCTGACATTATTATATTGCCGTAATCCATGTGTCTGTACATATGAAATTCTTGCGTTACTGACTGACTGACAGACAACGCACAGCAAAAAAAAAAAAAAAAGTTGGGTGCAAAAGGCTGCAATTCGGCACGAGTTTTTTTGCGGATCGTAGCGGTGCACTAAGAAGTGATTTCGCGACATGCCCCGTGATCAGACAAAAAAGGATTGTACATAATCCAATTGTCCCATATCTGTATAGTCATAGAACGAAAGTTGTGAACTATACCAAACCACCAACAAGATGTTAAAGCTTACACAAAGTAATTTATAGTAATTATTACAATAATCTGCCCATTTTAACTACTAGTTAGGGCACTTGTAGCAATAGTACTACACCTGCTACTTAATAGTGCAGTTACAGGGCTCCTCAGTAATTTTCCTCTGGCATTCTAGTTCAAAAGTCTCAAACATTATCTGCGTGTTGGACCCATGTCTCCTTGTACGCCTAACAAAGGACCGTGTATTTTGCTAATACATATTATAGTAAAAGGAAAACACACGTGATAGAGAAACACTCAATATCGTAAGCACCAGTTGATCCTTTGCTCTTCGAAGGGTGTATCGCTTCAATATTTATTTACGCATGTACCAATCATCTTAGGTTATCATAATAGCCAGTGCCGATTTGAACGCTTGATTAAGCAATCTATATAACAAACATTGATTCTGTCTAATCGTCTTTGAGCTTCTTGGAATATCCAGACACCAACAGTTCTCAGAATTAGCATCTGTGTTGGTAACTAGTTGCTTTCTTGGATTAAATTTGAATTTACTTTAAAGTTTAAACAGTACTCTTGCCGGAGCGACTGAGACTCAAACGCAAGTTTTCCGTAAACATGTAAGCCAAGCAAACTTTAAAAGTAAGAAAACAACGCGAAGAAAATATGTATGCAACTTACTTCGAATTGTTTATCTTCGTCATAAACTATAGCTACTGCAGGAAAGGAAAGTCAGGAAAGCGTGCCGTAAGACTGAAATTAAAACTTCTGCATAATATGCAATGTACTTTCAGCCAACGTGCTATGACAAAGTATTAATCAGATCACTATGATAATTTAATGGTTTAAAAGGGTCATGAGTTATCGAGGTTCATCCTTTAACCGCTATCGGAACCGGCATGTAATATTAAATTTTTTAACTATTTGGCATACATAAAAAAATATCAAATGCAAACAAATAAAATTATATATGATAAAACGTATATAGATAAATATGTATATTTATGATTGATCTCTTTGTTCCCAGAATCTATTTTAATATCGGTATTAGTAGCTACGTATTATACGGTTCCATCCCTAGAATAGCAGATTGTGTGACACAATAAAAATCTACTCTAAGCGTACATATTCGTTGATTTCCGAGACCACCTTTAAAGGAAGTGCATAAAATAAAAAGTTGTATTTTAAACGAAGAGAAAATTGAACTTAAACAGCAAACAACATAATATTTGAACTTTAAACTTAGTAGTTAACTAAACAAACTAACTGTTTTCAGATTAGAAACTAACTTAGCCAAATTACGCAACACATAAAGAATCAGTTGTGTGTTACCAATACTCTGCTGCCTGACACAAAAATGATGGCGACGATCGACACAAAAATTATGGTTTTCAAAAAGGTACCATTCTTATTCAGATTAGAGGTATACGATACTCTATCCATACTATCAAACTAAATCCATACTTGAACCTCCTGATAGCTCTATTTACCTGCGACCTAGATTTGAAATTCCCCCAGGCAAGGCGTAGGTAAATTCGTATGAAGACATCCCCGGCTTTCTTATTTATCACACAATGTACTCATCATTATACATTATACACATCAAATGTCACTCAACACAACAAAAGGTCTACAGAGTAACGTTCCCCTTTTATGCCTCTTTCCTCGACACATAAATGCTTACTACCATTTTACTACTTTTTCTACGCGAACTTAACCCTTCCGTACATCGAGAGGTATTCATACGGTATGACTACGCATTTACGGCCAATTTATACCGACCCCCATTTTATCATATGCCGCTTCGGTTGTTCACAGTAAAATTAAAACGTGTGGTTCAACATATATTGGCCACAGAAGCTTTCAAGGAAAGGTACAGGTGACCCATTTTTCTCGGCCGTTTTAGGGCCACGCCTAAAGATTAGTAATACTAGGATGGTCCTTAGAAATATATTCGTATGAATACGAGGATATGAATGTTGATTCTGGTTATTGCAGGGATATTGCCAGGTTCAATAATATAGGTATTTATAGAATTGCGAACATTTTTGTTCTCCGCGTGAATGGGATGTTCCGCGTTTACCATCCGTGTTTGTAAAATGACTTTGGGCTTTTGTACTTTTTATATTGGAATAAGGTGATGGTGTATGTTTGTGTGAGCTCGCGGAAATACAAAACTTTTCTGACAATTGAATACGTTTGTGCATGTTCATTTTGTACAATGAATTTTCAATGTGTTTCTATGTATAATATATATGTATTTACAAAAAAAAAGTATATAAGTATGTTTATCCATTATCTAGTACCCATAGTACAAGCTCTGCTTAGTTTGGGACTAGATGGTGTTGTGTGAATGTGGTAGAATATAATATTATTAATTATATTATAATTATGTAAGTGTGAACCAAGTTTTTGTTTGGAATGAGTATTTTTGTTTTTGTTTTGGGTATCACCATAAATTGTTCAGTGTGCAAACACAGTGTAAATAAAAGAGTAAGATCGTTTATAAGGAGAGGACTATGTTACTGGAATGCTAAGAGATTTATTACTTAAGCCGTGATGCTTTTAAAAACGTTTTTATTGCTCGGCTGATTGCTCCTTTTTCCAAATCATGGTACTATGTGGTTGTAGAATACAAAACAATTCAAACTAGTCCAGCGGCTTCTAAGTGTTTAAACAAACTTGTACCAATCATCTTTCTCCTTTTTTATAAACCTATACGAGCCGATTTGTAAAATATGAATGGTTATTAATATATTGATTGGAAGATATCAGATGGTGTATGACAGAGGTCTGTTATAAATAAATTTTGCGTAGAAGTTGCTTACAAGGCTCGCCTAACTACCCTAACACAACATCTTGAGCTAAATTTAACTCAGAACATCTAAACCTAGCTTTGTTTGAGTTGTATCTGTTGAACAAGGTTGTATTGATTTTATAATCTCGTATTTATTATTGTAATTGTATTGAATAAGGGCCAGCGCTCATATAGTAAAGCGCAGCGGAGAGTATTTTCAACTGTCAAACTATTATCAACAAATTTCATTTTGAAATAGTCCAAAATCAATTATTACATAAAAGTTGTATGTATGTGTTATTAAAATTGCATTATTAATTGGTTTTGTAAATAATAACGTGAGATCGATGTCGATAAATAGTTCATTTGCTAAACAAGCGTCCTTCATACAACAATTCGTAATAGTCGTAGTATAAGGTATTCTCCTGCATTCTTTGTCTTGCAAAACGGGCAAACCAAATCATCATCATCATCAGCCCTTTATATTGTCCCACTGCTGGGCACGGGCCTCTTCTCACTATGAGAGGGTAAGGCCATAGTCCACCACGCTGGCCTAGTGCGGGTTGGTAGAATTCACATGTCTTTCGAGAACATTATGGAGAACTCTCAGACATGCATAAAGCTATCTTGGTCCAGGGACATCAATTGCCATCGCACAATTTTTAGTTGTATCGCGACACAGAACGACTGCTTTTCGTGGTAGTTTTAGATATGCTGCCACACGATGCTGGAACGATCTGCCGCCTCCTCTTCTTACTCTTAAAACGTCATATACATTCCGCATTAGGCTTAAGAGCATTTTATTAGACGAGCAGAAGCTCGGGAGGTAGGATTTGCTTAAACATGAACGATTGCGGCATAATAACAATAGCTTACTTAGCACTTGTAATAGCATAGCAGGTTGTACCTATAATAGTCTCGTTATTAAACACCCACATATAAACAAAAAACACTACACAAACATAGAACACATATGTCACAAACTCACAAGTTAAATTACTGATAATTAAATATTTCATTCTAAAATTGTTCAATCCATACGCCATTTTTGATGCGCAATGCCATACATAGCCATGTATAATTATATTCTTTACTCAAAGCATAGACTAAGCGTCAGTGTTTTGTTCTTGCTTCGTCCAGTAACTGGACAGAAGTAGTGTTAATGTAGTGAATAAAGAGTTTATGTATGCACTTATATATTAATACTAGAGGACGCCGGCAGCTACGCCTGCATTTTTTTTAATTTACCCGTTTTGGCCGATCCCGAGGGAATTTCGCGAAATCCCTTCTTAGTGCACCTCTACGGTCCCCAAGGAACATACATGCCAAATTTCAGCTTCCTGCGCCCAATAGTTTCGGCTGTAGCGTGTCTGTCAGTCAGTCAGTAACGCAAGGATATTATATATTAAGATTATTAAAATAAATTATAGCGGTTTTTGTAATTAAATGTTTAAGTTTCTATCTTTTTTGATGTTCTTAATTTTATCTATATGTGTTTATTTTTATTTTTATTTTATTTATGTATATGATTTCGTGACGCCACTCAATGGACCTGCCAGAATACCAGCGCTGCGGCAAAGTTTGTCGCAGCATTAGCTAAGGCAGGCTCCAATTTTTGCCTCACTAATGATTTAAAATTATCGTACTTACCGATTAGATTTAGTAGACATTATCCCGGCGAGCATGAGGCAGGGTATGTCACACCCGGGTGCAATTCTGAAGATGTGTATTTTTTAAATATACGTCTGACAACACTAGCGCACTGAATAGCTGGAGCCAGGGGACTGCGGAAGGAGATAGTGGCGTGATCGCAGTTTGGTGTCGAGCGTCGGCTGGAATATTGGTGTGCTAACTTGTCTCGGGTACGTTCTACCCTGCCACATGCTTAACGTATTTATTTTACGTAATGTATTTTTTATTGTTTTATATTATTTTGTCTTTGTTTTTGTTCAATTTTGTGTGTTTTTAAAATCAGGTAATGTCTCGTCGTTTTTTAGTTTAACGACTTATTATTTTATTTGTTTTTAAGGCATTCAGATGGTACAGAGTGCAAGAAAAATATTTCAGTTTTTATACGCCAGCGAATCATAAATTAGCTTGGTGAACCATCACCTGAACCTGCAAATATGACTGGACGATATGTCAAATGTCAGGACATGCTCAGGACTGAATGCCCAAACAAGAAAGATAGAAAAACCAAGTATTCCTGCAACATTTTCGCCAAGCTTATTTTTATGGAGTATGCTAAGTTTGGATGTATAAATTGTACTGATTTTGAGAGTAGTGACTAGTAACTTATGTTTGTAAAAATAATATCACTTTTGTTTTTCTGATGGAAAATCTTATAATCTTTATAGTTATGTTGATTTAAAATGTTAAAAACGATTTTCTTTTTATAAGTGTTGATTTTTCTAAATCTCTAAAATATTCTCCTATAATTAGGCTGTATAAGAAAACAATGAATAAGAAATAATAATGTCATAATTTAAAACTTTTGTGTTTAATTTCATTAAAGTGATCCTATACCACTATAGGATTAATACAATTATATGAAACATAATAGGATTAGTGTTATGGTACTTTATGTTCTGGGTCTGTCACACCCTGCCTCATTGTTGATGTAACTTTTTTTCACCTCATGCTCGCCGGGTTAATTTCATTTTAATAGTGTTTCCTGTTATTTATTGCTGTGGGCACAAAATAAACATTTTCTTTTCTTTTTTTTACATGCAGGTTTCCTCACGATTTTTTAATTTATTTGTCTCTCCATACTTAAAAAATAATTGAAAACATAACAACAAAAAGATAGCGACACATAGACCAAATTACAAGACTGTCTGAGCTATTGTTGAAATATAGAAGCTGGTATTCTCACAGACCTATGAATTAATAATTTGATTACATATTGCTTTCAATACCTTCACTGCAAAAATAAATAAATCAGTCTCAATTGCATTTGATTGTGGCTGTCTAGAATTACCGTAGCCAGGCAGGAAGGTGTATCAGAAGTGCGCAGTGGAAGGTGTAATACATCCACCTGACCACGATAGACAATTTATCTAAACCCCTTCACTGTGGTAGCACAGCGATGACTTATAATCTTAATATTAATGTCTTACCAAATATCTCCTGGTGATGTTCTTGAGTGGAGTCCTGGAGGCAAGCTAGAGATACACGAGACTAAATTGGCCAATATTAGCAAGTGAATTATCTTTACTTTACCAGACTCCAACACAGCGTCTTCAATGCACGATGCAAGTTCACAAGATTTTTCACAAATGTTTAATATGTCACAAACCGTGCCGGGAGTAAAAAAAGCGGCGATTTAATAGATTTCACAACTATTCGCGTAGCTACAAGGATGTGCTTTTCAAAAGGCGATCAATTATTTTACGTACGAGTCGACAACGTGGTAATTTTTTCAAGGAAGCGAACGGAAGTGACAGTTCAGTGTGACCATTGTCAGAAATTTTCAATAGACTAAACAAAATGTTACTCAATCGATCTAATCGATTTGACTTATAATAAAAACTAATTCTATTTCAAACATCCACCCACCCCGGACCGGCCTACCGGTCCGCTAATCGGTTGGTAGACGTGACAATGTTGCAACCGCTCTCCTCAGAATCGAACCGTCCACCAAGACCTCAGCAAATCGGGGAACTCCATCAGCCCCAGTTACCAAATGAAGGATGCGCCCCCTGCGCCATCTGAGTGGCGGAAGGTTAGCCTCCTTGATCAAAACGAGGTCACCAATCTTGGGTGGATCGGTCTTGTCGGTCCACTTAACGCGTTGCTGGAGTATACTCCCTTTGATGGCCGAGAGTTCAAAACGGCCTCAATCTTACAAAACACAGTTGCGAGTTCCTCAAATGTAAGGACAGATTCACCGATTGTCCTGCGCAAGTGTGTTTTGGCCGATTTTACGGCGGCCTCAAATATACCACCCCAGTGTGGACAATTTGGTGGGGAAAACAACCAATTTATCCCACGTCGGGCAAGCCTATCACCTATATCAGCTTTGTTGGTTTCAAGAAAATTAACAACATCATTCAGATAATTATAAGTGCCCTTGAAGTTAGTGCCGCAGTCAGAACGGATCAAGGAAGGCAGCCCTCTGCGGGATACAAATCTGTCAAATGTGGCTACAAACGCCTCGGTCGTAAGCGAGGAGACCAGTTCTAAGTGTACGGCCTTTGTGGAGAGACAAACAAAAACGCACAAGTAGGCCTTGACAGTCTTGCTGTTTCGAAGTGTCAACGTTTTCACCAAAAAGGGACCTGCGAAGTCCGTGCCAACACCGTCAAACGTCCTGCTCTCAGTTACGCGATCTGCCGGTAAGTCTCCCATCAAGGGCTGCATGGTAGAAGCCTTGAGCTTATAGCAAGGGATGCAGCGAAAGACTACACTCCGAATAATTCTTCGGGCAGACAAAATCCAAAATTCGCGTTGCAAAATAGCCAACAAGGCATTACAACCAGCATGCGAATTTTTAAGGTGACGGTCAGTTACCAACAAGCGTACCAAATGACCGTCCTTAGGTAACAAAAGGGGGTGACGTGCCCCGTAAGGGAGGTTGGCGTTCTTGAGGCGCCCTCCAACGCGCAAGAGACCCGTATCGTCCAAAAAGGGGTTCAATTTAGAGACAGCTCCCGATAATTTCAATTTCCCTGACTTGAGGACAGCAATCTCCTTTTCAAAATGCGCCAATTGCACAGAACGAACACAAAAGGTGAGGGACTCCTGTCGTTCCTGTGGTGAGAGAAACGGTGTCAGTCGTTTCTGTTGTGGGTGCCTAAAATTAAAAACAAAACGCTTTATCCAAGCAGTGACACCTAACAACTTGTCGAGGGAGCTGTAACGATTCAACAAAAAATCGGGGTCGAAGGCGCATTCCACCTTCTCAAGAGCGAGTGTTCGTAGACCCGGCAAATTAGAAGTATTCAAAACTGGCGTTCGAGGCCAATCAATTTCTGGTCGACTCAACCATTCCGGACCCCACCACAGCGAATGACCTATCAAACTAGGCGTCAAGCATTCGCGCGAGGCACACTCAGCGGGGTTGAGCTCACCTGGCACGTGTCTCCAAACAAGTTTGACTTCGGATTTCTGGATTTGGGAAACGCGATTAGCAACAAATACCTCCAAAGTGTGGACAGAAGCCTTCAACCAACAAAGAACAATTTGGCTGTCTGTCCAGGCGTAGGTCCCATTAATGCAAATGCTTTTACCCAAAGTACTGGACACGTGGTTCAACAAGCGTACAAGAAGTGCTGCTCCCGAGAGCTCCAATTTTGGAATGGTCAGAGATGTCCGAAGGGGTGCCACCTTGCTCTTTGCCATGATCAGGGAAACCCTCACCTGACCTGAGGCACTGACTGTGCGCAAGTACACCACGGCCGCGTGACCACGTTCCGAGGCATCACAAAACCCGTGAAGGGTGGCCTTGTACTTCCCGGGAGGAAGGATGGGACGAGGCAAGGAGATCTCGTTGACGGCAGGAAGTGAGGATACAAAAGAGGTCCATTCCTCAACAAGAGTCCCGTGCAGAGGTTCGTCCCAGGTCAATCCTGCTGTCCAAAGCTTCTACAAGAAGCATTTTGCCCAAAATATAATTGGACAGATCCAACCGTTCGGATCAAACGTTCTGGCGACAGTAGACAATATGAGACGTTTAGTCCAAGAACACAGCAATTTCAAGTCTACGTTATATGTAAAGATGTGTTGGACTGGTCTGTACTGAACGCCGAGAACAGCCATCATGGCGGGGTTGTCAACGATCTCAAATAGATGTGGATCCTGCTGATGATCCTCTGGCAAGCCTTCCAAAAGCGCTGGTGAGTTCGAAATCCATTTACGCAACTCATAACCAGCGGAGGCCAAAATACCTATCAATTCGTCCCGCAGGAGGATCGCCTCGTCTGCTGTGGAGGCGCCCGAGCAAATGTCATCGACGTAAATATCGTCCTTCAAGATGGCAGAGGCTCGTGGGTAACGTAGGCCCTCGCGGTCTGCGAGCTCCCAAAGAGAACGTATTGCCAAGTAGGGGCTTGACCTTAACCCGTACGTGTTAGTGTTGAGCTCGTAGACGACCATGGGATCACGAGGAAACTCTCTCCAAAGGATCAGCTGGAAGCGACGGTCATCAGGGTGGATAATCGTCTGCCTGAACATCATTTTTATATCGGCCACAAAGACAACCTGATGTCGTCGGAAGCTGGTGATGACGTCACAAAGGTCCTTGACCAACTTGGGACCAGAATGCAAGCACTGGTTCAAGGATACGCCCGTAGAAGTCTGCGCAGAACCATCAAGTACTGTGCGCAGCTTGCCAGTCGATGGCTTCAATACCGTATGATGCGGGAGAAAGTAGTGCTCCACCGAACGCCAATCCAAATTTGACACAGACATGTGTCCCAATTGTTCATATTCTCTCATGAACTCAATGTACTTCTGTCTGAGCTCCGGATCACGACCCATGCGACGCTCCATGGCCAACAATCTCTTTGCGGCTAAAGGTCGTGACTCACTAAGCGGAGGCCGAACAGACAGGAAGGGTAGCCTCGTAATAATCCGACCAGAACGGAGTCGACCAGTGTTGTTCTGGAAGAACAGCTCGCTGTCCTCATGTTCTGGATTCAAACGGGCAACTTGAGGGGGCTCCTCTACCTCCAAAACCTCTGAACTGCATCAGAGAGGTCAGAGCCTACAGCCAACAAATTATCAAGTTCGGGTGGAGGGGGGTCCCTAGGTACAGGTCCCATCAAAGCAAATCCAAATATGGTCGGGATGGCAGTCAAACCATTTGGCACCAAGACTTGTTTCCCACCAATCAAAATTCCACCGAGGACATCAGAGCCAATCAACAAGTTGATTTGTCCCGGTGTGTCAAATTTGGGGTCTGCCAGTTCCAATCCCGATGTCAAATTCACCACTGCAGCAGGTAGCTGTTTCTGTGGATGCATGCCCAAGATATTCTTCAGCACAATAGCCGAGGTTTTAATCCTCGGGTGTGAAGATTCAACAGGGCCAAACAAAACCTTAACTTGGCCTTCAACATTAGAGGCTACGTCACCTATGCCCCGTATACAATTTGGAAAAGAGGCCATATTTAATTTAACCTGCCCTACCAAATAAGTGGAAACAATGCAACCTTGTGAACCTGTGTCCAATATAGCACGGACAACAACAGAGGTACCCGTGGGTCACCAGACCCTAACAGCAACCGTTGGTAGGATAACGGTCTCAATGTGGGTGGTTGGCGTAATAGGGCAGGGGTCAATGACCTATTGTTGCCTGGGCGGCGACCGTTGGCCAGGACCAGGCAAGTCAAAACGAGGGTGCGGCTTGAAGTCCTCAAAGGCGCGATGACTCGATCCGCGCGCTATCTGTGGGGAGTCATAATGACGCACCCGCCCAAAACGAGGTGGGCGCGAGTCAAGGCGGGGACGCTCCGCCAAAGGAGGGGAATACCTGGGGCAGCAGTCATGGTGCTGGTGACGCTGAACAGCACATTCAGGTGCGCGAGAGAGAGGAGGCGTGCGCACGCTACGGTTCTCCAAGTGGGGCGAGCGGCGATCAATTAAGTGAGGCGACTCTCGGCTGCGTGCCGGTGAGCCTCGGCTGCCACCTTCAAAACACCCGCCCGTGCGCGGCGTCGGCTGGTTGGACAAGCGGCCAACCTCTCTGGCATTCATGCAGAGAATGTCCAAATGCTGTCCTCCACAGTGAGGACAGGGGCGAGAGTTTGGGCAGTCTCGCTGGTAGTGGGACCCCAAGCAAGAGAAGCAAAGGCGACGGGCATTCGCGATGCGCCTACGAGAGACGACATGTACGTCGAAGAATTCCCTACAACTGGCCGTTCTGTGTCCCGTGACCTTGCAGTAAGAGCACTCCGCTGGGCTCTGCGTGACTGCAAAGCGAGGAGGGCGCCGGCAACATTGGCTCGGGTGTGAACGCGAGCCTGCTCCTTGACCTTGGGCGGCTGCGTCTTAGCCGGCGTGTCACCACTGGAGTGGTCCAAGACCCGGCACTCATCCTCCAGGAACCTCTCCGGCTCAGCAAAGGGGGGCAGATGGGTCGCGCTATCCCCACCAAAGCGCTGTTCAAAACGCGACCTCAGGTCGGCAGGCAGCTTTTTAAGGACAATGTGCACCAATAGATAGGACCATTGGTCCACGAGCAGGTCAAGGCACTTAAGTGCGTTGATGGCCACCAAAAGCGGGTTCAAAAGTTGGGTGCGCAACCCGGGTGAGCGTCGGCAAACCCAAAATCTGCTCGATGTGCGTGTCGGCGAGGCCACGCTTATTATGGTACCTACGGGTGATTAGGTCCCGAGCCGTCTAGTACGCCTCGTCAGACACGGGCAGATGCTGGATGAGGCCCTTGGACTCCCCATCCAGAACCGACATTAAATATGCCAATTTTTGTGCCGGCTGAAGGTCAGCCCTATCATTGACCAGGCTGTCAAACAAATTAACGAAGCCCAGGTAGCTTCCTAGGCAGCCATCAAAATGGGGGAGGTCTAAGGTAGGTAGCCTACTCACCAGCCCCGGTGCTGACCTAGGAAGCTCCTGCTTCAGGCTGGATTGCCCTTCCCTATCGGCAACTAGTTGTCTCGCAGTATTGGAGACAGCATCATACAGGTCTAAGACCTGGGCATAGTCTTCGCTGACCTTATTTCGCTGGTCAGCGGTGAAATCAATGACTGACACTTCGAGACAGCAAGTGCTGAAAGTGCGGAATTGCTGTTCCACACTTGCCAGGCGATCGTCAATCCGCTCGTACCTTTGTAGTAAGGCCTGCTGGCGATCAGGCCGGTTCACTAAGGCACTGGCCGAGGCAAACCAGCGCAAATCTGATGCAATAGCACCAGAAGCCGCACGCAAGTCCTTGATAGCTGACATAATCAAATTTCAAAAGAGCCCGGACAAGCGTTAAATAATATTAACAATCAAAACTTAATTTTTCCTAATTCTTTGAAACCAACAAAGTATTAGCCTGTTTAGTGCTGGTACAAGCAAGTGGCAGGTATTTACTGCCCAACAAAATTAATAGTTTCAATATATATTGACACAAAACAAAGTCAAAGCTATCAAAAGTTGAAACCTCAAATAAGTTTAATAAAGTTGAATATTCAAATAAATTAACTAATTACTTGCAACAGACAGACTGGCTGTGTTATTTGATATATACAATAGGAAGTAAGCACAGAATATGTGTTATCTAGTTATATTATCTATATTATAACAAAACAAAGTTTATAAATGTGACCCGCTCAAGTGGCAAGGTCAAGTTTGATTATTACAATGTTTATGAATATATGCAATGAACTAAATTTACTTAATTTATTGATACATACAGCTGTTACGTATCCAAACAAACTGACTTATTAATACAACAACAAATTTAAGTTAGATTTTTCAACAATACAAATCAACAATTACTGATTGAGGTTATGTGACAATGTGTTTCAAATTATCTAGGTCAACTTATACAATTAAATATTATGTATTTTAGACAATAACTGACCTGACAAACACTACAATACTGTCTACAAGGTGATAAGATACAAGCTCATACCAATCTGAGTTTATACTCAGTAATGCAACAGCGGCTAAATTTCAACTACAGCTCTGCACCAAAAATTATATCTAGAATTACCGTAGCCAGACAGGAAGGTGTATCAGAAGTGCGCAGTGGAAGGTGTAATACATCCACCTGACCACGATAGACAATTTATCTAAACCCCTTCACTGTGATAGCACAGCGATGACTTATAATCTTAATATTAATGTCTTACCAAATATCTCCTGGTGATGTTCTTGAGTGGAGTCCTGGAGGCAAGCTAGACATACACGAGACTAAATTGGCCAATATTAGCAAGTGAATTATCTTTACTTTACCAGACTCCAACACAGCGTCTTCAATGCACGATGCAAGTTCACAAGATTTTTCACAAATGTTTAATATGTCACAAATCGTGCCGGGAGTCAAAAAAGCGGCGATTTAATAGATTTCACAACTATTCGCGTAGCTACAAGGATGTGCTTTTCAAAAGGCGATCAATTATTTTACGTACGAGTCGACAACGTGGTAATTTTTTCAAGGAAGCGAACGGAAGTGACAGTTCAGTGTGACCATTGTCAGAAATTTTCAATAGACTAAACAAAATGTTACTCAATCGATCTAATCGATTTGACTTATAATAAAAACTAATTCTATTTCAAACAGTGGCTATCTGATAAAGTATCTTATAAATAAGATGTGATAGCAGGTCCTCTAAGTACATCCTATAGTAGCCATACGCTAACAAACTAAAGTATTTTATAAACGAGATGAGGCCCTTTAAAACTATATGCTATCTATACAGCACACTTACAAATTTAGTGCACCCTAGCTGCAGTAAACTTATACTATCAGGCAGGCAAAATATTATATCGACAGACATAACCTTTCAAGCACAGCTCGGCTAAGAGTAAAAACCTGTGTCACATGCGGAAGCTTTGAAATTCTCCGATCCATAAACTATGAGTACCTCTATGCATAAAAACCGGCCAAGTGCGTGTCGGGCCACGCGCAATGTAGGGTTCCGTAGTTGCCCATAATGGCCATTATTGATAATAACTTCAAAGTCAAAGTCAAAGTCAAAGTCAAAATCCTTTATTCATTTAAATCACAAAGTGACACTTATGAACGTCAATTTAAAAAAATAATTACTTAAAGCTTCTACATTTACATTTACTGCCACGTTCGCAAAGCAATAGGTAGAACCATGAGAAAGAACGGGCAATAAAACTCAAGGTCACTCTTTTTCATCGCCAGGTTTTGCATAATACATACAAATTTAAATTTTGTAAGGTGCTGCAACTGTTTCACCTTCTATGTCATTTGTATATATTTACTCTACTTAATACTCAAGCATAATGTAGTAAAATTTTGATGTTCATTTAATTAGCCTCCTAAGAATTGACATGGTGAAACAGGAGCATCCACTTACATTAAGTACCTAACAATGCAGGCAATCCGCGCAAATGTTCAGAACCATGATAGAAATGATACAGTTTAATATTAAAAATGTAATACCAGCCCGTAAGACCGACATCGACCAGTCATCGCAAGTAGCACCCGTTCACGAGTATGACGCATGGGCCAGCCATCATCCCTCTCGCCATATCAGAGGGACAGGGATGACCCGACACACGACGCCACCACAAGAAATGACATTTTAGTGAGCATGACGACAACGGTACACGAACCGGCAGTAATTAACAATCTGTTGGTATACTGACCATGAACACGAATTACCTGCATTTTCCAGATCGTTAATATTATCATAAATATGTGGAACGCGTGCAAAATGCAAATGTAGTACCTATATTTGATTGATTGACATGATACTTTTTGAAATATAACCACCGATCGAACTGATTGGCTACACGATTATAATACATTATAAAAAAAAAAAACAAATAAAAGTATCTAACGAGATGAGTGACATTTAGTAATGTGGTGGCGATTCCAAAAACTATCATTTACATGATTTTAATTGGAATGGAATAATATTTAATTACATGTCAAGAAACTTATCATCTACCTATTTACTGTATAATATATGAATTATGAAACATTATTTCCAAGCGCATTTGTCATTCAGATATTCATTTAAATTATAATATACCTTTTGCATTAGGTCATTTTTAATCTTTATCTGAAATGCGTTAAAAGGCAGGTCCAAAATACTTATCGGTATCTTGTTGTAGATACGTATACTAAGTCCTATAAAAGAACTATGAGTTTTGCACAAACGAAAATACGGAACACATAATTTATGTCTATTTCTTGTATTTATAGAGTGTATATCACTATTCTTTGAATATGAATTTATATTTTTACGTACATGCATAACACTAGCATAAATATACTGAGACGCTACTGTTAGAATACCGATTTCCTTGAATCTTTCTTTGAGCGAAACTCTTGTCCGTAATTGGTAAATGGCCCGAACTGCCCTTTTTTGCAATATAAAAATACTTTCGATATCAGCAGCTCTACCCCAAAGTAATATGCTATAAGACATAACACTATGAAAATAGCCAAAATATACCAATCTAGCCGTATCGACATCTGTTAAATTGCGCACCTTCTTAATGGCATAAGCAGCCGAACTAAGTTTCGCTGACAGATATGTAATGTGTGCGCCCCATTGTAACTTCGAATCAAGTGTTATTCCTAGAAACAATGTAGATTCAGTTGTTTCCAGTACATCACCATTCAAAACTATGTTAGGACCAAGGTTTCTGACGTTGGGCAAAGCAAACTTAACACATTTGGTTTTTCTGGCGTTCAGTACTAAGTTATTTACAGTAAACCATTTAGTCACCTGAATAAGAGCACTGTTTATTTCGGTAAAGTTTTCCTTATTTCTATCTACTTTAAATATCAATGAAGTATCGTCAGCAAACAATACCACGTCACAAATATTTCTCAGGTAAAATGGCAAATCATTTATGTAAACTAGAAACAGGAAAGGCCCTAGGATACTACCCTGCGGCACTCCCAATTGTACTGGTACGCCACTGGATTTTGAGCCATTTATTTCTACACATTGGATTCTGTTATTTAAATATGCCTTAATAACATCCAATGCTTTAGTCTGGACACCGTAATGTTTAAGTTTGCATAAGAGCGTATCATGGCAGACACAATCGAATGCTTTCGAAAGGTCGCAAAACACACCAATAGCATTCTGAGAATTCTCCCATGCATTGTAGATGTGTTTGAGTAAAGCTACTCCTGCATCCGTCGTCGAGTGACCCTTAGTAAAACCATATTGCTCAGTATGAAGGAGGCTGTTTAAATTAAAGTGCTTCAGAAGTTGCTTGAGTATTATCTTTTCAAAGATTTTACTAAAAGTAGGTAGTATTGAAATTGGCCTATAATTACTAGGATCAGTCTTACTGCCGGATTTAAACAGAGGTATTATCCTAGTATGTTTAATTAAATCTGGAAAATCGCCTGATTCTATACACTTATTGAACAAGTTACTTAGATAAGGTGCTACTATATCTATTATACTTTTCAGAATCTTCACAGATATTCCCCAGAGATCACCCGTATTCTTAGATTCTAGAGATTGGAAAGTGTTTATAATGTCAGTAGAACTAATAGGACTGAATTTAAATAATACATTACATTTTTCTACACTAGATTCTAATAAATTTACTGCGACTGAAGCTGATGAGTTTAGACCTATAGTAGTAGCAATAGGTATGCTAGCAAAAAAATTATTGAATGCGAGTGCGACTTCCTCGTCATTATTAATCATTTTATTATTATCTAGCAAGTTAAAATTGGTATTCCTAAAGGTTGCCTTGCCCGTTGCTTCGTTAATAGCTTGCCATGTGGCCTTAACTTTATTAGAAGAGTTTCTAATTTTATCACTTACAAAACGTGCCTTAGCTATATTGCATACCTTTTTAAATATTTTTGAATAATTTCTGACATACTCAGTGAAGCTCGCATCAAAATTGTATTTCTTCATACCATACAACTCATACATTCTTGCTCTGCTTTTATAAATACCTACAGTAGCCCACTCACTAAATGCTCTAGACTCCTTGATTACTTTTTCCTTGGTTTTAAAAGTACTTCTAAATTCGTTGTGAACTAAATTAAACATAGTTTCATAAATCTTATTTGGTGACTTAAGCTCCATCATATCAGGATTCATACCTATTAAAATTTTGTTCCTAAACTCATTAAATTTATACCTAGGTAATGGCCTAACTGTCACCTTACGTACTGCATTATCATTTATATATGAAAATCCTGCCAATTGACCACAGTGATCCGAAGTTAAGTCAGTAGTAACTAATTTATGTGATACTGTATGATTACTAAATATATTGTCAAGACAAGTGGAAGATGATGCAGCTATTCTAGTAGGTTCAAGAAATAAATTTGTCAAATTAAATGATTTAAAAAGATTTAAAAGCCTACTAGTCATTGGTGAACTATCCAGTATATTAATATTGAAATCTCCACAAACTATGATCCCTTTTTTATTGGTCCTAATTTTACCAATTGCATCTTCCATAATAGATTCGAACATATTAAAGTTACTTAAAGGAGGGCGATACACACATATAACAACATACTATTCCAGTTCAATACAGGAAATTTCTACAGTGCGTTCTACAGACAAGGTGCTTATGTCCTTTCGTTCCTTACACAGTATGGTATTTGAAACTAGTATCAAGGATCCACCATGGATGGCTTGCTCCTAGCGAAAGCACTTTGCACAGTGTAATGCATGTTATTTAAAAAAGATATTTGATAATCCTTCAACCAGTGCTCCGTTATGCACATAACTTTTATATTATGACTTTCTAAATATAAACTTAATTCTAAATGTTTGCCAGATAGACCCTGTATATTTTGATGTCCTATATTTAATTGACAATGTCTATCCTTTGTCCAATTCTTAAGTTTAAAGAACTCGTGTCAGTATTTAAAATAGAAGACATGGTAAAGACAGAATTATTTACAGAAATCATTTCCTTGGATACCCTACATGTACCTGTGTCACTTTGTATATTATATGCTAATAATTTAGCAATTTGTCGTTTATAAGATAGCGAAAGATACATAGTATCTTTGGTCAATGTGAAGTTATATTTATTAATAAATTTATTTATGTCAAAATATAAAATAATATCTTTATATTGCCATGTCATATTGTAAAAACACAAATTGAGGTCATAGATATGTTGATTCACCTTTCCATCTAGTGTACCTGAATAAGGTAACGCACAAGTAATAAATTGACATCCAAATTTTTTATGAAGTGATAAAATTACTTCTGTTAAGTTATAAATATCTTTTTTGGTCACCATTTGACTGTCACCATACACAATTACTATTGTTGACTGTCTATCAAATGTGGTTATTTTTAAAATATCTATTAAGTTTGTAAAAGATGACCCTGGATAACAATAATTAATGATATTGTGTTGTTTTAAATGACTATTCATTAAGCTACCTAAACCTACACCTAACCTATCTGAAAACATGTAAACTTTTTTTGTGCCAGAGTTGTCAACTAAGGGTGTCCTATCCTTTGTACTACTGGTTGTACTGGAACTAGAACTTGAACAGAGACCTGAATCACTATCACCAGACTCGTTAGCTAACAAGGTAGATTTTAAACAATTTGAGTAACTATTTGTGTTTGTCAACGCCTTTACATATTCCAAATTACTCTTTCCAATTCGCGCAATCTCATCATATTTATTTATATATACCTGAACCTCTTTCTCATACTGGGTATTCATCCTATTTAGTTGAGATTCTAAAGCACTGATTTGTGATTTAAGGTCCCTTGTATGCTGATCATACAACATCCTACCATTAATTAATTCAATATTATAATTTTCTAGGTCCTGTAACAATTCTGTATGTTCAGAAACTAATGTTTTGTATTGCTTTGTTGTCATTTTCATTTTATTATATTGTTTTAAGTTCAGTACCAGTTTAGTAATATTTTTATTTATTTTATATAACTTCCTTTGTTGTTTAAGCTTTTTGATACTACTTTTTAGTTGTATCCTATGTCTATTTGGCCCTAAGCGTAATTTATCACCTATAACCTCTGAATAAAGGTTCTGTGTTGCATCACTGTTAAGTACCTGCACAGTTTGCTCTAAAGATTTTATCTTTAATAAGCCTGTTCTAGATCGCTTTCGAGTTCAGTAATACGACTTACAGACCAGGAATATGTGTCATTGCAAGTTGTTAATGTATTGATTTCTTCCTGCAACCTGTCTCGCTGGGCAAGAGTGTCCATATACTCAATATGAAGTTCAGCGAGTTGTGCTTTCAAGTTTGAAACCCTGTCATTAACAAGCTTGATATCTTCCTCACAATCAGAACGCTCTTTCAGTAGGTTGGTATTTTCTTCCTGGCACTTTCTTAATTCCATTAAGGCTATTTTGAGCTTATTTTCCACATCCTTTGCTGTGGCCTTACGGGTCATCATATAAGTGCTCATTGTTGCAGCAAATTGTAAACCAAACACCTAAGGACAGAAAGAAACAAGATGACAGGAGACAGACTGTTCAGTAATGTATAAAAGTACCTATACAATAGGAGCAAGAATGAAGAGAAACAATTGAGGAAAACTGAAAATAAGTAATTTATTACAGTTAATATTCTAGAATTATGTACAATTATATTTTAAAATGAACTATTCAGTAATGTAGGTAGGTAAACAATATAAAAATAAATTAAGTATTTTAAAACCACTTTAAAACAATTAGTTATTTGTTTCTAAATTATTGTTAAGTATCACAAAAAAATAATCTTATTTCGTGTATTGTGCTAAGTGATGGTTTGTTTTTCTTTATAAAATCACTTCAAGAATAAAATTTAATATTAAGGACTAAGTAGGTAGGTAAGTGCACATGAATGTTATGAGAATCGTGTTTATGCTATGTGGATTAGTAAAATAAAGATAATTCTATGTTGTGCTTTATGAAAAGTGTGAAATGTTAGTATGTCTTATATAAATTAATATACTCCCTGGATTTTATCTAGGTTTGTAAAGTTCTTCAAACGGCCCTTGTAACTGTCAAACAGCTGTTTTGGTTGTAAAACGTCGTTTTTAACGCTGTTTGTAATTTTTATATGCTGCGAACATTTGTTATCACTATTCTTGTTATTTAACTATAACTTTGTACATTTATCACTGATTATTTTCAATAAAATTAATTAAAATTACGGACAGTAACAAATTTGAAAGTTGCTTGGCCGATGTTGCCAGGGCAAAAAAAAAAAAAAAATCTTCTGTTTCACATGGGACTAAAAACGGGCATCTTTAAGATTAAGCCAGCGCTCCCAATGTAAACTCACAGAAATAGGTAATTATAAGTTAACCGACGATTACTCGTAAACTAGTGATGCCTACTTAGCCGTGATAGTTTTCCTTTTAAATTCGTTATAGGTACTACATTTGTGATTTTTTTCACCTCTTCCAAATTAATAGTTTAGCCGGCAGAGGGGGAGGACACTTGAGTCTAACAATTTTTTTCACTTCAAAGCTTGATATTTGACAAACCAATCACTTGATCGAAAAATGATTTGAGCAATCTAATAATATTTTTTTAAAACCTATCCAATGATACCCCACACAATGGGGTACTCAACCAAAAAAAAATTCAACCTCACTATACATGTAGGGGAGATACCCTTAAAAAAATATTTTCTTAAATTTTATTCTACAGTTTTGTTGCAATATTGTATTTCTATATTCATGTAAAATATCAGCTTTCTAGCACCAGGCGTCTTTAAGCTAGGCTGCGGACGGACAGACGGACGGACATGACGAAACTATAAGGGTTCCTTGTGGACTACGGAACCCTAAAAACCGTGTCGATCTCGTACGCTGCATGAAAAAAGAAAAATAACAGACGTTTGGAGAGAGGCTTTTGTATCATCGATAAGTAATGTAGAGCTATATTATATATTGCACAGTGGTTTAAGAGGGCTACCTTGTCCTTTAACACAGCATCCTTTTTCAATAATATCGGATTATATTCACAAAATTCAGTCATGTTGGCTAACGAATCTCACTTATAAATTACTTTATACTACATAAGTACTCCTTATTTTAGATTCAGTGATCAAGTAGCTTTTACACTAGTAAGCGGACCCCGAGCTGCCACTGAGCTAAAATGATGAGATGTAGTAGCTTTTGTGATTTATGTTTAGGCAGAAAGTGACCTTTTACTCTTGAATATGTAGATAACAATGGCAATACTTAACTGCTACTATTACCATCATCCCTTTTCGCATTATTCCAGTTGCATCCTGTGGTCTTTTTAATACTCTAACCTAAATCGACTAGTTCTTTGTTTTTTTATAGAGCAACTGCGGGCTAACCGCCGCAAAAGAGATAACAGCATGCTATGGTTTACAAAATCAATTTGTTCAGAGATACGGAGTCTCCATAATGACTTTCAAAGAACACCGCTTTTACTGCAAATAATATAAAATTCTATTAAACTGAAAGTGCTATTAAAAATGTAGTAAAAGTAGCATACTTTGATCAGTATATCACCATACTTACGTTCGGTTGCTTCTCAAAAAGGTAGCTTGTAGCGCCTTAAAAAAGGCTTCATCTCTGTGGGCCTTATAAATGTTTGTACCCTATAACATTTAGCCCGCTGTAAAAGTCCTTGGTAATGTTGAAGACATTATGGGAGAAGGTACGATGGGAGATACGGTATATTAAGGGAGTGCCTGTCCGCAGTGAGGTGATTGAACAGGCATGAGGCAGTCGTAGATACATATAAGTTTTTTTACATTCAGTAAAAAATATTTCGGGCATGGATTATTTTTCATGGTTCCAAATTCAAATTTTTGTTTTTATATTGTTGTTAGATTGGCACAACTGTTTTCCATTTTGGTGCGGAGTTTGAGTTGTATCTGTTATTTATATCAAATACAGTGCTGTTTTAGTTATATGATATTTAGTGTGTATTGCGAATTTCATAATAGACAAAAACATGAAAAAAAGAGTTTGTCTTAAATTTTGCATCACCATTGAAATTTCGGGTTCGGAGTCAATGAAAATGTTACAGAAGGCTGACGGTGAATCGATTTTATCAAAAACTAGTGCTTATGAGTGGAACAAAGCGTTCAAAAGCGGTCGAGATGTGATGGAAGATTTGCCTCACTCTGGTAGGCCATCAAAGTCTGCAACTCAAGGTAACATCGCAAAAGAGAAGGATACAGTGCCTGAAAATCCTCATTTAACTTGGAGAGTGATAGCCGCCGATTTTTCTGTATCTCACGAGTCAAGCCGTATCATTTTAACTAATCATTCGGGTATGAAACATGTTGCCACTCGGCTAGTCCTAAAATAATTTTGCACCACGATAATGCGCCTTCGCACAAGGCCATCATTGTGAACGATTTTTCGACTAAACACTCATCAAATACCATCGAGCAACCACCATATTCACCAGATATGGCTCCAGCCGACTTTTTTCTTCTTCCTAAACTCCAATTACCACTTTGTCGTACCGGTTTTCAATCGGTAGAAGACATAAAGGAGATTCGCGGTGACAAAATAAATTTGGATGGATAACAAACAGTTTGTGTATTATTGATCCTTTCCCGGTACTTTCTTGACAGAGTAGTATGTCATCGTTTAGACAGTCAGTTTGTTCGGAGATACTCCATAATGACTCTCAAAGGTAACTGCTATAACTATTTTTATTTTTATTTATTTATTTATTACTCACGCCTGTATCCCCGAAGAGGTAGGCAGAGGTGTAATATTACACCCACATTTCGCCATGTTAATTTGTAGGTCCCTCGTTAGGGGGCAAGTCTATTGCCGTTACCTGGCACATTGCGAGCCTCCGTGCTGCTACTGAGAATTCGGAAAAACCCAGTAACATTTTTGCCCAACCCGGGAATCGAACCCGGGACCTCCTGATCACCAGTCGCATACGCTATTAACTGGACCTCGGAGGCAGATTACTGCTAATCATATAAATTTCCATGATGCTCAGAGTGCGATTCAAACTTTTGAAGAAATAGCACGTTTGATCGGTATTTCCATACTTATATTGGATTATTTCTAAAAAGGCAATATTTCACAGGCGTGATGTAATCGTTGACGTTGTATTCGCTTTTTATTTCATCTATACTTTATCACTAATTGAAACTCTCTCTGGCTGTTCTTATCTTCAAACACCGACATGAAATGATAAGTGTGACGGACTAGTTTGAAGTTTGTCGTGTTGCCCACTACGTAGGTAGAGATTGATTAATGCTTACCAATTTAATTGAAAAATAAATGAAACCTTAAAGTTATCCTGGTTTAAGAGTTTCACTTTGGGATATGAACTTCACTTACTTATGTTATCTTATTTGTCAATCTAACCAAAGAAATCGCAATAACAGTAATAGGGTAAATCTAACGAGAAGCCCAGATGATTTTCGCACAAAGGCGAAAACATAATGGATGCTACACCTCTTCTCCTTAACCATCGTCATTTATATAAATCATTAGTCCTGACTCACAACTGCAGAGCCTGTTAAAGTTAGAAACATGACATTTGTACAGTGTTTCTTTATGATACACCCACTAAAGAGGGGTTCCTCCTCTAGAGGGGTTAAATAAAGGTGACAGTTTTTATGGCTTAGTAGGCAAACGAGCAAACGGATTGCCTGGTGGGATCCTATCGACCTGGATGGGAGGAGGAATAGGAGGAGAAGCGGGATAAGGGAGGAGGAAATGCGGATGAGGACTCCTACTTGTGTAGCTTTATAGTAATGCGGGCTACATCTAGTGACTACATAAAACTTATCCCAGTTTTTGAGTGAGAGTTTCATCCGCATTTGGTCAGCGTGGTGGACTATGTTATTTATTTCGGAAAACATCCAGTGTAGTACAATATTGTATACAGTATGTAAAAAAACAAAGTATCTAACTTAACCGTTTTCGTAATGAGAAGAGATCTGTACCCAGCAGTAGCACACATTATAAACAAGACTGATGACGAGTTACAACAATTTATAACTTTAAAAAGTAATTGCTGCGCACCGTGGATGCGAACCTGAGACAGTCCGTCCATCTCTCCACTAGGCTATCGCTGCTTCGCATTTCAATTAGACTATGTGAATTTGACCATCTGAGCCTGCCTTACCATCATCTTATCTTTTCGCACAGAGTAAAGAGATATAACGTGGAGAAGAAGATGCTCTGGAAGAAGAGTATGTTTGACTATATAATGGCGACAGGATTATTCTGAATGTAGAAGTTATTTTTCCACAGCGTAAGTTTCATAAGGTACAATCGTTTATGAGTCAGGTATGACACTTAGAGTCGGCTTATAGGTATGTCGGCGATACGCCAGGGTCGCCAGGGTTATCGTGTCCAAACTCCATTATAATTAAAACACTCACGTAATATTACTTGGTTTATTTTCAGACGATTTCTAGCACATAATTGAATTAAAATGCGAGCTACAGTCCTTTTTATAAACTAACCGTCATTACACTTAATGTTTAACAACTGCCACTTCCTTTTCAACATATAATTGAAATTACTGTACAATTAATTATAAACTAATCAAAAATCGACATTAATATTGTAATGAATTTTGCACAAAACCAAATGATTTATTTTACACGAATAATAAATTTATTTTATTAACCAAACGCTGCTTTACAACATTGTCAACAGATGGCGCTATCAACAGGATGCAAATATAAACGCATGTTATTTATTACCGTAAAAATAACTGTCAGAATAATGTTATTTAATACTAATTGATTTTACTTTGAAAGTTTCTGGAGTTATCTTAATAACTAAGCGATAAATTAAATAGGTAGGTATTTAATTAAAATATAATAATTTAATCTTTATAAAACAGTTAAGCAGCCAATACAGTGTCTAATATTGTAAAGTATTGAAGTTCTCAGTTCTGTGTTCACAAATAGTTATTAAATATCAATCTTAAATATTATTAATATTTTCGTAACAATATAATCATTATATTTTAATTTGCGCCCATAGGTACATATGTAAATTTTGTAACGTCGTTTTTCTTGCTGTCAAATTTAGAAACCGTCTGTTTTACTCGAGACGGGAATGAGGTCTTTTCAACGAGAAAGGCAGACGAAAGGACGGACTACAAAGTGATCCCAGAGAAAGACGTCCTGTAGACACACCTTCGACATAATAATGTCGTATACCATACTCGTATATAGACGATACTTTATTATAATAAATATTAAATAATAAAGGGAAGAAAAAGAAACTAAGAAATATATTTAAATTTGATTTACTTACACTGATTCAGTTCACTTATCGTTATATACAAAAATGTTAATTATATCACAATCAACTTAGCGACGAAGATCACATTAAACAATGTCTAGTTACACTCAATAATTATGATTTATAATCCTTTACTATTCATACAAATTAAAGCGCTCGATAATTTATTTTACAATAATTAAAGAAACAAAGATTTCAAGTGAAACAATGATAACGGCTAGCCTAAGTTTCCCAATTAATCTCGTCACTTTCAATGTAAACAAATTACAAAATGTTGCTTTATGATTTATGTGACATTTGTCACAAACAAAATTATTTATACTTAGGAATTCTAATATCATTTACAGTCCAAGGCAATAAATACTACCTAAATGAAAATTGGGTTGTATTATGTACATGTCTTGGACTGTATCTCATTCTACTGGTAACGTTCGTTTGAGAAACAGCATCTGCGAAGTAAATTATGACGTCACTAAAATCAAGATGGCGTAAAGTAATATGGCGGCGGAGTTGTGAGCGCCGCGCGACGCTAGCGCTGACGCAGGGTTGCGGACGCAGGAGCGAAACTCGTGGTAGTCTGCGCGTGTTATCGCACAGAAGTGGACGTGCACGCAGGCCGAATCACAGTCCGACACATCAGTTCCATGACGCACTCGTAATGCATTTAAATACCTGCACCAAAAACAACAAAATTTAAACCGAAACAACTAACGCCTGTTTTTGTAATTAGGAAGAAAACAATGGTTATAAACACGAATGCCTCATTCAAAAGGTCTTTTGAAGCGAGTATTTAAAAGAAGCGGGTCACGAATCAATAATGGCATAGCAAGTGCAAATTTTTTTTTGGCGCCCTTGTATACTGGGTTCAAAAACCTGAACGGAAAATACCGTCTTATAGTTTGGTAACACTTACTTCGCAAATGCACCTCGGCCGTGGTGATTTCGTATTCTCTCCGCCAAAGCGTCTAAGGACACAGCATTCACTTCTCTCAGTCCGTAGTACTGTGTGAGGTTGTACTCTATAGACCAGTGGGTCTCTCCCCTGGTATTCGTTACATCTAAGTAATACTGTGTGTAATCCAAAACCTGGAACAAAGATATAGATATTATGCACTAATCCCAAATCAAAGGGATCGAAGTGTTGTTTGAAAATAAACCTTACCTTTCCATTATTAGAGTCGAATTTATACAATCTCAATCCTAGACTGCCGGCACCTCTATGCGTCACTGAAGGCGCTAGCAGTGCCCAAGATACTGGTCGACCTGAATATAAAAATATTCATTATGAAATAATTGTGTATATGTAGCATTTGAGTATGGTGGTTTCATTAAGAATACAAAGTCTCACTACCCCATATCCTTCAATGGGTCCCCCCTGTAGGATCTCTACCTTGTCGTGGTGGGAGGGTTCAGTAATCGTGATTAGGGCACCCACGGTGAAGCTGATCGAGATCCCGGGAGTGGCCGCTCCGCGTGGTCTTGATGGAGGCCTGCGCAGGATGCGTCCAAAGGTGCAGGTGCGGGGGACAGTTCTTTCTGTCCCTCACAGTCGGGCGCGGTCGCGGGAGGAGAGGCGTGTCGGTGTTGCGTTACCGCGCGCCCTATCTCTCGCGACCAAATAGGGGCGCACCATTTGTGGTGTCGTGGTGGGCCGCAGAGGAAGAGGACTTGCGGTGTTGTCAGGTTGCCGTCCTTCTTATCTTCTGACGCCGTTTTAGTGCCTGTAGACGGTGAGCGCTAGGGCTGCTCCCCATACGCCAAAAGTCAAGCGGCGCGAACACTACGCCGCCTCCCAAGTCATATCGAGACGACGCCTGCCAACACCAACGGCGGGCCAATCCCGGGCGGGGTCACGGAAAAGTATGCTATCCGCGAATCGCGTGACCCCGCCAATACACGGGACCCGTAGGGACACCGCGGTGGTTTTAGTGGGTATGCCCCGCCTTTAGGGGAGAGCCTCCAGACACCTCCTCCGCCAGTCCTAAGCCCGGTCAATCACACTCTGGCCGGGTTGGCGTCGAGTTGAGATGGTTCATAAGGATAGTTTCCACCGTAGTCAACAAAAATATAGCTTTCCATGTGTGTCGTAAGTGGCAACTTAGTAAAATACTGGAAATAAATAGTATCCCATTAAAATAATACTTGTCAAAAATATCAAGTCTCGCGACCGTAAAAAGTTGTGAGATCCATGTATAATGTTTTAAATAAATATATTGACTCGGCCATCGCGTGGAAATACATTATATCTCATAAGTAATACATATAAGTATAAATTAGATTGTTTAATGCGATTGCCAAGTCAATACATTTATTTAAAACATAAAAGGTTTTTAATTAACCGACTTGGTATTACATGGATCGCACAACTTTTTACGGTCGCGAGACTTGGTATTTTTGACAAGTATTGTTTTTATGGGATTTTATTTCTTTTTGTAGATAGTCTTACTTTTGTCCTTTCCGGTACCTTCTACTTCTTGCACACCAACAACGAATTTTCTTAATTAAAGCTCTAACTGTAAATGTAAATTTGTAATCCCTTATATTCATATATGATTACAAAGTTATTTATGCAGTTGATGTATCTCGATAACTGGACCGAAATTGAAATATATTTTAGTTTTTCCTTGGTTCATACACTAAACACTAATTGTTTCCTAAATTTGAAGCTTCTATGTTTGCTAGAAGTGCCTTAAGGTGATTTTCCACCAGAGTGGCGAGACGAGGCGAGGCGAGGAGAGAATTGAAATTTGTATGGCAAATTTTCAATTCTCTCCCAGCGCATCTTTGGTGGAAACAGTGTGGATTGACGAAAATATGCGAGGCGTGAATTGAAATATTTGTTTGTGTAAAAATGAACCTTATTGCTTCCGACATAGAGTATAAATTAACTTTGCAACAGAAACAGTACATATGCCTGAGCGCTGGGTGTTCTCCGCTCTCTATCTCGAAAAGGGTTGAGCGTATAGAAAAAGAGTTGAGACAAAAGTTGCGGCAAATTTTTTTATCTTCAATTTTTATAATAAGGGTTGAAGTGATTGGAACCATAGAAACGGAGATAATTGCAAAAAACCGATTTTCGTGACCTTTGACCTCGAATAACTTACGACGCAGACACGAGATAATATGAGACTTTTGGGACAACTCTTAGAACGCCAAAATGAAGCCGTATACGACTTTCCAGCTTATTATCTCAAATTCCGAGGTGAAACCCTAAGGTGACTGGACTATCAAGTATGTGTAATGTAAATGTCAAAGCAATGTAAATTTAATGGTAGTTCATCGCTATTTAATACTATTGCCGACGTGATCAACCTTTGTTATCTATATTACTACTTCTATGTAAGCTTGAGTACAATGTATTATAATTTGGATTTCAAGCAAAATTAATAAAGAAAAATAAAGAAAATACATGCCCGTCAAAGCTCTAGCGGGAAATATGTCTTTTATGTACACGGATTTAATTTTTTTGAGTCTTGTATACCATAGTATAACATTTTATAATACAAGGTGTTGATTTGCATTTGCAAAATATTTTAAGAGATGAATATAGTACCATAACTGAATACAAATACATGAAAAAAGAAGTCACAATAAGTTTTAAAAAAATTTTCGTCATCATACACTTTGAAAATTAACTCGGTGTATTGACCGCCGCCGCCGCTCAGCTGATCGCCATCGCAGGTGCCTAACAGACATAAGCACACGTACCTACAGTGACTGCGCGGTACAGTCTTGATTTACTATCTAGGTAACATTGAATGAAAATAGGTCTTATTTCGTCGCACACTGTTTGAATAATTTTAGGGTAATACGTATACTGTCTATGTAGTATTATTAAAATATTTTGCAAATGCTGATCAACACATTGTATTAATAATACAATGTGTTGTTAACATAACATTGTTATGATAAGCTTATCACACGTTATTTTGAAATGATTGTTTTCACTATATTGTCGCGTCCTCAGCTTAAGCGAATAGCAGGGTGTAAGCGATAGAGTAGCGATTATCCAATTTGAATTAATTTACAAAGGATAGACGATAGCGGAAGCAAATTAAAATGCAGAGTGCCGAACAACATTAATTATCCACTCTCAACTAACTACAACGCTATAGGTAACTACCGCACCGCTTTCTGCTGTTATTGAAGACACAGCCTTACCAACTTAGTCTAGACCCGTTGAGAGGTGAGCGACTGTGTCGAGTTGTTGTAGCAACTCGACACAGTCGCTCGCCTCACAAATAAACATAGCCTATGCAAAGTTGCCAGCAGACGTAAATATTTATTACAACATATTATTCAAAACAGAGTCTACATTTTCTTATTCATATTTGTTCATCATACTCATTAATGTTTTGTTACATCAAAATTAAAATTAAGTATTATGCTTGAGTATTATTATGTACAGTAAACATATACAAGTGATATAGAAGGTGTAACAGTTGCAACACCTTACAAAATGTAAATTATGTGTATTATGCAAAACCTGGCGATGAAAAAGAGTGACCCTGAGTTTTATTGCCCGTTCTTTCTCATGGTTCTACGCCCTTGCTTTGCGAACGTGGCAGTAAATGTAAATGCATAGAATCTTTAAGTAATTATTTTGTAAATTTATTATTTTGACGTTCATAAGCGACACATTGTGACCCAAATTAATAAAAGATTTTGAATTTGAATTTGTTTAGAACTTGAAGTTATTTATGTGTATGAGTAAGTCAAGTACTATTGAAGACGTCACAACTTCTTTGTTGTATTACATTATTTCAATATTCTATTTATTTTATAAACTTTGTTCTATTTTAAATGTCATTGTTAGCATGTTAGTTGATATGTATAACTTTTATTGTCTTCAATGTCATTTACTGTCTACTTTTATTGTCTTCAACGACGGCCGGTTGGAGTAGCGGGAGTGTAAGCGACTGCTACGTCGAAGGTCGCGGGTTTAATGCCCGCTAAAGTGAAACATTTGTGTGCATGAACATGGATGTTTGTCTTGGTCTGGGTGTTTCTATGTATAATATGTACGTATTTACAAAAAAAAGTATATATGTATGTTTATCCATTATCTAGTACCCATAGTACAAGCTCTGCTTAGTTTGGGACTAGATGGTATTGTGTGAATGTGGTGGAATATTATATTATTATTATCTCTTTATTAATCAGTATTCACATAATCGAATTTTACATAATTAAACCTTAGCATATATCAATCAATTTAACTACCATATAAAATTATTATTATTATTATATTTGTAGCTGCTGTAAATTGCTGTAGATTCTATAGTATAGTATGACACTGTATTTTAAAAGCAGATACAAACACACTTCATTATTTTGTCTTACCCACGTTATTATGGGCTATTTCTGCACCCATGTCTCATAGTGTCACCTACCACGATAAATGGGCTATCCAAATTAAACCTATAGTTTCTGAAACAGGTGCGTTCAACTAAATAAGTTTTAAAGTGTTATAAAGATTATTATCTATTTATCTCTCGGGTTGAAAAAACCCTTTCATTATTTTCAATAGTACCTATCGCATTTTAATGGTGAAAGAATTTAAAAAATCGGTCCAGTACTTTTTTAGTTTATTCGTTACAAACATACAAAAATACAAATCATTCATCTTTATTTTATTAGTAAAGATAATTGTCAAACCTTCGCTATATATAAGTCTGAAGGTATCAGCATGTCGGTGCCCGTAGAACTGCCCGGCGATCACATCGCTGAAAGCCCTGATGACGAGCACCAGCCTCCCGTTGGCTGTGGGGGTTAACTCGCCGCCGCTCGCCGCGGACGAACTGCCGGCGTTGTGGCGCTCTTCCACTCCTGGACCCGCGTAAGCCACTAGGTATACCTAGGAAAGAAAATGGGTTTTATTTGTTTGATGTGAAGTTTTAATTTCGTCTGAGCCTTGAGGCGGCTCATGGCATTTCTTAAATCGGGCGTGCGCGTTCCTCAAGCGGGCGCCAGGCGTTTGTCCGGCATGTGCTCGGCGTTCACTCTGAAGTACCAGATTAAAGCCGGATGCTTGCCGGGTGCACGCTGAACGAACGCCGTCGCACGCCGAATTAACACCGGGCGCACGCTGAACGAACGCCGGACGCACGCCAAACGGGCGCCGAGCGCACGCCCGAGAAGCGCGTTAGGTTCGCTTATTTGCTGAAGTGGATGTCTCTCAGCTCTAGGATGATGATGATGATACGAAGAATTAAGTAGCTTTGACATGGTGTTCCGCGCGCGCAGGTGTGCACCTGTGTACCTACACAACTACACGCACACGTATCTACGTGTGTGCATTAAAGTCTTCTTTGCGTGTATAATATCTATTATACACGCATAGAAGACTTTAATGCGGGCAAGTCCCAATAGTATCTGAATTGTTAGAGGTACGTTCCAAAACCGGTTTACTAATGTTTGCCATAATTTAAAATGCCATAATTTCATATGCCATACTGGTATTTGCCATAATTTCATTAGAAACTAGACGACGCGCAACGCCAGCAGCTACGCCTGCATTTTTTTTATTTAACCGTTTTGGCTGTTCACGTGGGAATTTCGGGAAATCCCTTCTTAGTGCACCCCTACGGTCCCCAAGGAACATACATGCCAAATTTCAGCTTCCTGCGCCCAATAGTTTCGGCTGTAGCGTGTCTGTCAATCAGTCAGTAACGCAAGGATTTTATATATTAAGATAACGCGGTGTATGCTATAATCGTGAAATGACATAAAATGACTTTCACTAATTCCATTGGTCATAATCGATCAAGTGTCATAATAATTTAAATCCTTAAATGTATTTGCTATAATTTTCATTTTCTATAATGTCGTTTCGCGATATTCACGTTTTTCACATAAAACCTAAGTATCGCTTTTATTGATTTCCACTAGTTTAATAAACTGAGGTTGACGGAGCCCTGATTCGCAGGGCTCCTATTTTCGGGTTAAGGGTCAAAAGAGAACCTAACACAATCTATTTAGTTACTTTCACATAAAACCTAAAATTACGTTCCATTCTGCATATTTGAATGAAGATTTTTTTTGGAAATTGTTTAAAAATATTTAGACGCAACTCCGGCAGCCAAAATTACTTTTAAGGGATTAAAACTAACTCCCTTAAGCCCCCTACACTACAAATACCCTCAAATTCGGGCGACTCGTTTCGAAACCCAACCCCAGATTTTTTATTCGCAATCAAACCTAAAACTAAACCTCATATGGCGTCCACTAACTAAGCTAGACGGAGCCCCGCTTCGCAGGGCTCCTACTTCTGGGTGGTTTAAAAAAAAATCCACGAAGACTAAGACGGGAGCGAAGCGAAGCGGCGCTCCCGCCTTAGTCTTCTAACCTAACCTATTCGAGTCGGATTGCACTGAGTCAGGGTGTTAACGATAATTAATTTCGACCTAACAATATTACGTATTATTTTCAAAATTATATCAAATTTTGATTATGTCAGGAGTCGATTATGAGATATGTTACTTATGGAAACTAATTATTATGATATATGTTGTTATAGAAAGTCATTTTATGGCAAATAAAAGTTATCACTGTTGAGTTGTTAAGGCAAACGTTATTAGTATAAATGATAATAGTGCAAGTAAATATTATGATCAGGGATGATTATGGCAAACAATATTAGTGCAAATGAATTTATGGAAAACGAGAGAATACCTCCAAAACCTCCTGCTAAATGCCGGAAATACCTATATATAAATTCCCTTATGCAATCGTTTATTAGCCAATAAATTTATTTGTGCCTCGAAATTTAATTATCTAACAACTGATACAATTAAGAAGAATGGTCATTTTCTTAATTAAATTAGTACACGAGCCTGTTGTTTAGGTAGACACATTCTATTTTACTTTATACATCCTTGAGACGCCTGCTATTAAGAAAGGCACTTTCATTTGACGATTTTTTTATGTCTCTCAGACGTAATCTCACGTTTAAACCTAATTGAACCAAAGGTTTAATCAATGACTGGTCTTAAAGAACTTCAAAATAGGTACATAGTAAATTAGTAAAAAAATCTACTAGCATTTTACAAGACCAGTACTAAAATAAGTATAAAAAATCCAATCTCAATATTTTATTCGGAATTTAGGTTCATACTTTTACTAGATATATATAAGTCAACTTATTTTTGAAGTTGTATAATATGGATGATGTGTACAGCTGTAATTGGAGTACAGGTTTAAAAATGTTGTTATGTAAAATTAGCTCAATGTACTAACTAATCTGTAATCTGTCACTGTACCTGTCAATAAATAAATAAATAAATAAATAGATATTCAATTATTTGAATAGTCTCAATACAATTAATGCATAATCAGTACAACAGTTCATGAATGAAATTATTCTAATGGAATGTCAGTAAAATGGAATATAATATTTAATTTTGTTCTCATTTCCCCGCTGGGAGTGTTTTATGAAATATTTTACAATCGCACTTACGATTTTATGTTTTCCAATATCTATAAAGTCACAGCCCATAAAACGATGGTTAGTATCAATTATATACTGTAAAAGCTCTAACTCACAATGATATTACGATTTGATCTATCCGGTACCAAAACATATTTTAACCCGAGTTTATTAAACTAGTTATTTTGTGAAAGGAATTCTGTTTAACTTTATGGTAAGACGCGGATTTATGTCATTTGAAACCATTTTGACAAAGAACATAAGATTAATAAAATGTGAATTGCAGAACATAATCGTAATATCACTGATTGCATCCAAGACTTTCATCTTGGAGTCTGGGGCTTGCTTTATAATCTAATCAGATTTGACAGAATATTAGCTTTTCCACAGAGCGACTGCTAGTAGCAATATTCCATAGCTTAGATCAGTTTCAGTATATCAAGGGTACTATATAGGAATTTAAACTTGCGTGGTCACTATCATTACTTTTTACTGTTCCTACGGGATATATACCACGTACCTTTGTTTGGAGTAACTGATATTTCGGCACTGTTGCAAGCGCCATGTCCACGGATGTACTGTACATCCGTGAACATGGCGCTTGCAACAAAGCAGGTACGTGGTATATATCCCGTAGGAACAGTAAAAAGTAATCAAGGGTACTGACTCCCCATAATGACCGTCAAAGATCTTCATGAAAGCCGGGACCGACGATTTAACGTGTTCGCCGTGACACAAGACAAGCAAAAGTTAATTTTTAAGTTGTATGAAAATAAACAACTTGGTAGTATTTGGTATATACCTCTATCTATTTGTATCTGCCTCTGGCTATTTCTATCTGCCTCTGTCTTTCTGAACCTGTCTTTTCTATTCTTTACATGCTAAATAAGGTTTTTTAGGAGCTGATTGATGGTGTCGGAGAAAAATATACGAATAAATAATATCTATTGCTCCACCTATTGTACATGAAAAGTAGGACTAAATATGAGCTGCCGGGTGGCAAAATATGTACATCAATGAAACTATGTTTATAACTTTATCTCGGCACTAGAAATCTACGAATGAATTTTGGTAGGACTCGACCAAAATTTAAGGATACGAACGATACTTACAAACTAGGCGAGTGAGGTATCATAGCATCAATATTTTGTGAGATTCAAGGTTTTTTTTTCAAGTTATTGGCATTGCGGATTACTGAATTGGACTGTGTGGAATGGTTTGGCGAAACCAACGTTTAGCAATGAATGTCTTTTGTCTGAGTCGATGATGACAATGATGTTGCCTTCCAGTATTCATTATAACTTGTGTTGATAGTACATTCATAGATCATGATTAAAATTGATTACAAATTTCGATATGCACGATAACAGCTCGCAATGTGCCAATCACTGACTAAAACATTTACAAGGCAACTGGGACAGTGAGTGCTTGAATAAAAGGCTAGTTAGTTCAGTTTACGAGTCCATTGTAACATTGAATCAATTTGGAGTTGATCGAATAGCGATAATTCATGTATTGCTAATTGTTTGCGACATCGCGAAAACAAACGAAGTCCTCGTCTGTTGGGATTATTATAATTGACGAGAATATAGTAATGCTTTTTGCCCGATATTTTCCGCGCGCGTGAATGTAAGTGAATTAAAGAGTTTTACATAAGCTCTGATAGCATTTTCTACACCTCGGGCGAAATTCCAAAACTCGTAACTTAGTACTCCTTTACTGCGCTCCCAAAGGAACATACATACACGCCAAATTTGCATACAACGGAAAAGCTTTTCTATAATATGATTTTCTTATGATACCGATTGTTTCTTGCATAAACAAAAAAGTGACCCTGACTTTTCACTGGCCAGATATGACAAAAAGTTATACGTCCAAAATATAATCTCAGGCGTTATCAGTAAACATTACATGGATGAACACAATGGAACGCATTGTTTGGGCAAAAATCACATCTTTACTATCTCCATATATGAAGACTATACTTACTGTATACAATACTCAGCTACCATTCCAATATCCTTTTCTACACTGCGATTTCATAAAATAACAAATTCTAGTCGCCAAATTTTCATTTATGTAATTTGTTATTCTCAAAATTGAGTTGTAATTTATATGTCCATTCAAGAGACGAGTTTTAGTTTCGAAAGTTTGCTCGTAAATAATAAAATCTTTGTCAGATAATTTCTTAATCTGCAAAATTTTGGTAGTTGGTAGCATTCAAACGTATTTTTAGAATATGAAACCTGTTTGCTTAATCTAAAAGTGTGAGGGTTATTTATACGTCATAATTATTTTATATTCATGAAATTTTGTGATTTTTATATTAGCTCATGTGTTTTTATATTAGCTTAGATGATAATGTTAACTTCACTTGGCTATAATTATGTTGAGGTTATATTTACTTCACTTTGAGATGTATCACGTACTTTCCTTTCACCGGTGCTGAGTTTTGTGGAGGAAAGCCTGCAACTGGGCTCTTCTGCGACATAAAAAGAAAACAATGGCGACTAGGGTGAAGTTCGCCTCAGCGAGTCTTGATTGTAAGGTTTTAATATAATATGAATTTGAAGTATGTTCACTGCTACCTTTATTATATCTCCAGTCTAAGTCATTTCTTCTCGGCCTTGTGTTTATGTTAATGAATGATCAGGTTCTAAACTTCTAATCAGAGGGCCAATTCTCCTAAATATATCTATTCAAAATGCAGTTTCGAACTAATGTCCGTGTCATAAATAGTATTCTCCTAAATTAACTAATATATTAATGATATCGCGACTAAATTGTAAATTGAACTAAGTGTCAAACTATGGTGTCCGCGACTGACTAAATGTATCAAAATAGAAGATAATGACATTAAGGTAGCAGAATACGAATTTTGAGTCAATTCTAAATATAATCTTATTTTGTTCAAAGTACAGTTTCGATGTAAATGTTATAAGAGAAGGAAAACTTGATACAAGCCCTATACCAACCCGTTTGGCCAGCGTGGTATAGTAGGCCAATTCCTCCTTTCAAAGGAGAGGCCTAGTCCAGCAGTGGACTGTTAAAGGCTGATGATGATAACAGTTTCGATGTCTACATTGTAACGACTATGTTCTCTGTTGATATCAGTTGGTACAGAAATTTTAGAAATTTTGTTAAAGGAAAGAGTAAAAGGATCTCATCACACCTCTGTACATGATTATTTTCCCATAAACCGTTTTATCATCGTTCTTCAGGATATACACCTCGCCTCCTGAAAATGTTTTACAATTCAATGGAGCGTCACCCCAGCTGATAATAGGAGGCGTTTTAATGAATATCAATTGACCGTGAGGGGGCGCCTCTGGCGATACACTCCATTGTTTCCGGGTTCGAACCGGTGGCACATTTTATCTGTGCCATTTTCGACTGCCTACTGACAGTGTGATGTATTCAGATGACGTTACCATGATTTATTTTTCGTATCAGGACATGTCTATATTAATGGTAGTTTTCTGTCATTTGGTTTTTCTAATCTGCGATTTGTCTTCAACTTCTTTTAGCCTTCTTTTAGAGGTCACGCGAATCTATCGCTACTAATCTACGCGTATGGTATGTGCGACTCCGTCAAGATGCGGTTACTGTCGGCAGTGACTTTAGTAAAGTGGAGCAATGCGGTAGGACTCTATCTAATGCATGGCTCAAGGAATTTAAGATGCTGCATAATATATTTCTATTTCAGAAAAAAGTATAGTCTTAAGGGCTAACCATGCGATGGTAGTATGGCAGACCACTCGCATCTTTGGTTCATGCTTGGCAAATAAGCCACTACTATTTTTGCAAAATCTATGGAAAATCTTAGTGCAGCCCTATGTACTGAACATAGGAGTCCACGTATGAAGTGGATTGCCATCGGCTCAAATGATGGTGTAGTTCACCTCAAGGGTTGAAATTGTTCAAACTCTACAAGTAGGTACACTAAATTGTACCAAATGTAAACCGTAAGAACGGCCAGTATTTTCCAAAAAAATACGTTCAATTACTAAGATGAATATGGTCACAGTAGTAACACATAGTGCTTGTATTGAAAAGTGACAGGTGTGTCTGTGTCGCAATTCGTTGTACATTGCACTTTCACGGATGAGCGCTGAATTAAGCGTTTTTAATACGAGCATGAAACATTTCACTTGCCAGTATTGTAATTAATTGGATATTGTATTGGCCTGCCACGGTAGGACTGTGGTCGAAAGTGGGTTGTTTGGGGCAATCGTGAGGTTTATGTGAATACATGAAGTAGATGGAGGTTTATAGGGGACGTCTAAGAATCTGTATATATTATATCGCTTCCACTGCCATTGTAAGCTGGTGGAAACGTTGGCAACACATGGGTGTTTCATACAATTTTATGGAAATGGGTCTTACTCGCGATATTTAATTAATTTAAGGTATAAGCCGTGGTCGTGGCGGGACTGATATATTCTCAGCCCCGTCCGGGTTTCGACAGCTACCCTCACTTGTCTTTTATTTTTATTTTTATCTGATCTATCGGTACTTCGATACAGTACACTTATGACGTCTACATACTGGTGAGCTGTGTTACTGCGGCGGGGTTTACATTTGTTGATTACTGAATTCCAATTAATTTCCAAGTTGTTACATGGGTACATACCTTTAATTAGTTGATATACGCGATGAACACCCGTTAAATAAACTTGTATGACAAATCTATACGTGTTTAACAAATTGAGGCAAGAGTCGTATGCTAGGCAAATTCAAACCGTGTTACTGATCATGGTTTGTTACCAGGAAAACCAGACTTGTCCACAAGAGAATTAAGTACATTTGGACTCTCACATTGAGGTAACATCTCACGATTGGTCGCAAATACGGTATGTATCCCTACAATTGCGCAGATTTTGCATCTGTACAAGTGAAGGTACATCTATGATGGTGTCATTAGGTTACACAATTTATTTACTTGTTCTTTGTATAAATTCATTTATCAAATAGACAAGCCAAGTTTATCAACAAGTTACAGAAATATTACCTAAAACAAACAATAAAAGTATTAAATTTGTAATAAAATTTATGTGTAAATAGCCACTTAGTTATAGTTAGTTTTAAATCAAATGTAAAAAAATAAAAATATAGCTATTTAATAAAATATAATAAACTACATTATTTTTGTACTTACAGCAAGCAACAGCAACAGCAACATCGAGATCCTGGAAAGATTTCAGATCAAGACTCTTGGAAACATATTTAATATACCTAAATGTATAAGTAATAAATACATTTACCTCGACCTCAACATACCTACCGTTAAGCAAGAAATAAGTCAGCATAGCCAAAGGTATCAGAAAAGACTTGCACAACACTCAAATGAGCTGGCACTATCATTGAGTGGGACAGGAGGACAACAACATGCGAGGCTAAAGAGAAGTGACATCCCAAGTCTAAGTAACAGATTTGCATAGAGAGAAGAGAGCTCTACAACTAGGAAGCCCTATCTATAAATAAAGCCAAACCAACAGACCTAAAGTTGGCCAACTCAGTGGCTTATTGTCCTATGACAGATTGCCATGAAGCGGAACTAAAGAAAAAAAAATTTGTACTTATTTTACAATTTTAAATCAAATGTTAAAAAAAGAAAAAATAAAAATATAGCTATTTAATAAAATATAATAAACTACATTATTTTTGTACTTATTTTACAATTACATTTTTTTGTAAATATTAATAGAAATAAATGTTATTAAAATTAAAACATTCCAAGTTATCATCCTCATGAACCCTACAATAAGTAATCATCATCGCCCTAGCGTTATCCCGACTGCATCCAAGACATCGCCTTAGAGTCCGGGGTGCGTATTTACAAAGCCTATACCATTAGAGTGAAAGTGCAAACTAAACTGGCTTAGCTTTTGTCTGACAAAAACTTGACGAAACCCTAGTCTACTCTAGTACAGAAATTAACTGAACTCGCGTAGACTTTGTAAGATAAATTCATTCTAACATTACAGCAACAAATGCTATTCAATTTGGGACTAGGTTTAGGACAGTGTTGGGCAAAATTTAATTGCAAGAACAATTAAAAATTAACAATTAATTAATTGTTACTACTACAGTTAACAATGAATCAATTGTAATTGTGGAAATTACAATTAACAATTAATTAATTGTTAATTGTGATTTACTACAATTAACAATTAATTAATTTTCAATTGTTTTGTGAATTTTAATTAAAACTAACAATTAAAAATATACTGCTGTGTAATATACAGCCGGTATATTTAAATATATAATATACCCGTGTGGCTCCGGGTATTAGAATAGTGCCCCCACATCTATTCCTGTGGTTAAATACACATGTTGGTAACAAATAAAAGACCGATTCAAATAATAAAATAAAAAAATATTCATTTCTTTATCAACAAGCAGTTTTTGTAGTATATAGAAAGTATGTATGTAGAAAGAAAGATTAAAAAAAAATAACCTATAGTTACAGCCTTTGCCACTTTTTTAACCGACTTCAACAAAGTAGGAGGAGAAGGTTCACAATTCGGTCGGTATATATTTTTTTTCGATATATGTACACCGATTACGCCGAGGTTTCTGAACAGATTTATGTCTCTTTTTTGTTTGATGCGGAATAGTTTAGAATTAGTTTTTATTTTATGAGCATCTTTTTACTAACTTTCACCTATCCTGATGTCTGAAATCAATCTCGCAAGTAAATTTGATCCACTTCGCGGCTACCAATTGAGCTGAAATTGTGTATGCGTATGTAAATTGGATGACGATGAAAAATTATTATGACATAGAGCTGACATAATGATGGAATCGAAAGGTAGCCATAGGAACTCAGTAATTAAATGACAAAACTATCGAGAGTAGGCTCGTTTGTTCGTCTTGACGATCGCTTTGGTGCGGGTGGTAACTAGGATCCTCTAGGTTCCGATGAAGGAGCCAGAAGGTGGCCATAGGAACTCAGTAATAACAAAAAGCAATTTGACTTGCACAATGATCATAATGGTGACTTCTAGGACGTAAAACTTACGATAATGCCAAGATTAAAGATTTGTCGATTATTAATGAGACCAAATCTATTAGCTCTCAGCTCTCTTGGATCTTACAGAGTCTGGAATTATATTGTTCAAAAGTTTCTTGACGTAAACGTGATTTCATATATATGCTTTTATGGCTAACAAACGTTTTTCACGATCTTTAATAGTCTCACAACAACGTGAAATTGAGTTTCTAAGAGCATGTTTACAGAGACGACTACTTTTATCCGTTCCTGTTTCTTGAGATCTTTATTTACCTTATTACTTTATTTACGTTATTTACCTTAGTAAATCTAGACCTACAAAAGGTGCTGTGCGCCTTAGCGCACAGCACCTTCTGTAGGTCTACCTATAACTAGTTGACAATACAACAATACACTAAAAAGTATTAAAAAAAACTACGTTTAAAATATTATTATTTGTTTAAGGTTAGGCACCGACTTCAAACCTAATAGTAAATAGCACATATAAATAATAAGTATTTAATTAATATTAAATCTTTATTATTTTTACTATTTCGTTTTTGAAGTCGATTGTTTTCAACGTAGTTTTTTTATACGTCTGAGACTTACAACTTAATTTTCCTAAATCTTTAACTAATTTTGTTTTGATACATAAAGTTAATTGTTAGTTTTAATTGTTTTATAAAACAACTAAAAAATTTAAATGCATTAATTTTAATTGTGAGTTACAATTGACAGACCATAATGAAATAAATTTAATTGAAAGGTGCAATTAAAAGTTTTATTACGATTAATTTAATTGTAATTAATTTAATTGCAATTATTTTTTTAGTCAATTAACCAGATTATTGACAAATTAATTGATTAATGCCCAACACTGGTTTAGGACCACAATGTGCCTATTGCCTAGTTGGTTAGGTGCGACTGTATGTAATTACATACATACATAGACTCATGCCTGTTTCCCGCAGGGGTAGGCAGAGACTACGGAACGCCATTTGCAACGATCCTGACATATCTCTCTTGCTTCATTCACTCCCATCAGATTCCTCATGCATGCTCTTCTGTTCAAGGTACTTCTCACCTGTCCTGTTTTTAGGACGTCAGTCCAATCTGGTCAGAGAACGTCCGCATAGGTCTTCCCCTTCGTCCTGTCCCTTCCACACTTGCCTTATATATCTGCTTGGTCAGTTTTTCGTCATCCATCCTCTCCACGTGCCCAAACCATCTAAGCATACCTTTCTCGATGCTTATTACTGCATCTTCTTTTACCTCACAACACTCTCTTATCACACAATTCTTTACTCTGTCAGTCAGAGAGACACCACACATACTTCTCAGTGCTCTCATTTCTACAGCATTTATTCTACTTTCATGACTCCTCTGCCATACCCAACTATCACTACTATACATAAGAGTAGGTACTAGCACCCCTCTATGCACAGCCAAACGTGCCTTTTTGGACACGTTTTGGCTATTCATAAACGCCTTCAGAGCTCCATTCACTCTATTACCTGCATTAACTCTTCTTTCAATATCTTATACATTCTTACCATCTCTTGTAAACAGCGTACCTAAATATACAAACTCATTTACTTGCTCCACTCGCTGTATATCGATCATAACATTACAAGCCGTAACGCATTCCACCTTTTCAAAAACCATAACTTTCGTTTTACTTACATTCACTTTCATTCCTTTCCTCTCTAACGCACCATGCATGATTGTTACCATCTCCTGCAACTCCTCCGCTGAAGACGCAAGTATAACCTGATCATCATCATAAAGGAGGCATTTGACAAGTAACTCATTCATCCTTACTTATGTATTATTATTGTATGTAATTCAAGTAACTAAATAGGTTATGTTAGGTTCTCTTTTGACCTTTAACCCAAAAATAGGAGCCCTGCGAAGCAGGGCTCCATCTACTTAGTTTATATTATATTATATCACAAATATAATATGTAGGTAAATAGACATTATGTCCAATTAAATAGTTTTTAATAAACTAAGTTGACGGAGCCCTGCTGCGCAGGGCTCCTATTTTTGGGTTAAGAGTCAAAAGAGAACCTAACATAACCTATTTAGTTACTTGAATTACGTACAGTCGCACCTAACAAACCAAAACCATGTTTGAAAATAACTCGACAAAGGCTCGACAATCTATTTGAGTGAATATCAATCATACTGTACTAGGTTTTGTACGTGTATTTTCTTTGAAAATATCAAGGCAAAAAGCTAATCCATTTGAGTAAATTTTTTACTGAGATAGATTAGGTACTGTCGAGTAATATGCATAAACAAAAGCTATTCTATTAGAGTCTGACTCGTGACTTAAATAGTATAGGCTTTGTAAATACGCGTCCGGGGTGCGCTTACAAGTCTGACCAGTTAATACGGAATATTAGCTTTTACACAGAGCTACTGCTGATACCGATATTTTAATTGTCTCAGCTGCAAAGACTAGAGAGACTGTTATTTTTTTTAAGACAACTCCCGCACTATGTCTAAATCTTACGTCGCTGGGGACTTTACAAACATTCAACTAGTGGACAAAATGAACACCCAGACTCGAAACAAAAATTTATGAATCGCACAAAGTGTGGTCTCGTGCGGGAATCGAACACACAACACAGCGCAGTGTCAAGCGGCGAGGCGGCTGCTTAAACCACTACGCTAACCGTGCAATATTTTACCATATATCATATGTAATTACATTATTTTACCAAAAATCATACATACATGCATATACTCAATACTCACGCCTTTTTTCCGTCTGTCAGCAGAGACAACGTAACACCACCAAATATCGTTGATCGCATACCACCTGTAGACAGGTGTTGGTGACTGCTTGTCTGAGGGCCTTAATCAAGTAGATTTCAGCATAATTCCACTGGTATACGCGTGAAAGAGTTCCTGTGAACGTGCACGCCAATTGCCACGCCTAACTCCGTGTTCGTTTGGCACAAGCAAAGCGCACGGCAAATTATGCAGATGAAGTCAGTCAGCAGCGCCTCTTAGTCGTGCCACACAGTTAACTTGTCCAAATTCCTCGTGAATTTTCTTCAACGGTAAACATTGTGCCAGTTATTCGTACTTTTAGGTTTGCACTCAGATCTGAAAATGATACCATAGGCAGATATAGTATTATTTATGTAATGATTCTATCATCAATCATCCCTTGTCCACGGCTGGTGTAACCCATGCTGATACGTCAGAGACTGCACTTTATACTTGTAACTCAATATGAAATTACCTAAATGCCATACTATTTTCAGAGGCTGATTATGATTTTTGACTATTTTATTGAAATGAAGCTGTCCACCACCTGTCTGTCTGTATCAATACCATATACTCAAAAATTACCTGATGGTTTTATGAAAAGTTTTCACCAACAGATAGTTATAATATAAGTAATAGTATAATTAACGCGGGAGGAGACTTCAGGGATGTTCAGTTAAGAAATAAAATATTCAAAACATACCCTATTTACGAATCTTCTAAACAGACTTGTGTTTATAAAATGTCTTCAACTCGCGAGGTACGCGTGTAGACTGGATAGATCTTTATTAAAATATTTGAAGACTTTATTAAAATACTTCAAATACACTGCGAGACATGGAAGGAAAAATAACATAGGACTATGCAACTGCGTCCTTACCCACTAACGCATTTTAAATATATTTCATTGAATATGTACATATAAATCTATGCGGCACCCTAATGATTTTTTACTGATATCACATTCTCTGAAATCGAACCAAAACGTGCATAAAGTCACGTCTGTTATACCTTCTAAAATATTAATTTTATTCTGCTTTTTTAGTATTTGTTATTATAGCGGCATCAAAAATACATCATCATTAAAAAATTCAACTGTCTTTGTCATTTAGCTGTATCTCATGTGCCGTAGTAGTCCACGATACGTGAGATACAGCCTGGTGATAGATGGACAAACAGACAGACGACGGACAGCTGAGTCTTAGTATTAGGGTCCCGTTTTAGCCTTTAGGTACGGAATCCTAAGAAAGGGATAAGATGTAGGGCTTTTGTACAAATCGAAAAAGTTTTTCATAATATAATATATTAGTTTGGAAAATAAGTATGGATAAGTTTTATATTTTATACTGTTTGCCAAAACTCATAATTCAAAGATACACGTGTCTAATGATTAGTTCATGATCACGACCTAACCCAAACCTCTTACTCCGTGACACGGCGCTAGCCGGCAATTTTCTATTCACCAACAGAAAACACCTCAATAAACTGCTACACACAATTGCCCTAAACCTTCCTAACTCTGCCTACTGAATATCCAAGTCAAAAGATAAAAGCACACACTTTTCGCACAATTAACGCCCTTGAACAGATAGAGAGTTGGTCTTAGCGCCTCAATACGGCCTGAGATAAGACTGAACCATTATTTTTCTCATTAGTCCGACCTTTTGCGATAACGCAGCCTGTTACCCACGATGTAGAGGTGTGAATTGCTTGATTAATCTTTTCCTTTATTGCTTAAGATTAAAAGATAACTGTTATAATGGAGTGCGTCTTATTTTTCCTTTTTGTGAGTGTTTTTGTTAATGATTTATTGGCAGGAATAAGTGAAGTATTTCTCTGTGTTTTTGTCGGTGTTTTTTTGGCGCTGTTGAGGGAGAATAATTAGGTGAGCGATGATTTACTGATAAGCTTGTGAGTAAATTGTGTTGTAGACAACGCGAATAAATGGTGCCGTCTTAGTTAAGAGCTGAAGCGTGTCATGGGTTGTAACTGACAGGCACTAGCGAGCTTAGTTTAAAATAAACTTATTCATTACTCATTATGAGATGGACAAGGTCAGCCTTATTTATCTCACTGCCGTGCTGGTTAAGTGCAGGTTGGTACACATATCTTTTTGGGGAGGCAAGTTCTTATAAGTAGTTACAGCGTGGTGGCCTTAAACTTCTCAAAATGATGGCCTGTTCCCAGCAGTGGTACAGTTTATATAGAGGGCCGATGAAGTTTACTAACTATGCTTTCTTTCATTGTTTAGCGAACTATTATTAATAAATAATTTAATACACATCGAACTTCAAAGTAAGCAGTGCGCGCAGAGCATTTGTATATTCTGATATTTAATTATGTATAAAATGTACGATAGCTGTCCGAAGAACTAGTCTGAAACACTTCACATGAATCAACTAGACCTCTTATAAATCTAAGACTAATACAGGCGTTTCGCTTTTATTCTTTCACAGTTCTAGTGTACGTGTAAATCTAAAACAGAGAGCGTACCTTTGTACCGGATGAATATTTGAGAGGCCACTCAAATTCTGTTTGACCACATGCGTGCTTTACCTATTGCCCAATGTTTTGCTGGGTTTTTATGTATGTAGGAGGTTGGGAGAACTTTTGAGTGCAGATGTGTTGGCTAATTCTTGTGTGGGTTGTTCCAGGTTCAGGTCCTAAATGGGTTGGCAGAGGTCTAAGATATATTTTCATTGTTGATTGGTTAATGTTCTACAATAAATATATTAAAATATTTCTGCAAAGGTTCGTCGACATTCGTTCAATAGTTTTTGTGTAAAAGGATGTCAAATAAAAAAGGCAATTAATTACACTTTCGTATTAATTATAAGCGTATGGATTACTTGTCTTGTCCTGGTTGACATATCAGCGCAGAGCCTGTTTCCAGCATCAGTAAACTCCTGATGCCATGTCATCCAACGTTAAATGAATCGTCACGAAATACTAAGAAAACGTCCTTAGGCCGCCACTAATGAGCATCCATTGAATCTATGACCTCTTATTCCCGAATCAAATCAAGCCGCCGACGAAACAAAAACATCGAGAGGATCAAATCTTCCATTATCGACAACATAAGTTATCACCTGTGTCAACCGGAAGGTGAGGGCGCCGTGTCGTCTCACCAGCCACTCCTCGAGTGCGGGCCTCACTGCCTCGATGCAGAGAAGCCCCGCGCTAGGGTGCCTGAATCACTGTTGCCATTCCGCCACTAGGACCTGTCGGAGTTCCGCCTTCCGCGCCTCAATCTCGTGAGGTGCGGGTACTCCTCCTAGTGACCGGGCTTCGCGGCGCCACTTATAAAGTGACGCCAGCAGGCCGGCCTGTAGGTCCCAGGGCGGACATGCAACGAGGAGACGAGGCACTCGGCTCCGAAGTAGATCGTTCGGTAGCCACAAATGATCCTGACGCCATGTCGCGCTGCAGTACGCGAAGCGCCCGAACGTTGAGGGCCGTAAGGTTTTCGGCCCAGATGGGACACTCGTATAGGGCCATCGACCGCACGACTCCCTCATAGAGCGTTCGGCAAGAGACGTTCGGCTCCCCTAAGTTTGGTAGCAGCCTCGATAAAGTGGCCGCCACCCCCAGGAGTCTAGGTGCCAAACGCTCAAAATGCCGGTGAAAGTCCCATCGGCTGTAGAAAACGAGCCCGAGGTACTTCAAGCTTGTTCCGATGTCGATGCGGATCCCTCATACCATTATGTTGGCCACTGCAGGTGGCCTGTTCCGAGGCCCATGAAACGAAATGGCCTCGGATTTCGACAGGGCCACCTCGAGGCCCAACTGCTGGATGCGACTCACTACGTGTGCAACTCCAGCTGTCGGCATAACAGACTATGCCGACGACGTGGAGGAGCGCACCCCGCAGCACATAGTCGTAGCCAATGTTCCACAGGAGTGGACCAAGAACCGACCCCTGTGAAACACCGCACGACATCTCTCGCCGCCTAAAACCGTCGTAAACCGGGTATACAACATACCTCTCGTATAGGTATGCCCCGACTAGTTGGCGGTATAGGGGATAACAGGAAGAAGTATCACTTGAAAAGTCCAAAGTTTCATCCGTTGTGATTGGGTTTGGTGTGTGGTCTGGATTTATTGTATTAATAGGTAAATCTAAAACAGGAAGTATGCATTCAATTTAATCAAAGGACATTGGGCTAGAACGGCCCAAATGTCCACTTCGTCGTCTACACCTCCACATATACAGCAGATGTCATAGTATAATAATCAATTGACCATAATCGGGTTCTGGACTTTGTTCTGGGTGATGATTTGAAAAAGTATCGAGTGTGCATTCTGCAGCCTAAGACTCATAAATTGTTGTGATTGGTATTACATCCGTAGGGTGTTGCACTGTTTCATGAGAAAATACTTCATTGTTATGATCTAAAAGTAATTTCAGTAGCATGGTAAAATTAAAGAACAATAACAAACATAATTATTTCGAGGTTATTTATTGTAATTCGTTTAGATATTTACCAGTCTCTGATTTCTCACATGCATGTTTAACTAATAAACATCCTCGGCTATACATAATTATTTCACTTCTTTTTACTAAACGACACTTTGACACACAATGTGCCAAGTGCCACTTACCACATTTGTACAGTTAAGTTGTGAAAGCCAAATGAGGTAAGGGCACATGCAACAATTGACTGCTACATTTTTTTAGTTTTAGTAAACTTACCACACTTGGTACATTAGTAGATCATAACCTGGTCAAGATACGTTTACCACATTTGTACACAATAAAATTTACGTTACAACAGCAAACTCTGTGTACTTAACTCAATTTTCAAAAAAAATGTACTTACCACATCTGTGTGCTATGCCATCGATAGGCTCGCCCCCTATTACGTGGGACCTAAAAATTAATGGCGAAATGTGGGTGTAATATTACACCTCTGCCTACTCCTTCGGGGATACAGGCGTGAGTCTATAAAAAAAACTAATATATTTAAATATTTATATAAAATACTATATTATATAATTCACATACCAATGTGCAGAGTTATGGCATATATGAAAAGCGAAGCATTTATTGACTATGACTTTTAGTTACAATTTTATGATTCTGACCATTCATCAAGACACATTCACATTCAATACTTTAACCTTGGTGCTCCAATTAGGCTCGTGTCGGTGTAGCGCTTTACATTTATCTCTATTAAGTGTCATCTTCTTTAGTTCCTTGGAGATACTGACACAAGCCAATTCTTACAGCTGGTCTGTATATTTCGCAGGCGCTGGAAATTAAGAAAGAGAGGAAGACCAAAAAGAAAATAATTATATAGACAATTTTCGAGTATAATAAAATCTGATAAAATATTAACTTATACACATGATATGCCGTCTGGCCTCCTTAACCTAAAGGACAGCCATGTTCTACGAATCAGACTACGGCCGCCTGGACGGACGATTTTAGAACGGTTTCAGATTAGCGTTTTATACGCGCGTATAAGCTCGATTTTGGAAGCGCATGTAGGCGCGTATAGGCGCGCCCTTTGGCACACGCGCAACGCGTACGAGCGTTGACGCGCTTCTAAGCTCGTATAAGCCCTAGCCACGAGACAACCTACATAGGGCGGTTTCAGATTAGCGTTTTATACGCGCGTATAAGCTCTTTTTGGAAGCGCATGTAGGCACGCATATGCGCGCCTTTTGGCACACGCGCAACTCGTACGAGCGTTGACGCACTGAGGCGTCAGAATCCATTTTGACATTGATAAGATAACGCGTATAGGGCCCATAGGGCGGTTACAGAATATTAGCGTATTTTTCTGCGCGTATACGGTCGTTTCAGCATACGCGCTTACACGCGCACTACATTACGCGCTACAAAAAACCGTACTCGCGTAAACGGGCATATTTCGGCGTGTTCGTTCGAAAAGGTAGTGATATCGTGCTAGGCGTGCGCTTATACGACCTTAGAAGCGCAACAACGCTAGTACGAGTTGCGCGTCTGACAAAAAGCGCGCCTATACGCGCCTACATACGTTTTCTAAAACGCTAGTCTAACCTAGCTTATACGCGCGTATAAAATGCTAGTCTAAACCGCTCATACTCTCAGCACACATAAGGTGTGACTTTTTGTGGCTAGTCACGTGATTATTATACAAACGGGACGAAACGTGCTAAACCTCGCAAATGTATACATTCATACTTCACCACTTTGCCAAGATCTCGGGGTTTATACTTTATAGTTAGAAGAGCTAAAGTAATAATAATATTCTTCCACTTTTCAAACATCACTATCTAGCCCAAACCAAGCAGAGCTTGTACTATGGATACCAAATAATGGATAAACATACACACTTATATACTTTTTTTTGTAAATACATACATAAACATAGAAACACCCAGACCAAGACAAACATCCATGTTCACACCACAAATGTTTGACTTGAGCGGTAATCGAACCCGCGACCTTCTGCGTAGCAGTCGCTTACATTCCCACTGCGCCAACCGGTCGTCAAAAGTGACGTAATAATATAATAGAAAAGTAGGAATAAAAATTAAATTCCATAGTTTCTGCCATATTCAACGAATGCATGGATACTTTAAACTTTCCTCATAATAGTAAAGGGGGGCAAATAATGTGGGTTACTCTCATTTATCACTATTAACAGAGAGTGCAGATTAGTTCACAAGCCTCGAAACTGCATATTTCTGAAGAACGAGATACTACGTACTTATCTCGGGTCAGTTGATAAGTAAAGAGCACCCGGTAGTTGTGAAATATTAAAAGTGTAAAATGAATACGTAACGTAAGTATTTTTTATGGCAATCTGATTATTTTCTCAGCATATTCTGCGAGTGACAGGTAAAAATGACAAGCAATTGTAATGTTGGTGTACTACATTAAATAACTTCACCCGCAAAGTTACTAATCCCTCCTCAAACTTCTTATTATTGGTTATTAAGTCTATCGCGTTCATTCACACAGACAGGAAAAAGGGAGACTTCATTGTATAATACGTATAGATAAATAAATATTGACATCGAATATTGACATTGAATATTGACATCTGTCATAGCAGTGTAAACATTGTCCGTATAATTAAAAATTCAAATATATTATAAAGTATTAGATACACAACATAAGTTTGTCAGTATATTACTACAGTGCCATAACTACTGCCAATAAATGTTTGCAACAGTCTACTGTAAACCGAACCAATAAAAAACTTTTGTTTGCGGCGAAACCTTAGAGAAGCAGTTTTGTGAAACTTGTGAGTGATTACCGGCCTAAACCGTGAGTACATACCAGAACTAATCAGTAACAACACAATCACAACATAAAACAAGGATATTTACCAATTTCATCAACAATATCATTTTGAAAACCGTTACTCAAAAATATTGTTTTGAAACTTGATGACTAACACACATTTATTTTGACACTTCATCAACTAGTGGTGTGGCTAATGAACGAATGATGAACAAAAGGCAGAGAAAATAAAGCTGCCCATTCACTTTAGTATTTATAACCAATGTTGCCAGCAAATATACAATTATACTGATTTGGGGAACAATATAATACATAGTGCTAAATATGGACTCGGACGGAACGAGTAATATAACACAACGTAAACATACGTACAAGCTTAGACATAAACAACGGTCACTTTCAAATGAATCAATCGACTCGTTAGCCTCCGATCTGAGCATTAGAAGTATGAAAAGCCTGATAGATCTATCTACTCATCTAAGGGACGATGAAATTATTAAATTAAAAAACGAAAACCAAGATTTAAGAGAACAGTTATTAACAGCTCACGCAGAAATTGACACACTTAATTTGGAAAACACTTCTTTGAAAGAACTTGTCAATAGCGAGAAACAAAGAAACGAGCAATTGAAAAAGATGTACGTAAGAAGTATGAGTATTAAACGCAGTGACACGATCTCAAGTTCAAAAATCTCTCGAAAATCGATAAAATCAAATAAGCTTAATATTACTGCCCGCCGCTTAGACTTGGAGACCGAACCGGATACACCTCAGCCGCGCAGCACCAAAATATCTCTAACAAATTCACCGACCGTCCAGGAAATACATTCACGGGTGTCAAGTAACTCACAAACACCGCCAATTGTACATAAAAGTCCGGCTAAATTGTCTCGTAATACAGCAAGCGGTACTAGTGGCAACATTATTGTTTTTGCTGACAATCAAGGAGAAAATGTAATTCCAACCATTCTACAAAATAAAAGAAAATTGATAATCAAGGACTACAGAATCATAGGATATAGGAAAACAGATGCAAGAACCGATGCTGTTTTATCTGATTGTCATACGATTGCACAGACCTTAACTAAAGATGACCATGTCATTATTATGACTGGGTGTAACGATACAAATCCAATCAATGTATTGTCAGAGCTTAGCTCAGCTCTCAAACTTCTACGGAATTGTAATGTCTATGTTATAAACGTCATCTACAATGCATTTTTAAATGAAAGAAAGCTTAACAATTACATACGACTCCTCGCTAATAATTACAGTAACTGTGTCTATATTCAAACTAACTCTTCTACTCCTGATATTGCCCAGAAAATCATACATCACGTAAATGTGGTGCAGTATAACAATACGTATCTTAATTATACTAAGAAAACAAAAAATAACAATAATATTTACAATACCCAGCCTATATCATTAGACACTAAACGTACGACTAAGCAAATTCCTATGCATTCCATAAAAGGCACTATACCATTATATTTCCAGAAAATGGAAACTAAAAGTTGTGCCAAAGAAAAGTCTTTACCTGTACCAGGGCGTAAACACTTAATAACAGATTATTTTCCAGTTATAAAAAAAGTAAGAAATTGCAAATTATCTATTACAAATGAATGTACATTTTTTCGAAGCTAATAAAAAAACCTCACAGCTTGTCGTTATCCATCAAAACATAGCAGGTCTTTTAAATAAGACTCAAGAATTAGAAGTTGCTTTAAGTGAACTCGGTAAATTTAATATAACAGCGTCTGTGGTTTGCTTGAGCGAACATTTTATTAAAAAAGGTGATGAAAAATATCTTAGCCTTAATAACTATAGACTTGGTTCCATTTACTGTCGGAATAACCAACGCAGAGGAGGTACGTGCATATTAGTAAAAAACGATATAGATTGCGCTGACTTGGCTTTTATAAAAGATTTCGGGGTAGATAGTCATTTTGAAATATGTGGTGTTGGTATAAAGTCGATGAAACTGTGTGTGCTGTGTATTTACAGAACACCTAATTCAAATCCAAACATATTTTTTGCAAAGCTACAGTCTGTTCTTCCTAAACTAGACTGTAAATTTGTTAAAATTGTAATCTGTGGTGATTTCAATATTAATATTTTAGCACAAAATCAAAACAGCGTTCAATTCTCAGATATATTATCAAATAATGGCATGCAATTTCATATTCGCGAACCAACTCGTCGATTGACGTGCATAGATAATATTATAAGTAATGTTCCGAATGTTTTAGGGAAAACTGTCAAGTTCTTTTTGTCTGATCATGAATCAGCACAAGTTGCAATTTTAAAAGATGTTCAATATAATAAGCAGTCAGAGTTCTATTTTGAACAAGTCTTAGATATGTGCAAAGAAAACTCAGCAAAGTTCACTGATAGTATCAGTAGTCTGACTTTCGCAGACATCTACAATACTTCTTGCGCTAATGATGCATTCAATATATTTCATGACCTTTTAATTCTTTTTCATAGACTGTGTTTCCCTATTATCAAGATAAAAAAAGTTTTCAAAACATTTAAGCGTAAAAAGCTGTCAAAAGGACTTAAGATAAGTTGCAAAACTAAGAGAATGTTAAGGTTCGAGTATTACAACAATAAAAATAATAAAAATAAAACAAAATTCAAAGTTTATTCAAAATTACTTAAAACATGTTTAAATAAATCTCGATATATCTACAATGAAAAATATATAACTACTGCAAAAAACATGGCTAAAGCAACTTGGGAAGTTGTCAACAGTGAAATAGGTAACTTAAGGTCGAGGGAGTTTCTAAATCGAATTCAGGATGATGGCAGTATTATTTCATGTGGTACAGATATAGCTAATATTTTAAATAACTTTTTTACTGAAAGTGCTGACACTGATCCAACTATTTCATTCATAGATCAAGGTTATACGTCAGCTAAGATTATTTCAACCTGTAGTAGTATTTTTCTTGATCCTACGACGCCTGAGGAAGTCTACAGAATCATTAGTAACTTAAACAATACACAGTCAGCAGGATATGATTGTATTACGACTAGACTTCTAAAAGATATTCGTCGCTACGTGTCAGCTCCATTGTCCCATATCATTAACTTATCAATGGAGCAAGGATATTTTCCGGATAGACTCAAATTGTCAATCATCAAACCTCTTCATAAGAAAGGTTCTAAATATAATAAAGATAACTACCGTCCGATAGCATTAATACCTGTCCTTTCAAAGGTCTTTGAAAAGGTTATGTATAGGAGATTGTTATCATTCTTTAATACTCATAGCATTTTTACAGATTCGCAGTATGGGTTTAGAAAGGGCAAATCTACAATATTGGCTAGTTATGACCTTGTAAGTTCAATAATAAATACTTTAAATGCAAGAGCCTTTTGCTCAGTCCTCTTTCTTGATTTAAGTAAGGCCTTCGACCATGTGGACCATACTATCCTATTAAACAAATTAGAGAAGTATGGCATTAGAGGCCCAACTCAACAATGGCTCACGACTTATTTGACTAATAGAAAACAGATCACCAGAATCACTAAACTCGACTTAGCTTCAAACAGTTTAATCAATTATGATTCGGAGTCTAAAAGCAATGGTTGTGGTGTACCTCAAGGGAGCATTTTAGGACCCTTACTGTTTTTGATTTATGTCAATGACTTGCCGTCAGAAATAACACATAAGAGTATACTGTTTGCAGATGATACTACTATAGTAATAAAATCTAGTGACATCAAAAATCATGAAAATGACATTAATAATTGTTTTAAAAATGTAATTAATTATATGAATTCAAATAATCTTAAAATAAATATTAATAAAACTAAAATAATCAATTTTAAAACATATAAAAGAAAACCTATAACATTAAATATTAAGCATAACAATAAAATTATAGAACAAGTTAATAATATAAAATTCCTAGGTATACATATTGATGCACACTTGTCGTGGAAGAATCACATTGAAGCTATTTGTAATAAACTAAATAATCTAGTATTTGCTTTAAAAAAATTAAAACATTGCACACCTGCAGCCACTTTACTGACAGTCTACCACGCCTATGTTTGCTCGATAATCCGATACGGTATTATTGTTTGGGGGAATGAAACGGATCTTCTAAGAGTTTTCATAGCCCAAAAAAAGTGTATCAGGGCTATTTATGGTATGCGATGGGATGAATCTTGTAAGACCTTATTTAAGACTAAAAAAATACTTACTGTGCCTAGCATCTACATTTACGAGATGGCCAAATTTGTCAAATATAATATGACAATGTTTGAAGTTAATTCAAATTTCACTAAAAGGACGACTACACACATTAGTCTGAAAATGCCTGTTCCTTCCTTAGAGTTGTTCCGTAAAAACTGCTCATATATGGCACCTTTAATATATAATTCTTTGCCGCGAGAAATAGTTAAACAGCCTTGCAATAAATTCTGCATTGACCTGAAAAAATGGTTAATTGAGGAGAGCTTTTATACGGTTGAAGAATTTTTACAAAAAGGGTCATGTCGATTTTATATATATGGAAATGCACTGTAGATGATTGTATACCTACGTTATGTGGATTTAAATATGAAGTTAAGCTTTAAATATTTGCATGCCAACTTCATTTGGCGGAATGTGTCGCTGCTCTAAATATAATATTATTGTCCCAACTTTTGTATAAACCACATTTTACGCAAATAAATTATTACTATTATTATTATTATTATTATTATTATTATATAAAAAATACGAGGGTTGTAGAATGTGAGTCAAATCGATGACACCCGACACCTAAAGTTATTCTAATAGGTACTCTGCCTAATTTGAATCCAAACAATACAACTAGCAAGATAAAACCAAAATTGCCAATACAGCATTAAAACACATTGTTGTTGTATTACATAACTGCCGCTTGTTATATTATCACTGCTTGTTACATTACCGCAACAATAAACCCAAATGTCACAACATAATAGAGTCACCAAAACAAAACCCGAGATCTTTTATCATCGTTTCTGTTCAACCATTTATTATCCGTGGCGTTCAATTTTTCCCGCATCTGTACCGGCCTCTACGCAGTCCCTCATCATCTTTAATCGGCGCCGACAGCTCAACGCTAATGAGAAAAATAATGATGCGCTACAGGCTCAAAGCTTTAATCAACACCTACGAGCATTGAGACTACGCTTCTGTTTTTTCGGCTCTAGACTTGAAAAATGATGTAATTTAATTATACCTGGATTATGGGTAGCTGTGTAAGTCCTTGAATGTACTTATGTATTTGCTGGGTGTAAAGAGGACGCTTTTTAGAGATGGTTATGTAATTATGTTATTTTGATGTTAATGGAATTATTTTGTGTTCTTAGTAGTATGTCTTAGTAATCAGCGGGGGCAAGTCTGTCCTTGAAGGATTCGAAGTCACGGAATTGTAATATTGTCTAACTTAGAGTATATCGGTAAGTTTTAATTTAAGTTTATCGTTGAACAAACATCGTCATGAAATACTAGTCAGCAGCTTGTAATATAAAAATATATAATATTTGGTTTTTGTATTTTGTGATATTCAGACATATCAATAATATTAGAAACTGAAAAGAGAATTCTAGCTTGTCTAGCACTCAGTTCTATTTGAAATAAGTTTATTAGTAATTTGCGCATAAATAAACAGGATTTGTCCAATTTCGCCCAAGGGTTCACGCGTTTCAAACAAATTGGGTATCATTAGATTTGTGGAGGTAGCTAGAAATATTAGGTACCTTATTTTACAGCCCCTAGCTAAGCCAGTTTTAGTTTCACGAATTAGTTTTAATATAATATCGTATGAGAATTTGAACGGACAGGCCGAATAAATCATTGCGTAAGCCTGTGCCAGAGATTAAAATGTTTGTGAATACAAGTAGGAGAGTATTGGGGGGTCTGGATTGCCATCCAGACCCCCCAATACTCTCTATTCAAAACGATGATTACATTTTAGATTATCTATTTAAAATGATGATTCAAAACGATGATTACATTTCAGATTATCTATTAAGAAATGATGAATGTATTCTACTTTCTTATGCTTTTCCAAGTCTATTACCTCTATTCTATTCGAGTTGACACTTAAATTCGGAATGTTTCTATTCGAATTTGAGGGTCTGGATCGCAACCCAATACCCTCTATTTAAAGTGATTAATATATTTCAGATTATCTATTAAACATGATGAATGTATTCTACTTCCTTAGTATAGATAATATCAATTTGATTATTTTCGCTTGGCAATTACAAAATCTCTTCCTTTCACAGCGTTCAAATAAAAACATTGAGGATAATGTATAGCATGCTGCATCCAAGGATCGTCATAGATCTCCCAATCTTCTATAACCCCTCCACAAGAGAAACATGCCGCCTTATCATTTATCCTGTTGCCAAAATAAAAGAATCCAGCGTCAGCCATTTGCGTCACTAATCTTTTCTTTGAATTAATCGTCCCCCAGTAATAATTAAATGACAATTCACGCATTTTATACGTGTCATACATGCCATATCGAGGTTCGTAATCATTTTGAAACATGTTTTATGCACTTCCTTCCTTCCTTGTTCTTGATGCAGACAAATATGAACGTATAATGACATTACCATTGTGTTGTCAACAACTTATAATGATTGGAAAGGGTTATTGTATTGGGTGGGGGGATAGAAATCTCGTAAAAGATACGTTTTAAACTAATTATAGAAATTAAACAAGAATATATTTATTTAAAAATTTTATTGTCATCGCACCATTTTTTTAAACACAATACATTCTTTAAAGCACATACAGAGTCATGATAAGTACAATTATACAAATGTTCAGAATATTTATATTGATCGTACAAACTTATCAAACTAGAACAACCTTTATCTTCTAAATTAAAAATATTATTATTACTATTTTGTAAAATATGCTTCAACCACAAAACCTTTTCTGAGCCTTTGACATAGACACATTTATTCCTTAAAATATCCGTAATCAAACTCTGATAACTGCAATAAGACACAAATCCTTCACGCCAATGTATCTTTCTGTTACGTTCAATCCAACTAACTTGCTTTTTTCTGGTTGCGTTAAATTGTTAAATGGAAATGGCGGTTTAATTAAAAATACTTGTAATTTTTTATTGTACAATATGGCGATTTCTTTTAATATAAATTCATTTCCTTCTATTTTAAAGCCTTGAATATCTACAATAGCAATCATGTTAACCTGCGCACAATGTTGCTGAGAGGTTTGTACTCCACAAGTCGGTCGTTTATTATTAAACAATATGCAGTCGTGTTATCTGGTATTGTAGTAGAACATTCAATTTCCAATCGCACGTCCACTGGACCTGTTTTTAGACTATCGTTTTGCCTTGAACAGTCTAATATAAAGAGGGGAGCTTTTTCCTTGAAGTTCTTTAGGTTGAGCAACGGGTCTACTGGGCAGTTGTAAAACGACTGACGAAATTTTGCATACATTTCGTATAATATACTGTATTTGTTATCGGAAAACTTTATACCTAAAGGTTCATATGGATAATATTGCGAATTTAGAAAGAGCGTTACGTTTGTAACTTCACAATGATCAAATAGTGAACTATCTTTAGCTTTATTATTTCTTCTATTCGTTTGTAAGCAAAAAATTACATATCTGGGTTTTTCTAATTGTGAAGCAGTCTTAACTGACCAAGAATGCTTTGTAGTTTTTGGTAATAAAGGATACTCATATAAATCCCAATTTCTAAAAGCCATCTGAATAGGTTTATCTCTTTCTAGATGTTTTAAAAGTGTCAGTCGCTCTCGATCTGATACTTTTACGTGTGGTACTCTCCACTGAACTCGTTGTATATCTATTTCAAAATGAGCGATATCATCTGTAAGGATAACACTGTTTAAGTTAGAATTACTTCTGGTCAATATGAGTTCATGTTTGCAATTTATAATAATTTTATTGTAATCCTCTGCAAAGCCTAATACTTTATTTAATGGTATCACAGCACTAAAATGCCCATCACTGTCAAAACCCTCTAAGTTCCAACCCCATAAGGCAGCAACTTTATTTTCCGCTTCATTTAATGAGATGTATGATTTAATTGTTGACGTTATTCCCGAATTTTTTATACGGTCTATTTCAATACCATTCATTTCGTATCTGATGTCTTGAAACATATACATAACAGGGTTATTAGTGAACTTAACAGTTTTCTTGATCGGGTTCCCATCTTTGCTGAAGAGCTTTGCTCGGCCTTCGACATAGACTGAACTGGCTGATGGTAGTATGTATATGTCTTGCTGGTGTATGGGAATTCTGATTTCATCGTTTTGTCTAAAGCTGTTATTGTAGGGATTGTATGAATGGACTTCATAACTTTCGATCGAAGTGTCGAAATGCGGCAATTCAGTAATCTGTAGTATATTCATACTTTAAACCCTAGGGCTTTAAGAAAACCTTTATTTGCTTCAGTTAATTTCTTAACTTTTTTCTTACGTCTTTGCACCTTGGTAATCGTAGAAGAACTAAGACGATTTGTTTTCACTGGAGTATTTTTATAGTATACTATCATTGTGCTTTTTTTAAATGAAGACGTAGTTGAATATGTTCTTTTCCAAAGTTAATACAGTGACCAAACTGATCAACGATCTTAACAGATATAGATGAAATTATGTTTTTGTTTACTGGAAAGTAAATAACGTTTTGCGGTTTTTCCAAGCACCGATGACCTAGAGCAGTATCAGATACAAATTCATGAATATAATGGGTCGGTAATCCGTTGCAGTACGAACCGTGAATTAGATCACATTCGATTCTGATTACGGACAAACTGTTGTTGATAATAGGGATATTTTGTCTTAAATTTAATACTGAGAAGTATAGTAAACCGCACTCGTATTGATCAGATAAATGTAGTGGTGGTTGAAAATATGTAACCAATTCCGACTTATTTCCAGAGATGGTAATCGTAGTAGACATGCTTGTATACTGAACGCTTTTGTAAGATTCTGTTTATTTTATTCCTGTACTATACCAAAAATTCTTCAAAAAGTTTAAACAAAGATGTCCGCAATTAAAAGGGTGATCACGCTGCATATTTTCATAATTATAGTAAACTTTGGAACCAACGTATTTTATAAATTCTTTTGGAGGTTTTAAATTGCCATAACTGTCAAAATACTCAATATAGTCATTGTATTTTGCATAGGCTACCCAATGAGAACCAAGATTCTTAGAGCTATCTAAATTAATAACTCCACATTCTCTTTTAAATGGGTATTTAGGGAGCTCATCTCTCATAAAGACACCTCTAAAATAGGGAATATTGTGTCCATACTTCAAAATGTCTAAATTACTCAAAGCTCGATTGGGTAGCCGATATCTTAGTTTTTTTCTTTCGATACAAAAATTCCAAGCCCATCTTTATGAGGTTTAACATGAAGTCCTTTGCCGATGCAGAGAGCCTCCATTTTTTCTTTGTGTCTCTTCGATTCAGCATACAACTTTTTTGCCATCTTAAATTCATTTATGGTTTTAGCAATACCAGCTGCACCGCCTGCTAAGGCTCCCGCTGCAGATAATCCCGCGAAAATTGGAATCAAAGGTAATACTCCACCAGATTTTGGTATAGGAATAACACGTGGAAGTTTAATAGACGAATCATTAGCTAACTCTCTGGTAGCGGCCATTGCTAATTCTATTGCCGCTTTTTGCACTTTGGTTTTAATTTTTTTATATGTCTTTTCGTTTTATTGATGACATTACGAAACTTATTTTTTAACCCTTTTCCAGATACGGTTTTTTGCAAACACTTTCTGTTACTTTTTTTAAGACCAGAACCAGTTTTAAGTTTTGTTGACATAGCGCTGCTTACTAAACGTGCTGCCAGTTTTTCTCCCACACTTGCATCCGGAGCAACTGATCGCTTTTTCGCCATATTTAACAAAACCAAATCGGCCTTATGGCGGTCCTTTAAGTTTGAAGACTTGTAATAGGCAATGTCGTGTTCTTTGCAATATTCGTCTAATTTATTAACGCCTTTATCTCCACGTGTAAGCCTTTTAACTAATTTGGTGCCAGGTCCGCAATAATTATATCCCGGTAAATGTAATTCAAATGGTAAATTATTAAGGAGACAATTTAGAAGACTGCTCTCTCCAATACCCATCATACGACTAATGCACCATGGGGTAAACATTTAATAAATATTCGATTTATCAATCCAACTGTTTTCAGAAGAGGGCAAACCTAACCACTTTACTAAAACTCTATTTCCTTTACTTCTGAGAACTTTCTCGACTAGATACAAATTGGGATGTTCTGTCTTTTGAAGCTCTTGAACATAAAATGCACCTAAAATTGGTTGGCCTCTGATTGAATCTTCAATTAAGTAGGTAATAGGGGTAGTATTCTGTATTTTTCTAATCTTAAATATTTCTGTCGACCAGTTAGGAGTATATCCTTTTTCAAATGTTCCTTTGTACTTACTGATACGTACATAATCACCTACTTTGAACTTGCTTTTTATACTACCGGTTTTTACCATTGTGAAATATCTCTCCAATATGTGATTTTTATTAAAATTATCCACGTTTGCTGGCATTTCTTTGATCGTTCGATGATAGGTGTGATTGTATTTATAAATAACATTCTCAAGAGTAATATCTATCCAGTTATAGTTACCTTTTAAACTAAATTCCTTATAAAGTTTAGATTTCAATGTTCTGATAAATCGCTCGACTATTGATGCCTTTTTTGTCGAGAAGGTTGAATAATGGTTAATAAAATAAGATTTCATAAGTTTTTGGAACTTATTATTATAAAATTCTGTGCCATTGTCTGTTTGAAGATTTCGGGGAACGCGCCCTTTATCCAACAAATTCTTGAAAGAGTTGCATACGACATCTTTGGTTTTACTTTTCAAAGGAAGGGTCCAAGCGTATTTCGAAAATGTATCAATGATAGCGAGAATAAATCGGTAATTCTTATTTTCGTTAGAAATTGATTGCATATCAATTAAGTCTGCCTGCCAAAGGTCGTCTATATCTTTCATAATAACGTGTCTTCGTGGAAAGTTTACCCTCGCATTTTTATGAATTTCATTTACCACATCAGCTTTACTCATATTGAAAATTCAGCATTTAAACACTTGTCTTGAATCCAATGATGATACTAAATAAAAATAATGTGATAGGTACTATTTATTGTTTAATTATGTCAGCTTCTTTTAACTCTTCTATTATAGATAAAATTTCATTATCATGGTTCGTATTGCCAGCATCTCTTGAAGCAACTAATAGTTTCAGTCTCTCAACTAATTCGTTGGGGTCATCCCAATATACTAGATCAGTATTGTTTTTGTATTTTTTTATCTTTGGCAACTTTCCTCCAAGTTTAGCGAGACTTTTATCGTTTGACGTTTCGGTAAACATTGGTTTGATTATTTCACGATATTTTATTCCTTTATCACCTTTTATTTGGCCTTTAGGATTGAAGTCTCTCTTGTGCGCATTTGTGTTATGCAACATATCCTTGTAGACAAGTTTATCTTTGCCTGATATTAATTTTAAATCAGGTTTTTTTCGAAGTAAAAGTTCTTAGAGGCCAGGAGTTAAAATGTAGGATTTATCGTCAATTTTAATAAAAATGACACTGTCGTTATCCAGACTATCAATTTTAGAAAATGACACTACTGAGTTTCCCATCAATAAAGTCTTATTTTCACTTCTTATTCCGAACGGTATATTTACTCCATCATAAATATTACACATATCATCACCATGTAATGAAATTTCTAAATCCTCTGGTAATTCTATTTTATGAGATTTTTTAACCGATTGTGCAGAATTTAGTTTTGGTTCGTAAAAGTCCTCAAACTTTGTAGATGAGCTAGTATTAATGTCTTCCAATTCAATATTCCCAGAATTAGTGAGTGTTGTATTTTCTAAATCCTTTATTTTTTTCATAGTTTTATTTGAATCAACTAGAGTTTTAAGGGGATCTGTAACAGGTTTTAGTAATTTGTCGAGCGACAAGTTCATTGAATGTTCCTGGTTCTTTATTTGTTTTATTTTATTCTTTATGGAATCTACGGACTTCAATAATTCTATTTTAATATTTTTCTCCATCTTATAACAACTGTGATCAGTTAAAGATCAAATTATACTGAATTTGATTTTGGATATTAATGACTTATATACGTATATAAAATCAATCAAATTTAAAAAACATATCAAAGTTCTGTCTGTACCTTCCATTATTTAATGGTGATTCTTTATTAATAAGTAGAAAATTATAAGGTTTACTCCAAACAGTTTGACAAATTTTTTTGAACTCTTTCCATTGTAAATCAGAACTAACATGCTCTTCATAAACATGTTTTAAATTCACATCATCTTGTTTGAATATAATAAGAAAATTAACATTGTCACGTAACAATTGCTTAGGAATTTTAGAATAGGTTTGAGATAAATAGAAACAATCGATTTGTTTATGCCTTCCCATAGAAAAATAATTGCGGATATTAACTTGATTTTCACACGCAACGTCATCAAAAATAAATACAGAATTTGTTAAAGCTTCATTTGGAGAAATTACATCTTTATCATCACTGAACTCATAGAAGTTAATCTGCGGCACTCTTTTTAGAACTTCTGTCAAAAACCGGTATTTCGGTTGAAAATAGGTCTTATAGTAAAGATATAGATTTCTGAATTTGAGTCCATTTTCATGCAGCAGTAAACTTATCATAACATTCGTTTTGCCACAATTTGAAGGACCGCATATTATACACCGAATGGTATTTGGCAATAGAGCGCTATGTCTGATGTAGCCAATAGAGTCAGTTAAACTTATATTATTAACATACAGGGATATGGGCTGCTTGATCAACTTCATCGTGCCGATTAATTAAAAAACTATTTTACATGCATATATATATTATACAGTCTTATTTGAAGTGTATGTATTTCCATGACAACGCTAGGTTGATGTCAATTTATACAAAGGTAGGCAATAAATAAAAATACAGATTCAATACAATATAAACTTTTATTGGTAAGTAGCATAATACATTATCATAATAATATAAGCATAACTAACTATACATTTAAAGAAATCGTAAATACCTATTTACACATTCATAATAGTATAAATACATTTTATCATTAAAACATAATTTTATAATGTCCCCAAGGTAATGTCTCTATATTATTTGCTAATATATATCTTTTATCATCATTTCTGTTCATCACTGTTTTAGTAACATGTTGTGAATATAGTTCGTGTTTGATTGATTTAATCAAATTCATTTTAAAACAACTGACCTCATTATTAAATAGTGTTTTGTTGTAGTCTGATATCTCTAATTTATTTGTGACAGATTTAGAAACACCTTTTGCTTTTTTAATTTGATTTTGTGAGGTAATTAAACAATAAAGCTTCGCTCTTAAGCCAGTATATTCACTGATTACATCTCCACCTAGTTCATCTTTGAATAAGCCAGGTACTTTTGCATTAACTTGTGGTATTAAATAAGGGTTGTCAAAATCAAAATTACTTGTATCGAAATCATTCAAATTATTTCTTATGTCACTGTAAATGTCTTTTGTATAAATTAAATATAGTAAGCTATCAGTATCTGTGTAACAAAGCTTGATATTATGCATATATTTATTTTTCATATTGTAATGAAAGTGATAGAGATGTGACTTAGCATATTCTAATACAGTAAAACCTATATAAATCGGTTTATCTAAAATAATTTTCTCTGGTTTTAATTGAATAGCTACAAAGTTTTCTGAAAATATAGTAACACATTTCAAATTGGGCTTGCAAATTAGTCGTTCAGCACCAAGTTGTTTTTTTGTGATATTATTCGTATCAATCCATTTCGTGGTTAATTTAACATCAACCTGTTTACGTTTGTTTTCGATAGTTTTACCAAAAATTGAGTTATTTAATAGTTTGAAAAAGTCTTTTTCAAATGATGTGGTGGATGCTTGACGGAGACTAGTATTTAAATCAATATATTTTTTTAAATAATCTTCTTGTCTAAATGTAAGAATACGGTGTACTTTTCTTAGAATGAGTCCATGCCTCAAACATTGTTTTAAATTATTATAATGTATTATATAGTTAAACTTATCGTATAAATTTGCAATGAGTTTTGCTGTTTTCCCTCCTGGAGGGACAAATTTTTCTGGAGCAAAAGGTAAATCGCTATGAGAATCATGTAGGTGATCAGGATATTCAAGATCGACTTCTAATATAAAACCGTAATTGCTGTTCTCTGATACACTCATAACATCAAAACAATTAATTTCCTCTTGATTTAATAGTCTAAAGTCCGAAATAGGGAATTTCTTACTCATTGCGTATCCGTACAGATTATTGCAATCAAGATATATCAAATAGCTGGAAGGTTGTATATCATTGTATTGTGATAAATACATATTATTAGCTTTCGCGTGACGTAAAGAGCACTGTGCTAAACCACCACGTATACCCTTTTCCAACATTTGATATATTTCTATGTTATCAATTAAATCTAATTCAACCCGTGTATACAGTAGCATAGCATCCCAGCTCAAACTAGGTGCTGTTATATAGTATGCAGGGTCTAAATTATAATATTTTAGACTTATGTTACGAAAATTTTCAAATATATCGCATAGCAACATAATATCACATTTAAGATATAAATCAGTATACTCGCCCAAAGTACATACATTAAATGAATGCCACACAGTTTTTGCGTGTACATATTCAGCATCAGAAATATGTTCCAGTTTCAATGTATTATAGAAATATTTTTTATGAGGAAGTTTTCTTTCTTCATACTTTTCCCAAGAGTTCATATAATCATATGGATATACCCCCTTCTTTTTTAGTATATTAATGTTTTCGTGATTAAATTCCATTGATAAGTAAACAAAATCTTTTTCTGTCAGACTTTTACTTAATGTATCTAAACTTGAACTTAGAAACTGAAACGAATCAATGAATTTCATTTGAATGGAGTGGTTACGTATCTCGCTAGAAATGTATTTGGTAATGGTTAAATACCTTTCTTTAGTCTTAGGTATGATTTTAATGTGACCTTTATACTTAACTAATTCTTCTATAAACAAATGGGAGTCATAATTCGATAAATTATGAAAAACTATAGGTATAAATTGACAGACTCTGTACATTAAATTACAGCGAGAATGTGCAGCTCCTCTATATTTTCCAGTTACATGATCATGGTCATATACTTTGTCATCGAATAATAAGTGATCACAAATATGACAAGTACTTGCAGAGCTATGTCTTATTTTTTCTATTCTTGTTAACGGTAACATAGGTGTTTTAAAAGATAATATTTTATCAATTTTTTTCACATCTTCCACTAGATTTTTTACAAATACTTGAACACAATCTGACCCTCTGTAGGAAACATATTTATTCTGAGTCTGATCGTGCGAGCAACAAATATAATACCCAAAGCACGAAGGTTCATGTTTTTTGAAATTGTGCGTTTTTTCCGTAATTTTTTCTGAGCAACTTAGCAAAAGACTTTCAAAATCAGCGTAAATAACATAATTTATTCTTTGTTTTCTCTCATAATTCTTAAAACCAATCTTGCGACTAGTTTCAGGCAAAATAGTTAAAACTTTTGAACACACATGGGATTGATACTTGATTTCGCTACTATAATATTGCAAACATGATTCACAAAGAAAAAGTTTACCCTTATGATTTGTAACTTGACGCCGTACCAGTCTCAGTAGATTTTTAATCAGACAGTAATGACCTTTACCATTTTTTTCGAAATATAATAAATTCACATGATTCGTTTTTCTATTATTTGTTAAATATAAAGGACCTGTCACATTTTCACTATTTTCATCTATTCCATAAATATTTATACTAACATCATTGTTTGTTTCAAATAATTTTATGTCTTGATATGTTACTGGGAAAGACATTCCTTTAATATTGAAAATGGAACTGTAGTGCGGGTATGATGCAGTCCTACAAACATTCTGCTTAGCGGGATATAAGGCTGCTAGAATACTCCATAAAAAACAGTGATTATCATTATTTTGTACATTCACACAACTTTTTTTATTGGTAATTCTTTTTGGTAAATCTAAATAAGTGCCACCACTTAATGGACAATATTTATTGATATTAATTTCTAAATGGCTCAATGAATGATAATACCATCCAGATTCTTTGTGTTCGTATTCTGATAGCTTACATTTTAAAATTTCAATTATTTGTAAGTACCAATCATGTATATCTGTGTTCTTGTAAATAATTTTATATTTAGTATTGAATGATTTCAATTGTTGCTCATTTGTTTTTTCTAAGACAAAGTAAGCAAACAATTCGAAATTCAATTTGATACAATTATTTTTCTTTAATGACATATCAATTAATTTTAATATATCGTTTTTATTATTATGCAAGAAATTCTCAGGCGTGAGGGTTTTAATATCATGTGAATAATTCAAACGATATGTTACGATTCTATTTTTGAAAGCACTGGCAATTATGTAAATATTTTCAAATTGAGTTCGTAAGAGACTATTAGATTTATGGATATTGGTTCTTACATGATATTTCATTCGGTTCAGTGGTATTTCAATTTTACATTTTTCACATTCAATAAATTCAGGGTTATCATTAATATATTGCCTTCGATGAGTAGACAGGAATTGTACTGTAAAATAGAAACAAAAAATGAGCTTTAACTACATAGGATGAATATTTTATTACGTGCTATACTTATACATTAACCAGTAAAATATAATGGAGAATAAAATATAATATAAAAGAACTATGATTACTTACTAATTATAAACTGAGTACTTAATTAGGTATTAAATGATCTTAAAGATAAAATCTTTGTCAGTTAATATTAATAATAACAACTGACAAAATCTAGAGAGCAGTGCTTAAATTATTTTCGAGTTTCGTTTATAAACTCTTTCAACCGATTCCAAGCAGGCGACTCATCATCGGTTCGATTTTTTATAGTTAATATGGAATGTCTCCAACGGTTGATTGGAGCCACGCGTTCAACCTCTCCAACGTCATATATTTTCAGCTCTATATAATATTTTCCCTGCTTACGCTCATCACTTTGCCTGCTTATACCGTTTGCCACTCTACGGGTAAAATATGAGAAAAGAGGTGGTATTTTTTTACCCTGTGCGGTTCCAACAGATTGGTCTTCTTGTTCGTCGCTATCCGTGCCAAATAGATCATGCGAAGTGGACTTCATACATGAGCTGATGGGTTTGATGATGGTCTTCTTCTTCTTCTTCATCTTTTCATGAGATAATTCACCTTCCACCGGCCTCTTGGTAGCTAACGACGACGCTGGAGCGGATGACGAGGCAGACGCCAACGACGACAGACGCTTGTTCTCTCTCGACTTTTTAGTGTGCAACTGCTGCTGTTGCTCAACTTCTTCGTCAGACGAGAAAAGATTGGCTGCTGTTTGCTTCGACCTGAAAGTTACAGATAAGTACTATTAGACATAATAAAAACAAAATAGTTAATGGAAATCTGAAGTATTTGCATACCCTGTAGGAAAACAGGTGTATCTTTATGCATGTACCTATGTAAAAACTAAGTAGAGTGTAGTCAGTTCACTCATTTAATTCATTCACACATTTATGCAAGTCATTTAAACTGTGATGAATCAAGGAAATATAATATCAACAATTACAATATATGAATTTGTCAAAATGAACTTATTCAATTTAATTTATTAATATAATAGATGAATCGAATGAATTTACAAATGGGGAAGTGCGTGGAATGAGGGAATGTATGAACTTGAGTTAAATTGATCGTTGAATAACATAGTTAAAAGATGAATTGAAAGAATGTACAGTACTTACATTTTCGAATAGATGATAATTTATTGAGTACACTGGGCAGTCTTGTCACTAATTTCTGAAGTCCTGATTAATGCCAGAAACGATTTGATGGCGATGACTGTCTCACTCCTGTTTATATATGCATCGATTATTCTCGAAAGATTACCATATTTGTCAAATTCTAAACACCTGCAAAATCCATATTAGTTTATTCCTTGCGTTGCACTTTTAGGAATAAAAAGCAGACGAGCGTTGAAAACGCTGCGGTTATAATCACAGCGTTTCTTTTTTAAGCATTACTTTAATTGTATCTTTATTTTTAAGGCATTAAAACTTACATGTATTTTAGGTATGTACCTTAAGAGTACTTTTTGTAGATATTTACGTATTTTTACCTGACTGCGGAAAAAGGAGAGTTATTTGAGACGTACACATTTTGCATAGCCTGAGGCGTTTAGCCCGCTCGTGTATACTGTTGCTTTGCTTGTCTAAGCAAATTGACACGTGGAGTGTTTTTATGATTACTTTTATATAAAAGGTAGCAAAAAAAATGCTTTGAATCTTGAACCTTAACGACAAAAAATCAAAATTTGTGTAAGTATATAAACCAAAACAGATTGATGTAAAATACATTAGGTACGGTGAATTCATCTGCTCTGCAATGTCGGTAAGTAAATTAATTAATATATATATATTTTTTAATATTTGCTATGTTAATATCTAATAGTTTCATTCATATATAATTGTTTATTACATATGTTTATTGTAAAGGTAGTAAGTTTTAAAACACGATTGACAAACAGTGTAATATATTGAAATTAAATTATACCTACTATTTTGTTTCAGGAATCCAGCGATGTTTTCATTGCTAATTCATCATACTCACCATCATCACCGATCCCCGCTGAGCAAACCCTGCGACAAAGAGTATCAAACTATTTGGAGAGAGAGCAACAATTTCAACCATTTCAGTTCGAGGAACCAGGTTCGAGCACCAGAAATAAAAGACGAGGGTGTGACGTTATATATTCATATATAAAAAAACCAGCAAAGGGTAAGCGATGTAAAATAATACGCTTACAAATTTTTGACATCGAGGAGTTCAAAGAAAGTGCACCATGTAATTGTAAAGCTACTGTTTGTGCACAATATGTGGTTGAAAATGTATTCTGTGACGATATATACAAAAGTGCTAATGAAATTATAAGTAAGATACAAAAAAGAATGTAAATAAATGTATGCTAGAAAAATAGTTTTGTTTTATTTTCTACGACACTAATTATTTACCTTGTAACTCATAAAAACTAGCGTCTTTTTGCTACTCTGACTAAAAGCATTATTATGTAAGATTATACAAATAGTGTTCACCTTTTTACGTACGTACATTACCCTAAGACAATAATAATAAATAAATAATAGCAGCCCTGTATTAAACTGTCCCACTGCGGGGCACGGGCCTCTTCTCATTATGAGAAGGGTTAGGCCATAGTCCACCATGCTGGCCTAATGCGGGCTGGTAGTCTTTACATATCTTCGTGAACATTTTGAAGAACTCTCAGATATGCAGGTTTCCTCACGATGTTTTCCTCCACCGTTAAAGCAAGCGATTATTAACAATTTAATACGCACATAACTTCTAAAAGTCAGTGGTGCGCGTCGAGGATTCGAACCCGAGACCATCCGCGTCACAGTCCGCCAGTCTCGCCACTCGGCTATCGCTGCTTGCTCTAAGACAATATAGGTATATAAATACTATAACAAAGCATAATAATTGTACATACTTATTACTGAGAGCTGGTATGGCCCGATTTAGACACCATCTTATCATGTTTTACTTAACTGTACCTACCTACCTGTGTACCTACTTGTATTACAAACTTATAGGCAACAATACCTGCGTGGAGAGACCAACAGACTGCAATGCGAGGAGAGTCTCGGGTTCGAATCCCACCGCGAACTTACTTAATGACTTTAAAAATCTTGTAAAAGTTTTTTCGATGTCATTGCATATTATAGCTTGTCGTGTGCTTCGAGGGCATATTATGGCGTCGGCTTCAGCTGTCATGAAGATCTTTGACAGTGGTTACGCGGAGTCAGTACACTCAAATATCCGACACTAGTCTAACCATAGAATATCGCTATCCCTTTGAGTCGGGGAAGTAAGATGACAATCGCTTCGTAGCAAAGTAGATATTTAGCCGACCCTGTGTTCCTTAGCCAGTATTAAAGATACAAGCAGGAATAACGCTAGGATGATGATAATGACATGATATACAAAGTTATTGATATCTCTACATAAAACACTAATAAGAATCGATTGTAAATCATTCATATTCATGTACTCATTTATTCATATTGTGATTTTAATACGAATAAATGAGTACACGAATATGTATAATTGAGAGGCGCATTATGGGTAGCGAAAGAAAGAAAGGAATTCAATCACATGCCTTTACGGGCACAGGTGTAATAATATGTAAACAATCAAGCATCGTGTGAGGTATTTTCTGCACACATTGCAATAATATTATAGAAGTGAGTGCAACCGAGTACAAGAAATTATGGTAACTGATATTATAAATATCTTTTGTTTTAATCAAAATATTCTTCTTAATTTTATTGTACGTACTTATAAGTACATCACGTACAAAAATATGTTAAATATAATCGTGTTACTATGTTTCTTTTTTTCAAGTTATGTTGTTCTATATTTTTATAAGAAATGAGTCTGCTCAGACGGGAAGTGCTGGAATGGATAAGATGGAGATATCTCTTTATTCTGTTAATTAAATAGGTATATCATCTACAACTGAAATCAATTAAATATAAGCATTCTGAAGTTGCGCTCGACCTATAGATATCATCGAAGTATTTTGGTAAGCAATGTCTAAATTCTTCGGTCTACATAAATATTATAAAGAGAAAAAGTTTATAATGTACCTATTTGATAAACTTTGGAAGTAATGAATCGGTTTTACAAATTCTTTTATTATTAGAAAACTACAATATCTAAAAGTAACATAGACTTTATTTCAATTTAATTTTTATACAATTTAGAAAGATGTGCAGGATTTATTTAAAATATTTTTTACCATTTCGAATAGAGAATATGAAATGTATTCATTATTTCGAATATATAATTCAATGTGAATCGAGATTATTACCTCTGTTCCAACTGTATTCAGTTGGATGAGACTAAGGAAGTAGAATACATTCATCATTTTTAACAGATAATCTGAAATGTAATCATCGTTTTGAATAGAGAGTATTATATTTTAAACTTTAACAGATTGGATTTAAATATTTTTACCATTTCGAATAGAGAATATGGAATGTATTCAGTATTTCAAATATATGATTCAATGTGAATCGAGATTTCAGTTGGAAGAGACTAAGGAAGTAGAATACATTCATCATTTTAAATAGATAATCTGAAATGTAATCATCGTTTTGAATAGAGAGTATTATATTTTAAACTTTAACAGATTGGATTTAAAATATTTTTACCATTTCGAATAGAGAATATGGAATGTATTCATTATTTGAAATATATGATTCAATGTGAATCGAGATTTCAGTTGGAAGAGACTAAGGAAGTAGAATACATTCATCATTTTAAATAGAAAATCTGAAATGTAACCATCGTTTTGAATAGAGAGTATTGGGGGGTCTGGATGGCAATCCAGACCCCCCAATACTCTCCTACTAATACATCTTTTGGTGGTAAATTCTTGACCTTGTTGTAGTTTACTAACATATATTTTATTATATTAGTAGATTTCTTTTTTCGTTTTGTGTGGTAATAGTAGTACTAGTTCATCATATATGTAATTTGATAATGAAAGATACTGTCCTTTAAGGTCTTTTGGCATTGTGACCTTACAATTTTTTTTTAAACTTTGTTCTAACAAAATACACACATCATTGGGTCCTACCATGAAAACGATGACCCTCTTCCGGAAGTATATAGACGGACTGAATGGCAAACTTAATCTAAATTACATACTATTATTCTATCTCGCTTTTGTATTAATATAGTTTATATAAAAACATTAAGGCCGTATTGGAAATACAAATACTATGTAAATCTGAACATAATAACTTTCTATAAATACATACATAAATTAATGTGAAAACAGAAAGGTATAAAGACCTAAAATATTTATGTAAAGGACTAATCTAATTTCGAAGCTTTATTCTAAGAATAATTCAGTTACTCCCACGTCTTTTAAAATAAATGTACCTATTCTTTAAAGATTACACATTTTATCTCTTTTTTCGTTATTATGAAATAGGTAAAAAAGACAAAATGAAATGAAATTATGTACTTTGCTAAATTTGAGCATTAGAATCGCTCCCCGAGAACTTTGACTTAGGGATTGGTCCAAGTCAAAGAAGTGCGGAATTTTATATGGGTAGGAATTAGGAATCCGCTTTATAATCTCAGTTAGATTGTTCATGTTTTTTCCGCAACTTAATAAACTGAGAAGGAATACGTAAAATATTTAAATTATAATTTTGGCAAAGTGGTATCTGTGGCTAGTCAAAATATTTCTTAACATTTTTAGGGCATGTTACAAAAAGTTCAGTTCCTTAGAAACAACTATTAGTTTATATAGCGCTGTCACATCGATGCATATTCATTCAAGTGGTGTTCAGAGTATTATTTCTGTTTAAAATGTCTTAAGTCTGTATCATCATCATCATCATATCAGGCGAAAGACGTCCATTGCTGGACATAGGCGTCCCCAAGGCTCCCCACACAGACCGATCCTGAGCCACCCGCATCCATCCACTGCCCGCGATCCCAACAAGATCGTCAGTCAACCTAGCGGGAGGCCTACCTCAGCTATGACGTCTTGTGCGTGGCCGCCACTTCAGAACCTTTCTGCTCCTACGGCCATCAGTTATTCTGGCTATGTGCCCTGCCCACTGCCACTTCAGCCTGACTATTCGGAGAGCTATGTCGCTGACTTTGGTTCGCCTGCGGATCTCCTCATTTCTGATTCGATCACGCAGGGAATCTCCGAGCATAGCTCTCTCCATTGCCCTCTAAGTGACTGTTAGCTGCCGGATAAGGCCCATAGTTAGCGACCACGTCTTGGCTCCGTAGATCATCACTGGCAACACACACTGGTCAAAGACTTTCGTCTGTATACCTAAATGAAAATCTTATGTAAAGGTTGAGTGTGTACTGCATTGTATGCATGTGCCATCGTGATTGATCATAGCTGGAACAACAACCTAAAATGGCAATAGAAGTTGGCATTGTGAAAAAGAAGGTTTTGCATCTATCAGCTAAAACTGATACACAAAAACGCATGAAAATTATAAGTTTCATTACCGTATTGAATACAAATAATCTTAATATATAAAATCCTTGCGTTACTGACTGACTGACAGACACGCTACAGCCGAAACAATTGGGCGCAGGAAGCTGAAATTTAGCATGTATGTTCCTTGGGGACCGTAGGGGTGCACTAAGAAGGGATTTCCCGAAATTCCCACGGGATCGGCCAAAACGGATAAATTTAAAATAATTGCCGGCGTAGCTGCTGGCGTCCTCTAGTCCTATATAAATCTCTAAACACAACGCATTATTCTACTACTCCCGCTCATCAGATTTTGGTTTGGTACAAGGCATAGCCTTGTACCAAACCAAAATCAAGCAGGCGTAGAACAGTGCGACCCCCGAATCCCGCTAGTAAATCTCGTAAAAAGGCTTAGCTTGGCTTCATGTGCCATCGATTCACCACAAGACAGACTCGTATATAATTCAGACGCGTTTAGTTACGGGGGTTGGTTCGATAATGCTTCAATCTTAACAAGTGCTTCTGCTATAATGTAGTACAATGGAGCGACACTAATATATAGTCAATTTGTTTTTACTGCGTCGTTGGCTTTACGATCTTAAGTAATATGAGCTCATTTTATACTGGAAAGTTGATCGTATACTTATTTTAAGTTTAGGAGGTGATTTTTATATCATCATCACTTATCTTTACAAGTTATAAAATGAAGTCTCTGCCGTGTCCTGTCTGCGCGATAAATCCAAAAAGTACTGAACGCAAATTTACACAAATAGATAGTGATTCCTGAAGGTAAAGGTTTAGGTGTATAAGGTGGAGCCGCGGGCCAAGTCTAGTTTTACATATAAATGCACTCGTCTTGACTGAAATATCTTCGCAGCGCCTAAATAAACTACTCAAGCTGGAAAGATAAAAAACTATTTCTTATACTCCAGCTGTAAGAAGTAAAATAAAAGATGTCTTTTTTTAAATGCCATTATTTTGCCGGCACCATATTGTTTAAATATAGAGGCTAAAAATGAGATGATGAGAGATGTCTTTTTAAATCCTATTATTTTGAAAGCTCCATATTCTTTAAATATTGAAGCAAAAAAATGAGGGCAAATATAAATTACTCTGAGAGAGATCATATTTAGAACGTATTCGCTGACCAATAATTTCATTTATTGGATACTGGCCGCCGCCTATATAACGCCCGCAGGGTGTGTTGATACAAATTATTTTATGAGTTAAACCAACTGATAATATAAACTATCCGTAACACCATTTCGTCCGGCTCAGTTCAATCGTTTTTTGCGTGATTGAGAAAATATCTAAACATCAATTTGACATTTTTAGTATTAGTAGATAAAAAGACCGAATATAGTTTCTCTACGGGAGATCAAAATCTTAATATATAAAATCCTTGCGTTACTGACTGACTGACAGACACGCTATAGCCGAAACTTTTGGGCGCAGGAAGCTGAAATTCGGCATGTATGTTCCTTGGGGACCTTAGGGGTGCACTAAGAAGGGATTTCCCGAAATTCCCACGGGATCGGCCAAAACGGGTAAATTAAAAAAAATGCAGGCGCAGCTGTTGGCATCCTCTAGTATAGGTATAATAGGCTAGTTGACAAAAAAAATTATAAGTCCGTCCTTTAGATTATTCAAAAATAAGCGATACGTATTTTATTTGTAAATTAAACCAAAAATGACCAAGATATAGCTCATTAAAGTTACGTATAACGTCACGCCGTGCTGCATTTTTTCGCACTAGGTGACGTCACACGTAACTTTAATGGGCTATATCTTTGTTATTTTTTATTTAATCGAAAAAAGAAAAAAATATGTGTCCAATATTTTTTTATAAAAAATAAAATAAAATACGGACTAAATAAAATGTAATTATTTTGACCCTGGAAACTACCCTATTATAGTTTTTAATAGTTTTTATTTGATACTATTATTATTATGAAGTTTCTCCAGGTTCATGTTAAGAACTAGACTATAACAGTCCATCTACCAACACCAGTCATTCATGACTTTACGCGATGTAAATGTCTTCCTTTCGGGTCTTACCAATGTAAGTTGAGTTCGGTACCTGGTTGAGGAAATATGTCAAATCATGAAATGTTAGGCCTACTGACTTCCCCCCCGTGGGATCACCACCTTGTCGTGGCGAGGATGCTTAGTAGCCGTGGTTAGGACACCCACGGTGAAGCTAAGCGAGATCCCGGGAGTGGACGCTCCGCGTGGGCTTGACGGAGGCCTGCGCAGGATGCGTCCAAAGGTGCGGGTGCGAGGGACAGAAGAACTGTTCATCGGGGGCGGTCGCGGGAGGAGAGGCGTGTTGGTGTTGCGTTGCCGCGCGTCCTATCTCCCGCGACCAAATGGGGGCGCACCATTGCATTGTTGCGTCGCGGTGGAGCCGCAGAAATATAAATATCTAATATATAAAATTCTCGTGTCACAGTTTTCGTTCCCATACTCCTCCGAAACGGCTTGACCGATTTTGATGAAATTTTTTGTGCTTATCCGGTATCTATGACAATCGGCCAACATCTATTTTTCAAAAAAAAAAAAAAATATATATATATATAATATTTATTTGTTTTATTATTATTTATTTAATATAATGTATGCTTTTTATTTATGTATGTATTTATAAGTTAAGTTTTCACATAACTTTATTTTCTATCTCTTTTTCACAAGGCACACCATTACCCACTATTTTACTTTATATTCTAATAATTTATTCCGAACTAGGTTGTCTGGAAGAAATCGCAATGTGCGATAAGACCGCCCTTGTACCACTAGTGTTAAGTTTTCAATGTAATTTATTGTAATTATGTCTATTTACTGGTGTACAATAAAGTGTTTATCTATCTATCTATCTATCTATCTATAGGGTCATTCTTCAAGGCCTCGATTTTGGTGGTCACACGGCAGTATGTCAATAGTTATTGAAGTTATGGCTTTAAACTATTTTTTATATGTTTTTTTATGTAATACGGCAACCAAAAAAACAGTTTTACTGATATCGACCAACAATAAATAGCCGATATCTAAATCCAAAGACTGAAAACGGGGACAATATTGCTGTTCTCCGCTTGTCACACTCATTGTGTAATTCAAACAATCGTGTATAATTTTATATTCCCTTTACGAATTGCTATGTATTTTACCTTAAAATATTTGTCCCGGGTAGTAGTTTTCGAAATAAATATGGACTTATATAAATGTTATAATATTTAAGAAATTTCATATAAAATGTATCGGTCACACGATTTTGGCACTCGTGTGAACGCGTGATTCAACCCTCAATAATTCGACTATTGAATGACTTTCGGCATCTTATTTGTATTCACGCTCATCACCAGTCAGCAAGCGACGGCCGAGGGAACCACACATGATTCTCGATGGCACATACGCGACAGCAGGGGTACGTAATTATTTCGTCAATATTTGTTTTACCTACGTAGGTAAGATTCGTGGCTACTAAGTTTTAATGATTCATAGGATTTTCAACAGTTCTTATTTATTGTAATAATAGTCTGAATAGGTAAGATTGCCATAAGAGTTCTTGAATTACGATAATGTTTTACTGTAAATAGTTATTTAGGAATTACAAAAATTTCATCAGATTTGTGGCATCAGATTCGTGTTCCCAGTACCATGAATCTGACTCATTGAACCACGAATCTGATAAGCAGCTTTTTAATACCGTGTAATTTCATTTTAAACGTTATTTTACGGTTTAAAACTACTTAAAGCCATTTAATAAGCATTTTTGCGATATTTTTTTTTAACTTACCGCCGTAAATGAAAACGATATTGGAGGAGGTGGATTGTATTATTTGATTTCTTGTTGTCTTGGTGACCTTTTAGTTAATACTTTGTTTAGATGGAACATATAGACGACGCAGGCTGTTTTTATATCTATAACTCATTATGCATTGTGTAACATGTATTATACTTATCAATAAAACTATCTTTATTACAGATCAATCTACATCTAGTCAAACATACCGCGACGTAGCCAAGAGGAGAAACTAGATCTTTCTTTGGCCATCCATCCAGTTATAATCCAACTAAATTCAAAATTAAACATCTGGTACCTAGATGATGAAACACTAGGCGGTGACGTAGAGTCTGTGTAGAGATCTAGCCTTTCTGAAATCAAATTTTTTATCCATAGGCTTAGAACTGAATACAAACAAATGCGAAATTTTTATTAATGACAATTTAGATAAATCCTCTATTCTTTCAAAATTTCAATATTTGGCTCCCAATATCACTCAAGTTGAAAAAAGTCCTCTTCGCCTCCTGGGGTCCCCAATTTTAGACGACGGTTTTGATTCCTTTATACAGCAAAAAATTCAAAATGTTAGTGAAATTTCTGACAGGCTACTCAAAATTAATATACCTTCATTCGGCTTTCACTATTATTCGATATTGTCTTTTTGTCCGTAAATTTAAGCACGCATTACGGTGTTCACCTTTTTGGAAAAATCCAACTCCACTCATTCAAATTGACAAAATTATACAAAATACCCTGAGTAAAATTTTGAATGTGACCCGGAACGACCCGGTGTGGCTACAGGCGTCCTTACCTGTGCACTTGGGCGGCCTCGGCATTCGCAAAATTACCGACGTAAGTCTGCCAGCGTTCTTGTCATCGGTCCACAGCACTGCAGAATTGACTAGGAAAATTTTAGCTCCCACTCTGGTTGATTCTGAGGTGCAGTTTAAGACCGATGCCTTGAACGCTTGGAGAAATGCTTGTCCAGGAACTAAGTTACCCCGAAACTTATCCTCCCAGAGGCAATGGGATGGGCCGCTTTGCAGCATGGTACGAGAAAACCTTCTCAATACATCGTCCAAAACTGCAGAGCGTGCTCGCCTGCTGGCTGTGGGAGAATGAGAATCGGGCCTCTGGCTCCAGGCACTGTAGGTACCTCCAATATAGGTACCGTGTTAGACGATACGACCTTTCGCTTCGCTACTTGCCTCCGTTTAGGTGCGTCATGTGTCTCTCCGCATCGTTGTCACTGTGGAGAGGCTGTCGATAGCCTTGGTCACCATGGCTTGTCATGCAGCAGGAGCGCGGGTCGTATTTCACGACACTCCAACCTCAATGACATACTGCGCCGTGCTCTTGCCACAGCTGGCGTTCCAGCCCAACTTGAACCTCAAGGCTTGGCACGCGACGATGGCAAAATACCAGACGGGATGTCGTTACTGCCGTGGAAGCTGGTTAGGCCTTTGGTATGGGACGAAACATGTATCGATACCCTTGCGCCATCTTATCTTCCCAGCACAGCAGGTTATCCGGGCGTTGCTGCTGCTACAGCGGAGACCCTCAAACGGCGCAAATATGTAAATCTAATAGGAGATTATGTATTTGAGCCGTTTGGGGTCGAAACATTGGGGCCATGGGGTCCAAGTGCGCGATCACTTTTTAGAGATCTCGCAAAGAGACTCATAGACGCCTCGCGTGACCAGAGGGCTGGGCCTCTGGGCTGTATTTGGCTCAAAAAATAAGTATAGCAATACAACGAGGCAATGCTGCCAGTCTTCTGGGCAGGCTTCCAATTGAATGCGATGAGTTTAATGACGCCTTCTAAATTTTAATTTTTAATTTTTTGATTTTTCACTTGTAACTATATATTAATTAGTTCTTTTTAATTATTTTAAGACTTAATCTAATTATATTTAAATAATTATTGGATAATATGATCTTTGATTAATGTTTAAATAATCATTAATCAAAGACTTAATAAAATGTTTCTGTTAGTGAATAGCAAAAAATACTGTGATTTAGTAAGCTGTGCTAGATATTAATCAAAAGAAGAGTCAACGTTATATTCTTGTTGAAATTTTTTTTTCAATCCTTCTTTATGCCAGTGTGATTGTAATTAATAAGACTTTTACTTTTAATGTTACGATGATTATCGTAACATTAAAAGTAAAAGTCTTATATGCTGTGCTGGATTTATGATTATAAAGACTGATTTATAAAATAGCTAGTTACTTTTATCAGCCAATTATAAGGTAACACTGTGATGTGTGAGCTTATGCAAGATTGTAATTATACTGTACATGTTACATTTGTATTGTAACTTGGGAACATCATAAGTCAGTATGATTGTAATTATTGAACAGTATATTAGTGTTAGTTATTGAATTAAAGTGAAGTCATGTTAATAATTGAAATAAATATTACTTTTTGATTGTATTTGAGATATTTCATTAATGTTCAAACAACCTTACTATCTTAAATGTTATATCAGTGTGCCTATTGATATTGCAAATCTGAAAACATTAATATCTCATTGGATGATGACTATAATATAGACCTTCATCCTTTATGTTCGCTTAGATACGATTAGACCAATAGCTATGCAAGCAGTAACGTGTAAACTATTCTAAAGTGTGTATTTCATAGGCATATCACATAATAAAAATCTAAACTTAGATGCTTGCTTGATCTTACAGCTTATGAGTCTGTTAAACGAGCTTAAGCTGTTGATTTTAACATCAAATTTTATCATGTCAGATTCGTGGTTTGCTACGTCAGATTCGTGGCACCAACATTTTTAAAAGTGAATATTTTCTTTATTTGTCGATCGATTTTGGTGCAATTACACCATTTGGTTTGTATTGTTTTGAAGTTTGATAAACAGAAGCCAATATTGTAAAAATATGAAATAAAAAAAATGCCACGAATTTGATGTGAAGAATCTTGCGCGAAGAATGACCCCTATATATCTTGATGATTTAGTTTTTAAAGTTTACTATGATAAAAATATGTTTCTATGTTTTAACACTTTAGGTGTATGTAGAGTATGTCCCAATAAGCGGCAATAAGCTCGCCACCTATTACGTGGGATCAAAACACTGGCGAAAAGTGGGCGTTTAATATGCCTCTGCCTTCCCCTTCGGGGAAACAGGCGTGAGTCTATGTATATGTTAACACTTTAGACATGATAATTTAAGAACAGAGAGGAATCAGATAGCTTATACTCGTATTGATTAAATCAATATAAGCTATATTTCTTATCTATAAAATCAATTTGATTCTATAGATAAGAAACACACATACATATAATAAATAAGCGTGATCATCATTATTTGACCTCCATCTTAGCAGTGAGTTTCTCTAACTGCATTCAATTCCACTCAAAAGTACCGTTATCAAAGTTTACACACTATTTTGAACGCTGGTCATAGTTGAGCACAACAACAAGGTAAATATCTCTTATATTACTCGTACAATGCCTAGTCTCCCAGACATTTTATTGTAGTTTACATAATTCTACACGAATCACATTATTAGATTTTCATCGTATTTCAGCTTTGTGAGAACACGCCGTTTGACGGTACGTGTATTGTAATTTAATACTCAAAATGGCATCCATAACTTTGTCTTTGAATGTAAGTTGAGTCTTTTGTTAGAGAACGTATATCAGTTTCTTGTGTGGTAACGAAGGCACTGACTAAAGCTTTGAGCGTGAGGGAATGTAAGTAAGTGAATAAATTATCAACTCAGATTTTAACGAGCAACTGAACAACGGATTTTTGGTACAGTAGGCGTGGCAAAACTTCTCTTCGAGATGAAAAGCAAGTGACAATTACACATTTGTTAAGCCCTGCACATTTTCTGAACACAGTGCCATTATCTTCATTTCCGGCTCCTGAAGCAGACTCTTCAAGCTTGCTCCAGAGACATATTCTGCTGGATAAACTAGTGCAGTCGTTCTGGCGGCGCTGGCGTGCGGAATATCTCCACCAGCTTCAGGCTAGATCCAAGTGGAATAGTCCTGCATCACATATACAGGAGGGTACGTTAGTCGTCATTTTACATGATAATGCTCCGCCGCTTTCATGGCCGTTAGACATCGTAGAGAAACTGCATACTTCCAAGGACGGTACAACCCGCGTTGTTACCGTGAAAACCGCGAAGGGGAGCTACGTGCGCCCTGTTGTACGTCTATGTCCGCTTCCAACTCAGTGAGATCTAGCCTGAAGTTGGATCTACCTCTTAGTTTAAGTATTTAGTTTGTAGTTTTCGCTGTTATTGCGTTTGTAGTTTTCGCTAAAGTTAATTTAGATTAATTTTATTGTCATATCGCTGTCTTAGCCTATTGATGGGTTATGCGGTAGTACACCCAACATAGCTAGGTTCAATTTTATTTATTTTTTAAAGGCAACCCTTTAGGGCCGGGGGGATATGGTAGCGCCATCTATCTTTTCCATTGCTAGTTTAATTATGTCAACGTCAATGGTTCGACGCTGCTGGGCCAATCCGAGCGATCCTTTCATGAATCCCCTCCTAAAACGCCTCGCTATTGGCCGCCCTGCTCAACGGCAACGAAGAACATACCAGAAGATTCGAGACGCGCTGAAGCCCGTCCGTCGTATACCGCAGTCCGCACCGCCATATATAATTATTACCGCTTATACCAAAAAACGTAACAAAACCGCTCGCGAGTGAAGCGATTCGTGTAGTGGAGTGATTCAAGCAGCTTCAATATACTTGAAGATACCAGAAGACTGCCCTTCTGAGAAGAAGAAGACAGCCGACCAAGGTAAGAGGCTCCTATCCACATCACCTTTTCACTTCCTCATTTCCTAGTCGATAAGAACCCAAATCCTACAGTCCACCATACTAATAGTTTTCTCAAATCGACTAGGAACATTCGGTTCGCCAAAACACTCATCATACAGCGTTTCGCAGTCCATTGCTGGGCAAGGTCTCTAATGGTTTGACTGTCGATAGGAGAGTTCACTTATTTTTTTATTGGGTTGGGCCACTATATCACGCTGATTAGATTGGTTATCATCATCCTAGCGCTGTCCCGATTGCGATCCTAGGTCCATGCCTTCGAACCCGGGGTCTGTTTCTAACCAGATAGGTTGTAGTGAGTTTAATGTTGAGTTTTTGGTCTCTTCCCAAAGACACTTTTTGCTTCGTATATTTTCCTTAATTAATCGCCTTTTACGGCATATGTGATCCCCTGCGCGGCAGTTTGCTGGTCATCAATGACAAGGAAAAGAGTTATATAACGTGATAAACATAATGAAAAAAATGTTTTACGTTGATTCCGATTACGTATTACGAGAAGCACACTGTTTCTCGTAATACAGAATGTTTAGCGGCGCGTCTGTAAAACTGAGACACTCCTACACTTGAAACATCTTCTTACTGTAATCTGTCACGCTGTGTTTTTTTAGAGAAAAACTGTTTTGGAAACGTTAAACCTACCCATCATTGAACCAAAAACAAAAATACTCAGCACGATTTTACAGCAACACGCTCACAATTTGCTAGCATCAGCTACTACAGAATAAACTACAACAAAGAAGGTGAAATAAACATTGCAACGAAAATAGGCACTATATAAAATATGTTTGTCCCGTGCGTGTGCTTGGTACTTTTATCTCAGAGGGTTTGCCACCATTACATTAGGTTGTAAAATAAAAGTTGAACGGCATGATACTATAAATTGTGTTGCCGTTTAAACCAAGAAGGGTATGACTGTGATGTTTGTCAGAAATAACGAATACAGGTTAAGTAAGATAAAGATGCTAGCTCTAAAACAAGAATGCAATCTGTCGTTTTGTCATTGAGTCATCATCATGATGATTATAAAAAGGCTTGTATACGTACTTTGGGTCTTTTGCAATATTATATAATAGACTAGCTTTTGCCCGCGGCTTCGCGCGCGTTAAATTCGGGGTAACACAAATCTACATTCAGTCTCAAGTTGTGTGAAGACACTCCTGATTATTCTAAATACTTCAGAAACTCTATAGGGTGCAAAGTAGTTCAGTCAGTATTCATGACACTATATACCTACCATTATATTTACCGAAAGGTTCATAATAACATCGCCTATCATACAGTCAAATGCCAAAGCCATGTTCCAATACATGTCCAATATATATCTATAAACACTTTCGCATTTATAATATTAGTAGAGAAAATTGTTTCAGCCGTGTAAGCGTAGTATATAATTATTAGTTTATATATGCGAACAATGTAAACGCCGTGCACAATATGACATTATGTAAGATGTGTCAGTACTGACAGATAATATGCACAATATAGCGCATGCGTTCTTACTTCCAAGAGGTAAATTTGTGCCGAACCAACTTCTAGCCACCCTACAATCCCTCCCAGTTTATTTTTTGCATCTTATGGTAGCCTATGTCCGTCTCCATGGTCCAGAATATCTCTATATCAAATTTCAACAAAATCGGTTCAGCCGTTTTAGCGTGAAAACGGAATATACATACATACATACACACTTTCGAATTTATAATATTAGTAGAGAGTAGGGATAGGGATTTGACAATATATTATCGTGAATACAGAGTTACCACAGCATTGAGGTAACATAATAGATCAATGCACCACAGTCTGACCTCTGCAGACATAATGGCTGAAAATATTTAATGGTTTAAACCAGCAGTCAAAATAGGAGGAGGCAAAATAAACTAACGGCGGGCCGCACTTTTGGTAATAACTAGACAGCATTTTTACAAGTTTTGCAGCAATTCTGCTAAACCGGAGACGCGTGAAATGCCGACCATTGACATTGATGCCTATTAAATCCCACTGCAGGGAATTGAAGATCTCCTCTAGTGTTGGTGAAAAGTTTCGGGAATATAGTGTCACCCAGTTCTATCTCTCGAAGCTATTGGATGGGTCTTCTCTAGTTGTTCAGGGTTTGAACAGAAATCGTTGCCATTTGGTTCTGTTAACAGCTCCACTTTTTACAATCCACATGTAGCGCTCCAATCACTACAGAGCAGCCTAAGTTTCGATGCATTCAAAGGCTTTTTCTGCATCCATTAAAACCTGATGAAACGGCTTCTCTGCCTCATCAGCATCACACACACGTTACATCAGCCTGTAGCAATCCACTGCTGGACGTAGGCCTCTCGCAGTGAGCGCCACAGGACCTGATCGACCAGCTACCCTCCTCAAGTTGGTAGTCCATCTGGCGCGGGAGCGTCTCACGAGAACCTGCCTACTTCACCTCCCATCGGTTCTGGGGAAGATTTGTCCAGCCCACTGCCTGCCCTGCTTTAGTTTGCTACACCTCTGAATTATTATTTCAGTAATTTTGATCTTCTGCCGAATAATCTCGTAACGGACTTTCTCAGCAAGATCCTCAGCATTGATCGTTCCATAGCTCTCTGAGTGACATATCATGTTTCACGTCTTAGCTACGTACGACATGACTGGCAGGTCGCATTGGTTAAACACCTAGGTCTTTAGGCATTGTGGCTAAGATGACACGAAGATATGAAGCAACTTCCCATATGCTACCCAGCCCAGCTACACTCTTCTGATGATTTCACTCTCAAAGTTGTCTCTACCTAGCTACAACTTTTGCCCCATATATATGAGATATACATACTCCTGGACAACTTCAATGGCGTCATAAGTACATACATACATACATAGACTCACGCCTGTTTCCCCGAAGGGGTAGGCAGAGGCATATTAAACGCCCATTTTTCGCCAGTGTTTTGAACCCACGTAATAGGTGGCGAGCCTATTGCCGCTTATCGGGATATTTTGTTTGCCAGAGCCTCGTCCGTTGATCGGCAGGTGCACCACTTGCAGGTGAGGTTGGCTTGGGACCCTAAGTTCTTGGTGGGAACCCTATGCACCCAATGGCTTCATCTGCAATATAAATTGGTTCCGGGACGATGTGTTCATTAATCATGAGCTTGATCTTGTCCAGATTTATCCAGAGCCCAACACATCTTGAGGCAGTATCGAGACTGGACAGCATTTTCTACAAGTCTTGCAGCAAATCTGCCATAGTTACTAGGTCATCGGCAAAGCATGATCTGGCATAGCATTCTAAGCTAGTCAAAATTAAGCTTTCTGAGAGCCGCATCGATTTCATCGACATCCACGTCAGGGAGATCCAACGTAAAGTGGCGAGTTAGCGGGGCTCTAGGATCGCTCGTGTCTGGTGCAGGCTTGAGTGCATGCGAGGCATACAGAGTGCCATAGAAGTCTTTAAGTTCAGCGAGTATCTCTGGGACTGATGTGACGGTATTACTCTTCGAGGCAGTCAGCTTTCTCAAATGACTAGGGAGGCCCAGTGTTTTGGAGAAGACTTTTGACTCTCCATTTTGCTCAATCACTTTCTGTACGAGGCGAGTGTTCTAAGGAGGTCTCCAGATCTTTTTATGGAGAGAATTTGGGACCTACGAGGAAGCCTCCGGTGCTTGCCGTCAAATCGCAACAGTTCCAGAGTCTCGCTTAAGTCGCCTATTCCGAAAATGTAGCATTTCAAGTTCACGTACTGCCCCGATTATGCCTTTGCGTCCTTGACTACAGTGTCATGTGTCTTTGTGGTGCGATGTACACCGTTGTATACGACCGCCACCTGTTCATCTGAGCTACTTGATGTTGGCGCATATACCTGTACCTTAACAGAGTATCTCTCGGTCAGTTTCAGTACAAGGTATGCTACCAGGGTCGAGACGCTACAGACCTCAGTCATGTTGACACGGAGGGCTTTGTTAACGAGAAACCCTATGCCACTTTGGTATCGTTGGCCCCCCTTCCTGAAGTAGAATAGATGCAAAGGTTATCATGTCCTCTCCCTCTCTTCGGACTTCTGATAGACTCAGAAAATGCTACCGTATCTTGTCTAATTCTACTTCAAGAATTTGGAGGCTTTCGTCAAGCCGTAAACTGTGTCCATTGTACGTAGCTAGGGTCAATTGGTATTGGCAGTTGTCCGTAGTCCGGGAATTCTTAGCACGGCCTACGCTGCCGTGGACCAAAGTCACTGCCATGACTTGGAATAGTAAGGCGGCGGGAACTAGGGGCCCGTTTTCCTTGGCTACGTTTCATGGGGGGTTTTGGCCCATAGTCACCACGCTGGGCCGGCGTGTTGACGGAGGCGGAGGTATGGAAATGCTACTACATTGCCTGGAAAACTTATCTTTAAACTAAAATCTCTAAGCTCGCAGGTGTCTGGTGGAGGCGTCAGGACATGTGAGACATACAGATTTTTGCAGTGATGGTATAACAGGGCGTTGTCAGAAGACTTGCCCAGTATCTTCGATCCTCGATTTTGCCCAATCGCCCCTCAGCGAAAATAGTGTTCCAGATCTTTTTGTAGAATGGTTGAGTGAATTTGTAGGGTCTTACAAGGCTGTCTAATACGTTTCTCATTAAATTCGGATCAATTGTACTTTTCTAAGCCATAGAGCGCTTTAGTTACATTTATAAGACATTTTTTCGCGGGCCGCACGTTGCCGACCGCTGGTTGAAGCCAGTGCTTGGATATTTGAAGGTATACCGACAGCCGAAATCCTTCATGATGGTCAATATGGAAGACTTAACGTGCTCTCCGCGCACAAGAAGTGACAGCTAGGTAACAATTTAATACGCATCTTACTTAGAAATGTCAGTAGTGCGCTGTCCTTAAGTCCAAGTTGCATTACGGTATTTTGATAGGCGTAGCTGGGCATCCGTTTCTAAAAAAGTTAACTCCGTTAAACGTTAAAGCGCTTTGGGACGATTTAACGCAAGTTAACGTTAATCGTTAATCCGTTAACACACGGTAAATTTATATATAGATCTAGTTATAAAAACTGTTGATTTGTGTTCTGGGTTTTATTAACAGGCTAGAAACAAAAAAACGACGTATATTTAGAGTTTGTAATTTAGTAATCCGGTATAATATGCATATTGTCCTTCATGAACTTAAATATGTTCAAGTTCTCGTCTGAAAGCGAAGCTCGTCTTGGCGTTAAAATATCTTTGCCCATGGAAAAAAGACGTTCAACTGCAGAGCTTGAGGGTATACCAGTATTATATTTAATAAACAGATTTATGAATAACTTGATTTAAATTGTCTTTCGGGATATATACCACGTACCTTTGTTTGGAGTAACCGATATTTCGGCACTGTTGCAAGCGCCATGTTCACGGATGTACTATATAGGACAAACGAAACGCACCATCTCTTGCCGGATAAAGGGACACATCAGGGCAGTCAAAAATAACGAGCCACGTAAGTCAGCCATAGCTCACCACCTTTTAGACTCGGGTATCGACCACTGGATTGAGTTACACAACCCTCAGGTGCTTTAGACAGAACGCCACTACATACCTCGAATGGTTAGGGAGGCTATTGAAACTAAAAAGTTCAATAATTTCAATAGAGAGGATGGGTTTCAACTGTCGAGTATCTGGCATCCAGTGGTGCGTCTATGTAAAACCCGTGAAACGAAAAAACTCAAACCGCGAGCTGACGTAGTGAGTGTAGTATGTCGTGATCGAGTACAGTGCGATATTGAAAACAGTGGCAGCGGTGTTGTACGCAAAAAATGAGTAAGAAAGCGGGTAGACCGTTATACTTGCTCGTAACATTCATCCACCTGCAATACCTTTAGTACATCCGTGAACATCGCGCTTGCAACAGTGCCGAAATATCGGTTACTCCAAACAAAGTTACGTGGTATATATCCCGAAAGACAATTTAAATCAAGTTTAAATGACCACGAAAGTTTAAATTCCTAGATTTATGAATATTTGTTCCCTGAGAAATACTGCATCGTTGAAGGAGTTTTTTGAATCAGAATCAGTAATTTATGAGATAGTATTACAAGTTGTTACATAATCATAAAAGGTATAAGACATCTCACATGCAATAGGCATGTGAAAATTTGAATATTTATTTTGATTTTATGTCTAGCCACACTTTGTTAGGTTCTCTTAGGTTCTTGTTTAGGCTGAGTGACAGAATTGAAAAAGTCTTCGTCCTCATTACTCGCGTTGCTGCTTCCGCCACTTAAACTATCTCTGTCCTTCGAACTTTCGGCAGCTGCTTGATGTAACCCCTCTTCTACCTTTTTTTACTGCATCCACCGGACTGCAGTCTTACGATTCCAGCCATATCAACCGGAACTTCGGGTGAAAAGCCGTGGCAAGTTGGCATTGTTCACCATCCAGGAGTGGTGCTTTTGTCTATGTTATTTAATGAGCCATTAGCTATAGCTTAGCCCTTAAACTTTATTTTTTTCCTAGACTTCATTTCACTTGCGGCACGCGCTGTGCCCCCATTGTCGATGGACCCAAACCAACTTGTCAGAACGGCGGCCGGACTTTTCACGTCAGCGCGGCTCGGTGCGGTAAATAGTAGGTAACGGATTAACGGACTTGGAAAGATTTAACGAAAGTTAACAAGTCCGTTAACGTTTTTTAAGTTAACTTAAAAGTTAATCCGTTAATGGAAATGTTAACTTCGTTAATTAACAATTAACGGATTAACGAGTTAATGTCCAGCTGTGATAGTAGGTCTCTCCTCTAGACTAAAATTGTTTAAATTGTATTTGTCTCATTGAATAGCTGATTGTAATATTACAGGGTGACTGGTTATTTGCCCTACTCCTGGAAAGAATTTGAGGTGCAACAAATTAACCACCGTCAATTGGGGGCAAAAATAAGCGGTTCCTGAGATATCAGTCTTCATCCTAATCATGGAAATAATAAATAATTCCGAAATAAAAATAGAGGGCTGCATACGACTGCCATACATTTTGAAATCAAAAGCGTGATGTAAAAAGTAGCTTGGTGAAAAACGTGAATTCCAGTGAGGAGCCATGATCAGAGAACATCGTCTACCAAAAATGGAATTCTTTACTTTTTTTCCAAATTATGTACCTTCTTTTCATAATTTTAATATAAGCTTCCCAATAAACCGTAGATATAAACCGGAAGTTAATTCCCCGTAAACTATGACGAGCGGTATTTAAACACGTCTCACGGATTAGTGGTGTTAGAACGCCTACTCTTCACAGCTGCGGTTGACTATTAGTTTAACTGGTAATTGATTAATTTCTATTCACAGCCGTTGAGAGTGCGATTTTTGTAATGGTTTTATAATGAAATTTGAATTGAGTAATACTTAGTTGATATATGAAAATTACTCAAAATAAATTTAATAAATAATCTGTAACATGAGTAATGTAAGGTATACTACAGTGAAAAATTAATAAATATTACTTTACGTCGAGGCGTTTTCTTTCTCTCTTACTTTAAAAAATAATAATAAGAATTTGCAACCATAATACTGCATGTAAAGTTACCCACAATAGTGTAGGTGAGAACCTTAGGGATTTTTTACCAAACTATGTAATTAAACAGTGTGTGCTGTACATCAAAATACTTCTTCTTTTGTATAAAAATCTTAAGAATGTATGTATGATTAGTTGAAGAGAAATAGACTTTTATCAAATTGCAGATTAAGCATTAAGCCTAACAAATATAAACACAAAATGGCCGAACCAAACATTTATACATTTGCTTAGAAATTATAACTTTAATAATTTCATCATCATCATCATCATCAGCCTTTAACAGTCCACTAGTGGACTAGGCCTCTCCTTTGGAAAGAGGAATTAGCCTACTATACCACGCTGGCCAAACGGGTTGGTATAGGGTTTGTATCAAGTTTTCCTTCTCTTACAGTGCTGTTCTCTGCATAATATGGTCCCTCTGTTGGCTCTTACGACACCCATGGGATGATATGGGGTGGTGACATTCCGTATTCTTACAAAACTAAATGGAAAATCCTTAGAAAACACACCCCTCACTCATAAATCTAACTTTTAATAGCAATTTTATTACCAGCAGCGAAAACTATTATTGCACAATTTTGAAGTTACCAGCCTAATTAGAGAAATGGCTTTTGATTTACTGTAATTAACTAAAAAGCGAAAACAGTGCATCGCAAATACGACTCTGTCTGTATAAAAATAAGATATATTTTTATTTGGTTATTTAGTACGTCATCATTGCGCTAAACGCTGTATAAAATTGCATACGGTAGTTGAGTAACAGAAATAAGGCGGCGAAAGATTAATTAGACTGATTGGATAACAACCCCGACTATTATCTTTTATACTGTCGAGTAGACAAATGTTACAAAACCTAGGGGAAAGTGGGGCAGATTCATACAAGGGGTATACATACCTTCATACACTAGGTACAACTGATGTTAGGCGCATATTTAAAAAATGACTTGTTCGTGTGTGCGTAGCTTACCTATTACTGTGGTTGCTGACGTAGTTTGACAGGGCTTAGCGTCAAACGGGCGACGGTGTGATACGAAACGTGATTCGGCCAGGTGTAAGTAATTTTATACCCTCACTTTGAACGTCTTTATTTCAATAAAAGCTGCTCTCTAGATTATTTAGTTATATTTTATTTCAACGATAATAGGATCAAATTAATGAAATGAATCGCAAATTATTCTATATATAGTTGCCTTTTTTCTAACAATATTTTCATTTCATTTTCTTGTCATGGGGTAGATTCATACAGTAGTATACGGGGCACATTCATACTGTATCAGTAATGGGGGCAAATTTGTAGAGTATGGAGTTAATGCACAAACATGAATAAATAAGAAGTAAATAAGGACGAAGATGTTGATGATGATGAACGACGAAGATACTAATGGCTAGACTTAAATAGTAACGGAACTGATCAGAAAGACTCATTAGCTTAGTTCCCTTGGTGAATTTATGTTATTTTCTTTTCATAATATTTTTATGCAAACGCTGCATCCCTATATTTTGATTCTGATACATTGATTTTGTTAATAAATAAATTATTCATGTACAACTTGTCTATTTTTCACTTATATGAAAGTGCCCCGCTTGTGGGGCACATTCATACATTTCTATATTTTTTTATTTAATTTTATAAAAAGCCGTACAAGTGTATTTATAAAAAAATCTTAATTTTAATATAAAGTCAAATAGTGAGACTATTGATTTTTGATGAATCCATATAGATATCTATACCAGAGAGAATTCTATAACACTAAACATAAAAGCTGTATGAAGCTACCCCATCTCCCCCTATACTTACTTATTTTATTCTTCGAAGGCGGCCTTTCCCTTTTAAGCACTTCAGTAGCTAGAGGTTTCTGAAAGTATAAGTGTTAACATGTATCAGATCACAATTTTATGTCATACATGAGACATAGTTTAGGGCGGTTTCAGATTAGCGTATTTTTCTTCGCGTATACGGTCGTTTTAGCATACGCGCTTACACGCGCGCTACAGTACGCGCTTCAAAAAACCGGACTGGCGTAAACGGGCATATTTCGGCGTGTTCGTTCGAAACGGTAGTGACATCTTGTCAGTGTCAACATGGATTCTGACGGCTTGCGTTTAAACGAGCTTAGAAGCGCGTCAACGCTCGTACGAGTTGCGCGTGTGCCAAAAGGCGCGCCTACATGCGCTTCCAAAAACGAGCTTCTACGCGCTTATAAAACGCTAATCTGAAACCGCCCTAAGATTTCATTTTACTCTAAGATGACCTCTTTAATTATTTATGATAATAATGTATGATAGTCTAATAATTTTCAGTAGATTTGATGAAAATTATGAGAATATCGGTTTCCGATCATTTGACAAAAAACAAATGAAAAATTTTCATTTGACAAATAACGTTTGACAAACTTATACTTGATAAATTTATTATTTTACAAACTATTGTTTAATAAACTACTCATTACACAATATATTTACTATAAAAAAGTTATTATGCTAAAACATTAATTTACAAATTGATTATTTTTTAAACATGTTATTTGGCAAAACAACGTAAAGCATAAATAACATTTGACAAAATGCATTGCTTGGTAAATATTTTACTAACCAAAATCTACGTTAATACAACAACATTTGTGTAGGGTCAAGTGAAACAATGGATGGTTAGGTTAGGTTAGAACTGCGACCACAACGCACGAGCCGATCGAGCGAAGCGAGCGTGCCGCGGCAGCGGCCGGCGAGTGCCAGAACCGAATTCTACTTATTTCGCTTAATTCAGGCAGTGTGTATTTTTTTAAAAGACTTAAGTTTCTATGCAATTAGTATTAATACAAAATTATTACTTGCCTATAAATAATCTGTCCAAGATGAAAATTGCAACCATGCAATTAAATATTTTCAAAATTTCGCGTAAGCATTGGTTAGAAATTAGTTATTTTTAAAAACTAATAATTTTTCTTCTAACTGTTTGTACAATCACCAATTTGGCAAACGAATTATTTTGTCAAATGATTATTTTTAAAATATTTATTTAACATTTAAATTATTTTCCAAGTAAAACATTTGCGAAACCTGTATTATGTCAAATGATTTTTTTAAAAGTAATATGTTTGCGAAATGAAAGTTTGTCAAATGATTAGTTTTTCAAACGTTGTTTGTAAAATAATCTTTTGTCATACGTTTTTTGTTAAACAATAGTAAACCGAGAATATCATATATCACATGAATATCTGCCTCAATGCCAGTTGTGAGTACCAACATCAAAATATATATTATCGTAACCGTTCGGATAGTTCACACAATATCTTTAAAAATAATGAGTCTCACATGTATTTTGCATGACTTTCCTACTTGTTTTGTTATCGAAAAATCCAACTTCTAAATCTACGACTATCGACGTATCGCTCAACACTTCATTTCTCGACTGTACATCCACCCGACTGCATTGCAATTCTTTCGCGGCTTTCGCACGCTCAAGCGTTTTTAAGAAAATGAAAATATTTTCTGACACCGTTAAAGATTATAGTTGCACTATAGGGGAGAGAAATGAAGTCGACGATACTATGGAGTTACTGCTTTGCACACAAACAATTCTCGGGCAACAAGTTCTAAATCCAAAATGGACTTGGAGAAGCACGACTTTCAGATATATATTTCTCACCGTCCTAATAGTTTACGTTATTTTCGGTACTGCAGACGTTATCGAAAAAGTGACCGATGTCACCTCTAAAAGGGAAGGATATTACACTCTTTTGATAACTAACATATTTCTATTCAAATACTTGATATACATGTATAACCGGAAGAATTTTCGGAAAGTGTATTCAATTGCTAAACTGACGTTATTTGAAATCATAAAGAAGACGTCTGCAGATAAAGCAAATTATATGACCAAGAAGATGAGTATAATGGTGAAGTTGTTTTTCATAACGATTTTGGTGCCAATACTGATGTTTATGGTGCTGGCAATATAGTACAACATACACGGAGAACGAGTGTCACTTTCAAAGACGACATCAATCTTAATGCCAATGACGACTCCTTACTATGAAATTGGTTTTCTATTACACGCTATATATTTGTTTAATATGGCTTTCACTATTTGTGTCACAGATGTCTGGTTCGTGGTTGTTATGTATTTCTTCTGCGTGACATGCGATTACCTTGTGATTACGCTGAATGATAAACCTAAATCAGAAAATAAATCTGATTTGGATTATGCGATCCGCTTGAATGCTCAACTGAGATTGTATTATACAAGTCACCAGAAGTTAATGGAGTAAGTCTCTAAAATACTGAATTTTACCTATTTCATGTATGGTATAACGGGTTTTTTCATTTGAGATTAAAAAGTAAAATGTCACTTTTGTCTTGATTGAATAAAGCCTAAAGGTTAAGAGTACTCGCTACGTGAATTGCAAATTCATGTTAATATTCATTAATTAGTTACTTCTCCGTAATTCTCGATTGTCTTCTCTTCAATATTGCTTTACTTATTTCCATTTAATAAAATTAAAAATTCAACTAAAAAATAGTGAAAAGCAATTACTTATATTTTGATATTTTTATTACCTACTGTAAGGTTTTATTCCAATTACTTTTTTGCCCAAATCAAACTTAATTTTCAAAAGGAAATGAAAGGATTACCAGCGTTCTGCAATAAATAAAGTCATATTTTTTCGAGGACAGATAAATTGAATTATTTTTAATACACAATATTTTACGTCTGGCAGTATCATTTTTTGCGTTGAAAGTATTGAAGGTTTTTGCTAAATGTAGCAGAAGTAGAAAAGTTCGCAAAAGTGCATATTTTGCTCAAGTAGGCTTTGTCTATAAGTCACACACCTCATGGTAAGCGACCATCAGTAACCGATAGGTGCCAGTGACGTGAATGGAGCTGTCTTTGTTCTCTTCTACTAAAGTACTTTCCCCTCTTCATATTTCCTCCCATCAAATATGGAAAGCGAGGGAGTTCAGATGCGAGTACTTGGGCTTATGGATTTCTGACTGTGGCAAAGTCTTCAGTCAGTGTACTTTGCGTCCATCTCCTGTGGGTGGTATCGCCCCGCTGGAGTATTCATGCAGTAACCAACGTAGCTATGAATTAACCATAAATGCCCATGCACAACCTTCTGAGTGCTTCTTGAACACCTGTCCATTCGAGCGCACTAGGCGTTCCTGTAGGTGCCCGTGCGTTCGGCCTTATACTAGGTGGGTTAAAATCTTTAAATTCTTAAGTTTGTAGACAATGTCTTGTATGTGAATCGTTGTTTCAGATATCTAAACATTTTAAGTGACATGTACAAGTGGGTGGCGGTTATACCTCTCATTAGTGTCTTGTTGGCTTCTTGTCTTCTCAAGTTTTTATTGAGCGAGGTAAAGGATATTTACCATAACTGGATTCCCTGTAAAAAAACAAAAGGAAAAGGTAACAAAACAGTGAAAACCAAAAAAAAAATATTCCAATTTTTATTAAAACTACACTTGTAATTATATTTGCATTTAATATTATACATACATACATACATACGTAGTCTCACGCCTATAACCCCGAAGAGGTAGGCAGAGGTGTATTTCTACACCCACTTTTCGCCAGATATACTTTAGTCCCACGTAATAAGGGGCGAGCTTATTGCCGTACCGGGCACATTTCCAGACTCCGACCTGCTACTAAGAATTTCGTGAAAGAAAAACCCAATAACACTGCCCGACCCAGGAATCGAACCCGGGACCTCCTGATCCCACGCGCACATTTATGCCGCGAGACCAACGAGGCAGTCATTTAATATTATAATTGGCGCAAAAAGTCTTCAGTCCCTGTTCTTGTCTCAGGATTAAAATCATTCGGTCATTTTGGAGGCTTTCGGGCCCATAGACGTAGAACATATTCTATTAAGCATAAGGTTCGTTGCATTAAGGTTCAATCGTAATTTGATCTGCTAACTATATCTTAATTTTTGGGTTCTGTGAACTGTTATAAGCTGTGGGATATAAATAAATGAGGTTTTAAAAGGAAAATGATATAAGATAAATATGTTTTTGGCCTTACCCTTCTCATACAGAGAAGAGGCCCATGCCCAGCAGTGGGACAGTTTATATACAAAGGCTGATGATGATGATGAAGGTTTTTTCGAGATCGTACGAGGTTAGATTAGCACTTAACAGGTATTTTTAATATTTCCGGAAATAAATTTGACCTTTTTAGCGAAGTTTCTACCAACTATTGTTGAAATTTTTGTCTACAACTGGTTCGGCGAACATCTAAAACTGAAGGTAAGATAACCTTGGGTTTATGCAAATGTTACACATTGAAATCAAACTACAGTTGGCGGATTCTATCCTGTAAAGAAATCGAAAAGTCGGCTAGTAATAAATAATGGAAGTCCTAAATCATTCGGCTTAAATATAATAACTTTATTAAAACCGATGTATCACGATAGAATACGAAAACGGCAGTTTGATTTCAATGATAGACAACTATTTAATAAATGTGGGGAAATGGCGAAATATTTTTTTGGGTACCATTGCAATATTCAATAACGTTATCTTGATTTCAGGCCTCGGATTTAAAAATGGCCTTGCTTAACTTCGACTGGATGAGCATGCGGCTGGCAGGTAAGAAAAACTATTTGATAATTATTTCATATATTCAGAAGGAGTTTTGCATCAGAACAGCTTTTGGAAACGGTCTGTCATTAAATACTATGGCTGATGCAAGGGGCTGATGTAGGTTTTTAAAATGCTACATTTTATTTTAATTCGCCCGCGTGGATGTTGGTTATCGTAACATAAGCTTATGACTTATAATTTTCTGATGTATGAGACTGCAAAATGTAATCAAAATCTCTTCGACAGTATTTACGTGCAAACATAACATACATACCTTTCGCATTTATAAGTTAATATTGTTAGAAATAAGGCTTTACTCACATTCGGTATGCGCGTTCTACGAGCGTGAGCATGGTGTGCTACCAGCGTTCTTTCAAAATGCGTCCGGAGGTCACTTTGTACCATAGAGAAAACGCCGAGCATACGCCGAAAGTACGCCGCACGCCGGGCGCCCGCTCGAGAAACGCGCACCTAATGTGAGTTTGGCCTAAGATTTAAATAGATAAGAATAATATTGGCAAAAACATATAAAAATTTAGGAATCCTGTTGTAATATTATAAGTTGAAGTATAAATCAAACGATTTAAGCGTAGATAATGATTTGCCATTTAATTTTCAGGTTTTGAAAGCCAGCTACCAAGCATTCACCTTGCTGAAGACTATGAACGTTTAAGTAAAGAAAATTGCGCACATTTATTCAAAATATCTCATAAAAACGGATGCTGCACACTTAATTTTAAGTATTTTAATGAAACAGAGTTCATATTTTATCCATCTTGAAAAATATTTGCATAGAAACATTGTTTCATAGATTATGCTATTAGAAACAATATTAATGCACAATAATGGCACAAAAAATGCACAAAACCACACAATAAATAATACAACAAAGAAAAAAACAAGCAAAAAGAAGTGCAATGCCGCCTCCTTTTTCAAATCGTTTTCCCACCGATCCGATGGCATTAATATGGTTGGCTTAAAGAGAAAAAGAAGTGTATTACAGAAATCGGACATTGAAAAATGTGAAGCATATACCCCCGTACGAATCTCGTATTCCGGGACATTTCTTCGCGTGGCGTCCTAATTTTTTCGACTGTTATAAATATACGGGTGGCATTGATTTACCGATTGTTTGAATATCGAACGAGTGTAGAAAAAGTTCGGAGAGTTTTCGTTCTCGTTTGAGATACTTTGACCTCAATTCTTTCGTTGTATTTATTAAACTATGTTCAATTATTATTGCCTTTTACTATCACACAAAATAGCTATGTAAGTAGGATTTATCGTTAAAATAAACGGTCATAATTTATGTTGTACTTACCTATGTATTTCTAGTTTTACTAGAAAAGAGCCTAGCTTAGCCTTTAAATTACAAAAAGGAAAAAAACAGCAGGTTCTATCCTCTTTTTTTCTGCTGAAGACAAATAAAATTATTCTCCAATCAGATTTAATCCATTCCGAATGTTTAGAAATATTGCTTTACGCATGAAAGTTTGATAAATTCTAGTGTCGCCATTCTATGGACCACCCGGAATCATCTGAAGATTCTTGCGTTAATATGGATTTACTGCAGTGACTATTTTATGGGGATTGAAATTTTACTATTTAGAGTGTTGGTACGTCAAAGTCAAACAAAGGCCTTTCGTTACATAGGTCACCATAATTATGACGCATTTGAACGTCACATTTAAAATTTAACTACTTTAATGGCGCTGATACACCTGAGCATTCACTTGTAACAGAACAGCAAGCATTCACCGTTTTCTGTTTTGTCATACCAAACATTTTCACGATCATTCTAGCAAACATTCTAAATTCAAATAGTCCGTAGAATATAGAAAAAATATAGAAATCACACTACAACAGCAGTTTAACCCAATATGTTTACTTCGGTTTCACTTATGAATTATTTCTAGAGTAAGAGTAAGATACATAAACAAATTATGTTTCTAAATAATAAAATGCAGATTTTAATTTGAACAGGTTCCTACGTTCAAATTTATTTATCGTTATCGAGAGTTTATCAACATTCTATTGAAATGAATTCTGAGTAAACCAAATCCAAGGGTCTGTAGCTGCTGGTAAAGATGCAGAATAATAAGTCCGATCTTTTTGTGTATAGTAAGAGAATATATTTTAAAATAAACTTAACCAAAATATATAGTATAAAATAAGTTTCACAAGAAGCGGAAGCTTAAACTACGATACAAATCGCGACAGCCAATAAGAGCAAGGTACATTATAGTGTGGGACAGCGCTTGCACATGGAGCATGAGCAGCCCGCTCTATGAATGTTAGCGGCGTACAACTAGCGGCCGGCGACTCGAAGACGACGTATTATACTCGGCATTTGGCCGTTCGGCTCCGTTGTGCGCGGACGTGCATGATGTTTTTGTATTGCAGCTACAGATCTATTGTGAGCCAGTGTTCTCAGCGAACAACCTTGTTTAGTGGAGCTGGGTATAATCCACTCAGAAACAGGTTGGAAGCTGAGAAGGCTGCAATATTGCTATTTATTAAATATAATTCACCAATTTTAAGTTTAATTATTAATCAAAGATTTTTATAACGAAACTCGAAGCTCAAAATTCTGTTGTGTCAATACTCATAAGTAAAACTAAAAACGTGTGCTATTTTGTTTCTAAAAATATGATGAAATAAGTAAAGGGTTAAAATTAAATTGATTTTCAGTTTTTTATGTACTTAAAATTTAAATAATTATCCCTTTAATAGCCCAAAATCCGCATCCGCATCCGTATCGCATCCGCATCCGCATCGAATCCGCATCTGCATCCGCGGATGTCTTAATTTTCGCATCCGTAACAACCCTGCATTTGACAGTCAAAATGTAGCTCAGTTAAAGTTTATTGATTCTTTTACTTTTTTAAGTTCAAGTCTAGATCATTTAGTGAAATCAATGAAACCTGAAGATTTTCGAAACATGCGGAAGTTTTTTAAAGATGAGCAATTATTTAACTTAGTTCGAAAAAAGGGTATTTACTGTTATGATTATATTGATTGCTGGGATCGTTACGAAGAAAGTAAATTACCTGATCAAAAGCATTTTTATAATAACCTTACATCTGAAAATATTTCAGATGAAGATTATAGGCATGCGTTAAAAGTGAATTTGAAATTTCAAACTTAGGAGAATATACTGATCTATATTTAAAATGTGATGTGTTTGAAAAATTTAGATCTATGAGTTTAACATTTTACAACCTTGATCCGTGTTATTACGTATCGTCCTCTTCATTAAGTTGGGACGCTATGTTGCTATATACCGGCATTAATTTAGATTTAATTTCAGATATCGAAACATATCAAATTTTAGAAAAAGGTATTATGAAATGAAATGAAATGAAATGAATGAAATGAAATTAGTCTTTATTTCGTGTAAACTTTGTTTAAAGTGCTTACGAAACGTCAATTTTAAATTTATCAGTTTGTACAAGTATGTATTTTTATGTTGAATTAGAGCAGCTCAATCCCAAGCATTTTTGTCGTCTATATAATCGGAAATTTTATAATATGCTTTTAAACACAATTTAGTTTTAACAATAATCTTAAATTTATTTAATGTTAAAGGAGAAATACCAAATACGGCCTGTAGCGGCCAGAAAGTTGTGAATCGTTGAAATTAAATATATAATTTTTAAAATTTATACATCGTTTTCGTTTTTTGATAGAACTTCGGTGAAAGATTTTAGGTTTTAAAGAGTATTGTTTTGAATAGGCTATGGTAATAGCGGATGAATGTATTATGTTGCCAGCATTAAATATAAAATGAAGTATGGTAGGCAGAAATTATTTTAAGGAAATAATATTTTTATTATTATATTAGAAAACAATATCTTTTATTTACTTTATACATATATTTGTAAAAAGGTTCGAGAAATATATATTTTTTTATATATTCCATAATTATTAATCGGTAAAAATCGTTTTGTTTTTAATCCATAGTATAAATATTTTTTTCAAACTATTTGCAACACATTTTTTATCTGTTATGTCATTCGTGTTGCTACTGCGAATCGTGAATATTTTGCTGTGATTTATTGGTGTTTTCGTACGGTTTTAATTGTAATGTAATTGAATATAAATTCAATAATAATGATCACTACCTTCTACACATGCTAAGAATATGCAGCGGTGTTTGCGATTATAGTTAGTTTTTTTTTACGAGTATAGTACGAGGTTCCCTAGTACACAGGTGATTATTCATTATTATTGGCCTCTTTTTATGTAGTTTTTGTTCTATATGACACAAAGACATACCTTTATTTACATCTAGGTATTATATTTATGTTAAAATTCAATTTGGAGGTATATTTAGTTGTGGAATAATTTCCATTTCAAATATCTCGTATCTTATTTCCACCAAGAGTTATTTAAAAAAAATTATACAGGGTAATAGAGTAGTTATTTATCTTAAAAACACACATGGATTCGTGTTTGTTCTTGCCAGGCCCATAATGTATGGCCAAATGGTACATCTCCTTTCTTATATTAAGAGGGAGCTTGTTATAAAAGCGTATACACTGCCCCATAAAACAGTTACTTATTTTGTGGAGGCGGGTGCTATGAACTACAAGATTATACTTATGTCTAGTATTTACAGTGTGAAGATCACTTTTTTTACTAAATTTGTCAATATTCTTGTGGACATATAACAGATTATCGTATATATATTGCGATACAACAGTTAGAATGCCTATCTCACTGAACTTTTCTCTTAGAGAAACACGAGGACCGAGGCTGTAAATTCCCCTTATTGCTCTTTTCTGCAGAACGAATATTGTGTTAAGGTCTGCAGCATTCCCCCAGAGAAGAATCCCATAAGACATAATACTATGAAAGTAACTGAAATAAACCATTCTAGCTGTATCTATATCTGTAAGGCGTCTAATTGTCTTAACTGCATAAGCTGCAGAACTAAGTTTGCCCGAAAGTCTTTCTATATGCGGACCCCATTGAAGCTTGGTATCAAGCATAATACCTAGAAACATAGTTGTCCCGACGGGCTCAATTCTGGATTCCTTAAGTTGTACATTGGTTTCCACCTGTTTAACATTGGGCATTGAGAATTTTAATAGTTTGGTTTTCTTGTCATTAAGTAATAAATTATTTACATTAAACCAATTAACAACTTTAGAGAGTGCATTGTTTACTTCGTCAACATTTCTCTGCTGTCGTCTAATATTAAAAATTAAGGAGGTATCATCCGCGAACAACACAATCTCATGATTCTTCTTTACGTAATAGGGTAGATCATTAATATAAATCAAAAAAAGAAATGGTCCGAGGATTGAACCCTGCGGGACTCCCATTTTTAAGGCAGAACCTGGAGATGTCTTGTCATTGATCTGGACCTTCTGGATTCGGTTGCCCAAGTAAGAAACCAGGAGATCGAGAGCTTTGTTCCTAACGCCGTAATGATACAATTTCCTGACCAGAGTGTCATGATGTACACAATCAAATGCTTTTGACAAGTCGCAAAAAATACCTAATGCATCTTGCGACTTCTCCCAAGCAGCAAATATACTTTTGAGTAACTCAACTCCTGCGTCAGTAGTCGAACGACCCCTCGTAAATCCGAACTGTTTCTCGTGGAGTAGATTATGACTATTAAAATAACTAAGTAACTGACGAAGAATCAATTTTTCAAAAATTTTACTAAGTGTCGGTAATACAGAAATAGGTCGAAAATTAGAAGGGTCGGTTGTGTCACCAGATTTAAATAAAGGTATAACTTTACTATATTTCATTAAGTCAGGAAATATTCCAGAAGCAACGCAACCATTGAATACCTTTGCAAGATGTGGAGCAATTATGGTAATAATAGATGAAGTAGTCTTCATTGACAATCCCCACAAATCCATTGTCTTTTTCATATTTATAGTTTTAAATTGTTTAAGAATATCGTCAGTAGTAACAACAGTAAATTCAAAGGCTGCATCACATTCTGGCACGCAGTCCCTAAGAAGCATTTCAGCAGACATGGAAGATGAGTTGAGCGACTCTGTTGTCACTATAGGTATATTAGCAAAGAAATTCTCAAATTCAGTCGCAACTTCCAGGTCCTCTGCAATACTCACATTATTGATTTTTAAAAGGAAGTCGCGGCTGCGTGCTTTGGCTCTGCCAGTTTCATTGTTGATGACATTCCAGGTTGCCTTTATAGTGTTTTCTGATAATTTTATTTTATTTCTCAAATAAATAGATTTTGCTGTATTACAAGCTTGTCTAAATGTTTTAGAATATTTTCTTACGTAATTAATAAAGTTCTGACTATTATTATAAGACTTTTCATTATACAGTTCATATAACCTAATCCGGCTTTTATGAATACCTTCAGTTGCCCAGTCACTAAACATCAGACGGTCAGTTACATTTACTTTTTTGGATGTAAATACAGTCTGAAATTCGTCATTAATTAAGTTGAATAAAGAGTTATATAACTGATCCGGATGGTCATGATGAGGCAACCAATGCATTTTTCGAGATAAATTGTTTTTAAAAGTTTTAAGACGATTCTGGTTTATTGGTATATATTTAACAATTTTTCTCTGGTCTTTCGGACATTCTCTTGGACAACAGATTAACTGCCCACTGTGATCTGACTGAAGCATATTAATCAAAGATTTGTATAATGGTTTTATACTAGTAAATATATTATCAATACAAGGACCACTTGTGGCAGTCACTCTAGTTGGTTCATAGAAATTATGACATAAATTGTATGACTTAAATAAATTTAAAAAATTGGTAGTTGAAGAGCATTTTTCTAATATGTTAATGTTAAAGTCTCCACAAATAGCAACCGTTTTACGACAATTACAAACTTTGCTTAGAGCATCCTCCATAATAACTAAAAAACTTTCAAATGGTGCACATGGAGGTTTGTATACGCTCATAACAATGAACTGCTCAAACTCAACACATGTAATCTCTACTACTCGCTCAACAGAGAGGCTCACAATGTCAGTCCTTTCTTTAAATTTTAGAAATTTACTTACTATGATTAACGAGCCACCATGGATAAAATTTTCTCTACTGAACGAGCTTGCAACCTGGTGGTTATTAAAATTGAATATGAACTGGTGGCTTCTGAGCCAATGTTCTGTAATGCATAAAATATCAATATTGTTATAGTTCATAAACAATTCCAATTCTAACTCCTTACCCATCAGCCCTTGTATATTTTGATGCACCAGGTTGATACAATTTTTAGAATTTTTTTTTGTAAGTGTGGTTGATGGAACTATATATTTGTCACTTAAACTGGGTAAAGAATTTGATGTCTTATTAAATATATTGCCAGAGATTGACTCTATTGTCTCAGAATTCAATTTAAAGAATTTGGAACGGATTCCAAGCTTATATTGCATGTCAAATTTGACTGCTCAATAAAAGCAGTGTGGTTAGCCAAAACCTTGGCTGAGTTATTAATACAATAAGCTAGCGATGATGCTATTTGTCTTTTATAAAATTGTGATATATAATAATTATCATATGTCAAATAAAAATTTCTAATTAACGCATTAGAGTCAATAATGTCAATCAAATTATTGTAAAATGTCATAGTATGCAATTTTGAATTAATCTTAAATCTATAATCATTTTCAGCTTGTGGCAACAGCTTACTGTAAGGAAAAGCAAGAAACAGAATTTTTCTAACTTTTAAATTGAGTAATTGGTCAAAATATCTCTGTATAACATTTATATTTGCATTTCCTCTTCTCCCAATAAATATAATGATTGTTGTTTCAGGACAGTATGATTTAGACAAAATAGATTGCATTATTTGAGAATAACTTGCTCCAGGCATACATAAGTTAGTGATAGCTAAACCTGTCCTTTGCCGCAACAATTGGCTCATGTTTTTCCCTATCTCATCACTAAACATTAAAAGTTTGTCAGTGTTTGTAATGTGGGGTGAGAAGGAAGTGCGAAAATTAGAATTAGAATTAATGGTGGTGTTACCCACTGCATTAGAGGTGGTCTTGCCCAATGCTCATTAAGATATGCAAAGGCAAATAATAAATACCTTCCTAATTATAATGATGAGAAATCTAATAGTTATTTAGTATATCTTGAATGTGTAAATTTATATGGTTATGCTATGATGCAAAAGTTACCAACTGTAGACTTTAAATTTCTCAATGAAAAAGAAATAAATAAATTTGATTTAATGGCTGTTCCGAATGATAGTGATAAAGGATTTATACTCGAAGTAGATTTGCATTATCCTTTCGAAATACATGATGACCAAGCTGATTTGCCATTTGCAGCTGAAAAGTTTGTACCACCTGGTAGTAAATATCCAAAATTAATTGCTAACTTGTACGACAAGCATAAATATGTTATTCATTATATTCACTTAAAAGAATGTTTAAAAAATGGTCTCATTTTACTCAAGATTCATAGAATATTATCATTTAATCATGACACATTTTTAGCACGATACATATTATTAAATACAACATTACGCCAGCAGGCAAGTTCAGATTTTGTAAGAGACTTTTTTAAAAAGCAAAATAATTCTATTTTTGGCAAAACAATAGAAAATAAAAGGAAACAAGTCGGCGTAAAATTAGTTAATGTTTGGAAAGATACATTAAATAAAACTAATAAAATATGTGGTGCAGAAAAATACATAAGCGCACCAAATTTTAAAAATTTGTCGGTAATTTCTGAGTCCCTGATTGCAATTCAATTACAACAAACGAAAATTATCCTTGATCGTCCAATTTACATCGGTTTTACAATTTTAGAACTAGCTAAGTCTCATTTGTATAATTTTCACTATTCTGTAATGAAACGTATTTACAAAAATAGTATTAAACTATGTTATACTGATACTGACAGTCTCTTGTACTTAATACACACAGAAGACTATAAGGACATGAAAAAACATATTAAATATTTTGATACAAACAACTTTGAAAACAAGAAATGTAATATGCCTAAAGTCAACTGTAGAATACCAGGTTTTTTTAAGGATGAAATGGGTGGTGATGTCATATCTGAATTTGTTGGCTTAAGAGCAAAATTATACTGTATTGATTCAATAAATACCTCAATTACAAAAGCTAAAGGTATAAAAAAATCCGTTACTAAAAAACTTAATATTAAGCATTATAAAAGAACTTTACAATATAACGAATGTCTAAGAGAAAATATGTGTATAATTCGATCAAAAAGCCATAATATTTTTACTCAAAAAATTTATAAAATTGTACTTAGTAGAGATACTTAAGAGACAAACGACAAATACTGCAAGATGGTTGTAAAACTTTACCTTAGGGGCATTATAAAACTGTATTTTAGATAAATATTTATATTAAATGTATTATTATGAATACCTACTATGTAAACTATGTTTTTATTTGTTGTATGTATGTAATAAAAGTTATGTTCCTATATAAAATATGTTTTATAATATTGTAAGATAATATAGCATTGGATTAAAGTTCCATGTATGAATATGTGCAAATTGTACTAAAATAAAATATATTTAATAAATAAATACATTATAAACAAATGAGTTTTTTAAAAACGTTACCCTCACCTTTTACAATGTAGGTACAATGATCCGCATTGCATCTATATAATTTAAGCAGGAGCCTGTCACATAAAATCCAACTTTTACTAAATGAACGATATAATTAAGCAACTATCATATTTCATTTGTGTTTGGACACTGCTTAGTTGTATTATAGAATATGCAATGCATATCGTTATAAATACCTACATGCATACATAGCCTTACACCTATGACCCCGAAGAGGTAGGCAGAGGTGTATTTCTACACCCACTTTCCGCCTCATATTTTGGTCCCACATAATAGGGGGCGAGCCTATTGCCGTGCCGGGCTCATTTCTAGACTCCATGCTCCTACTGAGAATTTCCTAACAGAAAAACCCCGTAACACTTTGCCCTGACCCGGGAATCGAACCCGGGACCGCCCGATCCCACGCGCACATTAATGCCGCGGGATCAGTGAGGCAGGTAACGTTATCAATACTTCAATAGGAAAATAAATAAAACGGCTATATGTAGAGTTAATTTATATTATATATTTTTTTTAAACATTTCCACTTTATTTATATTATTACTATTTTTGTTAATAAGAGTCTCAGTAATGTCCATAATTTCATCATAATTTTCACGCACCACATACTGAACACTTACACTAGCATTATTATTATCACTAATAAAATCACTTTCACAATCTTTGTCCTTGATGTCGAATATATTAAGTTTAATAATGTGTTTGCCTTTAGATCCATTTCGACGAATTATGTATGATGATGATGAGTCCGTTGAAAGTTTCCTCTTCCTCGTCTTTTTTAATGTTGGAGCTTGGTTTGCATTATTTGCGAGTCGATTTGCATTTAGACGTCGGTGATTTGCCGACTCTTCAAAATATGAGCAGCAATTTTGCCCACAGTAGAACAGAGGCGAGTTAATATTCGAATCCTCAGGCTGCAAAAAAATTAATAAAGGAATTTTATAACAAGAAATAGGAAACATTATAATATATATCTATATATAATAATCAGTAGGTACTTAGCTAAATACTGACCTCGAATAATCTGTTCTGCTCTTGTTGAACATTATTTTCATTTACATTATCCGTAACAGGGCTGTAGGATGGTGAGATAGACATTCTGAAAAAGAAAGTGAAATTTACATGAATAGGATGAAAGCACAGTATCAAGGATGAAACCTTTCTTTGTTTAATACAAATTATTTATGAACTTACCTGGACCTGGAAATATATGTAAGTATATACTATGATCACAGAAAATATTTAACTTTTTAAAATTTATTTGTACGGAGAGTCACGTCGTTATACCGAGATAGACAAGTGAACTTTGAATTACTTGTAACTTTTTGTATGTACTAATGTTTACATTCCAATGACGTATGATGACCATATAGATCGATAATATGATCCAAGTTGCAAACACCATCTCCTATAACTTAGAAACTATGCTCAGGTTTCGACTTGTTCTTGCACTGAATATATGATCATATAAGAATAATATAACTCTTTTCCTTATTACAAAATTTGACGACTGGATGGCGGAGTGGTTAGTGTATCTGACTGCCACGCCGAAGGTCGCGGGTTGGATTCCCGTGCAAGTCAAATATTTGAGTGCATGAACATAATTAACTGTTTGACTTGGGCTGGGTGTTTCCATGTATAATATGTACGTATTTACGAAAAAAAATGTATAAAAGTATGTTTATCAGTTGTCTAGTATCCATGGTTAGTTTGGGACTAGACTGGCGTTGTGTGAATGTGTAGGAACATTATTATAGTTATTATTATTATAAAGACATAAAGACATATTTATTTCTGCATTTTGGTTGTTTACAACACTTATACATGTCAAAACCCTATTCTAGATGATGCCGGCTTTTCCTAGCCGTAACAAACTCAGAGTCATTGTTTTTTTTTGTCACTTCAATTTTTTAGTCTTTTCTTCATCTTTTAAAGTCCAGACAAAAAAGGGTTTAGTATGCAAGTACAATGCAGGAAATTATCTGACGCTTTTGACTGACTCGGCCCACTGATGGCCCGCATTCAACAGCAATTGTACGGCTCAACCTTGATTGAGGGAGCCAGCACGATCTGTATCACTATGCCTCCACGCCATCAGAAGGTGTATGCATAAGCATGTCAGCCTAAGCCATCAGACAGGTTGCCACAACTACTTGTTTATATGTTTAATAATACCCACATCGTACTCACAACTGTACATGCTAATACACAGTAAAATACATGTTGCAAACAATAAGTAAAAATAATAAAATTTAAACAATAAAATGTCATATATTTAAAATGTCACAAAATATTATTGAATGTCAATTTAGGCATAATAATATATTACTTAAGTAATTTGAAAAAAAATTATAAAAATTTAAACAATAAAATGTCATATATTTAAAATGTCAGAAAATATTATTGAATGTCAATTTAGGAATAATAGTATATTACTTAAGTAATTTTAAATATCAAAAGAGAATAAATAAAATAACAATGTCAAATCAAACTATGTCAAAACAAAATAAATTAAATTACAAATGTCAAATTAAAAATGTCAAAATGTAAAAATATAAGTATTACAAATGTAAATAAAAATATCATGTCACTAATTTCAAAATGTCAAAATTCATAATTTTTAAACTCAATTCCAGGCATTTTTGTCTGCTAAATAATCCTTCACTGTGTAATAAGCTTTTGAACACAAGCTCTGTTTAATAAATACTTTGAATTTATTAATACTTAGTTCCTGAATATTGCCTGGAATTTTGTTATAAAAACCTATGCTTTGACACTTGTATGAGTTACTTATTTTTTGTAGTCTAGTTGAAGGTAGAACAAGTTTGTTTTTATTTCGTGTATTTAATTTATGAATGTCGCTGAATTTAGAAAACATATTAATATTTTTCCTGACATATAACAAGTTCTCATAAATGTATTGAGATGCGACAGTCATTATACAGGCCGTATGTATATCAGTTAACTGACGAATTTTGTAAACCGCGTATGCTGCAGAGCTAAGTCTATTCGACAACTGACCTATATGTGGGCCCCACTGTAGCTTAGAATCTAAGGTTATGCCTAAGAATACGGTGTTATCTATAAGATCCAACTCTTCTCCATTCAAACATAATTATGTTAGGTTTAACTTGTTTTACATTCGGTCTTGAAAATCGTATACATTTTGTTTTTCTTTCATTTAACAGTAAATTGTTAGCTGTAAACCATTGAACTACTTTAGAGAGAGCGTTATTTACATCGTCATTATTTGATTGTTGTCGTCTTAGTTTAAAAATAAGTGATGTATCATCAGCAAATAACACTATCTCTTCATTATTTTGCATAATGTATGGCAAATGATTAATATATACAAGGAAAAGGAATGGACCAAGAATTGAACCTTGTGGCACATTATATTACCTAACCTACTAGATATAAATATTTCGGCAGTCTTTAAGTTGTAGTAATCGACAAGATGAAGTTGATCAAGCAGCCCATATCTCTGAAGGTTATCGAATTTAATGAATCTTCTCACCCGATCAGACACAGCGTTTTATTGCCAAATACGATTCGATGTATCATATGCGATCCTTCAAATTGTGGCAAAACCAATGCTATGATTAGTTTACTGTTACATGAAAATGGTTTAAAAATTATAAATATTTATCTTTACTCCAAAACTTCTTTTCAACCAAAATATCGTTTCTTATTAAAAAGAGTGCCGCAGATTAATTTCTATGAGTTCAGCAATGACAAAGAGGTTATATCTCCAAGTGAAGCTATGGCAAATTCTGTGTTTATTTTTGATGTTATTGCATGTGAAAATCAAATAAATATCCGAAATTATTTTTGTATGGGTAGACATAAACGAATTGATTGTTTCTATTTATCGCAAACTTATTCAAAAATTCCGAAGCAATTGTTACGCGACAATGTTAATTTTCTTATGATATTTAAACGAGATGATGTGAATTTAAAACATATTTATGAAGAGCATGTTAGTTCTGATCTACAATGGAAACAGTTCTAAAACATTTGTCAAACTATTTGGAGTAAACCTTACAATTTTTTACTTATTAACAAAGAATCATCATTAAATAATGGTCGGTATAGACAGAACTTTGATATATTTTATAAATTTGACTGATGGTTTATAAATATATTTAAGTCATCATCCTCTTAGCGTTATCCCAGTTTCAATCTGGGGTCCGCTTTCTAGTCTAACCGGATTTTGGCTGAATATAAGCTTTTACACGGAGCGACTGCCTGTCTGACCTCCGCAACCCGAAGGGATAGCGATATCGCATGGTTTAGACTAGTGTCAGTTTATTTAGAAGGTACTGACGCCCTGTAACGACTGTCAAAGATCTTCATGACAACCGGGACCGACAGCTTAACGTGCTCTCCGAGGCACGGGACAAGCGATAATTAACAATTCAATACGCCCATAACTCCGAAAAGTCATTGGTGCGCGCCGTGGATTCGAACCCGATACCCTCTGCATGTCAGTCTGTTGGTATATCCACTCGGCTATCGCTGCCTCTTATAAATATATTTAAGTGATATTATTTAATTTTCATTGGTCAAACGCCGAGTGAAGTTTTATCAAACGCCGTATTTATGAAAATGAAATACTTATCTATAATGCCCTTGGTTGTGGCACCACATACAGCCATTAGCCCGGCCCAGGGGTAGGCAGAGATACCTCTTCTATTTCCCACCTGGGCAATTCTTGCCCGGCGCGTCCGAGTCACGGGGGTGGGCACCCAATATCTCAGTAGGCCGAGATATTTGGGTGGCGAAACTCGGGCAAGGACCCAGAATCGCGGGGTATATCGCGGTCCCGTGCCCAGGGTTACGGGTGAAGACTTCAACGGCTGCGAAGGCGGAGATAATGAATATCAGTACGGTGGAGCAGGCGGAAGAAGCAAACAACCCACTGGAGAGCTGCCCTTACGTAAAGAGGTCACAGGTTGACAGTGAAGCTGCGTTACCAGGCAGGGTGGCGCAGTAGGGATGGCGGTGGAATATATCATCGGCTCCCAAGCTCTTCAGAAGAGTCACTGCCTTGGCGTCAGGTGGCAACCGCCGTAAAACCCATAGCCAATATACATCTCTCCTCACATGAATGCACAATAAAATGAAAAAGGATTATATTACTAGGGCGTACCCCATAAGCGACGCAAATGCGAATAGGGTGACCTTCGAAGCAAATACTAAGGCGTACCCCCAAAGCGACGACCATACGGACAAGAACAAACATTCGCATTTAAACAATATTAATAAGATTAGACTCGCAACATTGAATTAAGGGTCCCTTACGGGGAGAAGCCAGGAACTGAGCAAAATTCTACAAAAAAGGAGCATTAACATCTGCTGCCTACAGGAAACAAAATGGAAGGGCTCAAAATCTAAAGAAATAGGCAACAACTACCAGGTCATATATCACGGCACAGATAATAAAAGAAATAGAGTGGCAATAGTTTCAGATGACAATTTTCGTACTCGGATTATCAATGTCACTCGGAAAAGCGACAGAATTATAGCTGTAAAATTGGCTTTGGATGACCAGAAAATCACCAACATAATATCAGCGTATGCTCCACAGGCAGGCTGCACTGAGGAGGAGAAGAGGATATTTTGGGAGGACTTTAGACGATCTGATACACGGCATCCCATCTAATGAATACAAGATTATTGGCGCGGACCTAAATGGCCACGTAGGAGCCAAAAATTCAACAGATGGGACGGCTCACGGTGGGTTTGGGATAGGTGTAATTAACAAACAGGGTGAAGAAATCTTGGACTTCTCTGCAAGACATTCGCTAACCATTATAAATACGAACTTCCAAAAGAAACAAGAACATCTAATCACCTATAAAAGTGCAGGTCGCATGTCACAAATAGACTACATAATAGCGGACATGACGGTAAAACGGAAGTTCAAAGACTGTAAAGTTATCCCAGGTGAACCCCTCACAACACAGCACCACTTACTAGTAGCCGTATACGTCCTCCCAAAGCCGATAAAAACAAAAGCCGACAGGACACCTAGAACAAAGTGGAAGGAACTGGATGGACCTAAGGGCGAACTGCTGATAGCTGATGTAAAAGAATATCTCGAAACTGATTTTGGTGTCACTTATAACACGGCGGACGATATGTGGTCTAAATTTGAATTACAGTGCAGAGCAAAAGCTACGGAAATCCTAGGAACATCTAAAGGACCCATTAAAAACGGAAAAGACCCAAACTGGGGGAACGGCAAGGTAAAAGAAACCCTGACAAATAAAAAAGTTCTGTTTAAGAAATGGCAAAGCTCGCAACTGGAAGAAGATAAGGAGCAATACAAAGATGCCAAAAAAACGCGGAAAAAAGTGTGTTGCACAAAAAAGGGCAATTAGTAACCAAAACTTCTACAACAATTTGGAAAACGCCACGGACGCAAATTAAATAATTAAAATTGCAAAATGTACACATAAATCAACTATGGACATAAAGGTTAATAAGTACATAAAAAGTAAAGATCAAATTGTGTTAACTGACAAAGCGCACAGTAGCAAGAGATGGGTCGAGTATTACCAACATCTTTTAAACGAAGAATTCCCAAATGAAGATCCTATGCCCTGTGATCCAATTCATGGACCTATACCTGAAGTAGATACTGCTGAAGTTAAAAACGCGATGATGAAATTGAAGAACAGAAAAGCTACAGGCCCTGATGAAGTGCCCGCAGATCTATGGAAGGCTCTTGGCCCGATAGCTGTTTACTGACTTACTAAGCTATTTAACGTCATCTTAGCCACAAAATGCATACCAAAATCATGGCGGGAAAGCTATCTACTCCCCTTTTACAAGAATAAGGGGGATGTTGCACAGTGCGAGAATTATCGAGGTATAAAATTGACCTCACATATACTTAAAATATGGGAAAGAATTATTAATAAGCGAATCGCCAACATCTCACAAATATCACCAAATCAGTTCAGTTTCACAGCATCGAGATCGACTATCAACGCAATTCAGACGATCAGGATTATGATGGAGAAATATAGAATTAACCGCAAAGATCTACATCTCACGTTTATCGACCTCGAAAAAGCCTTTGATCGAGTACCCCGTAAATTAGTATGGCAGGCTATGCGTGCTCAACTTGTTCCTGAATACTATATCAAACTAGTACAAGACATGTACAATAATGTCAGCACAAGAGTCCGGAGCCTAGCCGGCGTAAGTGAGGCTTTTGAGGTCAAAATAGGCGTCCATCAAGGATCCGTGCTAAGCCCACTTTTGTTCAATCTGGTTATGGACTACCTTACTAGGGATATTCCTTCTCCATTGCCCTGGACAATGCTGTACGCAGATGATATAGTGCTGGCTGCCGATACCGCAAGTCAACTGCAGGAACTTTTAAACAAGTGATCGCACGCCCTCGAAAAGTACGGCCTGAGAGTGAATAGGAGCAAAACCGAATATCTGAAATGCCCTTTCGGCAGCAACACTACATCAGAAACCATTTATGTTGGAACTACACCCGATGCCAATGTAGACGCTGATGTGACTCACAGGATAAACGTCGCATGGCAGAAATGGCGCTCACTTACTGACGTGCTTTGTGACCCACGTGTACCCGTCAAAACCAAGGGTAAAGTATATAAAACGGCAGTCCGCCCGGCGTTACTGAATGGGTCTGAATGCTGGACAACAAAGAAGTCGCATGAACAAAAGATGCATACCAGCGAAATGAAGATGCTTAGGTGGGCGGGAGGTATGACGCGACTAGATAAAATCCGCAACGAATATATTAGAGGAAGCTTTAAAGTTGCACCAATCGCAGATAAAATCACCGAAAACCGCCTTCGCTGGTATGGCCATGTCAGAAGACGAGACGAAGATCATGTGGTTCAAACTGTATTAAACCTTCCAGAACAAAAACGAGGGAGAGGCCGCACGCCGTTAACCCGGTGGAGCTCCATTTAAAGAGACCTCAAGAAAGCCCAGTTGCACGAAACGACAACCCAAGATCGTTTGACTTGGCGCAGGAAAGTGAGGAGACCCGACCCCAAATAATGGGATAAGGAGAGGAAGAAAAAATAAATACTTATCTATAATTATTTCTCTATGGGTAGACATAATTTTTTTATTATGAAATCTATTTGTTAAACAGTTTGGCACAATCATTCTACTTTTTAATGATTTACGCAAAATTTCCGATAAATAACGGAAGATACAGGCAGCATTTTGATACCTTTGTTTTTTATTTTGACTGTTTGTAGTTGCATATTTATAAACAAATTCAATAGAAAATACAGTTTAGTGCAATTCTGTCCTTACTTGAATTCGCTTGTCATTTAAGAAAACTGGAGAAATATATTAAAAAAAGAATTAATGAAGTCTGTTGATTATATAAAAAATAAAATAAAACAAATGAAAAATCAAGAACATGAAATCAACTTATCAATAGATAAAATGCTCAAACCTGTTTCGGAGCCCCTCAATAACCTTGTGAAATTTGAAATAAATCTTGAAGTCGATAAACATTAAATTTGAAAAATGAAACGTCCGAAAATTTTATGCAAATTGAGTCAGACGAAAATACTTCAAGCTCATCAACTAAGTGTGTTAGTTTTTACGACCCTGTAACTCTGCAAGTACTCCTAAAAATGAAAAAAAGCACAACATAGACAGTTCTTTGGAAAATGCAGACATCTTTGGTATTAACGATGGAGTGAATGTGCCTTTTGGAATAAGAACCGAAAACAAAACTTTAATGATGGGCAACGAAGTAGTTTCATTTTCTAAAATTGACAGCATAGACAACGATAACACAGTTTTAGTTAAAATTGGTGGCAATACTTATAATTTAACGCCGGGGCTTCAAGAAATTTTACTTCGAAAGAAACCCAATTTAAAGTTAATAACAAACATAGATAAACTTGTCTACAAAGATATACTAGATCATACTAATGCTCATAAGAGAGATTTTAATCCTAGGGGTCAAATTAGAGGTGATAAAGGCACTAAGTATCGTCAAATTATAAAGCCGTTATTTTGTGAGGCGTCAATGAAAAAAACAAACTAAGCTTGGAGGTAGCTTGCCAAAATTTAAAAAATATAAGAAACACACTGACTTGGCGTATTGGGATGATCCCAATGAATTAGTTGATAGATTAAAATTATTAGTAGCTTCAAGAGATGCTGGTAACACAAATCATGATAATGAAATTTTATCAATAATTAACGAATAAATACTGATAACAAACAAATTCTGACTTAGTATTACTAAACCGTTCAGAATGATATATGCTTGGGTATTTTAACTCCATGATAGTATGTTCAGATACTGCATTGAAACTAGACTTGTAAACAAAAATACATAAATATATAGATACAGAAATTTCAAACCATGACTAAGGCTGTTATTGTAAATGAAATTCATAAAAGTGCAAGGGTAAACTTTCCGCAAAGAACTGTTATTATGAAAGATATAGATGATCTTTGGCAGGCTGATCTAATTGATATGCAATCAATATCCAAAGAACATAAAAGTTATAGATTTATTCTTACAGTTATTGACACATTTTCGAAATATGCTTGGGCATTTCCTCTGAAATCTAAGAATAAAGATGTTGTATGTGACACTTTCAAGAGTTTGTTGGATGATGGTCGCAGTCCTAAAAATCTACAAACTGATAATGGAACAGAATTTTATAATAATAAATTCCAAAAACTTATGAAATCTTATAATATTAACCATTACTCAACCTTCTCCACAAAAAAAGCTTCGATAGTTGAGAGGTTTATCAGAACTTTGAAATCAAAATTGTATAAAGAATTTAGTTTAAAAGGTAACTACAATTGGATAGATAACAACCTCAAAAATGTTAATTATAAATACAAACACACCTATCATCGAACAATTGACGAAATTCCTGTAAAGGTCAGTAGTGTAAATAAAAAACGCATATTAAAAAGATATGAAAAAAATATGAAGAAAGTCAGAATGAAACGCAAATATGAAGTGGGTGACTATGTACGTATCGGTAAGTACAAAGGAACATTTGAAAAAAGCTATACACCTAACTGGTCAATAGAAATATTTAAAATTGGCAAAATACAAAACACATCTCCTATCACTTACCTGATTGAAAATACGATCCGAGGTCAACCTATTTTAAAGCATTTTATGCTCAAGAACTTCAACAAACGAAACATCCTGACATATATTTATTTGAAAAAGGTAAACGCAAAGGTAACAGGGCTAGGTTGTTAAGTGGCTAGGTTTACCATCTACTGAAAATAGTTGGATCGATAAGTCGAATATTTTATGAGAACCAATAAACTTAATCTACCAAGTGTCAAACGCATTGTTTTGTAGACCTATTTATTAAATATTTACTCCCAGATAAATCAGTCTTATTATGTGTATTGGAGAGAGTAGTCTTCTCAACTGGCTCATAAATCATTTGCCATTTGAATTACATTTACCAGGATACAATTACTGTGGACCTGGTACAAAATTAATTTAACGACTAAAACGTGGAGATAAAGGTGTAAATAAATTAGACGAATATTGTAAATAACATGATATTGCATATCACAAGTCATCAAATTTGAAGGATCGACACAAGGTTGACTTAATTTTGTTAAAAATGGCAAGGAAGCGCGCCTTTGCCCCTGATTCAAATACAGGAGAAAAATTGCTGCGCATTTAGTAAGTAATGCCATGTTAACGAAAATTAAAACAGGTTCTGGGCTAAAAACACGCCATCGAAAGTCTTCGAGTAAAACAGCATCTGGAAAAGTCTTAAAAATAAATTTAAAAATATAATTACTGTTGTGGCAAAACGTATGAAAAAATTAAAACCAAAATGCAAGAAAGTAGCAAAAGAATTAGCAATGGCTGCTGCCAGAGAATTAGCTGATGATTCATCCATTAAGCGTCCTCGAGTTATTCCTATACCAAAAACTGGCGGAGTATTACCTTTGATTCCTATTTTCGCGGGATTATCAGCGGCAGGAGCTTTAACAGGTGGTGCAGCTGGTATTGCAAAGACCATAAATGAGTACAAGATGGTAAAAAAACTGTATGAAGAATCGAAGAGACACAATAAAAAAATGGAGGCCCTTTGCATTAGAAAAGGACTGCACCTTAAACCGCATAAAAATGGACTTGGAACCTTCGTATCAAAAGCAAAAAACTAAAATACCGGCTACCCAACCGCGCATTAACTTACTTAGATATTTTGAAGTATGGATGTAGCATCCCATATTTTAGAGGTGTTTTTATGAGAGATAATCTCCCGAAATGTCCCTACAAAAAAGAATGTGGAGTTGTTAACTTAGATATATCTAAGAATCCAGGTTCTCATTGGGTAGCCTATGCAAAACATAATAAATATATTGAATATTTTGACAGCTATGGAAATCTTAAGCCTCCAAAAGAAATTATAAATTACTTAGGCTGTAAAGTCCACTACAATTACGAAAATATACAAGGTAATAATCCTTTCAATTGTGGACATCTATGTTTAAAATTTTTAAGGACATTTTGGCATAAGAATTGAATAAAATAAACAGTAGGGCTCAACATACAATATTATTTAGCGGGCCTTAGTCGCGATAATTTGTTTATTTCAAGGCATAAATACCTCTGTTATTCTCCTACGTTCAGTTAGTCTCCTAAGTTCAGTCCCTCCGCGACCACAACCGTTGCAAGCTGGTAGAAACGTAAGAGAATAACAGAGGTATTTATGCCTTGAAATAAACAAATTATCGCGACTAAGACCCGCTAAATAATATTGTATGATGTATACAAATTGCAAAAGTTTAAAATCGAGTAGGGCTCAAAACTGTTCAGTATGCAAGTATGTCTATAACGGTAACTATCTCTGGCACCAAATCAGAGTAAGAATCATATTTTAAACCACCTCAGAATTTATCTGGAAATTATGAGTGCGGTTTGCTGTATTGTTCGATTTTAAACTCGGCATCAAATGTGTATTCTAGTAATACTAAAATTCCACCTATTATCAGGATTGAATGTGACATAAGTAGTGTAATATTGGGGCTTCTGCATCACTCACCTCGCTTCGCTACGTTCGCAATACAGAGCGCCGCAAAATCACACTACTAACATGATCTGCGATACGGACGGTTGGCATTAGAAGTATAACATTATTTCATTCATCGATGCATCGTAATACTGGTAGCATAGTAACAATGTTTTTACTTGGGATGACATAATATAAACAACATTCTCAAGTTCGTTCGACGCGCTCAGTGCGGCTCGGGCACAGCGATGCATTCATAATAATTTATATGTACATACTGTTATCTTTGCACAGCTCGTTGATAATTTTAATGAATGAATGCAAAATCTTAACAATGTTGAAAGTAGGATCGGGGTGGCTCCCGGGTTCGATTCCCGGGTCGGCCAAAGTGTTATTGGGTTTTTCTGTTAGGAAATTCTCAGTAACAGCAAGAGCAGAAATGTGCCCGGTACAGCAATAGGCTCGCCTCCCTATTACGTGGGACTTAAATATATGTGGCGAAAGGTGGGTGTAGTAATACACCTTTGCCTACCTCTTCAGGGTTACAGGCATAAGACTATGAATGTATGTACTTATGAATTATATAATTGTTTTATCCACAACTAGCTTTTGCCTCTGACTTCGTCTACATGGAACTTGAACCCACGGTCACTCGGATTCCAGGTGATGCGGACGTATCGAGATAAAGCAGATTGACTGCACGTGTAGTGTTCGATCGATTAATATAAATGTGTTCTGACTTCTGCGTCACTCAACTCGCTTCGCTCGTTTCGCGACGCAGACACCCCCAATAATACCCTACTTTTGTTATCTGCGATCCGTTTTATTCACGATATAGATTATTGACATTATGTTTGAGCTTAGAATAATAACACCTATTCTAAGGTTTTCAGGTTAGGAATTTAACTCCTTGTCTTAGTGACCAATGTAACTGTTCTCTTTGCTGAGTTTTTTATTGTACTTATGAATGTGTATCAATTCGTGTAATATTCCAATCATAGTATATATTAAAACTAAATGGATATGTTAGTGAATATAGGAAACGATTAGGTAAAATGAAACAATCCATATTGTATCTTTTTAAAAAAGTTTATTATCAAAGCACCATTTTTTTAAGCACATAACATTTTTTAATGCACATATTGAGTCATGATAGATACAATTGTACAAATCTCCGGAATATTTATAGCGATCATATAGGGTCAACAAATTAGGACAACCTTTATCTTCTAAATTAATTACATTAACACTATTTAAAATATTTTTCAACCATGACACTTTTTCAAGACCTTTAACGAAAACACACTTATCTTTTAAGATATCTAAAACTAAATATTGATAATTTGAGTCAGGTATAAATCCTTCGCTCCAGTATATTTTTCTATTACGCTCAATCCAGCAACTTGTTGTCTTTCCGATTTAGTCAAATCGTAAAAAGGAAATGGCGGTTTGATAAAAAACACTTGCAGGCTTTGATTACACCATATAGCAATTTCTTTTATTATAAATTCATTTGCTTCTGTTTTAAAGCCTTGGATGTCTACAATAGCAGTCATGATAATCTACGCACGATGTTGCTCAGAGGTTTGTATTCCACAAGTCGGTCGTTTATAATCAAACAGTATGCAGTTGTCTTATCTGGTATTTGTGTTGAACATTCAAATTCCAATCTTACATCCACTGGACCAGTTTTTAAACTATCGTTTTGTCTCGAGCAGTCTAAGATGAAGACTGGGGCCTTTTCTTTGAAATCCTGCAGATCAAGCAACGGTTCTACCGGAGAGTTGTAATACGACTGACGAAATTTCACGTACATTTCATATAATATACTATATTTGTTCTCACAAAACTTTAAAGATAAAGGCTCATAAGGATAATACTGCGAATTTAAAAAGAGCGTAACATTTGTTACCTCACAATGATCAAATACCGAACTGTCTTTAGTTCTATTATTTTTTCTATTAGTTTGCAAGCAAAAAATGACATACCGAGGCTTTTCTAATTGAGAACCAGTCTTTACTGACCAAGAATACTTTGTGGTTTTAGGTAGTAAAGGATACTCATATAAATCCCAATTTCTAAAGGCCATCTGAATAGGTTTATCTCTTTCTAAGTGCTTTAAAAGTATTACGTTCTCGATTGGAAACTTTTATATGTGGTACTCTCCATTGAATTCTCTGTATATCTATTTGAAGCTGAACGACTTCATCAGTAAGAATAATACTATTTAAGTTAGAATTACTCCTATTCAATATAAGTTCGTGTTTACAATTTATCACAATTTTATTATAATCCTCTGCAAACCCTAAAATCTTATTTAAAGGCACCACAACGCTAAAATGTCCATCACTTTGGAATCCGTTTAAATTCCAACCCCATAATGCAGAAACTTTACTTTCTGCTTCATTAAATGAGATGTATGACTTTATTGTTGATGTTATTCCAGATTTTTTTATACGATCTATTTCAAGTCCATTCATTTCGTACCTGATGTCTTGGAACAAGTACATAACAGGGTTATTAGTAAACGTAACAGCTTTCTTGATCTGATGCCCATCCTTACCGAACAGCTTTGCCTGACCTTTGATGTAGATGGAACTGGCTGATGGTAGCACGTATATATCTTGCTGGTGTATGGGGATTCTGATTTCATCGTTTTCTCTAAAACTGTTATTGTAGGGATTGTATGAATGGATTTCATAACTTTCGATTGAACTATCAAAGTGTGGTAAATCGGTAACCTGTAGTATACTCATACTTTAAACCCTAAAGCTTTAAGAAAATCTTTATTTGATTTAGTCAATTTCTTCACGTTTTTCTTACGTCTGTGCACCTTAATGGTCGTTGACGGAATAGGACGTTTTATTTTCACTGAAGGGTTTTTATAATATACTATCATTTTGCTTTTCTTAAATGAAAACGTAATTGAATATTTTCTTCACCAAAGTCAATACGGTAACCAAACTGATCTACAATCCTAACAGATATGGATGAAATTATATTTTTGTTAACTGGAAAGTAAATAACGTTCTGAGGTATTTCTATGTAGCCGTGACTTGGAGCAGTATCAGATATAAATTCATGAATAAAATGAGTCGGTAATCCGTTGCAGTATGAACCGTGTACAAGATCACATTCAATTCTGATAACAGCTGTTAAACTGCTGTTATTAACGGGCACATTCGGTCTTGTTTTTAATACTGTAAAGTATAGTAAATCGCACTCGTACTGATCAGATAAATGAAGAGGTGGTTGAAAATACGAAATCAGTTCCGATTTATTTCCAGAGATGGTAACCGTAGTAGACATGCTTGCAAACTGAACTCTTTTAGATGATCCTGTTTATTTTATTTCATGATTATACCAAAAATTCTTTATGAAATTTAAACATAAATGTCCACAATTGAAGGGGTGATCACGTTGTATATTTTCATAATTATATTGAATGTTAGAACCTAAGTATTTTATAAATTCCTTCGGAGGTTTAAGATTTCCATAACTGTCAAAATACTCAACATAATCATTATATTTTGCATAGGCTACCCAATGAGAACCAGGATTTTTTGAACTATCCAAATTAATAACTCCACATTCTTTTTTATAAGGACATTTAGGGAGCTCATCTCTCATAAAGATACCTCTTAAACAAGGAATTCTATTCCCGTACTTTAAAATGTCAAAGTTAGTTAAGGCCCGTTTGGGTAGCCGATATCTTAGTTTTTTTCTTTTGATACGAAAATTCCAAGGCCGCCTTTATGTGGTTTAAGGTGTAGTCCTTTCCCAATACATAGAGCTTCCATTTTTTCATTATGTCTTCTCGATTTTTCATACAGCTTTTTAGCCATTTTGAATTCATTTATGGTTTTAGCAATACCAGCTGCAACGCCTGCTAAAGCTCCCGCAGCTGATAATTCCGCAAAAATAGGAATCAAAGATAATACTCCCCCAGTTTTTGGAATAGGAATAACGCGAGGAAGCTTAATCGATTAATCATTAGCCAATTCTCTAGTAGCGGCAATAGCTAATTCTATTGCCATTTTCTTGCTCTTAGGTTTTAATTTTTTGATATGCCTTTTTGCTTTTGTAATAACAGATTTTAATTTACTTTTTAACCCTTTTCCAGGTGTAATTTTTGGAGAATGCTTTTTGTCCAAACCAGAACCAGTTTTAATTTTTGCTGACATAGCCTTACTTACTAAGCGTGCCACGAGTTTTTCAGCTATACTGGCATCGGAAGCAACCGCTCGCTCTTTCGCCATTTTTAACAAAATTAAATCAGCCTTATGTCGATCCTTTAAGTTTGATGACTTGTGATATGCAATATCGTGATCTTTGCAGTATTCGTCCAACTTATTTACGCCGTTATCTCCTTTTGTTAGTCTTTATATTAATTTAGTACCTGGGCCACAGTTATTATATCCTGGTAAGTGTAATTCAAATGGTAAATTATTAATAAGCCAATTGAGAAGACTACAAAACACATTATAAGACTGATGATTCCGTTTTGAATACTTTAATAAATAGTTATGTGATTCGAGTTTGTTAACGTTATTTTATTTATAATATTACATTCGATTTATCAATCCAACTGCTTTCAGCTGAAGACAAACCTAACCATTTTACTAAAACCCTGTTACCTTTTCTTCTAAGAACTTTCTCGACTAGATATATATTGGATGTTTTGTTTTTTGAAGTTCTTGTGAATAAAATGCTCCTAAAATAGGCAGACCTCTGATAGTGTCTTCAATTAAGTAAGTTATAGGAGTTGTATTTTGTATTTTACGAATTTTAAATATTTCTGTTGACCAGTTGGGAGTATAACCTTTTTCAAATGTACCTTTGTATTTACTGATACGCACATAATCACCTACTTTGTACTTGCTTTTTAAATTATCATTTTTTGGCAACTTTAAATACCTTTCTAATATCAGTTTTTTATTCATATTGTTCACATTAGCAGGGATTTCATTAATAGTGCGATGGTGAGTGTGATCGTATTTGTAAATAACATCATTGAGGGTATTATTTACCCAATTGTAATTGCCTTTTAAACTAAATTCCTTATAGATTTTAGATTTCAATGTTCTGATAAATCGTTCGACTATTGAAGCTTTTCTTGTTGAGAAGGTTGAATAATGGTTAATATGATACGATTTCATAAGCTTCTGAAATTTGTTATTATAAAATTCTGTTCCATTATCGGTTTGCAGATTTTTAGGAACACGCCCTTTATCCAACAAAGTTTTGAAAGAGTTATACACATCTTCTTTGCTTTTACTTCTCATAGGAAAGGCCCAAGCATATTTCGAAAATGAATCAATAACGGCAAGAATATATCTGTAATTTTTATTTTCTTTAGAAATTGATTGCATATCAATTAAGTCTGCTTGCCACAAGTCATCTATATCTCTCATGACAACATGTCTGCGCGGATAGTTCAGTCTCGCATTTTTATGAATTTCGTTTACCACGTCAGCTTTGCTCATGTTCACAACTCAGTAGGTATGTTTGTCTCGAATTCAGCTATAATACTGAATAAAAAGCATATTATTAGGACTATTTATTATTTAATTATGTCAGCTTCTTTTAACTCTTCAATTATTGATAAAATTTCATTATCATGATTTGTATTACCGGCATCTCGGGAAGCAATTAATAGTTTCAATCTGTCAACCAGTTCGTTAGGATCGTCCCAATATACCAAGTCAGTGCTATTTTTGTATTTCTTTAACGTTGGTAAGCTTCCTCCAAATTTAGTGACAATATTATTGTTTGACGATTCAGAAAACAATGGTTTGATTATTTCACGATATTTTATACCTTTATCGCCTCTAATTTGCCCAATGGGATTGAAATCTCTCTTATGTGCATTTGTATAATGCAACATATCTTTATAGACAAGTTTATCTTTGCTCGATATTTGTTTCAAATCAGGTTTTCTTCGAAGTAAAAGTTCTTTTAAACCAGGGGTTAAATTGAAGCTTTTGTCACCAACTTTAATTAAAATGGTATTATCATTATTTGCACTATCTATGTTAGAAAACGAAACTATTGAATTACCCATTAATATTTTTTTGTTTTCACTCCTTATTCCAAATGGTATGTTTAGGTCATAAATATAAAGAAAGAAAGAAGAAAGAAATATCATGGATATCAGGACCCTCTAATGATATTTCTAAATCATCCGGTAATTCCGTCTGGGGAGGCTTTTTAACGTTCAGTACAGAATTCAGTTCTGGGTCATAGCATTCTTCAAACTTAGTAGATGAGCTAGTATTAATGTCACCTAATTCCACGTCTTCAAAATTAGAGTGTGTATTTTCAAAATTTTGTATTTTTTCTAATGTTTTATTTGAATCAACTAGAGTTTTAAGGGGATCTGTGACAGGTTTTAAAATTTTTTCAAGTGATAAGTTCGTAGAGTGTTCCTGGTTTTTCATTTGTTTTATTTTATTCTTTATGGAGTCTACAGACTTCATTAACTCTATTTTAATATTTTTCTCCATGTTATACTTATTAACAACTGTATTCAGCTAAGGAACAAATTATACTGACTTTGATTTGCCATGTTAATTACTTATATATATATATATATATATATATATATATATATATATATATATATATATATATAAACAGTCAGTCAAATTTAAAAAACATATCAAAATTCTGTCTGTACCTTCCATTATTTAATGACGATTCTTTATTAATAAGTAGAAAATTATAAGGTTTACTCCAAACAGTTTGACAAATATTTCTAAACTCTTTCGACTGTAAATCAGAAGTAACATGCTCTTCATAAATATGTTTTAAATTCACATCATCTTGTTTGAATATAATAAGAAAATTCATATTGTCACGCAACAGTTGTTTTGGAATTTTGGAATAGGTTTGAGATAAATAGAAACAATCTATTTGTTTATGTCTACTCATACAAAAATAATTGCGAATATTTACTTGATTCTCACACGCAACATCATCAAAAATACAGAATTTGTTAAAGCTTCACTCGGAGAAATGACCTCTTTATCATCGCTAAACTCGTAGAAGTTAATCTGCGAGACTCTTCCTAATACTTCACTCAAGAAACGAAACTTTGGTTGAAATGAAGTTTTGGAATAAAGATAAAGATTTTTAAATTTTAGACCATTTTCATGTAACAACAAACTAATCATAACGTTTGTTTTACCACAGTTCGATGGACCGCACATTATACATCGAATCGTATTCGGTAATAAAGGACTATGTCTGATCTGGTCAGAAGATTCATTTAAATCTATATTAATAACTTTCAAAGATATGGGTTGCTTGATCAACTTCATTTTGACAATTACTGTAATGAATGTCTAACACACATATTTATAGGTAGCTTTACCTTTAACACTAAATTAGATATCATAAAGTATAAATAACAGCATTAAACATGTTTGTACAGGTCTAGAAAGTTAGGAATTTTGTATTCTCGTATTACAATATTATATTTTTAATAATTGATTTCATTTGGTATTGAATATCATACAGATTTAAAATTGAATTCCTTATTGCATTATGTTGTCATAGTCAGCCGAAACAGGACCTGTTGCTAGCAGAGAAATCAAGTTTTATTGGTAAGTACGTTTTTAATGTTATAAGTTATTACAATATTATATTATATTATTATATGAATAATTAGATATCTTACTTTAGTTTTATTTTCAGAATCATGTCATACAGCCCCAGCATTCTCAACATTGCAGGACTTAACAGATTTGTATTTGATAATGTTGATTCTCAAATCCCAAGTCCTTTGGACGAAGTTGACCAGACAGAAATACAAGAGGTTAGTAAATATTATTTTATTCCTCATAGTTAAATTCATATAGTTATGAACTTTTCATTTACATTTTTTATGTTATTATATTGCAGTACAATGCTTTGGCAGAGAATGGTAGACAGTTAAAAAACAAGCAATTTTTTTACTCTCAAGGAAATGATGAATGTTTTGAAAAGCATCGGAACAAATCCTCTGATCAGGTAAGCACTACATAAAATGTATTTATGTTTATAAACATTTATTGTGTGCGTCCACATTATTATATATTTATGTGTGATTTATTTTTTACAGGTTACTAGCCCATATTTCTCCACTCAAGACGATGGCATGACATACATTGAACCAAACTTTTCTACAAAGTCAAAAAAATTGTCACCGTCTAAAAAGCGTCAAAGTTTATTAACGTCATCGGCAAATTCGTACATTGTTCGAAGAAATCGTCCTAAGCAAGGACGTCTTCTAATTAAGATAAATATTCGTGAATTAGATTATGTAGACAAAAATAAAAAAACGAGGCTTGCTCAAGTGCACAATATGTGGTTGAGGAGCCTTATGATGATGTAATGGATATCACAGAGACATTAATAAAAAAAATAAGTAAGACATTGTGTGATACTGAGTAGTCTTAAGATAATGTTTTTATTTAAGTTTAGTTGTATTTCTAAAAATAAATAAATGTTATCTGTTTAAAAATGTGTAATTGTTATGAGTCAATGTTTGTATGCATGCTTTATATTTATGTAAAAGTTAAATAAATGTTGTGGCTGAATTCTTATCGTTTAATTTTTTATTAATAAAAATAGAAATTAGGTATAGAATAGTAAATTTAAACAACTTTATTTGAATACACATTTATTTTATAAAAACATTTTTTACTTAATTCATAACAAATAAAAACAAAAAAAATACACGGTATACATTTATTGATTATTACAATACTTAGTTACATTCCTTTATTACACATATTTTTATTTGATTATAATAATATACTTATTACACAATTAATTCAATTGTAATTAGCTTTTATAAGTAGGTATATTACAATGTTATTTTAGTTAAGTAGAACAAATAGAGTAAATCTTACACGTACTGAAAGTATTGAACTATAATGCCCAAAGGTAAAGTATTGAAATTTCATCATTGTTGTGCTCAAGTGCATTTCACTAAACTGTGAATTTAAATCTGTTTGTGGTGGCGTACAAAATTGTCATTGTTGCGTATATTCAAACATGACTTAGTGTTTTTTATAACCGCAGGCAATTCTAAGTATATTCCAGCTCTTACAGGACTTGTACTTGTTTAAGTTTATTTTCAAATTACTTATACTATTAATAGTCCAACCAGATTCGGCAAGTTCAAACTGTAAATATGTAGATATTAATTTTTCAGAGCATTTAAAATACATGTTATAAATATCTGTATTCGGAACTGCTATCATATATTTGGTGTTGAAAGATTCTATAGTCTTAATTAAAAATAATAAAACGTGAGAGTATTAAAAAAATAGATAAATATTGCGACTTCTACATTGTCTCATCTACGTTACCATTAATTATAGATAGTTATGGCATACGTTACCATAATTACCTATAGATAATTATAGCCATGCTATTAGAAAAAATCTATTTAAACTCTTATGTCGTCAAATAAGTTTAATTTGATGGAGATAATCATACACTGAAAATTAATGTTTTAATGAAATTAAAATTTAACATATTGTTTGAAAAAATCTTACCTCAGACTCTGAAACGACGGTATTCCGTTTTCACTCTGTTTGTTGTCAGCCCGTCACTATCAGACTCGGATTCTGAAGCGATGGGGTTTTTAGAAAGCAAAGCCTTCTTCTTCTGAGACACTTTTTATGTCTCTTCACATCACAGCCTTGTTTTTTGAGATGCCGCCGGTTTTTTGTTTTGTTGCTCGAGATGTTGAAGGCACGGAGTCTTCTTCTTCAACCCAAAAAGCGTTATTTACCAAATGAGCCCTGAAAACATTATTAAAATGCAATAAGTATTTTTTGTTGCCAACATTCCTAGCAGTATGAAACAACAGGACTCATATTCTTTAAAGGGCTTGGTGTGTTGTTAGCTGTTACTTTTCACAGAAATGTTTAGAAATCTCATCAAATAGAATAACAGTATCAGAAGAAAAACTTTAAACGACATAGGAATTGAATGCGGCGGGCCCCCGAAAGAAACCCCTTGGCGGCGGATGAAGGTGTTAGGCTTAAAATAATATCTTATCGAAACTTAATTGACTATTTTCAGTTGTAAAACAATTAACTATTACAGTCTGAATAAAATTAATTAAAATATAATACTCACATACTTTTTCTGCAACACTTGTAAACCACCACAAACAAATTTAAACTCACAGTTCAGTGAAATGCACTTCAGCACAACAATGATGAAAATAGGGGACTAATATCTCAGATGTTTATTTTAGAGACCTCAATTCTAAAGCCTTAGTGTTAGTTTCCAACAATAATTACTTCGAAGATTTAATTGAAACAATATTTGTTATTAGAATTTCATCTCTATCATCTGAGCACATAAAGTCGATTTTATTTTATTAATTTCTCATACTGAACTCGCAATGTGAATGCTTTCGAATACTCTAGATATGGAAAGTGTTTTCACAGCACTTTATCCATATTAGAGCTTTGGAGACAACTTGAGACGAAAGTCGTAAAAGAATTAACTCTGGTGGAATACATACAAACATATAAGAAACCAGTAAAAATAAGATCTCTGGTAGTTATTTGCCATGTTGAGAAATCTTGCCTTATTCTTTAAACTCTCAAGTCGCAAACGCTGTGTTAGATATATGTAGCTATCCTGCTCATTTTAATGTTAATTTAAAAATATGACAATGGATTTCAAAGTGATTTTTGTTATAGAACTCGTTCTACAATTTTACAGATTTAGGCCGGGTGAATATTGAACGTTGGGAAATGAAACAAACGGATTTTTTTATATATAATTATTATTATTAAAAGAGTAATTAAATAATCTTATAAGAAATAAGTGATTCCTAATCTAACATTTATTGTATTTTAAAGTGCTATTTGTTTTAAGACTATGATATATAAATCATCCATCAAGAATCCTAATTGTCTACTACTTAAATATATTATATATTAGAAGATTTTATTATCGTAATTATAAAAAATAAAAGTTTGTACTGAGTTATTGATTATCTTGGATAATTCTATACACGTCATGTTAGGACAAAGTGGTCCAATATTTTATCACATCTTTGACGACACGTTTGGCGCATTGGCTAAGAGTATGACTGGCATCACAATGTAAATAGTAGGTTTAATAGACGCAGCAACTAATGCACCAACGTTTTGCGGGTTCGATTCCCGCACGGAACAAATGAGTATTGTTCCGGTTTGGATTTTGTTTTTATGTTTTTTTTTTACTTTATTTTTTTTGTATTATAATCAATTATTATGTCTCCATAATACTGTTGGCTACTTACTAAGAAAGAAAGAAAGAGAAAAACTATTTATTTGTCACAGACACAGAAAAAGTATTACATATAAAAGAAAACATTGCAAGGCATAACATTAGTCTGTGAAAAATATGTGCACACTCAGCTATATTGTTGCAATGTGGTAGTGTCCACAACTTTATTATTGAGTTATAGTTGCTAGTGAAAGCTAACCTCTCATTATACGGAAGGCCTATGCATTCATTAGTACCTACAAGATGTGCACCAAATCGTTTCGATGCAACGATGTGCCGTGATCGAACATGATATTGTTGTTTATTGTACTTATTTGAGTGAGCGCGATAATTTTTGCTTGGCTATGTCAGTTCGACACCATACCAGATTATGATACACACAACAACCGATCGGACTGATCCTAGAACCACTAAGGTGCATAGACGTTAGAAAAAAGTGAACAAATTAAATAAAGCAAATATAGACTTTCTTAAAGCTCTGGGTTTTCAAGTATGAATATGCTGCAGATTAATGATTTACCACAATTTGATATTTCTATCGAAAGTTATGAAATCCATTCTTATAATCCGTACAATAACTGCTTTAGAGAAAACGACGAAATTCGAATTACCATACACCAGCAAGACATATACGTGCTACCGTCAACCAGCGCAATTTATGTCGAAGGCCGAGCCAAGTTCTTTGGCAAAGATGGAAAACCGATTGAGAAAACTGTTACATTTAATAATAATTTTAATATGTTCCTATTTCAAGACATCAGATACGAAATTAATGGTATTGAAATAGATCGTATAAAAAATTCGGGAATAACAACTACAATAAAGTCATACATCTCATTAAATGAAGCGGAAAGTAAAGTTGCTAACTTGTGGGGATGGAACTTAGAGGGATTTCAAAATAAGAATCATTTCAGTGCTTTAATACCATTGAATATGATTTTAGGATTTGCGGAAGATTATAATAAAATTGTAATAAACTGTAAACATGAACTTATATTGAATAGAAGTAACTCTAACTTAAACAGTGTTATGCTTACTGATCATATTTCTTATTTCCAAATAGATATAGAAAGAATACAATGTCTTCATTGTACCACACATAAAAGTCTCAGATCGTGAACGACTAAGTTTGTTAAAACATTTAGAAAAAGATAAACCTATTCAAATGGCTTTTAGAAATTGGGTTTTGTATGAGTACCCCTTACTGCCTAAAACTACAAAACATTCATGGTCAGTTAAAACTGCATCACAACTGGAAAAACCTAGATATGTAATCTTTGGCTTACAAACTAATAGAAAAAATAATAAACTGAAATTGATGATCGAACAGTGAACTATTCACTGTTCGATCATTAATTCATTGCGAGGTAACAAACGTGACCTTGTTTTTAAATTCACAATATTATCCATATGAACCTTTAAGTTTAAAATTATCAATATTTAATGTCAGATGTTTTAAAAGATAAGTGTGTTTACGCTAAAGGTCTTGAAAAAGTGGTTATGTTTGAAGGATATTTTAAATACTAATAATGTAATTAATTTAGAAGATAAATGTTGTCCTAATTTTTTAAGTTTATATGATCGATATAAATGTTCTGAAGATTTGTACAATTGTATTTATCATGACTCAATAAGTGCTTTAAAAATATTTGGGTTAAAAAAATGGTGCATTGATAATAATTTTTTTTTTAAATTGATAATATACATTGTTTTATTTTACTTAATAGTATCCTAGACTCATTAACATATCCATTTATTTTTTAAATAGATAACATGATTACATTGATATTACATGGAGTGAGGAATTCGTTAGGTACACACATTCATAATAAAAACTCACTAAAAGATAACGCTACCATTGACCACTAAATAATTGCTAAACTTAAAACATTATGTTAACTATAACAGCATGGTATTACTGGGCACTCTCAGTTATGCAGACATGCACATTAATATGAATCGATCTCGATTGTAAAATTGGGGCTTCTGTATCACGCAGCTCGAGCGGCAACGCGAGAGCAAGTGATGCAGAAGCCCCAATTTTACCCTACTATTACTTTAAGATTCAACATTTTTCTTTTATTATTAAATACAACTCCCACACTAGGACTAAATCCTGTGTCGCGGGGGACTTTACAAACATACAAAACTAATGGACACAATAAACACCCAGACTCGAAACAACAATTTATGAATCACACGAAGTGTTGTCTCGTGTAGGGATCGAACCCACAACACTCGGCGCAATGTCAAGCGGTGAAGCGGCCGCTTAAAACACTACGCCAACCGTGCAGTAATTTATGTATGAAGAGTGTGGTACCGCTAGCCTAGTGGAGATACCAACAGATTGCCATGCAGAGGATATCGGGTTCGAATCCACGGCGAAAACCATTGATTTTTCGGAGTTATAAGTGTATTGAATTGCTAATTATCACTGCCTCGGAGAGAACGTTAAGGCATCGGTCCCGGTAGTCATGAAGATAGGTCGAGACAGTCGTTATAGGTAGTCTCTACCACTGAACAACAACCAAGGTCCCACGTAATAGGGGGCGAGCCTATTGCTGTTACCGGGCACAGCACCACAAACCGTGCTGCTACTGAGAATTCGGAAAAACCCAGTAACACTTTTGCCCGACCCGGGAATCGAACCCGGGACTTCCGATCAGCAGTCGCATACGCTATCCACTAAACGACGGGAGTCATTGAACAGAATATTTATAAATTAACTTGGAACACGACAATGTGATCCAGAATTTATTACTCCATGTCCTTGTACTCCTTGTATTCGTTTTCTAATGTGAAGTCCTGCGGGATATAGTAATTTATCCATGAACGAGGGCCTTATTTTTGAAAGAGCAAGAAAAAAGCAAGAAACATATTTCATTTTGGTACTAACATGGCAGCCACTCCGCATGTTTATGATCGTGCTTAGTTTAAATTTTATGCTTTAATAAACAACAATAATAGTAGTTATTTAAAAAAAAACAACCATCGCACTAAATCTATTCATTCGATATTATTGGCTCAACAATTATTTTAACGAAGCTCTCAAAATTTGATACCCCAATATCATATAGACTACCGCATCAAATCAACGAAAAAATTGTAATGGCAGCCAATACTGATTCACCATTTCAATGGGGATCTAAACAATGGCAAACCAGATCGCATAACAACGAAATATTCCAAAACTAAATTGATTCAGAACGTGATTTGGTTCAAAGTCCATTTAAATACACAACGAAAACCGCTTTGAATTGCTTTAAACCGCTTTCAACTGGTTTCAACCCGTTCAAACCGGTTTGATCTGGATCAGTGTTCGGTGCGCAATACCGTGAAAATACTTTACGATCATTGCTACCGTACATTTATGGCCGAGTTAAAATTCTCACAGACTGTACTTCACCTGAGGTACTATTGGTTTCCAGTTCTTATTCACCGTTTTACTATTCCATTTTTTTTAGAAAAATGATGCATGTTTGTGTCATTATCTTATCTTATCTTGTACATATGTTCGTTTACCTTTAAAGTTTTCAGCCACGCACGTCAGAAAACTATATATAACTATACATATATATATTATTCAAAAATGAATAAGAGTAGGACGGAAAGTAAGTAGGTACTATCAATGAAGTAGTGAATGGATTGTTAAATATGTCTATGATTTGGGTGAGATTTTCAAAAAAAAACAAATGATTATTACTTTGCTATTTATAGATATTATGAAATTCTTACGTCACTTATATGATAATAATGTCTTCGCTAATATGTCCTTAAAGTTTTTGTACTAATTAAAAATAATGGTGTATATTTACGTATATATTATATTATGTTATATAGTATATAGGGTGCATTGGGTTCCCACCAAGAACTTAGGGTCCCAAGCAAACCTCACCTGCAAGTGGTGCACCTGCTGATCAACGTCGAGGCTCTGGCAAACAAAATATCCCGATAAGCGGCAATAGGCTCGCCACCTATTACGTGGGATCAAAACACTGCCGAAAAGTGGGCGTTTAATATGCCTCTGCCTACCCCTTCGGGGAAACAGGCGTAAGTCTATGTATGTATGTATGTTATATACTTAGTATATTTTTAGGTAATATTGTATCCATGTATTTATTCTTATTATTGTAATGTACACCTTATCTTTTTAACGTGACCAAAACTATTTGTACACCTACCATACCTATCTCTGCCTATGGTTGACTTGTAGAGAATGCTTATAGCATTAAGTCCACCATTGTACCTATGAGTTGTACATAAAGTTTAGATATGTAAATAAATAACAACTGCTATTGACAGTGAAGGCCTTAGAATGACATTGAGCGCGCACACATATGTAGAGGAGTGTTAGCCTACAATTCAGCTCAATCTAGAACTTTGTTTTGAAAATATGCTGCGAAAGCTGCTGTGTTTTCCGTTGAATAAGTCATTGCAATTTTAATTTTTATACTTAACACCCAATATCCAATCCTTAATGTGTATAGCTATGTAAGTTTTATGCAGCGATAGCCTAGTGGAGAGACCGACAGACTGCTACGCAGAGGGTCCGGGTTCGAATCCACGGCGCGCACCGATGACTTTTCGGAGTTATGTGCGTATTAAATTGTTAATTATCGCTTGCTAAACGGTGAAGAAAACATCGTCAGGAACCTGCATATCTGAGAGTTCTCCATAATGATCTCGAAAGACATGTGAAGTCTGCCAACCCGCACTTGGCCAGCGTGGTGGACCATGGCCTTACCTCTCCTTCCTCGGGCCTCTTCCTTATCATAATCGGAAGAGCCCCGGGGAAGGTTTATGTCAAAAAAGCCGGTTTGAGGTAAGAAGGCAGCGACAGCCTAGTTGAGATACCAACAGACTGTCATGCAGAGGGTATGAGGTTCGAATCAACGGCGCGCACCACTAAATTTTCGGAGTTATGTGCGTATTGAATTGTTCATTATCGCTTGCACCGTGCCTCGGCGTTAGTTATATGATTTATGGAAAGTTCCTCCTGAAGACGAGTACGATATTCTTCCCTGAGAAACTTATAAAGGTCGCGTAAATAAGAGCTTGCGCCCACAAAACAAGTGCCGTTATCCGTGTACAAACACTGTATAGGGCCGCGCCGTGAGAGAAATCGTTTAAGGGCTGCCAGGAATGACACCGTGCTTAAATCTGTCGCAACTTCAATATGCGTAGCGCGCGTCGTTAAGCATGTAAAAATACATAGCCAGGCTTTACGGCTTTTAACACCTCGACCACGCACTGGCGTATACTGCAGTGGTCCTGCGTAATCACAACCGGTGTGTGTAAACGCTTTAGCAACCTGGTTGACGCGCTGGCTAGGGAGATCGGCCATGGGAGGGAAGTGTAAACAATCAGCTGCATCACGAAACACCAGGAGGAAAAGAAACGAAGAAGGTTGTATAAGGTAAGTGCCTTCCATCCTTGAAATATCCTATACCCACTCAATCACCTCCTCCCGTATCCATCTCCTCTTCCCTTATTCCTTTCTAGGCGACCCAGAACTCGCCCTAATGCAGTCCATTCCATTAATCCTTCCCAAGTCGCCTAGAACCCTACGGTTTCGGTGTAAAGCCGAGCCATTTTTTTTGGTCCTTCGAGCCGGATTCGCAAACTCCGCGTCGGCTAGCGGCAACGACTCGAGATACTCATCTCGAGTCGTTGCCGCTAGCCGACGCGGAGTTTGCGAATCCGGCTAATGTAGACGTAGCATCACTCACTCGAGTGATGCTACGTCTACATTAGCGTTCGGCAATGCGTCCGTGATACGCTCCACGATAAGCGAAGAAATGTTAAAATTAATGTTCCTATCAAAACGCGAATGTATTTTAACATCTACGGAACCCCTGCAATGCCCTACTCCGCGGCTAAAATCCAATACTTATGCCTAAGTAAGGACATAAGCAACTCCGGACCGGCATGGAGGTGCTTCTTGTGATAAAAATCAACAAGAAGGTCAACAACATGATCGTGTCGCGGCAGAATACAAGGATGTTTGTAGTTATAAGGTTCATCCGAATTTGACAGACGACCCCCAACGCGTATGACGCCATGTTCATCGAGAAACGGCTTGAGTCTAAGGATAGCGGGAGAACAAGGTACATTGTCCTTCAAATTTTGAATGTCGTTACTAAAATGAACAGCTTGTACAGCTCGTAGTAACTTACATTCTGCGAATTTGAGATCAGTACTTGATACAAAAGTCTCATTAGGTAGGTGCCTAAGAAACCTATAGACATAAACGATGGCGCGGAGTAACTTAGACCACGATGACATGCGTAGTGCGAGTGCATAGATGGGAGACTCCGCAACCTCAGCAATCACGGGATAAGAAACAGACTTCCGCTCGGGTACATCTTCGTCTTCTGCACTGTGGTCAAAGGGTTGCATGGGCCATTCTGACGGATCATGGGAGATCCAAGAAGGTCCACGACGCCACAATGGATGATGCAGAAGATTAAGTGGAGTGACACCACGAGACAAGCAATCTGCGGGGTTCTCAATACCCGCGACGTGATTGAAACAAGTAGCAGGAACCAGTTTAATCAATTTCCTAACGCGGTTGGCGACAAAAGTCTGCCAGCGATGAGGAGAAGAATGAATCCAAGCGAGCACTACTTTGGAGTCGGAAAATGCGTATAATTTATTAATGGGGTAGTGGGGCAAAACTGTGTCTTGAACCTTGCGGAGCAACTGAGACAGCAGAAGGGCCGCGCACAACTCCATTCTCGCAACTGAAACGGTTTTAACAGGCGAGACCTTAGACTTGGCACAAACTAACTGCACCGAGTAGTTAGAACCAATGCGGACTTGCAGATATACGACTCCGCCGTAAGCACGCTCGCTGGCGTCAGCGAAACCTATCAAGTTGATGGTACATCCATTTACCAACCCAAGATGACGCGGAATAGTAACTTGATTGAGCGCGGTAAGCTCAATATAAAACTGGCCCCAAGCGGCGACAATATGGTCAGGGGGTGTTTCATCCCACTTACACTTTGATAGCCAAAGCTCTTTGATCAAGAGCTTGGCGTACAAAATTGTGGGAGCCACAAAACCCATTATGTCCCATAGTCGAGCCACTGTGGAGAGCATAGAGCGTTTGGTGCACTTATCATCTGGTGGTGAGACGTCAAACCGAAAACTATCGCAGGATTTGTCCCAGCGTAAACCGAGAACCTTATGCGAGTTTTAAGTCTACGGTGCACGATAATGGTTCTCTGACAGATGCTGACAGGTTGTACTATTTAATAGGTAAACTGTCACCGAAGGCCCAGTCCGTATTTGCAGGTGTCACACCCAGTGCTGAGAATTATCAGGTCATATTTCAGTCACTACTTGACAGATATCAAGACACGCGCGTCCTAGCGTCTACGTACTTTGACCAAGCTTTAAATCTCAAACTGTCCAGCAACGCGTCTGTCTCGAATTTCCAGCTGTTTATTGATAACTTCGTAACCGCGGTTAATTCTCTTAGGAATTTAAAATTAGAAGATCTTTCCGACTTTATGTTGCTTCAACTCGCTTTAAAAAAGTTTGACACTGATACAATTCGCGCATTCGAGATGACGGAACGCAATAATAAAATACCTACACTAGATAGTTTTATTTCGTTCATCAAAGATCAGTGTCGAATATTTCAAGGCTGCTGGAGCTGCATCAGCTGCTGGTAGGTCGTCGCCATGGGAGGGCGTTTTCAAAAGTTTGATCATGAGTACAGTATTTCTATTATAGAATAAAATTGTCACCACTCCAAAACATGTAGTAGAGGCGTTTGAGTAATCCCGTGAGGTAAGTGTGGTAATTCAACTCTTTCCCCCTTTCCCCCCACTACCCCTCTCTCCCATCCACGGAGACCATACATGTGATGATTGAACTCCCGAACGTGGTGCTAGAAATAAAATAGTTCGCTATTGTAATATGTTATTTTAAAAATTTGCTGTAAGAAATTCAAGAAAGGTGAAATATTTTACAGTAATGTCAGCACTGTTCTGATTCGTGTGAATTTAAGGATAACTTATGCGCTTTGTTCTTTGAATTGATTTCATATTTTTATTTATTTGGTTTACTGAAATTACATATGTACTTGAGGGACGTTATAGTAATTCTGACTAGAATTTTGTATCTGTCACTCCACAAAGGAAACAATTTCACTACCACGTTTGCAGCTTTATTAACCTATGTAAGATTGCAGTAAATAGTTTTTGTGAAGTACCACTATCATCCTGCAGAATAAAACCAACGTTGTAGTGGTCGGTATAGAAGCTTTTAGGCATGCAAAGCTGGAATGTCATTAGTCGCGAAAAATACAGTTGCCCATTATAAAAAATATACCAAAAATAAAAATATATTCGGTCGAAATAAAAAGTTCCATTCCGGGAACAGCCATTTCTCGCTATACGGAACAAAGCTCTCTCAACCAAATGAAGATACTTAGTTACGTTCCTGTGAAGGAAAATTACAAAATTTAAAATTTAAGAGACGGTGTACAATATATTAACAAAAAAAAAATACACTGGAAGGCGTTTCAGTTTGCAGTGCCGAGCGCTTTTTGTTACACGGTGATTACCTTGCACAAAGTTGACAGAGGAAAAGATGTGGAATACTTAGGACGCTGGTTCTGTATGAGATGTAAGATTATTTTTTGATAAAGTAGGTTATAAAGCCCAATGGTAATAATACTTTTAGTACTAGATCTACATTTGACGTCAAAAATAAAACTATTCCATAAAGATAAGGATTTATTTATTTATGTCGGTGGCAGTCATTTTTGATCCTGTACCCTATCTGCTAATAAACGGCCATCATGATTTACTTCCATAGATGTGTTATTATAACATTGTACAAATATAATGTAATATAATACAATTGGTTTCAGGCTTATGCGTCAACCAACATAAGCCTGAATATTTATAATATACCTCATTTTTATAATATACCTCTTGGCTTATTTTTATGTGTCACACATTGTTTATTGTTGTGTGTATATTATAAAATCATTTCAAATAATGCCTAATTATATTAAACAGCTCAGAACACTAAAGTAGAAGGGAAAGTCTGAATTATCTATATAAAGTAAAACACTGCTCCAGAATGACTTCCAAATACGTCTTGGAATATATTGTGCATTTTTCATTTATATGAACGTCTTACGAATAAAATCTATATAGATCAACTTCTTGCATACTGCAAAAATTTTACGAATATTCACTAACAACTTCCTAATTCAGCCGACACAGTTTTCGAAGAACCCCAAAAGTGTAAGGCAAGCTGATTGGGCGTCGGCTGCTTAGTACGGTATGCTTGACTAGTAAATGAAACAACCGTTAGATGCGAGTCAAAAAATTTAATTGTTCGGACCCTTATATAGCTGCCTCGGAGAATCTTAACATCGCGATTCAGAAACTCGGTACAACGCCATCTATCGAGCGTTGTGGTAAACTTTACACAATCGAACATCCTGCCCACCATGGACAGAATGTCCGTAACAATAATTAAAACTAACAATAAAAATACACATGTAACCGCCCACCATGACGTAGGCTTTACTTCAAAGTTTTACACAAATAAATATGATAGGTATCACAACAATAATTATAGTGGACTGTATAGTTAGTGACATAATTATACCGTATCATAATTTAGATTCACAAATGAGGCTTGAACCGAACACTTAATAAAAATACACCTTTTAAGAGAACAAATCTCAATACAAAATATCTTAATACAAAGTTAAGAAGCAATAGGTAAAACTATTAGCTTTGAATCGGGTCTCTTAATCACAGAACCCTTGCAACGTAATGATACTACTCTCGTGACTTTGTCTGAGCCAGTATGTTTCTCGATTATAAGGCCGTAGAGCCATCTTGCAGGAGGCATGCCATCTTCCATAACTAAAACTACATCCCCTTTATTAGGTTCCACTGTCAGATGGGACCATTTGTATATGTGCAGAAACTGGACTAGGGATTCATGGGACCATCGACGCCAAAAATCTTGGACCATACGCTGAGTCAAATGCTATCGCCTTAACGTACTGACATTCGAACTTTCGAAGTTTGACTCAGGAGGAAGCAGTAATGGTTCCCCAATCAAAAAATGGCCTGGTGTCAATGGGTATGGATCTTCGGGACTACCACTAAACGTGGAGATGGGCCTCGAATTAAGACAAGCCTCTATCTGGGCGAGAACGGTAGTCAGCTCCTCGAATGTAAGAGTACTGACCCCTACCACTCTTCTGAGGTGATGTTTTGTGGACTTCACTCCAGCTTCCCAAAGCCCTCCAAAATTTGGAGAGTGGGGTGGAATGAAGTGCCAATTTGTGCCGTTAGTTGCCAGCCAATCCGCTATGTCTGATGCTACGCCCGACCTTTCTTGAGTAAACAAAGCCTTTAACTCTTTGTTGGCTCCGACGAAGGTGGTGCCGTTATCACTCCACAGTTCCTCACAATGGCCTCGTCTGGCTGTGAAGCGTTTGAAGGCTGCTATGAACGCTTGCGAAGTCATATCGCTGACAACCTCCAAATGTATAGCACGGGTAGCCATTCAGACAAATAGACAAATGTAGCCTTTTGTGGAGTGATAACCGCGCCCTCTTGTGGGCCTGACACTAATAGGACCTGCGTAGTCCACTCCACTCTTTGAGAAAGGCCGGCTAGCATTGACCCTAGCTGACGGCAACTGCCCCATTAACGGTGGTACAATTCGAGCTGAGTAGCGAATACAAGTTACGCACTTGCGCACGTATTGCCGAACTACACTCTTCGCATTGAGAATCCAGTACTTGGATCTCAAAAAGTTAAGGACCAATTGTGGCCCGCCATGTAGAGTGCGTTCATGAGCATCAGTGATTATGAGGTTCGTAAAGTGCGACTTGTTTGGAAGTATAACAGGGTGCTTCATGGTATCTTCAATCTGAGCCCTGTGTAATCTGCCGCCAACTCTCATAATCTGATCTTCGTCCAGATAGGGATTCAGTTGCATAAGTTTGCCCTTTTTATCGACCTTGCCTATTTTCTTTATGCTATCTATTTCACTAGAAAAGTATTCATTTTGACACATTTTGATGCATGTTAAAAGACCTTGATTAATTTCTGAAAATGTTAAACAATTATTGTAAGATTGATTGACTGATTTAATTTGTTTTTTGATTTTAGAAACCTTCTGCAATAAGCAATTACTCTGGTTAACTTTCTTAAAGATGAAAATTTTGTTAATATGTTATCCTCTTCTTTACTATTTATTGTTACATTGCACACAGTATATGATTTTCTTTCTTCTAAGTTAGTTTGATTGATTTTTGATCTACTATAATCAATAATGTTGTTTCTAAGCCAACGTGGTCCCTGCAGCCATAACTCAAGATCTGCACACATTGAAGGATTTACTCCACGGGAGGCACAATCAGCGGGATTGTCCCTGGATTCAACATGCGACCATTGTTCGCTGTCCATACTGGTGTGAATTTCGGCAACTCGGTTGCTAACAAAAGTTTTCCAACGACTGGGGTGGCTCCCCAACCAAGCGAGGACCACTGATGAGTCAGTCCAGGCATGTATATTATTCCTGTCAATCCCCAAGGTGACGGAAACTTCACGCAGAAGTTTTGATAGCAGCACCGCGCCGCATAACTCAAGACGAGGTATGGATACCTGTCTGACGGGGGCCACCTTGGTTTTTGATGCCACGAGACTGACGAAAACTTGACCGTTGGAATCTATGGACCGAGTATAGACAACTGCAGCATATGCTTCATTGGAGGCATCGCAAAAGCCTTGCAGTTCTAGATGCTGGTCGTATTTGCTTGTGTGAATCCATCTAGGCAGACGAAAACCGACTATACAATTGAGTTCACTTCTGTAGCTGAGCCAGTCCGTCAATAGGTTATCTGGCAATGCATCGTCCCAATCGATACCCGAAAGCCACAGACGTTGAATAAATATCTTGGCTGTAATTATTGCTGGAGCGAGCCAGCCCAGTGGGTCGAATAAGCGGGCAATGTCAGATATGACCCTTCGTTTAGTCACGGGAGATTCCAGTGGAGGAAGGTGGACAGTATAATGAAATTCATCTCTATCTCTATTCCAAGTTAAGCCTAATATTTTCATGATATTATCAATTTTAAAATCTACTGAATTATGTGTTGTGTTTGTATCACATTGTATTTTACTTAATAACTCTTTGTTGTTACTGGACCACTTCTGAAGCTGGAAACCTCCGCGTGCTAATATATCATTCAGCTGATGATATATCTGTTCTCCTTCAGCTACAGATTCGCAACCGGACAAAAAGTCATCGACGAAAAAATCCTTCAGGATTCGGTCTGCAACTAGAGGATAATCTTTACCTTCGTCGCGTGCCAGTTGTTGCAAAGTACGTACCGCCAAATAGGGAGGCGAAGAAATACCAAAGGTGACACGTTACAAACGTAGATGTTGCAACTCCGTATTAGGGTTGTCACGCCACAAAATTCGTTGGAAGTCTACGCTGTCGTCAGCTACTCTAACCTGCCGGTACATCTTGATGACGTCAGCGACTAAGGTAATGGGATGGCAGCGCCATCTCATAATGATATGACGTAAATCAGGTTGTAAGGTTGGGCCAACCATCAAATCGTCATTCAACGATACCCCATTGTATCCCGAACAAGAGGCATCGAAGACGACCCGAACCTTAGTAGTACTTTTATCCTCGCGTACTACGGCGTGATGCGGTAAATAAAAGGCATCGTTATTTAAATCTGCTTCGGGAACAACCTCAGCATGTCCTAATCTAACATACTCCTAGATAACCTCAGTGTACTGCCTTCTTAGCTCAGGATTGCTTGACAACTTCCTTTCCAGCATGTTGAAGCGCTTACGAGCAATATCCTCGGATCTCCCATAAACACAACTAGGACGATAGGGCATGAATATCGGAATATCGAATATCGAAAATATCGGAATATCGGACAAAATATTGTGCCAGAAAATATCGATATTAGATTTGTAAAAACCGGGATTTTCGATATTTACGACATTGCTTCAAGTAATCATTACCAATGAATTTAATTTGTATAACTTTTTCAAAATCAATAACTCAAAGCGCGCATAACCCGTGCATGTGAGTATTAAGAACAATAAATAAAAATAAGTCTGCGGTATTGCGTTGAGTGCGTCTAGCGCGTCAAATATAGTAATATTGCGAGTATTCGTCGCTACCATTTTACCAGTAATTAACTACCGATATTGATCCGTAACTAGTTGCTTTTTGTTATATAATTTTATATCATTTCATGATAGACATGCCTTCTTGATTTACCTACCTGTTATAAAATAATTACCATAAAATAATTACCAAAAAGTATTTTTATAACTCTTTATTCATGTTCAATAAGTTTTAGTGACAATATCTCAGTCGTTTCTACAAGGCTCTGATAGCCCAGTGGCGGGACTAACAGACTGCAATTCGGAAGGTCTCGGGTATGAATCCTGGCGATCATCAATGACTTTTCAAAATTCAGTTAATAGTGTTATATTAGTTATGTGCGTAATTAATAGTTAATTATAGCTTGTCTCATACCTCGGAGAGCACGTTAAGCTATCGGTCCCAGCTGAACATTTACGTCTGTCATAACGGAAAGTTAGTACCTTCAAATATCCTAGCAATGGGCAAATCAATATAGGTAATATTAGTCTAATTTATTTTTCAAGTTGTTCCATTTGCACTCGAATTGCTTAATTACACCAGTTTGTAATAGACCACTCATTTTTGTCACCAAAGCAGTGAATTAAAATTTACTTCAATCAATCAATAAATCAGCCTATCGCAGTCCACTGCTGGACATAGGCCTCTCCCAATACGCGCCACAATACACGGTCCTCATCCTTCCACATCCAGTCTGTCCCAGCCACCTTTTTCAGGTCGTCGGCCCCTCATGCCGGGGGCGGCCCTACCTTACGCTTGCCGAGGCGTAGTCTCCACTCTAGGACACGCTTGCTCCATCGGCCATCAGTCCTTCTACAGATATGGCCAGCCCACTGCCACTTGAGCTTACTGATTCTGTGAGCTATGTCGGTAATTTTGGTTCTTTGTCGGAAAACTTCATTTCGGATTTTATCCTTCAAAGAGACGCCAAGCATAGCCCGTTCCATATCTCGCTGCGTGACTTTTAGTTTGTGGACTAGTCCCACCATGAGTGTCCACGTCTAGGCACCGTACGTAACATAGCAGGTAGGGCGCATTGGTCGAAGACTTTGGTCTTCAGGCATTGCGGTAGGGGCGAAGAGAAAACTCGACGTAGCTTGCCAAACGCTGCCCAACCCAACTGGATCCTTCGGTCGATTTCTTTCTCGAAGTTGTTTGTCATACTCTTGAACAACTTTGAGCATCGATCCGTCGACATAAACCGGTCCCGGCACAATGTGTTCGTTGAACATAATCTTGGTTTTATCCAAGTTCATGCCGAAACCGACCCGTCGCGAGGCTCCATTTAGGCTGTGCAGCATTTCGCTCAGCTCTTCCAGGCTCTCTGCCACGATGACGATATCGTCGGAAAACCGAAGGTGAGATATGTACTCGCCTTTAATGATTATGCCCAGTCCAGTCCAGCGTCTTAAAGACGTCTTCGCGTGCGTTGGCCATGTCATACAAGCATCTCAACTCGATGTAGCGCCAATCGATGCGATACCGCTGCAGAGCAACCAGATCCGCCCAGGTTTCGATGGAGTCGAAGGCTTTCTCGTAGTCTACGAAAGCCATACACAGCGGCTGATTGTACTCGTTGGTCTTCTGTACAATCTGCCGAACAGTATGGAGGTGGTCTACGATGCTGTAGCCTTTTCGAAACCCGGCTTGTTCCGGTGGCTGGAAATCGTCGAGTTTTCTAGTGAGGCGGTTTGTTAGGACTCTCGAGAACAACTTGTAGACGTGGCTCAGGAGTGAAATGGGTCTATAGTTTTTCAGCAAGGTTTTGTCACCTCTTTCGAAAAACAGAACCACCGCACTCCCACTCCACGCCTGATGTGTTAGGCCTTGGTGGATAACGGAATTAAAGAGGCTCGCCAGCTCTTTCAGAACTGCTGTCCCACCTGCTTTTAAGAGCTCTGTGGTGATTCCATCATCCCCTGGAGACTTGTTGTTCTTAAGCTGCTCGAGAGCCACTCTTACCTCGCCCTTGTTGACATCAGGGAAGTCCTCCGTGTAATGGCGCGTGAGTTGGGCTCTGTGGTCATAATCGCTGGGTCTCGTGGGTTTAGGCATCCGTGATGCGTACGAGTCCTTGTAGAAACTCAATTTCAGCGAGAATTGCGAACTTGGAGGTTACGGTTTTGCCATCCGCAGTATTGAGTTTCGACAGATGAATTCTACCAAGCTGGCGAGCGAAGACTTTGGTGCCTGTTCAATCGCAGCCGTGATGGCTAGGGTATTGAAACATCGGAGGTCTCGTCGCACCAGCTTCCGGATCTTCCAGTTTAGGTTTGTTCCATCCGTCGAAGACGTCTGCGCATAATTATGACATTCCTCTTCTTCGCCTCATAACTTCGAGAGTCTCGAGCGAGAGTTTACTTTGCTTATTATGAAATTTAAAATTATTATTAAAATTTACTTATTTGATCTCAATATTTCATTTTAATTTAATTTTTAGAGACTATTTTCCATTTTTCATGACTTTTGATTCGTCTGATTTCTAGTATCGGAAATATCGAAAATATCGGATTCCGGAATTATAAAATGTTGAATATCGAAAATACCGATATTGAGAAAATGGACCGATATTGCGACCCCTATAGGATGATCAGTCTTGAACGGCAACTGGACGATGTATCGTCCTGTTGCATCTCTTGTGGTAGTCTTGGAGTATAAGTCCTCACACTTCTGCTCCTCCTCAGTCAATATTACCCGATGAGGAGAAGACTCAGACTCCAACTCCTAAAATTTTCTCAAGAGCCCGTTGACGTCCACGCTTGCATTGCAACATACTGGTTGAGTCCTGAGCGATGTGTGGATCTCACCAGACAAGATCCACTCTAACTTGGTCCTTTGGGCAACTGGAGTTCCAGGCGGGCCCTTGACCAAACCGTCCATTAAAACTTCACCGACCACGCGAGTACCTAACAGGAGATCTATTTTACCTGGTGTGGCGAAAGACGGATCTGCAAGTTTAAGGATGAGATTGACGGCAATACATTGACGATCTTCCTTTCAGGGAGTGATGTGAGTCTGTTCAGCACATAGGCATCGACATACAAACTGAATGTGGGATCTAGGCGTGACTGTAATCTAAACCTTACTATCCAATTAGAAGGCATCGAAACCCCCTCATCATCGCCTAGTCGTAGAATGTCGGTGTGAGCAGGTGTTTTACGCAAACCGAGTAACTGTATTGCGGCCTCCGTGATAAAGGAAACCTGAGAGCCCTGATCCATTAGAGCTCTTAGAACAATAGCAGTACCAGTTCTTGACTCGATATCGACCAAGGCAAGCAAACCTTGGTTGTGTACATCTGCGAAATAACAAATGGTGTTGGTTGACTCGCATTGATTGGAAGAAGCGGCGGCCGCGGCGACTACAACATTCCTGTCCGCTGAACCATCTAGTGGTTCAGTGACCTCAACGGTTGTTTTTGGATGAAGTAGTGTGTGGTGTCTCTTTTTGCAAAGATGGCATTTTGTGGGCTGACGGCAAGAATATACGGCATCATTTTTGCCTAAACAATTAAAACATAACTTATTGGCTCGAACAAAGTCGCGAGGTGCATCACAATCTTGCTTTGCAAACTGCTTGCAATGGCACAATTTATGGTCTCCAGAACACAAAGTACAGGATAAAGAAGCAACATGAAAAGTCTTTACATTAGAATGTTGACTATTATTCTTGGGTTGGCTACTGGGCTTAGGGCTTAAATATTCTAAAGCACGAAATCTCGATTCAAGAAATGTTTTAAATTCAACAAATGTAGGTAAATTATCATCAACACTAATTTTAGATTCCCACAACTTTCGAGATTCGTTATCTAATTTTTCACTCACTAAAAATATTACAATTGTATCCCAAGAATCTACATCAATGCCTAAGGTACTCAAACCATGCAAACAATCGACTGTTGTGTCTAAAAGATTTTTAATAGAAGTTGAAGACTCCTTTACAATAACTGGTTGTTTAACAAAATGTTTTAACATACTGTTAGATAAAAATTTCTTATTATCATACCGCTTACATAAAAAAGACCAAGATTCACTATAGTTAGCGGCTGTGACTGGTGTATGTCGCAGTAATTGAGCTGTTTCTCCTGACAAATGTGATTTTAAATAATGAAGACGTTGTACATCGTCCAAAGATACATTGTTATGTATAAGAGATAAAAACAAATCTCTAAAAGTGGTCCACTCAGTATACAAACCAGAAAATGTGGGTAGACTGATTTTTGGTAATCTGACATTTGTCGATGTTTTTTTTTGTTGATTAGAAGTTATGTTAATATTTGTGTTTACATTCATTTGTTCCTTGAGTTCTGATTAATATAATATGTATAACTCCTCGGTATTGTCATATACTTCACTTGAAAAGTACTCGTTATTTAAATCAATATCTGTCGCTTTCTCTATAATATTTCTATGTGTTTTTACAAATTGTTTCCACTGTTCTTCCAATGATTCTAATCTAGTTTGTAAATATGTTTGTGTTATACGATCTTTTGGTGATTTTTTATAATTAATTCTAGCCTTTTCAATTATTGCTTTGTTATTAATTTGTAATTTAATTAATGATTTCATTGTAAATATTTTTTATGATTGTACACAAGTTTCAACTAAATAAATTCACCAAAGTACAAGCTCAAATATCTAAGTTACAGATTATTACACTACCGACTAAGTTGCTTAAATTACAAGTCTATGACAAAAACCGAAAATTTTACAAGTCTTTTAACTACTTTGTACTTCGGGGCAAAATCGGGCATGGATTCCCCGTCTGAACCAAATTTACTTAATTATTCTAAGTCTAAATTACTTTATAAACTACAATTAATTTAACACTAAATTTTACAAGCCCAAATGATTCTACTTTACTAAAGTTCACTAAATACAAGGCACTGATGCAAATTTTCTAAGTTGATGATATTACCACTGCTAATTCAAAGTTAATAATTGTTCACTACTTACAGTTTTGCTTGACCAAACCTCTCACTGCACGTCACTGCCGATATGTTACGTCACGTCCCTTGACGTCGCAAGCTCCAAACGCACCCAGATATAGGATGCCCAGTGGCGCCCTCTCGTAACACAGGCTCGAACTCAAAGGCACTTGCAGCGCCCTCTGCCAATTCTTGTCACAACTCCAAGTAGCGATGATTGTCGCTTTATAGCGCTTAACAGCGCCACACACACTTGTATACACAAGGATAATTCACGTCTAACTTTGAACCGTACACTGTTACCAGCGGGGTAACAGAATAAACAAAGAGCCAGCGGAATGAACAACTGAGAGGAATATTGTTGTTACACAATAACCCCGTCCGACTCAGAAGGGCCAAAAAATGTTTGAGCGTCGGCTGCTTAGTACGGTATGCTTGACTGGTAAATGAAACAATCGTTTGATGCGAGTCAAAAAATTTAATTGTTCGGACCCTTATATAGCTGCCTCGGAGAATCTTAACATCGCGATTCAGAAACTCGGTACAACGCCATCTATCGAGCGTTGTGGTAAACTTTACACAATCGAACACAAGCAGAAATTATATCCCGCAAAAAGTCTTCGCAGAGTAATGAAATTAACAGTCGCAGTTGAGTTTAGTTAATTTCAGTTTCACGGTAACTCGAGGCAACTGTTATACCTATTTCATCCTGAAATAACACTGTGAGCCGAGAGGAAAAAATACAGCTACAAGATTTGTATGTTGTCTTGTGTTTATATGACTAATAATTATTGTATTAGATGGTGCCTTTGTTGAAAATATCTTTGATATTGTTGGCTGACTGATCTATTTGTATCTCTACAAATAGGAAATGCTTCCATTACTGACAGACAGAGAGAAAACGCACAGCCTACTATTGGGCGCAAGAAGCTAAAATTTGGCATGTATGTTCTTTAGGGAGGAGTGCACTTAGAACGGATTGCCTGAGAGTGCCACGGGATCGGGCAGACAGTAAAATTAAAAAAAAAGTGCGGACGTAGCTACATCATTGCATTCTTTAGTTAGTGATGATAGATTAAGGTAGGTAAGTACCTACTGGTGATCTATTTATATTTAAAAAATCTGTGCTTAGGCGTCAGCTGCATAATAGAAAGACCTAGATGTAATGTAGATCACGAACAAATCGGTAACTTGCTGACAAACTTCAAGTAAAGGGTAGCTTGAGCCGCCATGCAGATCAAAGAATTTTGTGAAAACATCTTAGCAAAGTAAACATATGACGACGCCGTCTTGGTAGGTTTTTGTTTGAAATAATAAACAGTTTTATTCACACTGCACTGAGTCAAAACAAAATGCATCATGGTTTTCCGGTTAGGTTAGGTTAGGTTACCCCTTAGAATTATAATAAACTTGATTTATTCTGTCAGGTCAGTTTTTATCTTAGGGTTCATTTTATTAATATTAATTATTTTCACCCCGTTAATTATGTAAAAATATCCAGCGCCCTTCTTGCATTAAATCATGGGAGGATAATTTATTAGATCTCAGTAATATTATTAGCTAGTACGCGAGATTGAAAATTCTATGAACTGCTATGTCGCATATTTTACATTAAATAAAATATAACAAAGAAAAGGAGCTCTTTTAACGAATTTTTTTGCCAAAATTTGTTGAAATTTTTTATTTAATTTGATTTCCTTATATATTTCAGGTATATATAATAATTTATTGCCAATTTGATACAGTATTCTTAATAGGTACTTTGTTTGTTTCTTTGTTTTAACCAACTACTGCATGGAAACCTGCATGTCTGAGAGTTCTCCATAATGTTCTCGAGAGACATGTGAAGTCTGCCAACCCGCACTTGGCCAGCGTGGTAGACTATGGCCTTACCCTTCTCATAATGGGAAGAGGCCCGTGTCCAGCAGTGTATAAAGCAAAGCAGTGGTATAGAATGCTGGAGATGATGATGATGATGATGAACCAACTACTAAGGTTATGACTTTATTTGCTGTGTATGTATAAACTTTTCCACTTATATCTTCTATTACTCATCATAATTTGACAAATTATTTATAGTGTATGGGCCCATTCATTATTTCATATCCTATTAGCAAAGCTCAAGTAAGCAAATATCCTAAAATAATTAATTATAATTATTACATACATACATACATATCGTCACGCCTTTTATCCCCGAAGGGGTAGGCAGAAGTGTATTTCTACACCCACTTTTCGCCAGATATACTTTAGTCCCACGTAATAAGGGGCGAGCCTATTGCCGTACCGGGCACATTTCCAGACTCCGTGCTGCTACTGAGAATTTCGTGACAGAAAACCCAATAACACTGCCCGACCCAGGAATCGAACCCAGGACCTCCCGATCCCACGCGCACATTTATGCCGCGAGACAACGAGGCAGTCGTATAGGGTTTGATGTCGAGTTTTCCGTCTCTACGCAAAGATGGTATTTGCATCGTGTTATCCCTTAGTCGCCTCTTACGACACCCACGGGAAGATAGGGGGTGGTGACACTTGTATTCTATGCCGTCAACCACATGGCAAATTATATATTTTTTTTATTTTTACAATAATTATTTATAATTATTGTAAAAATAAAACTCAACTTGTATTAACTTTATTTCTTAATTATTTTTATTCCTCGCTATAATATTCGTTATGATAAAATACTAAGTAAGATAGTTTATTACCCAGTTAATTACACAAGTTATTTTGCATAAAATTATATGAAATTACCTTCCATTATAAACCTAGGTGCAAATTAGTTTGAACTTTGGCCTGCTGATGTACAAAACTCACGCTCTTAGAACTACAGTTTACTGAGTAATTTCTTGTTAAGGACTCTAAGCTCAAAGTTTTGAGGAGTAGTGCAAATTTTATCCCCTTTCATGTTTATGGTAATGAAAAATAAATAAACATGGGCACGCGACACTAATTCTGAGAGTTCGTTGTAAATTTCACTAAGGTGTGTAGCTGTAGGCTGTCAAGTTGTACCTGTCTAGTATAAAAACTTTCTCTAGGTTTTTAGGTTTTCTGAACAGGGAGTCAGAACTTTTTGGAAAATGATTGTGGATAGAGCTGACGTCAAAGAGGATTTTTCAGCAGAAACGCGTATTTTATATTGTTCTATATGGGGAATGTACCCTTTGGTTGACCGATAAACTGGAAGCAGTTCGATACAGTTGTTTGGCTCAAATATAGTACCTATGCGGGAAGTGACCTATGGTAGGCATTCGCACATCCAGATTCTTATTATGACTTCAAGACTAAACTGCATGCCATTGAGGAAAAGTTGTTATTCAGAGTGAACTGAATTATAATTATTCAGATAAAAGTTGTTTTGAGGGATATTAATGAAACGTTTAAGCAACTACTCTTTTATTTAATTCGTTGAAATCGATAAAACTATTCGGCAAGTAAAGTTACCTTTACAATCATATAAAATCTCGTCTCGTGTGGAAAGCGAACCCACGACTCGCGACGCAGTCCTAAACAGCGGATCGATCGCTTAAGCCATTACGCCATCAGTTCAGTCGTTTGTTGGTGAAGGACGACCATTTTACAATAGGCATAGATTCACACTGCAAAGGAATCGCAGGCACGTTCACGTTCAATCGCACGACACCTATCTATGGTCTCACTTTGGAAGAGCCGCTACGAAGTAAAAGTAATAAGTATGTGATTTCGCCCTAGTAGACATTACATGAGATGATGCAGTAACCGCAATTCAGTAGTCTTTATACCATAGGTATATACGTCATGTAGTTCATATCAATGCCCCACGTGGCAGCCAAACAAGGTAACCAAAAGACTGTGTAAAACTTCCAATATAAATTCACTAAGCCCTAACATCATTTCACACTTTTTAAGCCCAGATTCTGAGCTCGTTATTCGCGTCCTCGCTTGCGTCTACCTAATCTGTCGCTGATACCTTCTTTGTCAAGGTCTGCACTAAGAACGGCTATTAACTAACACGACTAACCTCTGTTAATATTTAGCGTTAGGTTTTTTGTCGAACTACTGATGTATTACGTTGGCGCGCTTGCTAACGAGTATGTCTTTAACAGTATGTTAGCTTTAATAAAGCAATAAGTATATGAAAAGGATATGCAAAGTTCTCTTTACAGTATTTTTTATGTTTAAGGCATTTTCTGACAAAAAACATTATAAAACAAAGACTTTACAGCATATTTTTGTAGCCGGCTAAGTTATTTTCTTAAAATAACATAATCTTCTCTAAAAAGGCGACGCTTGAATTAGGAAAAGGCTAAGTTCGAAAAACCGCGTGGGTAGGTACAACATTAACATTTGTGACATTCTGGGGATCATACAATGTGTTGGTACATTTGGATATCGAACCCGAGACACTCAGTGACCTGAAATAGCTGCTTAAAGTTTTACGTTATCTGGTAATCAATAATAACGTGGCAATATATCACTAGATTGAGAGTGATCTCTCTTGATCATAATAAGATGAGAATGAGATCTATACACAGCCGAGCTTTGACCACTGTAGTAACTGCGTTTCTACAAATGCCAGAGCCCAGCAACAAAATGATTGGCAATACACACATGTAATACAGCTTTAGACTGCACTGGTGCGTGACTATCACTATACTCATGTATAGTAAGGAAGCTAGGTAGCACGTGTAGTACCACAGTCCAATATATATATATATATATATATATATATATTACTAGGTTTGAACGCGCACTACCGATTTTTTTAAAAACCTTCTTATCCTTAAATAACCAGTATAAATATTAGTAAAGTTTTAAGAATTGACAGTGCATCCTTCAGCATCCCATTACGTATCTCCCTTGTTATGAGATCTGAGATAGTAAAATTATTGACCTAAAATTCTGATACACAGCAACATAATTAAAATAACTGAAGCATGCAGTAACCCTTCGTAACATCCAGTACATTATTTTGGAGGTGTTGTTTGTTATATTGTGCAATGGAGCACGATCGCTAACAATACTCTCAAAAAGATTGAAGGCTTTACAATAAATTCGCTTCAAGACTACAAGTGTTCTACTCTATTTATCTTCTGCCAAATTAATCCCAGCAAACGCACCAGTTTTCCTGTTGAGTGCGGAAACATTCCCGCAATACCCTCCCGTATATAATCTTGTGAATAGAGCAAGATTCACCACAAACATCTACAAGCATCTCTACAATTTGATAGAGCCAACCGGGACGATATTTTTAATAGAGTTAGGCTTCCTACGGGATGTATTGAAGTCGTTTCGAGTTTTATTGTTCTTTGACGAAATTTTGTTGAAATAAAACTGAGAGATTGCGCTCGTCTGAGTGTTTTTGTTTTAGATTGCGACGAATGTTGTCCAAGATTTTTGTGTGGGTAGCTTGTAAATTAACTGTTGGGTGAGATTTTGATTCGATCTTATTTTATGTGAAGGTGTAATGAAATTATACGTTGTAGAAACAATGCATGAAGGAAAATCATTTTAAAATCTATGTTATGTAATAACCATTTTTATTTTTTTTGCAATTTTAGACTTATTCGAATATATTGAAAAAGCCTGTTTGAATTGCAAAAACACGATTATTCTTAATACTTGATTTTTCGGGGTTTGAATATTCGTAGCTAATAATTAATGAGTTGACGATGGTACTGTCAATCTTATCATATCATCATTGATTTTTGTAATTAGAGTTATTGTGGTAAGCTGATTCTATAGATAAAAGGAAAGCTCTACTTTCATTAGGTTGTAATTCTACTTCATTATTTAAATAACATTATCATATTCATTATTGACATAATTATACTGATGGATAGCGTGTGAAACTTTTAATAGCGCGATTAGCGATCTTGATCTTCAAACGTGTTTTATTAGTACCGGCGGAGTTTAATAGATGTCGTTAGTGCTTATATATGCGTAAGATAGATGCACTTGTATGTAGTACGATACAGTATTAACTTACTTTTCGCACAAAATCGAAAACCTACAAGAACGTGCTCTATATACAAATGTTTATAGTAGTAGGTCGTAATTCTACTTAATTATTTGAAGTAGACCGTACATCCGAGGCATATCGCCTACGACTTTATATCGCGTGGGCGAGGTGTAACTCGGGTAGGCTTTAAATAGCTCTGCAGATGTTACAGCCGTTAGCTTGGGCTAAATTTATCTTTGAAAAGAGACGGGATACTTTGTAGGCTAGTAATGTCTATAAGTTTATGAGTGTTTATTTTTTTATACTTTAAGATAACACTGCAAGATTTCTACTTATGAGAACACGGTTATAATTGAATATTTTTTAAGTTTCATGTTTTTCTCTTACAAACCAATAAATACATTTTATCCAAAAAATGTGAACGTAGGTGTCAAAATATTTAAAAGTACTTGTAATAATTGTACGCTGTTATTATGTGTCAATAAATGCTTTACTTACTACAATAGTTTTTGCTTGTCTTGGATCAGGTACATTTTTTCAGGCAACGTCGCAGACCCGTATTACATTGTTTAAAAAAAAGAGAATTTGTACAAATCTTGCAGTGGGATCTTGTACTAGGTATATTATAAGTAGGTTTACGATGCTGCAATAGGCAACATATACTTTGAAGGTAATTATATATAATAATAATATAAATAATAAATTTATTTCTCAAAAAACACAGATACAAATAGTATTCTTATAATATTATATAAAACTTACGGCTAATAGTGTTCAAATAATTGGGAAGAACACCAGACTCCTGTACTAGTTAAAAACTGTATCACAGGCAGTTGGGTCCCTCTTAACAAATTTGTTGATTTGTATTTTATCAATACAGCAATATAATTACACAATTTGGCAGTATACAATATATTCAATAAACAAAACTAAGTTACTAATTATTAGGTACCTATTCATAATCATTGATCGTATATTGGAATCAATGTATTACGTGTTGTGCATGATAAACAAAACTGCAATTCACTTGGAAAACTGCGGGTCAGCAGAATCGCGAATAATGTCAGTGTTAGACAATTTAGCATTTATTTATATAGTTACGTGCACTTATAAACTAGATGAAACAATGTTATTTAGTAGGTCAATATTCTAATGAGGTGTTAACTTAATAAAATAGTAGATGAAATATACGTATTGTCTTATTAAAATGAGTATGGTGTATTATATACAGAGAACTTAGGTATCTCCATAATCAATGGTATTGATGTACCTCTTCTCGGCCATTATTTTCGCTGGACAATCACTGCATCCTGTAATATGTTTGCTCGGCTTTTTGTAGTGCAAGCATGTAGCACACTGTGGTTCTTCTGCCTTTTTCGCGCAATCCTTTATAAAGTGGCCTCGATCACCGCAATGTCCACAGATGTATGTAGCCTCCCGACAAGTCTTAGCGGCATGGCCATATTGCTGGCACTTAAAACATCGCGTAACCAATGTGAAGTCTTTTACAGGGCATGAAGACCAGTTAACGAATACTCTATCTTTAGTAATGAGAGCTTTCCTGATTTCTGCAGAGACCTCTATAATGTAGTTGCAGGTCTCACCGTCTTTCTTGCCCGACTTGTGGCTTAATCTTACGTAATCGAAAAACGTCTCGAGATTGCAACTCGGCAACACATCGGCTAGATTTTGGTGGTACAGGCAAGTAAATACTTCCTTTTCTTGCATTGATGTGGGCACGCCTATAACTACCACCCTTGGCTTCCGCTTATGAGGCTCGTCGATTTTAAGGCCTGAGTTCGTGAGCTGCACTGACTGTTTGAGCTTCTGTATATCGTCTTTAGTGTCAGTGCTGATTATAACACCACCGTTTTTTATCTTATGTAGGCCGCGTACGTGAAGCTTCATCTGCTCAGGACTGTTAATTTTTTGGACGAGAGATTTTGTGTCGTCACTTGATTTCAATTTATCTTCAGGATAAATGGCTATGGTATTCAATTTAGTCGGCTGAATATAATTGTTGGTACCTTTCTTTACCATATCAGCAAAAGACTTGGTAACGGGAAGTTCCGACGATTCTTCAACGGTCTGTTTAAGGTTCTCCAGCTGATGTGAAAGGTCAACTTTTTCTTCAAGGGATTGTATTGACGAATAAGCTTGGACTGTTCTAATTTTCAGGGACTGATACCGTACTGCCATATGAGATTTAGCGTTGTCAACTTTACGGCATAGATAATTAATTCTCAGTTTCTGCTCCGTGTTCATCTTACCCTCAGATACAATAGAACATATCTCATTGAGGCTTTGTTCAATGATCGTCATCCAGGACTGGATTTCCGGAGTGGGCATCACATCGTGAACATCTTCACCTTGACTCGGCGCATTAGGTCTCGTTGCGGGTGCAGGTGCGGGCCCTACCGGCGGTGTAGGAGGCGGGGAGCGCACGGTCTTGCTACTCCTGTTGAAGGGGCTGCTATCCATTTTGTATTTTGGCTTTCTTATTACGCGTCAGACATATTCATGTTATGTCTATGCACATTACACATGTATAACACTTAGTAGGTCACGATTCAGCAAGTTATTTGTTAATTTTAATACTTATTTTAAACACGTCTGTACTCAACGAAGGTATGACATATTATCTCTAGCCAGGTGTTTAGTGTATGCGTTGGTTTTAAATTATCTTGTGGTATATATTTAGATTCGTAATACATTTAAGATCCACGATCGGGTTAAGATCGCGGGCAGCGGTTAGATGGTAGATACAAGATTGGTCTGTGAGGAGAACCGTGGGGAAGACTTACTTCTGATGACGATAATGAACACAATATTATAAAATTGTAATTTGCCGTTCGTAGTATGAAAGAGGATGTAGGAGGCCAAGTATGATGCGGTACATGATGCATGCGAGGGACGGAGCTTGCTTCAGCGGGCCAGCTCAGGCGGGGTCGCGGAAGTAATCCTAACGCAATTTCAGTAGCCCCGCCATTCAATGAGATCGGATAGAGGAACACCATGGTGGTTTTAGTGAGTATTCCGGGCGCTTCTTGTTAGAGAGTCTCACAGTCCCTCTGGGCTTCGTCTCTTAATTCAGGCTTACGGGACCCTGCAAACTGTTGTTGCCACCATGCGTCAAAAAAACGTTAGAAAAATGTGGGAAAGTCTTGACATATCGTTTGAGGAAGAATTTTAGATTTCTTTACAATATTTTCCTTCATCGTTTAACAAGCGATAATAAACAATTTGTCACAATAGCAATAAGCACCGTTTAATTTTAGTAAAGTTAACTACTTTTTATTTTAAACTGTTCTTGATGCCTAGGTTTATATGTTTAATACATGTTTAAATGAGAAACGATTTAATTTTTAAACAAAAAGCTTTTATTTTATCATTTATTTGGAAGTGGTCACTTTGGTAGCGCCATCTACCTTTCTATTGATAATTAATTACATCAACGTCAATCGTTCCTCGCTTGCTTGTCCAATACGAGCGATCTTTTTTATTCCTTCCCTTTCTCCCAAAAGGCACGCCTATCGCTGATTCGTCGCCGAGTTCAACGACACGCGAGACAGTCAAGAATCATCTATCTCGCTGACCGGCTGCGTTCGCGAGGCAGACCGCGACGCGCCGAACCCATGTAATACCGCTATATCTTGCCGCTTAATAATAATAAACGAGAACAAAACCGCCCGCGGGTGAAGTGGAGTGATTTGTGTAGCTCTGGGTTGGATCCAGACGGAGTGATCAGCTTACAGCCCGATTCTGCAAGAAGCCGACGACAGCCATCTTGTCAAGCCGAGAGAACGGAGGTAGGTGTGCTGCAAATCCCATTCCTCCCAGTATCTACAACTCCCACTCCCTTTTCCTATTCTAAGCGATCAGAACCCATCCCTATACAGTCCACAATATTAATATTTTCCCAAATCGCCTAGCACATACGGTCTCGGTGCAATGCCGAACCACACTTTGAGTAAAATCTTGTTTTGAAACCATTTGGCGATGCACAGTTTATCTGCGCGCCTCTAGCGGCGAATTTGGAAGGTGTCCGGGTACGACACTTTTGACTGCTTTCAATATAACTTTGCTTCGAGATTATAGTGGTAATTGTATTCAGCTGTCAAAAGCATCATATCTGGACAACTTCCAAATTCGCCGCTGGAGTCGCTAGTTAGAATCTTAGCATCGCCAACAAGAGTAAAAGCCTTTATGTTATCTAGGCATAAACCTATTCAAAATTATCGTACTCATGTTGAATTATAATATAACTACCTCCAACTTAATAGGCGTTTTAGTCTACTTGGAAAGCGATCTTAAGAGCTAAAACGTCTTAGACTTGAACACAAGATTATGCAAATGTCAACATCTATAATCCAGGCTCTTAGCTAGACGTCTTGTCTAGGTTCCTGGCAACTTGTAATATCTAGCTATATCAATAACTTGTATTTAAGCAATAATACTAGGAAGGTACGAGTTATGGTGTTTTCCAATAAAAGAGAGGATCCTCTGATCAGGCTAGGTGATTGTACCTGGTGGAAGGCAGCCTATCAGATATTGTAGAGAACTTGTATATAATTATACTAATTAATTGTTGAACGCATTTCTGGAAACACTAGATTTGCCTTCAAAAACTTTTAACTCCTATTTTATCCTCTTAGTATTGGTATATTAAAAAACCGTTTCTTAATGCTACCCTACATCGTAAAATGAACCCCCTGTTTAAATAGTATACTTAAAGCTTTAAGAGTCTAGGTTTTGCGACGATATTATGTCAGCCAGAAAAAATAGTTTTATAAACTTACGTAGGAATGTAGAAAGACAATCTATCCATTTTTTGTGATTTTAGATACGTTTTTGACATAAGCTCCATACAAAATATGTCAAACACGAATCTCGAATCTCAAAATCCATGGATGGTTCGAATATTGAAACCAGAAGTTAATAGCGTGATTCAGAATGTTCAACCATGTCTCCGTAGTTTCGTCGCTGTCCAGTGGAGGTCACCCGTGTTTGTGTCTTTACAATTATTGATCAGTTAAATAGATGATATCACTTATATGTAGCTACCTATACACTACTAACTTACTTATCACACAAAATCGAAAACCTATTATAAGATCGTGCTCCATATACCAAGCTAATAGTGTAGGATATAATAATATTCTAGATAGACGTACTCGGAGTCCTAGATAATCCGTTGTGGCGAGCGGGCGCGGCGGCTCAAGGATTACTAAGAAGGGTAGTAGATTCCATCTGCGCGCTCTTAAATATGTATTCACTTGATATTGTCTTATTGTGTGTACACTTCATCTTGACAGTTTTAATAAGAACATAAATAGATTTGCAAGGTTTTGATCTAACCTAGTTATCGTCTGAGGAAAGTTCAGTTTATGAGACTGTGAGAATACTATTTGAATTGAAGTGTCAGATTTGGTGTATGCCAAGATACAGATCGTCTTTCTTGTCTTATATAAGAATAAGTTAATGTACATGTCTTCTCTTCTTCCATTTAAGAGCTAGGTAGCTCTTGTCGGTGGAGCAATTGCCATTGGCTTCGGTTTTCTGCCTTTTCTTTGACCTCTTGATACGACCCGACTCCAACTTTTTCCTTCAGCTGTGTCATATAGGTATGTCGCGGCCGTCCTCTTCCTCTTCTCCCTTCTATTTTGCCTTCCAGTATTATTTTGAAGAAGTTGTCGTGTCGTATCAAGTGACTAATCATCTTGTAAATGTACATGTACACTTAAGAAATACGTATCCACAATGTAGCGAAAAATACATTAAAACTTCGGTCACGCATAATAAATCTGTTTACAGTGTAAGTCTTGAAATATTTTGTTCCATTGACTGTGATATAAGCCTAAGACAACGAACACATACATCAACCCAACTTAGAAGACATCGTTTTAGGGACAGAGCGTCATTTTATGGGCAGCGGTACCGCATAATTTCAGGGAGAACATAAAAGTAAAGTAACCTTTTATACCATTCCTCCGTCCGTGCAGTAATACGTCAAAGCAGTGACTATATTTTTTAACAAAATACAAAGTCAAATGGCCTGAACAAAAACTTTTCCCAGCACAAGTAGAACAAAAATCCTCTCAGGTTTCACCTAAAAATTGTCCCTTTAGTAGTAAAAAACTAGTATAAAGGTAGTGGCAACATAATGTACCATGTAATCGACGCTGACAAGCTCACGCCGTAGGGAAGTTTTACGTCAGTTTTTACCTGATGCTTAAAGCATTGTAGTTGAAAACATTTTACTATAGAAGCAAGTGAGAGAGCTTTGATGTATTAGAAAATATTAAAGTACAAGCTTACAGCTTCGCAGGCGGATTAAATGCGCGGAACATTTACTGTATATAAAACTGTACGTAAAATATATTATTGGCGTGGTTAGGTGATGACTACCTTGTCCACGGCTGGTGTAAACCATGCCACGTTACATTAATTATGGTTACAACTCTTGAAAGAAATTATCTATAATTCATATAATTAGGTATTTACTTATTTCGAATTCGGTTCCGCCGTTTGACGTGCAAACGAAACATACATAAATATACCTCTATAGTCATATGCTATATGCATAGTATCAGCAGAGATGTAGGCTAGAATATAAAATTTATTTCAGAGGTAATCTTGATAGCGTATATATTTAATAAGAGTTAACCACGTTGGCCAAGTGCGTGTTGGCTGGCTTCACAAGTCTTTTGAGAATATTATGGAGAACTCTAAGGCAAACCGATTATCTCACGATGCTGTTCTTCATAATTTAGGAACATATTGAATGCCTACTTCTTCCAAAAGTCCGTAGTGTGCACAGTGAGCGCGACCAGCAGCGTGACCGAAGCGCGTGGTTATGCGCCGTGGTAACAGTGTGCTACGCGGGTTCAGATACGCGTAGCAAACTGCTACGCAGCCGCTCGATTGGCGTAGCAGCTTGTCATACGCTTACTTTTATAAATTAGGTCAATATCAATTTGTTAGAATTTATAATTAGACTCTTCTAGTCTATTCTTTGGCAGTACAGTAGTTCTGCCCTCAATTCTTCAATTGTATTAAATACCAAGTTTCAATTTCATTGTTCCATTGTAGCCATAAAAGATTTTATCGACGGTTGAAAGGCTAATTGACCTAAGCGACATATAGTAAAACTTTCAGGAGGATGGATTAAACTTTTTTTTTTTCGGAAAAAAACAACATAAAAAAACAACAACTATTTGATAGACTTTTATTTATTTAATACATATCCCTAATTAAGTAAGGTTTCTTTTTAAGATATTACTGTTGTTAATAGTGTAGTGTATTATTTTGGAAATTTTATGTTGGTTAGCCCAAAATGCATCAAATTTAGTATTCTTTTGAGAAAGGCAAAATGGTTCAAATACCTGCCGTAAAAAAATAGCTGACAGTAAACTGGCTGTTAGCATCGACTTAGAATAAAACAATACGAGAGAAAATTAATAAAGTGCCATGTCAACTGACAGTTGAATAAGCGCAATGATTGTAATCAACATGATGGTGTTACGCCAGAGTGAAGTAGTTTGATGCAGATGCTCATTAGAGGGACTACAGGATGAAAAAAAATTACCCCGTACATGATTATTATTTGATATAGAAGCTTAGGCCATCATTCAGCTACATTCATAAGATATTAATGTAGCTGAATGCAAAATGGGCCAAATGACACAGCTTATTGTTTTGGTTTAATGCAAAATAGGCCAAACGACAAGCGAAAAACCAAATGCCTAAGTTCGAAAAATCAAAATAGCCTTAGTCATTGAGTCCTCAAATTTGTCTAATTTTGTGTCGTATAGATCAATGAGCTTAGAAATGCGGTCTATTTTGGTGTAGGTGCTAAGCGCCATAAAAGTAGACTACAAAATTACAAGTCTTAGTAGAACTGTCCCCGGCACCCGCACTTTGGACACATCCTACGCAGGCCTCACCCAAGCCCACGTGGAGCGTCCCCTCCCGCGATCCCGCTTAGCTTCACCGTGGGTGTACCTCAAACCCACGGTTACTGAGCCCACCCATCACGACAAGGTGAAGATCCCACGGGGGGACGGTTACCAGTGCCTAAACAATATTAAACCAACACCTACATAACTAAGTATTTGCCTTTATTATTTTATCAGGAAAATCAGCGGCGATAGCCCAGTGGTGTACGTAACGGACTGCCAAGACGATGGTCTCGGGTTCGATCCATATGTTGAGATGAGCACCTGGTTGTTGCTTCTTGAGACACAATATCAGCTGTATACTTATTCTATGATATTTCACACTATGTTTGTTTTTATTTGTTTCTTTTTGTCTAGTATACGTATATATAACGCTTACTGTTTTCTTGATTGTATTTAATGTATTTTTTGTGACTTGTGTTTCTTTAGCAGCAATAAAAATTATCTTTCTTTCTTTCTTCAGTTACCCCGGGCACACACCTATGACTTTTCGAAGTTATGTGTGCATTATAAATTAATTATCGTATAGCTAATTCATGTTCCCGGTAGATGGCAATAGGCTCGCCCCCTGTTAGGTACATTGGGACTGAAACATAACTGGCGAAGTGTGGGTGTGTAATACACCTCTGTCTACCCCTTTGGGAATAACAGACGTGAAGTTATGTTAATGTTTATGTTTAATGTCTTATTATTTAAATAATTCCTATATCCTTGATTTAACATATGACTGAAGTTACAACTAAATTAGATAAATGAAGTAAATATGTAGCAATTATTGACGCAATACATTTCGGCAAACTCTGCATGCTTAACTTTAAACTAGGAGGTGACCAGCCAACCAAACGTCAGGATGGCTGGTCAAAAAAATATTTTATTTCTAAATATATATCCCATGTAGCAATTATTTATTATATAAGCAATTATGTAAATTTAAGCAATTATGTAGCAATTTTCAAATCCACTCTCATATACCAAAGCCACAGACAACCAGCCATTCTGACGCACATTCCACGTTCGCTTATAAAACATTTAATGACATTGACAGCTGTTAACTGCTGACCTCAGTGTTGGCAACCATCGTATCCGAATACGCCCAAATCTATTAAGATCTGACGTTCAGTTCTCCAATCTCAGAAACGGCTATCTTGACACGTCACACGCCCCTGTGTGATGCTCCTTCTTCTTCGTCCTCGGTCCCTCACTGCCGAAGATCGCGACCACATATGTCTCCAGCAGGAGCGGTCGTACGCCGTATGTAAGGCTCGTTGCATCCTGCCGCCCACCGCCTTATTGATCGTGTCAGACCATCTTATAGGTGCCCTGGGTGATGCTCCTGCAAAAGGGAAAACGTTCTGCAATATCTCAAGGTCTTAGTTTGGCCCATCCTGATCGTCCTTTAGTTAAAGAATAGGGCTCGTTACGTTATAAACCACAACACTAAGGGTTAACGTCAAGTTTATTTCAACTGCATCATACTATCACATCACAATATTATGAAAGCAACTCTCTCATTAGTGAACAGTATCAGAAAATTATATCACAAACGTTAATCAGCGAAAAGTGTCACGGTTCACGGGACCCTTCTCACTATGAGAAGGGTAAGGCCATAGTCCACCACGCCAAGTGCGGGTTGGCAGACTTCACATATCTTTCGGGAACACACCGAAGAACTCTCAGACACGCAGGTTTCCTCCCGATGTTTTCCTTCACCGTCGTTGCTATCACCTACACGAGCGTAGCAACTAATATCACCTCCATCGAGTGACGTACCCATTGTCGTCGCTATCACCTATACCGAGCGACTCATTGCCACCTCCAGCGAGTGACCATAACCTTGCCAGTGTCGTTGCTATCACCTAAATCGAGCAATAGCAACTCACGCCACCTCCATCGAGTGACGTAAACCATGTCATCTCCCTCGAGTGATTCTTAGATTACTTATTGCCTCCAACGAGCAATACAACGAACACATCACCGAAATCGAGCAACATGTCCGATTACCAACTTAGTAATGATACCAACTACTGTTCACTAATTAGAAAGAAGCACCACTAAAGGACCATGGGTGGAATCGTCCCCACCCATCAACAGAAATGAAATGTAGCTCAATCGACACATCTTGGCAAGATGATATTTTTTTACTATGGCGACGTTGCTCAAATGCATGGGGTTGTCATAGTAATTAACGTTTAAACAAATATTTTGTTGCCGCATTATTGACGATTAATTGTAAAATTATCTATTATAGGAAGTTATGGAACATTCTACCACGTTCACACAACACTATCTAGTCCCAAACTAAGCAGAAGCTTGTAGTATGGGTACTAGATAATGGATAAACATACATATATACATCTTTTTTTGTAAATATATACATATTATATATAGAAACACCCAGACCAAGACAAACATCCATGTTTATGCACACAAATGTTTGACTTGAGCGGCAATCGAACCCGCGACCTTCGGCGTAGCAGTCGCTTACACTCCCGCGGCGCCAACCCGTCAACAATATAGTATATAAAAATAGACCAGTAATATTAATACTCTATTATTATTATTATTTGCCTACTATGAGCATTGTAAGAATGAATATTAGAAGACAATGAATTTAAATTATTCATTCATATATATTCGTGTTCTAATTTTTCTTTAGTCTGTACTGTCCCACTGCTGGGCAAAGGCCTCCCCCAGATCTTTCCACGCTCTCTTGTCGCCTGCAATCTCAAGCCAACTCTTGTGGTAGGCGTCTAGGTCAGATGACCTAGACGCCTTGGTTGGACGCCGACGTGGTAAGATTACCACCGTTTTTGGGGCCAACCCCGGCGACGACGACCATTTTCTGGCACCCACAGTGTCGAAATTTTCGCCCAAGATCCTCAAGTATACGCCTGACATGGCCCGCCCAGTTCCATTTAAGGTTAGCAGCCTTTTTCCCAAATCTTCAACTTTAGTTTTTTATTTTTGTATTATTCGTTCATAATCATTTAAATGTAAGAATATGATTAAAAATACATTATTTTTATTTTGTATCGGTACTAAATCATGTTTTGTACTATCATATAACCATAATGTTAAAATAACTTGCAAGTGTAAAATGAAAATATAGGTTAATTAATAATAATCAATTGTTTTTTTATGGATATATCCCATGGATTTAAGTAAAAAGAAGGTTGACAATCAAATAGTGGATACTTAAGGTACACATGGGCATCAGTCCCATGTGCCCATACATTTTTGCCCATAGTCCTTTAATTCATCATTCAGTTAAGCTAAGGTCTTTGGACTCTACATCTTCTAACCAAATGCCTTTAATAAACTACCTTCATTTTCATTGCCAGTTTTAAGACAGATAGGCTTTAGCTTTACCAGTTACCAGGCTCCTCAAAGCCACGTACAGGACAGGCCCGCGCACCACACACGGGCCGCGCGCCACACACGGGCCGCGCGCCACACACGGGCCTCGCGCCACACAGGCTACGCTGGCCACCAAGTCGCACTGGCCACCAAGCCGCACCAACAACCAGGCCGCGCCGGCCACCAAGCCGCGCCGGCCTCCAGGCCGCGCCGGCCACCCGGCGGCGACGGCCTCCAGGCGGTGCCGGCCACTAGGCGGCGCCAGCCATCAGGCTGCGCTAGCCACCAGGATTACCCAAAGAGGGAATAAATCTACCAACGGTATTTCAAAGATTCCTCTTATTGTTTACCCACTGAATAGAGTATCCGTTTTTTCAGACTAATTCAACGTCCGCACTTCGTCAATTTTAAGCGTTCATCAAATTCATTAACAACTTCACAACTGTACAGAACGTAACTCCCGTCCAGACTCTCAATGTTAAAACTGGATTTCACCACTGACAAATCTAAAACAAGTTGCGAACATGGCGAGAACTGATAAGCTACTTTCGAACAAACTAATTTCCTTTGGCTACATAGATGCAACGACTACAATTCTGAGATAACCAATCGACTGTCCATGAGTACTTTCAGATTCTCGCAACACGCTCTTATCATACGACACAGAAACCAGAGGTAGATAATTTTAGAGATCAAAAATAAAATGAGAGCTACTTGAGCAGCAGGGTATCAATGATGGCGATCAACAACCACACTTTAATGTACTCTAATTCTCGAACAGTAATCCTAGTCGTTTGGCCATTCATGGCACCAGTCGGTGGGCATTAAAAGGTACTCTGAGCAAAATCATCACAGGTTTTCATGATAATCATAACTAACTCTTTCTCTCGAAGCGCAAATGTTGAACAACACGCATACTCGTTCAAATAATAAGAAACCCATTTAAATATTGCATTGCTCATACACTGACATCCATCGGGTCTTCAACATCACGCTATGCAACCTCCATCCGGTTACACAACACCACCCGGATAATCATTTCGAGTGTTTAACAAAGTAATCTTAAACTAGGTTTGTTCAACATGTTGCTTTGGTTTTCCTTATCACATAGACTATAAGAAAATCTTACTAGGCTGATGCTCTAGATGTTAAGTTTACTTCCAAGTATCCAACCAGTCTTTTCAGCGTTATAACTTTGTCATGGATAGTCTAAATACGAAGTCTAAATACGGAGACTATGACTAACACAAAAGCTCAAGGGTAAACTAGGCTAACCAGAAAGGCACTTTGCCGGTCTAACTAACGGCAACGCATGGCTACACATGCAGCCGCACAAACGGCTTATTCAGTTTATGCAAATGTACACCAACGGAAACGCGGGTACCACAAAATTATCACAACAAGGACTAAAAAAGTACCCATTTAATGAGAATAAGGTTAAACATACAATCATCACTAACCATCACTAACCTAGTACTACCCACAACGAAAATTTAAATCTCTGAAACTGATTATCATAACGCACTACGATGATAACTCAATCATTTTCTTCTACTTCTTCTAATCATTTCACTCCTAAACGTCCTAAGCATAACTTGGAATTGGCCAGAGAACTAGGGGCACTGGATAAAAATTCTCAGTGTATTACATGAATTTTAAAAACACACAGTAGATAATTTTCAAGCGTAAAATCTTAAAATTTAATTGAATGTAACTAGTGGTGCCATCTAATAATCATGAGTAAGAAACATTTTAATATGCCATGTTAAAAATGTATGTACACAAAGAAGCAGGTGTAATTGCAACACCGAGATCGTCTGTTCAACTCAGAATTACAACGAGTAACAGTGCCACTTTTTACTTAGGCTCTGATCACGTTTAAACGAAAAACCGTTAGGTATTATTAACACCACGAGTCGATAAAATAATGGCACTAGTAATATCTTTCGACTATGGTCAGGTTACATTAACCAACCAACCGCACTCGTAGAGTCGATAAAATAATGGCACTAGTAATATCTTTCGACTATGGTCAGGTTACATTAACCAACCAACCGCACTCGTCTAAACAGCACTGCAGTTCACACGTCTATTTAAGAAATAAAAGCTACAAGCTGTTCTACACAAAGCTAGTCTAGTCACACAGCACAGTCTTACAATATGAACCCAGTATGAACGATTCGATTAGTTTACCAACTTTAGCGCCGCTGCCCTGCGAAGGATAGTCTAGACAGGACTTATTGTTCTAGATTTTGCAGAAAACCAACCTAAGCTGAGTGTTGGTTCTAAAGCCAATATTACAACTGCACTAGAACAATAACTAGCATGTTTCACTCAAACGCACTTGCTTGGGATAATGGAAGTCGGCCTGTACGCTTACTCTCGCTACCACTATAGTCCATAAAGCAAGCCTGAGACAAGATAACCTATTTGCAAGCATACAAGGTTCGTGAGTGCGAGCCACCTTCGCATGAAGAAATAAAAATAATCGCTTTCTATTTAACCGGCGTATCAAACTCAAAACCTCCGTTCGATATCTACGCTATAGCTAGGTCACAGGGGTAGTCAGACAACCATACGCTAACATAAAATACGGCAAAGGTCAAACGGTTCCACAACTCAGTGTCTCGTGTACGAATCGAACCTACAACACTCGATACGATGTGATGGCGACATCATCACAACGATTATGACATTTCCAAGGTTAAACGCGTAGCATATATTGTGCTTACCAAGAATGTTTTACAACTACCGTAACAAAATAAAATTTGCAGTACTAAAAACAAAAAAAAAACACAAAATACGCTCACCACGGTTGCAGTTGAGAACCCAGCTGATTCACCAACATAGCAGCGTTAGCAGCCGCCTTCGCTCGCGCCTTGTTGGCACACTTCATTGTACAGGTCCATCCCAGGAAACGGCACGGTAGAAAGCTAGGTCGAAGCTCCTCCCTTCAAGGCCCGGCTTAGTGCGACCATAAGCGGGGCGCAATGTGGATCTCGATTGTCTAATCACATGTCTGCAGCCGTCACCAAAGCACGTGCATCTACATCTTGTTGCTCAGGATCGAAGTCCGGTAAACAAAGGCCATGTGACGATGTAGTAGGTATTTTCATGGCTTGGATCAGCGTCAAAAAATTGAGATTTTGTAGTTCCAACTGGCCCAGCTATTTTTCGTTACTAGCGTCTTCATTTTGAACACGTGGGTCGTTGTGGTCGTATTCAACTTCTGATAACGTAAGAAACGTAGGAGAATGTGGGCGTTCTTCGTTTCTCAGGTCTTCCTCCATCGTACATTTCAGGAAAATAAGACTCGGTTTACACTCAATAGGTTTTACTTAAATTAATTAGTTCACTTCACAAACTAAATATGCACACGTAGCTCGGATGAAAATGGATTACTTTTGGAAACGCGGCGAAAACGGACGTAGGTAGGCCACACTTGTTTCCTCCGGTGTGTCTGTCACCAAAAGTGCCCGTTGACAGCTCCACGTTCGCTTATAAAACATTTAATGACATTGACAGCTATCAACTATCGACCTCAGTGTTGCTAACCATCGTATCCGAATACGCCCAAATCTATTAAGATTTGACGTTCCGTTCTCCAATCTCCGACAAGTAAATGTTATTACAATCCGGGATTTGGGGCTTGTTATGGATGATAAACTCAATTTTCATGAGCATATTCTTAATACTTGTAAAGACGCTAACAAATGTCTTGGATTCATAATGAGAACATCTGCCCAGTTTAGAAATATACAAGTAATTAAGCTACTTTATAATGCCTATGTTCGCAGCAAATTAGAGTATAATGCGCTAGTTTGGAATCCACAACAGACCTTATACACCACAATTGTAGAGAAAGTACAACGCAAATTCTGCAGGTACTTATATGAACGCCAATATGGATATTATCCGTATCTGTATCCTTCCATGTTTGTATCAGGCATGGTTGGACTAGAAACTCTCCAACTCAGGCGCGAGTACACGCATATAATTCACTACTGTTTGCTTCTAGTTAGTAAAATAGACAATCCAAGCGTTCGGGAATGTATTTATTTTTATGTACCCGATCACTATATGCGTGGTAATGCAAGAAGGAAACATAGGCTTTTCTCCTACCCGCCTACCTGGCGCTCTCCCCAAGCATCCAATAGTCCCACTGCTAGAGCAATCACATTAATTAATCAATTCTTACGACATAATCCAGATGCTGATATATTTTTTGACACACTAGCGAAAACTATAAATAATGTTTCTAATTATTTAAATATGAAAAGATAAATAATTATGTAGGTATGTTATGTGTTATAATATGGTTAAGTTTATTTTATTTTGTTTTTTGTTAAAATGTAATTATGTTATCTTATTTTGTTTTTGTAATCATAATAATTGATAATATTCTAATGTGTAACCTATTTTTTGTATATTTAGCATAGATGTAAGCGATTTGGTGTAATGCTGTAAGCTTATATTTTTATAAATAAATGAATTGAATTACTCCGTAAATGAATATATTAATGATAAATTAGTGTAAACAATTTTATTATTATTATTATGGCAAATTATTATTATTGTAAATTGTTATGTACGTATTATTACTAATATTATTTCTATGATATTACCAAATTTTTTATTTTACATTTATGACATTCATTTCAAATGAATGTTTTAAGTGAGTGTGACATTTTTATTTGACTACCTAATTATAATAAAAAGTATTATAATTGAATATGTACTTAGTATAAGAAACATGTAACAATTGTGTAAGCCACAAGGCAGATTCTGGAGCACATTCAAACTATGTTAAGATCTATGTACCCACCCAAAATCACACAAATAAAGAATTTGAATTTGAATTTAATTAAGTGATTGATATGATCACTAACTATAAATCTACTGAGAAAAAATATAGTAAAAACACACTGAGAGTGGTTTCGGTCTATGACTGATTTGCATCCGTGAAAATTCTATAAAAACAATAAAATTCTAGAAATCACGCACATAATTTGATAGATATCAGATGACGGATGTTGGATGTAGTGTGTAATGTGCCATAGAAATAGTTCTATGCCTACTCCCTTTATCGGACTACTTTTGAACTTTGCTTTGTTGAACCGTGTTTTGACGAGTAGGATCGGATTTGGATCGGACGTAGTGTGAAATCGCTCAAATCGTTACTACCGTGAGTTCATAAATTTCTAGTGCTCACAAAAAGAAATATATCGTTAGACATGTTGTACAAATATAGCCCCTCCTTTAATATAATTTATTTAAACACATCCAAGCTCCCGAGCCAACTGTCGTACATAATGTCGTCAAAGCTTGGGACAGTTTTCGCTAGAGGTCTGACAGAACAACTCCATTACTTGACGCGCCTTCGAGCCACAACCTTTTCCTACAGATTAATGACCGACCAATATTATTTTTCATGTCGGCAACCTTTTAAGCAAATGTTTTGATTTTAAAATGCTGATTTGGGTTTAGGCGCGGCTAATGCATGCTGAAGGATTGGTTGCTGATGAGGTTTAATGTGGAAAATAAAATGGATACTTTTGGCAACTTTTTATTTTGGATATAAATCGTTGTTTCTATTTTTTTAGATTGATTTATTTTTTATTTGTAGACTCTAGTCTACAATAAAAAATAAATCAGTCTAGAGAGCTCGCAGTTACTTCCGCGTTATTTAAGGCTTCTGCGCCGCTATCGTGGACCAAAGCGTGATGTTATATAGCCTATAGTCTTCCTCGATAAATGGGCTACCTAAACGTGCAAGATTTTTTTCTAATCGAACAATTTTCCTGAGATTAGCGCGTTCAACCAAACAAACAAACAAATTCTTCAGCTTTATACTTATATATTAATATTAAGTAAGATTACTAATTACCTACTGCTTAAAATCTTAGTTGATGCATGTTGATACTTGGGAATGTACATCATAAATGATGCTTTGAATAAATGCTCAATAGCAGATAATTATTGTATTTTCAATAAAAATATATGTAACAGATCCAGATGCTTAGTAATGCTATGCTATAACAATGCACGTTCTACACCAGCATAATCATTTGTAGTTGAGATTACCGGTAACTTTTAAAATAGCTCTTCAAGTAAATTTAAATAAAACAATTAATTTTCACAATAAATATATTTTAATGCATAAAAGTTAAACATTATACTACTTACCTGCTGGTTAAGCGTTATCCTTCAAATCTAACAAGTTTTCACATAAACACACACAATGGATACATTCAATGCATCTAAAATCCTGGACATGCAAGCTTATTTTGAGGAGCGGATGGCAACTTTTGAAGCTGAGCTACAGAAGAAGTCGCCTCAAAGCACTCGAAGTCTGGCTGATGAATTTGCTGCGTTCAAGACCTTTATAATGAAGACCTTGAAATCCTTCTCACAGCAGCTTGACGTCGTCGGCCGAGAGATTGATACGATGGAAATGCGCAGCCGCCGCAAGATGTTGCTGCTTCACGGAGTGGAGGAACGTCAGGACGAGGAGACATCTCAGCAGGTCGCGAATATAGTCAAGCAGCGTCTCAAAATCGGTACTTTTGTGGTTGAGGACATCAAACGCTGCCACAGGATGGGACGCCGGACTACCAGCGACAAGGCGAGGCCTATTCTTGTGAAATTTGCTTCTGCAGCGGTGCGGGACAGCGTTTGGTTCGCAAAGACGAAGCTCAAGGATACGGGTATCACTCTGTCGGAGTTACTCACACGTCCTCGTCACGAGGCTTTTATGGCTGCACGAGCAAAGTTTGGAGTCGCGAAGTGCTGGACGCGAGAGGGATACGTTCACATCTTGGGCCCTGATGGGAAACGCTATCGCATCACCTCCGTTAGTGACCTATGTAAGATCAAGCTCACAGATGCGGAGAAGCCCGTCGCGAAGCCAACAACAACAAAGGCCAAAAGAACTGCAGCATCGAAGAAGTAAGCTTGTTCCATTGTTACTGTATCGTATGTACTCAGTCTCATTTATACACCTTCACTTTCAAAACATTTACTTTTAACTTTATTTTAAATCATTTTCATGTAGGTAGGTACCGTGCAGATAAATATGTTATATTTGGCAACTTGTTACTTGACATAGTTGACATTCGCTAACCTGTCACTGTCACAATCACAATCTGTCACTTCTGTCAGTAAAGAGTAACGTTCCGTTACGCGCTACATGGATATGAACATGTGTATTTATTTTAGACTTCAAAATACTTTTTTTATGGTTCTTTTTTGTTATCTTTATTAATTAATATTTTTTACTTTTTTGTTAGTTTTAATTTATATCCGATTATACTTATATACAATCTTTGTACATGCGCAACCAGCGGGTGGACACAATGAGCGAAACTTGTCGCGATAATTAGAAATAGAATTATTGATTTATTTACTTTTATATCATATATTTATTTACATACTTATTTTATTTATTTTGTATATATTTATATTCAGATATTTATTAAATGTCAGATACGAACTCAAATAGCGATGATACATTTCTTTCTGCTACAAGTCTAAATTATAGTTTTATAAGTGTCCCCTCTCTTGGAGACATCCTTCGGTCGCAGTTCTTAGACGTACCCAAGAACTTTAATGTAGTCCATATTAATGCGCAGAGTATTCCAGCTCGTTTCCCAGATATGCTGGCTAATTTAGATTCACAACACATGCATGCCGTCCTTGTGTCGGAGTCATGGCTGAAACCATGTCTCCCTTCCACGTCTTATTCACTACCAGGTTTCCGGTTAATTAGGAATGACCGCGCAGTCGGCACTGGAGGCGGTGTTGCCATATATTTACGACATCATATTCCTTATAACATAGTCAGTATGTGTCCACAGCCACCACTGCCGAATGCTGGCGAGCATCTATTTTTAGAAGTAGAACTTCACCACATAAAAGTATTGTTAGGCGTATTCTACTCTCCTTCAAGTCGCGTTAACTATTTGCCATCTTTTGAGCAAATCTTAGAAAATTTAACTCCTGCATATAGCCACACTATTATAATGGGTGACTTCAACACCTGTCTCCTCAAACAAGACTCCCGTGCATCTTTATTTCGGAATACTATAGAGTCTTGCAATTTGTCAATTCTTGACTTAAACGCAACTCATCACTTCCCCAATTGCACCCCTTCTCTTCTCGACCTTATTCTGGTATCTTCTTCCAATCTGGTTCATAAGCATGGTAAATGTACTGCGGATGGGTTCTCCTATCATGACCTTATCTTTGTCTCATATAAAATACGCACACCCAAAATGAAGCCCAAGATAGTCTTGCAGCGCAATTTTAGTGGCATGGATCTTGACAAACTGCGCATCGATGTCTCTAATATAGATTGGCTCTCTTTGTTTACCTCCGACTGTATCGATAGCAAAGTTCAGGAACTCACGTCAAATCTTATCAAGTTGTATGAAGTGCATGCGCCAATCCGTACTATTAAACTGAAGCACTTACCGGCAACGTGGTTAACAGCTGATTTTAGGAAAATCATGGCCTAAAAATCTGCTGCCAAGGCTAAACTGAAGTACAGACCTACTACCTTAAACCATGAGAAGTACATAGCAATCAGAAATCTCTGCAACAAGGTGTGTAGGAATGCCCAACGCCAATATATTCATAAATCCGTGGAAAACAGTGATCCAGCAAAAGTCTGGCAATTTCTTAAAAGTCTGGGAGTTGGTAAGACACGGCATCAATCGATTCCAAACAATGTTAACCTTGATTCTCTAAATTTACATTTCACTACTTCGTCCAAATTTGATGGAAATATGAAAAGTGCTACCTTACAACATCTTTCATCTTTACCAACTCCGCATTATTCTCCCTTTAATTTCTCGCAATTTACCGCATGTGATGTTAAGAAGAACGTTCTGGCTGTCACGTCTAACGCAGTCGGCAGTGATAGTATTAGCCGTAAAATGATCCTTCCCATCCTCGATGAAATCCTTCCCGTCTTATGTCATATCTTTAACCATTCCATTAGCCGTGGTATCTTTCCATCCGATTGGAAAGATGCAACTATAATTCCTTTGCCCAAGAAACCCAAGCCCTGTTCCTTCTCAGATTATCGACCCATATCCTTACTTCCCTTCTTGTCGAAAGTCCTGGAACGCTTAGTTCACGCTCAACTCAGTTCCTTGCTACATGAAAATTCTCTCCTAAATACATATCAGTCCGGCTTCCGCCCTGGCCACAGTACTACCACTGCACTGGTTCATGTAACTGACGACATTAGGCTTGGCATGGACAGTGGAAATCTAACGGTGTTGTCGTTACTTGATTTTAGTAACGCTTTCAACACCGTAGATTTTCACATTATACTTGGCATTCTATGCTCTCTTAACGTATCTCCATCGGCAATTGACTGGTTTCATAGTTACCTGTTCGGTCGCCGGCAACGTACACGCATCGAAGACTCTTATTCCACTTGGTCTAATACTAATGCCGGTGTGCCACAGGGTGGCGTGCTTTCTCCTCTACTCTTCGCAATATTTATAAATACCATCTCAAACCAATTACTTTCATCCTACCACCTTTACGCAGACGATTTGCAGATATATACGCAAGCTCCGTTGAATAAGCTGGCAGAAACTTGTACTACTATTAACGCAGACCTGACCAGAATCTGCGAGTGGACCAAGAAATACGGGCTTATAATAAATGCCGCCAAAACTCAGTTAATAATTATAGGCAGCCCTAAACTGGTGTCTAAAATCAGTTGGTCCGATCTGCCACAAATTAGGTTTGATGGCCAATTTGTCCCTTTCAGTAAAACTGTGAAAAATCTAGGGATCACTATGGATGTAAACATGTCCTGGAAATCTCAAGTGCAGAAACAAGTCGCAAGCTTTTTGCATCGGCAGGTTCGTTGCGTAGGTTACGCAACTTCCTTCCAACTGCCACTAAAATTGCGCTCACTCAATCTTTGCTTCTCCCCTAATTGACTATGCTGATGTCAGCTATCTCGACCCCACAGAGGAGCAGCTGGATAAACTTGACCGTCTCCAAAACTTTTGCATAAGATTTATATTTGGACTGCGCAAATATGATCACGTTTCAGATTTTCGCAACAAACTCAAGTGGCTCCCAATTCGTCTTCGCAGGAATACTCACATTCTCACATTATTATATAATGTTCTATTTAATCCTTGTACTCCCTCATATCTCAAAGAACGTTTCAAGTTCCTTCATGACACACATATAAGGTCCTTGAGGTCGTCTGAGGATCTGACACTGGAGATGCCAAAGCATTCCACAAATTATTTTAATAAATCCTTTACTGCTCAGGCAGTGCGTCTGTGGAATGCTTTGCCATTACAAATCCGAAGAGCAACATCATTGAATATTTTTAAAGATTCTCTAAAAAAACACTACTTAAATTCGTAATGTAATTAAATAGTTCCTTGTCTACGCGAGTTCTAGGTATTTCAATGTATCTATTCATGTTTTTTATACTTTTATGTATTCATATTGTACAAATGTATGTATGTATATATCGATTCTATGTATGTGTAAGTATTTGTATGTATTATGTAAATGTATGTAGGTATGTATTTTATTTAAGTCTTTATTATTGCGTATCCATCCTAATAACACCACCATCGTCTCATAAAACTGCTAACATCATTCCTGTCCATCCAAAGGTTGCCTGGAAGAGATCGCACTTAGCGATAAGGCCGCCGATTGTACATTATACTCGTAGTTTTTAAGCCTAATGTATTGTAAACATTTCTTTTGGTGTGCAATAAAGTATAATCTAATCTAATCTAATCTAATCCTGAATCTCGTACTTGTCAAACATTGTCAGAGATTATAGCGTGCCTTGGAAAATATCAAATAATAATAATAGGTATTCTATCGCAAAAGTTCTTAAGACCGGAGAATCAGAATAGCTTATGCGTTCCAAAGCCAAAATGTGTATTGATGTAAATGTCAAGATACGCGGTATCCCATCCAAATAGTAACCACTGCATGCGTCGCTTAACCCAGACGATCTCCTACCTACCTACCTACTCCAAATGAAAATTCTTTTAAATTACTTTGTCTAGATTAATTGCTTTAATTCAGAAATGTTTTCGTAATTTTAAATTGAATGATGAAAGTAAATAATTGCATTACAGAAAAGCGACTTAATTTATATTTTTAATTTGAAAGTCATGGTTAATTAAGTTACTCACTGTTTGTAAAAAGACTTTAAAAAATTCAAATTGAATTTTAAAGTTAATGTTAGAAAACTTGATTATATTTTCCCCTATTTTTGTTAAGTTTGTTATGGTATAATTTAAGTAGAAATAGAATAGGTCGCAATTGCTTCTTCAATCATTCATTAAAAAAAAATGTTTAAAAACTATAACCCGACTACGTAAACTAGAGGGTCTAAAAAAGACGAAACAAGAAAATAGCTCAGAGCCGTGGTCGCACCTATTGTACACCTAATGTGGGTGTCATGTGATGTACACTTCTACTCGTATTAGGTGCGACCACGACTCTGAGCTATTTTCTTGTTTCTTCCTTTTTAGACCCTCTATTTTACGTAGTCGGGTTATAGTTTTTTAATAATTTTTTTTAAATCCTTTTCCGTATTCCGGTGGGGCGTGTAAACTAACCGTCCGACATTTACAGTTTCACATTTAAAGAAAGAAAAATAGGGAACTGAAAGCGTCTGAACCGCGCGAATTGTAAGTAAAACCGCGTGTTAAACTTATATTTTGATTCAAACAGTATCAGTATATGTACATATTTGTAATCTGCTCACCAATACCTTTCTTTTGATACCAAACACGTAATAATTATCTCAGTTAATTTTTTTTTGAGGTTTAAATTGAGGTATAACTTCCGTAATATAAAATGTTGTATAGCCTATGTCACCCGGGCCTTTATTACGAATCTATTGACACCCCATTTATTAAAATCAGTTTAGTAGTTTAGGCGCTACGATGGAAAATACAAACATACATACACATATACATAGACTGACAAAAACATTACCCTTCCTTTTGGCGTCGCCGTAGTCGGGTAAAAATAATTATTACTGATATCATTGAACCGCCAAACAGAAAGTTTTGTCGATTAGGCAGAGTGTTTATATCTTAAATATATGAAGACCCGTTAAATGAACTTAAATAAAGAGTGTATTTTTCACTAGTTCTATTTATTGGTAAACTAGACTTCACGTGTAGCTCCGCCTGCTTGAACTGTACATCTAAACCGTCCTCAACTTCTTTTTATTTTTGGTTTTCACCAATAAAGCGTACAAAAATCAGTTTTTGAGCTTCAACGCGTTTATAAAAACAGACAGAACATGGCGGGGACTTATTTTTGTAATTTGTATAGATAGAAAGTATAAATTAGAATAGGCTATATCTACAAGTCTACAACCCTCGGCAATAAACAGCATTTTAAGTCCAAAATTATTGCTTATTTTAGATTACATTTTCTCTTTAGCTTAATAAAGTTGTCTTTTATATGTATTATAGATAATAGCTTCTATTATTTGACTGCCTCCGAGGTCCATTGGATAGCGTATGCGTCTGCTGATCAGGAGGTCCTGTATTGGATTCCCGGGTCGGGCAAAAGTGTAACTGGGTTTTTCCGAAATCTCAGTAGCCGCACCAAGTCTGGCAAAGTGCCCAGTAACGGAACTAGGCTCACCGCGTGTTAACCTACCCTTCTGGGAGATACAAGAGTGGGTTTAAAAAAAAAATTGTTACTTGCTTACTGAAGGTTAACCTACAAATTAATCCAGATCATAAGAAATTAAGCAACACGTGCCAACGTCATCATTGGCCTATGACATCTTGATCTGATGATTTAAACAGTGCCAACGTATAGTACAACTTAAGCCAGAACTATCAAATTTACGTTCAATTTGTAACAGAGACGGGCACTAAGGGTCTGCGACGTCACGGTACCAGGCACAAGTTAAATTGTGCGGCTGCGTACTAAGCTCGCACATACATTACACAGGGACTTACTTGCGAAAAAGTATATGCTTTCGGTGCTTAGACATGACAGATGTTCAAGTCACTGTCATTCTTAAATTTACTTCCATCATCATAGGACGATAGAAAGAAAACTTATTTATTCTGCTTAGGTAGGTAACAGAAAGTAACATAAAAAACTTAAAAACCAACTTAACATAAACAGGATCGGTTTTCAACTCAGCATATTGCCATCTTGTGACACAAGATGGCGCTGGTATTCTGTTTCATGTGCTGGTATTAATAATACTAATACCAATAGGCCTTCTCCATTTAACAGAATCTGGCGAAGGTGGCGTGGTAACATGCCGGTTCTCGTAAGACGTAGCCGTACTAGCGTAAGCGACGCTCTTGTAGTCTACTATTATAATCATCAGCCTTGTATTATTCAGGTATATATTTTGTTCCACTGCTGGGCACATGCCTCATGGCACTATGAAAAGGGTGTGACGATTGTCTAAAAAGCTGGCTAAGTGCAGGTTGGCATACTTCACATGGCTTTCGAAAACATTGTGGAGCCCTCTCAGAGATTTTATTTTTATAGACAATTTCCGCACAAGTACTAAATCTTGTATCGCGAGGGACTTTACAAGCACACAAGTAACGGGCACAATGAACACCTAGTCTCGAAAACAGAATTTATTAATCACACAAAGTGTTGTCTCGATGCAGGTTTCTTTACTAAAACATTTTACGTAACGTTTATCTGGCGATCATAAACAATTTTTGATATATAATAAGAGTAATGAGTGAAGAGATAGCAAGTGAAATCTTTACGAATAGAAGCAAGTTGCATTCTATTGCATCTGCCTACCCAAACGAAAAAAAAAACGTATGTCACATACACACCTTTTTTTATTCGATTGGGTAGTATGTAACAAAAGTGTTTTTATACGTACATAACTTTGAAAATTGTAATTTCTAATAGCATAATCAACCCGAACTTTAGTTGTTACAAGCCTTGGCAGGTACATCACTATCGGTTAGATATCGCAAGTTTTTGTCAAATTAGTAAGTGTGTAGCTAACGTTACCCGGTGAGGACACAAGTTACCTTAACGGGAACATATCAAGTTATATACGGCAGAGTAGCTGTGATCTATCATAGCTGGTATACATCACTGATGTATACCAGCTATGATAACACTCAGATATCTTTGACCATCCTAATCAGCTCTCTATATTATTTTAGGTACCAAACATTATTCTGTGAAAGGATTTCTTTGATTTTAATAAAACATGCTACATAATTATAAACATCGAAAGTCACTTGACCATATCCGACAGACACCCTAAGCGTAAACAACAAAATTTCTCATTTAACCCTCTAACTGAAAATTAGACCCAAACTTGTCAAAACTTTACACGTAAATCTAATACTATATAGACAAACATGGAGGTAAAGGGTACCTGTCTAGCTGACATTCATAGCTTATTCATGCAAAGTTAATGTTGCAAAATGAATTGGGCGTACGTTTGAAATGTTGAACATTAACATATACTCTATAACCAGACGGTTATAGAGTATATGTTAATGTTGGTTGAGTATGTGTAGTATATGGATACTGTATTTGTAGTAAGATTTATTGACGTTTCGCGAAACGTGTGCGTAAGTCCGAAAGTTTTGAGGTAACCCGGCCTAGTGGTACAATATAAACTCTTATGACGGTTTTAAATATTCATTTGATTAGCTTTTTTTTGGCCATCTGTTAAGATAACATGTTATATACCTTATATATTTTATCGACGTTTCGGCAGGTGTTCCACAAGCCCCATTCCCCCCGTGGGATCTCCACCTTGTCGTGGTGGGGGGGCTCAGTAACCGTGGGTTTGAGGTACACCCACGGTGAAGCTAAGCGGGATCCCGGGAGGGGACGCTCCACGTGGGCTTGCGTGAGGCCTGCGTTGGATGCGTCCTAAGGTGCGAGTGCGGGGGACAGTTCTGTCTGTCCCTCGCAGTCGAGTGCAGTCGCGGGAGGAGAGGCGTGTCGGTGTTGCGTTGCCACGCGCCCTATCTCCCGCGACCAAACGAGGGCGCACCATCGTTGCGTCGCGGTGGGGCCGCAAAGGAAGAGGAGATGCGGTGTTGCGTTGCCGTCCTCTCTATCCTCTGCGGCCGCTGGGTGTTTTGGCAGCGGAGCCCAACACCTTCATCCGCCGCCAAGGGGGTTTTGTTCGGGGCCCGCCTGACCATCTGGCGGGCCAATACCCGTAGGGGGTAGCGAGGAATGCTTCCGTGAAACCCTACCCTCCGACACATGGGTACATGAGGAGCACGGGTTGGTTTTTAGTCAGTAAGAGTCTGACAGTCCCCTTCGTTCTTCCCCCCCAGGGCGAAGGGACTCCATGAGGATTTTCCAAACCGACACCAAAAAAAAAGGTGTTCCACAAGCCGTGGTTACGTGATGCCTGGTGTTACTTTCTTACTATATTAAGTAAGTAAGTATATGGATACTTAGATATAGTCACATCAAATCTGTTTGCTCCTCATGACTTTGTAACAGTGTTTGTAAAGTAACTGACGGTATTAGATTACCGCCTGCCGTATGTGTTTAATACTAAACTTTGTTGACAGCATGGCAGTACGCTATCGCGACACAAAACGCAGACAGAGCCTAGGGAAAACCATTTGCAACGATCTAACTTCTTGAATTTTCAAAGCACAAAAAAGATGTTTAAGATCCATGTTAGGTCTAAAAATAACTGACAGTTGCATTTCTGCGTTTAAATCCCTAAAAATACTAACTTTCCCACGTCTTTATACATAAGAACTAGCTATATGTGACA